>JAOTOL010001620.1:1812500-2412500 GCA_034440575.1 Imbricaverruca yamaguchii
GTGTGCTTGTTGGAAATTCATGGGGTTATTGGTTACTGTGGTTTAAGGGCGCGTCGACCATTTCGTTGATCATAGTGTGCCTATACGTATTTAAATCCTGCTTTAAATGTTATCAATTCATCCTCAGAAGTCAGTAGTAAGTAAGAATTTCATCTTCGTGTGTAAATAGCCCTGAATCTTATTTCTGAGATAAAATGAAAGGTTCACTTGCTTGCAGAGATTCATTTTGTTTCTTTTTGCAGATATTTATTTTTGCAGGGTTCATTTCTTGAAGACATTCATTTGCAGGAAGTTCATTTTCTCTTCTAGGGCGATTCCAGATACAGCTAAGAGTGGTGGTGTATATTTTCCATACTTCATTCATATGCATCAAGGGAGGCGTCAGAGAACTTGAGCTCAAGTTTTAACCGTCGCATTCCGGTGGGAGGTTGGAGGTTTCGGCAACACCGGGGGTTTTCACATCTGGTTTTTAAAAAATGAAATGATGTTGCTTAAATTTTGGATAGCAACCATTCCATCCATTCGACACATTCGCTGAAAAGTTTGCGAGTCAGGCTTATAATGTCACTGAGTAAGCAATCTATTATTGTGAGAGAAAAAAACTGATCGGTCGCGTTTGCGGTACCAGGGCTAATGTTCACATTTTACCCCTTGGAAGAAAAGTTTGGGATTGTACAACCATAGACGCCCCATCATCGGATTAAAAAATGCCATGGCTGGACCTTGACACCAAGTTGGCGTGACCTCAATGCTATCTTGAACTTGAATCGCACCCATATCCAAATGTTAGCAAACATACGTTCAATGAGGGCAGGACGAAATTTGTCAGAATGTCTTATGTAGCGGTTATAATTCAAACAGGTGCCAAACCGAATTAGCTAAACATAAATGCACTTCGCAGCACAAAAACATCGAATGCCGTTTTGCGCGAGAAAACAAGTCGGTTAGCTTTCAAGATTGTTAAGGAGGGGATGGACACTATGCGCTTTCGCAATTTCAGCGCAACCCATCAGAGTCCTCCCGTACAAACCGCTGAGCAACACCACACTCGGACAATCTTCGAAACGTTCGTCGCCTACACGACCTACTCATCGGCGGGCGGCGACCCGCTACTTTTCCAGTGTGTGCGGCTCGCAAGGAACGCCGGCAGTCGGCCCGTTCACACCGAAACGAACATGTGAAGTTGCCAGCTGTGCCGGTCGACCCCACATTCCACACATTCCAAACATTCGGCCACACTGCACTGTGGGAATTAATCCTCCCCACAAAGTAAGCGGGTTTCCTCGACAGGTGCATATTTAGCCGATTCAAAAGCTTCGAATCCCTTCCTAGCCGTGGCCACGCGGCCCGTGGCCAAGTGGTCATGGAGTGTGGCTCTGGCTGTCCGCGATACACTGCAGGACTCCAATACCGGCAATGTGCGCGCATAATGATACGCATTAAACTATTGACCGAACCATCTTGCATGCTCATTTTCCAGACCTAACCAAACCCAGCCTTACGTCACCATGCGTTGAGTTGCCTTCATGACGGCGCTTGTAGTTTAGGGTCGCATCGAGTGCATAGGTGACGGTGTTGCGCTGTCAGACTCGAGTAGCATTTCTCGGCAGAACCGCAACTTGGGTCGGCTTGGCGCCGACGCGCTCCTCTGCGATCTATGATCACTTGGCATGCGTTGCATGTTTCTCTGAGGAGGGAGCGAGGGGCGCGGGTGGGGGTCACGCAAGCTATTCATATTGCAAGGATCTTCGAAACAGCCTGGGCATAGACCAGGGCCTCTAACATGCCAACTGCGCAGGCCGTGTCCCCCAACTCGTGATCGCTTCCCTCCACGCCAATTCGCATTTTCCATTGCTTAAACCCTCCGTGGGTGGGGGTGGGTGGGTGGCTGGTGGCATTTAGCCCCATTGCAGCCAATCGGTGAGACCAGTCAAATCTCATTAAACGAGGCTTGGTTCTGGAATCTTTGTTCAAAACAACTCCGAAGCATTTTTCCATCTGAATACTGAATGCCGGATTTCTTTCAACCTGGAACAAAAAATACGTCATTTGGAGCGTCAACAGCAGGACAGACCCGACGCACCGATGTCGGAAGATACCTACCGACGACAGCATGCCTGGTAATGATGTCCGGGTGGAGCCGACATAGGGGTGGAGACAATGACCCAGGGCTGCGATGGTTGTTGGTTTTACAACATATCAACCGTTGAGTCATTTAGCGTCACCAATCTTTCATCCCGATTGGCCGCGGGCGATGAGTTGCGACAGGCGAGACTCGAACCCACAAGCTTTTGAGTGTAATACGGGCAACTTAGCCCCTAGACTACTCGTCCCCTCCCAGGGCTGCGGCGCGCCCCACCAGTACACACGCTGACCTGTACAGTACCAGTACACACGCTGACCTGTACAGTACACATGCTGACCTGCACAGTACACACGCTGACCTGTACAGTACACACGCTGACCTGCACAGTACACACGCTGACCTGTACAGTACACATGCTGACCTGCACAGTACACACGCTGACCTGTACAGTACACACGCTGACCTGCACAGTACACACGCTGACCGGCGGTACCACACACACTGTCCACACAGGCTGGCGCCGACGCTGACCTGGCCGGTCGGGGCTGCCAGATAAAGAAGCCGAACCAGGGAAACAACCAAATTAATGCATGCAAAGTTAATGATTTACGTCGAAAAGGTTCAGTTGAAGCTGAAGTAGGGAAATAAGTAAGTGTATAAAAAAATTGATCCTTTACTACCAAGAGGTGGAGTAAACCTCAAGGAGGGATGAAAATATAATACCAATGGGGTTCTCGGACTTGCCATGGAGTGCTAAAGGCTTCATGCAGTTAGCGGTTTCCGCTAACCTCATATTCCACCGGGCCGGATCGTGT
The DNA here is from genome assembly GCA_034440575.1 of Imbricaverruca yamaguchii. Taxonomy (NCBI): domain Eukaryota; kingdom Metazoa; phylum Arthropoda; class Thecostraca; family Neoverrucidae; genus Imbricaverruca; species Imbricaverruca yamaguchii. The sequence goes on from JAOTOL010001620.1 coordinate 1,815,402, forward strand.
TTCTTTTACGTCATAACTCAGCAGCTGATTATCCGCCTATCTGCCTGCCTTTGTCTTTTCATGTGGCTTGTACAGCTCATTCAGACCCAATTTTGCGGCACGTGCGAGCGCCGCGAGTTCCGCGCCGGCGGGGGCGCACCACAGGGTTGCGCCATGCACCCCAGCTAAAAAAAGCCAAGAACAGTCGTCTCGCAACTGAGTGCACGTGTCGCTAAATTGCCCACAAGTGCCCGTTAATCGCCGCATGACATTGGGCAACATCCCACTAAATAGACTTAACCTCCCGTTCGCGGCCGCTCGGCGCACGCTGCGCACAACAGGCGTGCCCATTGAACCTGCCAGCCCCCAGCTGCCACGTCATCGGGCGACCACGCAGCGGGTTATCGGGGCCGGCGGCCGGCGGCGGGGCGCGGGCCCTTTAAAAATGGCGGCGACCGGCACTCGGTCATTATCTTATCAGCGGCGTCGTGCACCACTTGCCGAGAACAGTTCAGATTCGAGCTGCTGCGAGCGGCGGACGGCGTCTGCAGCTGGCGCGACAGACAAGGGTGGCCGCGACAGACAGGGCGACCACGACAGACAGGGGTGGCCGACACACAGGGGTGGCCGTGACAGACAGGGGTGGCCGCGACAGACAGGGGTGGCCGTGACAGACAGTGGTGGCCGCGACAGATAGGGGTGGCCGCAACAGACAGGGGCGGCAGTGACAGACAGGGGTGGCCGCAACAGACAGGGGCGGCAGTGACAGAAAGGGGTGGCCGCAACACACAGTGGTGGCCGTGACAGACAGGGGTGGCCGCAACAGACAGGGGTGGCCGCAACACACATGGGTGGCCGCGACAGACAGGGGTGGCCGCAACAGACAGGGGTGGCCGTGACAGACAGGGGTGGCCGCGACAGACAGGGGTGGCCGCGACAGACAGGGGTGGCCGCGACAGACAGGGGTGGCCGCAATACACAGGGGTGGCTGTGACAGACAGGGGTGGCCGCGACAGACAGGGGTGGCCGCAACAGACAGGGGTGGCCGCGACAGACAGGGGTGGCCGCGACAGACAGGGGTGGCCGCAACACACAGGGGTGGCCGTGACAGACAGGGGCGGCCGTGACAGACAGGGGTGGCCGCAACACACAGGGGTGGCTGTGACAGACAGGGGGCGGCGCGACAGAGGGGTGGCCGCGACAGACAGGGGTGGCCGCGACAGACAGGGGTGGCCGCGACAGACAGGGGTGGCCGCGACAGACAGGGGTGGCGTGACAGACAGGGGTGGCCGCGACAGACAGGGGTGGCCGCAACAGACAGGGGCGGCCGTGACAGACAGGGGTGGCCGCGACAGACAGGGGTGGCCGCAACAGACAGGGGTGGCCGTGACAGACAGGGGCGGCCGCGACAGACAGGGGTGGCCGCGACAGACAGGGGTGGCCGTGACAGACAGGGGTGGCCGCGACAGACAGGGGTGGCCGCGACAGACAGGGGTGGCCGCGACAGACAGGGGCGGCCGCGACAGACAGGGGTGGCCGCGACAGACAGGGGTGGCCGCAACAGACAGGGGTGGCCGTGACAGACAGGGGTGGCCGCGACAGACAGGGGGTGGCCGCGACAGACAGGAATGGCCGCGACAGACAGGGGCGGCAGTGACAGACAGGGGTGGCCGCGACAGACAGGGGTGGCCGCAACAGACAGGGGTGGCCGCAACAGACAGGGGTGGCAATGACAAACAGTGGTGGCCGCGACAGACAGGGGCGGCAGTGACAAACAGTGGTGGCCGCGACAGACAGGGGTGGCAGTGACAGACAGGGGTGGCCGCGACAGACAGGGGTGGCCGCGACAGACAGGGGTGGCCGCGACAGACAGGGGCGGCAGTGACAAACAGTGGTGGCCGCGACAAACAGTGGTGGCCGCGACAGACAGGGGCGGCAGTGACAAACAGTGGTGGCCGCGACAGACAGGGGCGGCCGCGACAGACAGGGGTGGCCGCGACAGACAGGGGTGGCCGCAACAGACAGTGGTGGCCGCGACAGACAGGGGTGGCCGCGACAGACAGGGGTGGCCGCGACAGACAGGGGTGGCCGCGACAGACAGGGGCGGCCGCGACAGACAGGGGTGGCCGCGACAGACAGGGGTGGCCGCGACAGACAGGGGCGGCCGCGACAGACAGGGGTGGCCGCGACAGACAGTGGTGGCCGCGACAGACAGGGGTGGCTGTGACAGACGGAGACCGCGGCCGGCCGAAGTTCACCCGGCACGCGCGCCGAGCTCCCGGTCGCCGCCCGATGGCAGCACGCACAAAGAACGGGGATGGACCAGCTGAGCGCCCCGACACAGGGCAGAGGGCAGCGCCCCGACACACAGAGGGCAGCGTCCGACAGCACTCCCAGCTGCCAAATGATCAACGCTCTTGCGAAAATGTTGGCTTCGCAATCCGGGACATTTGGGCTCGATGGAAATGCAATTCAGCTTAGTTTCTTCCAGTCATTTCTTTACTCCCTCAAGTTCATCCGTACTTCTTACCTATCATCCCACCGAACAGCACGCTGTTCGTGTTTTAATTGCATTACACGAATAATAATTTAAGAAGGAGCATAGTGGGTGAGCAGTCCAGAGGTGCTTGTCTGCCAACCGAAATGTTTGTGTTCGGGTTCCACCCGTCGCTGCTCTTTACCTGCGATCAATCAGCGTGAAAGAATGGCGGCACTATATGACAGACGCAATCGACGAGTCGCGACAGCCAACAGCTAGCCAGCGTCGGTCGTGGAGCGCGCACCACTGGCATCTTAAAACTTAAAATTCTTCCCAAAAGTGCATGTTGATGCGGAAGTGTGCCACGCAGGGTAGGGGATGGAGGGGGTCCAGTTTTCCCACGGTCCCGACCGGAATTCCAGTGGAAGATGCCCGAGGCCCCGCGCCATCGCACGTGATCACGTGATCGTACCGTCCGCTGTTCACAGTCGGCAGCTATCGGCACAGATCACACAGCCAATACCGATATCGCCGTCATAGACAATGTCATTAGGATATCGATGACGAATAGGCTCCGTTGAACAATCAAGAGGTAGGTTAAGGAGCGTCAGACTCGTGACGAAACCGGAGAGGCTTCCCCTACTTTACCAAAAACCCACAACACACCCACAAAAGCTCCGATTGCTTATTAGTAACATCACCACCAAAGCAATGCTTGTTGGTGGTCAGGGTGGTCACGTCGATGGAGACGAGACACGTGGAGCTGAACTCGCGACTCCCACAAAGCACGCGCCCAGGGGCGGGTCAGGTCATTTGCCCACTCCACCCATCCCACGCGCGCACACGCACAAATCACCAACTGCTATTGAGTTTCGCGGCGCAGGTCCGACAAACAGCGTTCCGCGGCGCCAGCGCTGTCGCGCGGAAACCAATTCCGCCAGCTTCGCCTCGCGGTCGCGGCAGGGGCGCCGACGTCGGTCCGTGGCGACCAGCAGCCGCGTGGACACTGGACACCGCCCGAGGGCAAGCACCCCACACGCCGCACCACGCTCCGTGGCCTGCCCGGTCCCCAGGTCGCCGGGGCGCCAGGCGCGCGCGCCAGCTGGCGCGCGGCGATCACGCGATCGGAGGCGTCCGCCGGCCGCTATCATGTGCCCGGCAAACATGCCGCGGCCCAGTTATTAGGTGCCGATTGGCGGCATGCAATCGCGCCGGTAGAGATGCAAATTGCGCGCAGGTGGCGCGCCACAGCTGGGCGACGCGTGTCGGCCGACACGGCCCGGGAGCCGCACCTCGGCCGTCGGCCGCAGCAGGCGGTCGCGGGGCCAGCGGGGACAGTGTCCGCCCGGGAGTGTCATGTCCGGCCGTCGCCGGTCCGTTGTGCCGGCATGTTCGTGTCTCCTGGGCTGGCCGGCCACAGCGTTGTCATCCCAGTCGTCTCGCTGAGCGCCCCCGGTACCGTCTCCTGGTGACGCCGCTGGCAGCGCAGTGTGACATTGCAGCACGTCGGCCGTCGCCGCGGGTGGAGGAGAAATGTCCGCTTGAATCACGAATTTCACTACGATGCACCGTTCAGCTTTGTTTCTCGGAAATGCATTATGATGACGTGCGAGGTTGCTGATTGGCGGGAGGCGCCGGAAGTGTATTGTGATGACGTGCGAGGTTGCTGATTGGCGGGAGGCGCCGGAAGTGTATTGTGATGACGTGCAAGGTTGCTGATTGGCGGGAGGCGCCGGAAGTGTATTGTGATGACGTGCGAGGTTGCTGATTGGCGGGAGGCGCCGGAAGTGTATTGTGATGACGTGCGAGGTTGCTGATTGGCGGGAGGCGCCGGAAGTGTATTGTGATGACGTGCAAGGTTGCTGATTGGCGGGAGGCGCCGGGAATTCTGAACTCAGCGGCGCTCGAACCTAAATCTGGCGTGCTACATATTTCAACACCGAGAACACTACCAATAGGATAGCAGCTAAATCAAATCACAAACATCCCGACATAACCGAGACACAAATGATGCGAGACGACCTACCTTCCTGAGCCAATAAAGCGAACCTAAATATAATATTTAGAGCCAGTTCAAGCATATGTGGTGGTAATTGGTTTTACGACACGTCGATAGACTAGCGGTTGAATGCGTCGTAAAAGAATCCAAGACACGTCGACCGTTGAGTAATGTAGCGTCGCCAATCTCTCACGCCGATTGGTCGCGGGCGATGAGTAGCGACATGCAAGACTCGAACCCACAAGCTTTCGAGTGTGAGACGGGCAACTTACCCCTAGACTACTCGTCCCCGCCTGGGACAGATGTGAAATCACTACATATTAAGGGACATTGCTGTACAGCCTGTGACACGATACCATAGGTGGGGCGGGCGACACCGGAGAAGGGGCGGACTAACAGCATGTCAGGACGAATAAAAGCAAACACCGAAAACACATTAATACATACATGCTTAGATGAATAAACAGATAAATGCCGACAGCACGATAGGAGGGAGAATGTCACCTCAGCACAGACCAATTAACTTGTATCTTAGTAATCAGTCCCATATACGTGACAGTTTGAACACGAATACACGTTTACCACACAGCGGTGCATGAGTCTTTGAATCAATCACGGGGCCAAGACCCATGGAGCATAGTCACTTTACGGAACACAGGCCCACGGTCGTCGCAGGAATTCAAATCGTGCGCTCACAGGAGCTATATTTCAACTAACATCTTCAAAGCAGAAGATCATTGCACTCACGGTGCGCGGTAAGAATATACGACTCGGGCGGTTACGACAATGCAGGGGAGGTAACGCCTGTGGTCCAAGGTGTAGTCAAATCCGCTCGTGGACACATGAATTCGCTTGCAGTTTTGAGCACCCACAAAGCTCGACTACTCCCTCAAAAATCAGAATGGAGCCGGAAGCTGGAAATTTGTAATGAAATGTCTGGAATAATATTGTAACTATATCAACAATACTCATAAATGTGCCATGAAACCTGATCATCCTGATCACCATCATGATCATCATCGTAATGGTCATCGCAACACAATATTACTAACAGTCATAGCAGCGATCGGGGGAAGCTAATGGTGCTCTCACAGCTGACAGAGGGCGCAAAACAGAATAGAAATTACCTGACTCGTGATGAGCATTTTCCCCTAAAACAAACCTGGAAGTAACTAAGGTAGAGCGTCGGATCTCTCGAGGGCACCGCTGGCACGAACCCAGGCCCCCGGAGGCGGGCATAATGAGGGCATACATATTTCAAGGAATCCTTGTCGGCTGTGGGGCTCCTTGAGGGCTAAATGGGGGCACGTCACGTTCTCGGAGCTAATATGAACGACCGCCAGTGTTCCTGCCCTTGCAGACTAATTAATTATTAACATGGCCGGCTTATACAAATGTCCGCCAGATACACACACGATTCCCGCATACCAGTTCTGAGGTGGCGCGCGACACGTGTGACACGGTGCAGACCACCGCCGGTGTCAGCGGGTGACGGTCACGTGGTGCTCACGTGGTAGTCACGTGATCTCAGAGCGAGATCACAACGACCGGCGCCGAGCCGCACAAGCGGAGCCGCGTCCGACGCGGGCTGGTGCGTGAGCATTTTTCGTCTCGAATATCATCACTCTACATTACGGCTTTCAAAAATTGTACCCTACCTTTGGCGACGATGCTAACAATACGGTCCAATCACATACAAAAGCGTCCGCCAATCACAGGTCTTTTGGAACTGTCTTCTCTTATGACATTGCTAGGTGAGCTGTGTGCCTGCCCGTTGTGTCAGTCACGTCGCGTCACGTCACGTCACGTCACGATACTGGCTGCAACGAGAGCAGCAGCGTTCGCCAGGGGCGCAGTTTCGCGTCGCCGTCTGGGCTCCTGAGCACCCACAAGTACGAAATGTGCATGCACGAAGGCTTGCAGGCACCCACAAGAAAAATGAACCTTTCAACTGTGTCGACAAGCAGTAAAGCAGCAATGAAACAACAAGGGCACGATAATATCCGGCACTGGTCCATCTGGCCTCGCACCTACGCCACCCCAGGCGAGACCACGTGACACACGCATGGTGTCAGCCACTGGAACAGAGCATTGCTAATGTTCCCCTGACGAAGGTTGGGACAAATGCGCAGATGGGATAATATTTCCTCTTCGAATGGCTTCGAATAAAATACTGCCACGAATATAATGCGACTAATCAGCAAAGGATACATTCGAGAACATGGATGAATATAGCACATACATCGTTAACTAGTCATATCTACCCACATAACAAGCAAGGTGTATGTCTGAATTGTGAAACAACTCGTAGCGTAATAGCAGGCGAATGAATTACGGAATTAAATGAATTATTATCATTTACACATACAGTTCTTCAGCCATGTGGACAACACGATGGATCATCGCATGCTCGGCTTCGTGACTTCGTTGTGCAATTACGCTTCCTATAGTCAGGCGTACACCAGAGGAACACCAGAGAAGGAACACCAGAGGACGCGTGGTGGCCGCACACGAGCAGGTCACCACCAGCAGAGATATTCCAGCGAGCCGGCGTATTCCAGCGAGCCGGCGTATTCCAGCGAGCCGGTGTATTCCAGCGAGCCGGTGTATTCCAGCGAGCCGGTGTATTCCAGCGAGCCGGTGTATTCCAGCGAGCCGGTGTATTCCAGCGAGCGAGCCGAGATATTCCAGTGGGCCGAGATATTCCCGAGTGTCCAGGTGCGCACATCAGTCGTGGAATTTCCATGGGTTTAGAAACCATGAGCCGCAAATCTGTCTGTAGCTTCTTTGCTTTTTTTCTGCCTCCCTACAAACCGGCGTGCATCGTTCGTGCTCGACTCCGTTCAGCGGAAGGCAGACCCACTGCCGTTAACTAAGTAGCTTTGTCAACCCAAGTACGCGGGAGGTCAAGAGGAGCGAATGAATCACGAGGAAAATCAGCACAAAAACAAACACGATACCGACAAGGAATAGGCAGCGAGGCGACCAGCATGAAGTGCGAGGACACGCCCCTCGCACCGCGCTGCCGAGGAACACGATAGAGTGATGAGTCACGACATCGATGTCGGCCACGACACCGGTGAGTCACGAGATAGTGGTGAGTCACAACGTCGCGTCACGAGTGGCGATATCACGGACGCCGATTGCGAGACTAGGAATGTGGGCCGCGATGTCACGGATGCGAGCCATAGCACTACGGACGCGCTTCGTGACATTGCGAGTACCGGTCGCGAAATCACGAGTACCGGTCGCGATATCACGAGTGCCGGCCGCGATATCCAGGGTGTTAGCCGCGATATCTCGAGTACCGGTCGCGATATCACGAGTACCGGTTGCGATATTGAGTACCGGTCGCGATATCACGAGTACCGGTCGCGATATCACGAGTACCGGTCGCGATGTCACGAGTACCGGTCGCGATATCACCAACACCAACGGCGACATCACGATAACGGTCGCGACACCAGGCGTTTGTCAGTCACGGTGACCCACATTTTCACACATCTTCAATGTTTATATAAGTAAACATTTGCGTGTATAAACATTGGCGCAGTACATGCGACACAAACAACCAACGTCGTATGCGCGCGGAAGGAAATTGTAACCAACAATCGAGGAAAGAAGAGGGCGATGTGGAAGGGGAGGAAAAGCAGGGGAGGGAAAACGAACCGAGGGGATGCTAGACAGGAATGAGATAACGCGGGGCGAAGAATGAGCAAGTGTATGCGTGGGTGTGCGAAGTGGGGGGGGGGGAGGGAGGGGAGAGGAGAGGAGAGAGGGAGAGGGACATCATCTTTGGGTTCTTTTGCGACGCATTCAACCGCTAGGTCATATAGCGTCGCCAACCTCTCACGCCGACTGGACGCGGGTGGACTCGATAAATGCCGTCGGTTGTGAGATTCGAACCCACAATCTTGCGATTAGGAGTACGACGCTCTACCAACTGAGCTACCGCGGCCACCAGAGGGAGAGGGAGAGGGAGAGGGAGAGGGAGGGTGGTTGCAACAGGGACGACCCTGCCCGGCTCTTGCTGCCTCCAGCGCGTAAAACATTTTCGGCACGACACTGTTTTTTTGGCATGTATTCTGGCACGTTGTTCTCATCCCTTAACTCTCCCCGTCTTTCCGGTCATATCCTCAAACCCCGTCCCTGAAGGGTGGTGGTGGGTTGGAGTTTAGGGACGCGTCGACATCAAGGGTCACTTTGCGCCCATCGTCTCTGAAGGGGGTTGCGTCTCTGAATGGGATACAAACTCCCTCTAATCTACAAACTAAGCGTCGCACGAAAACAAAAGAGGCGTCATCGGAAAGCGCAAGACGAGTAGGGCCAGAAACCATCCCCAAAATTATACCCCCAAAAGTGACATCACTAGGGGTCCTAGGTTTTCACGACCATGTTTTTGGCTCAGGGGAGCTTATTTTGGGGAGCATTGAAGAAAAAATATCTGGAATCCGAATAGGAAGGCGAAATGGACCATGATCCTAACACTTTGCCCACCCAAAAATCAAAATTTTGAGTCGTCAATTTTTTTTTAATTAATTTTTTTCCAATGGGTTTTTCCAACGGACCGAAAAACGCTGTTCGAAGTCACTTTGCCGACATAAGAATGCTTACTTTAGCCAAAATCTTTGATCTTTAGCCGTAATGGGCAAATATGAAAAACTAATAAGTAACAAAAAACGGGGAAATATCAAAATAATTCCTTTGGTGCGTTTTTTCATCCCTAAAGATAAGCAAACGCTGAAAGTTTCATTACACTATCTTTATCCGTTAAAGAGTGACGACTGGTTGAACATTTCTGGAGATAACCTCACTTGACCTCGACTAACTTGTTGAACGTAGACGACCTGACCTCAAAAGTTTCACACAACATGCCAACTTGATGTAGGAAAATGAATGTCAATTGTCGGCTGCCGCGCGCCGTCCCTTCGCTATCCACGGAAGATCTTAGGTGGGGTCATATCAACCTCCCGAGACGGCGCGGGTTAAAGCGCTGCTTGGTTGACTCGATATTCCCATGCGCACAATTGAATAGATCACGCGTACGTTTCGCACTGGCCCATGGCAATACATACTCGGACGAGCCACCGGCCAGCCCGGCAACGTTTGGCGCAGCTGGCACCAGCCACCAGATGGCACGGCAAGCTTGCCTCTTCAAATAACCGTAGTTCGGAGAGATGATAGAGGTCGTTAATGATGCTGATCCGCGGTCGATGCAGACGGTCAAAACCCCGGGGCGGAAGTCGGTGAAACACGATGCCTCTGCCCTGCCGGCTAACAGGGCCACTAATGAGCTCAGGCCTCTTGGAGTGAGCTGTGCTACTGAGGCGGTGCTGCTACCGAGGCGGCGCTGCTACCGAGGCGGCGCTGCTACCGAGGCGGCGCTGCTACCGAGGCGGCGCTGCTACTGAGGCGGCGCTGCTACCGAGGCGGCGCTGCTACCGAGGCGGCGCTGCTACCGAGGCGGCGCTGCTACCGAGGCGGCGCTGCTACTGAGGCGGCGCTGCTACCGAGGCGGCGCTGTTACCGAGGCGGCGCCGAGGCGGCGCTGCTACCGAGGCGGCGCTGCTACCGAGGCGGTGCTGCTACTGAGGTGGTGCTGCTACTGAGGCGGTGCTGCTACCGAGACGGTGCTGCTACTGAGGCGGTTCTGCTACCGTGCTCACAGCTCACATCGCGGCATTTGCACCGATGAAAATAAAAGATGTTCAGATAAGCAACAAAGCGATCCGCCAAATGAAAGCTAACCACAAACCATGCGGATGGATAGATGGATGCTCGTTAGCGTCGGCTTTTGCTGAAGTAGCAGGGTTCGACTTAATACCTAGCTATTTTGGTTTTAGGGAGCCTCAACTACGGAGCTCATTTTGCGCCCATAACTCACGGTGATATCAAAGTGCGTTTCAGAGTAGCATGAAGATTCACATAGAGCGTAGCCGTCTACCTGGCCCTATTGTGACACATAACTTGCATGCAGCGTATATCAGCGAGGGGTATATATTCCTGTGAACGACACTCCGGACAAGGAATCCATAAATTGTCCCGACTGGATAAAATGCGAGTTAAAGTGGCATAAGTATGCCCTATGTGGAGGCGACAGAGTCTAACTTCTTCTCCTCTATGTTTACAACATGATGAGCTCCATGATCTCGGAAGTTGCTTGATGGCTCGTAGTTTGTCTGTCGCCGTCCCGTTCCACATTGCTTTCCACTTGTCTAGGAGGAAGATGGAAACCTCTCGGTAATGGGCCGTGCAACTTAACACTCCTGCAACAATCCGAACAATTAACCGTACTGCATCCAGGGGTGTATGATCCTGTTCAGTTGTGAGGGCTCCAGCCCCAAACTTGCAACTTAACCCCCCCCCACAACTTGGCAACCAGATTAAGGGCTTGGAAGTTAAACCACTTTTCAGGGTTTTAAGGGCTTGGAAGTTAAACCACTTTTCAGGGGTTTAACTTCCAAAGTTGGGAACTTTGGAAGTTAAACCCCTAAAAAATTTAAGCAATGCTGCATAAATTCGAGTATTACATACTATTCGTGTTTAACATAGGCGGGTGTAAGATTGCCCAACATTTTTCATGAGTGATGACGATATTCTGACGGTTCTTCTGAGTATTATTTAGTGTTGGTGGCGACTATCCTCTTTGATCAATTGAAATAGTACAAGCAATCTCATTTTAAGCATTCTCAAATCGATAATCACACTGGTCATTTAGCACTGATCGCAATGTGGAGTTTGCTATGATTGCATGTTTCTTTTCGTACTGTTTTAATCAGTTTTGATACACGGAAATCTCGAGCGATATTCATAAATATCAAACAATAATAATAATCAAACAAGTAGTTTCAACACTAAGCGGTTATCTATATTCGTAGTAATTTGCGATCAGGCATTCCAATTATTTTGTTTCCGGATAGGCCGAGTTCATGGAAATCTGAGAAAAAAGAAACACATTTATGGAATTATTTTTTGTTTCAAGATGGCAAAATATAGTAGCCCAAATCAGGAGAGAAATTGACATCTGGGGGTACCCTAGGTTGATCGACCTATGGCTGAGCCCCCACCCCAACTGATCTTGGGATCCTACACCCCTGGCTACATCGCATGTGCAGAGCCGAGCTGGGAAGTGTCGGCTTAATCCGTTCAACTTTTTTTCGGACGAATAGACCTGTCTCTCCAAGCACCGCCACCAAGCAAAATACAGTCCGCCTCTCAGTCGGATTACCCACCAAGTAGAGCCGAGTGCAGCAGAGCGCGAATCGTTTCCGAGAGCACCACACCACCTGGGAGCACGCCCCGTTAGACGAGGGACCACTGCTTACGCGGCGGGAGTGGGAGCGAGACTTCAGTCCGCTCCCTCCCCCTCTCTCTCTATCCATCTGTTTCTCTTTATTTCTCTCTCTCTCTATCTCTATATCTTTCTATCCCTTTATCCCTCTATCCCTATATTCCTCTATCTCTGTCTATCTCCATCCATCTATCTATATATATCTATATATCTATCCATCTCTAACTCTACCTATCTTTATCTATCTCTCCATCTCTATCTCTATCTCTCTATATCTATCCCTATCTCTCTCTCTCTCTCTCTCTCTAACCCTCTATCTCTCTAGCTCTCCCTCTCGCCGGAACACCGCTCAAAGGAAGCGGCGCCGCAAGCGTTAGCGGTTCCCGCCAGCCAACACGCGACGGCCGGGGAAGTGAAGAGCGGCGGGCGCCGGCCACGTCGGAATGCAGGAAAGTCGGCCCAAAAAGGCAATCATCGTGCCGCCCCTCGGCGCGTCAGCAGCCTCATCGACACTTTTCGCTACCTCGAACAGGCGCGTAATTTCCAGTCGGCTTCGGCGCATCACTAAGCTGCTTCAAAACGAGTCGACCAACCACTACTTAGTCCCAACAAGGAAACTCGTCGGACAGTCTTCACTGGCGTGCGCCGTGACGACTGGGGCGGCCCGGAAACGGCTGCTAATGCGTCTTCGCGCACAGCGTGCCGACCCGGAAGGTCGCGCCGCGGCGCCGCGGGAACCGCCGCACGAGCTAATGGACCGGACAACCGCAGACGCTAATGGACCCACCCGTCCGGCTCGGGGACGGTCGCGCCGTCGCCCCGGGGCCACGCCGGTCACGGGGCCGCCTGCTGGAAGTGGCCTCGCCGGTCGTCGGTCCAAGACTGCGTAGTCGCTTTCCGCGAACCCCGGGTCGAAGCGGTCGACAGCGAAACGCCTCTGGCGACGCTGGTCACATGTGCGCCTGCAAGTCACCTACCGACGCCGGGCAGATCCGAGTAATCCATCAAGGTCGGCCCAATGACAAAGGCGGCAATAGTGCGGCAAGTGCGGTGCGGCAAAAAATGTGAGTGGTACATCGAAACTACAAGGCAAGGACAATGACAAGTGTCATTTTGTGCACTCTTAGAGGGGCACGTGACCATCAAATCCTGAATTCTGCCACTCCAATGGTAAAATGTACCAACTCAAAGCTGAATGGGAAACTCAGAGCGCACCATCCTCCTCTGCTAAACATCCTTTTCCCCAAAGTGGAAGCGCAGCAATCGAATGCCAGAAGTTGGTATATTTTCCTTACCAACTTAGTGTGCTCACCTGAATCGTCTTCGTATCAGGACACTCATGCACGGTGAAGCAGTGCATGCAAGAGATAGACGAGCTTTCCCGGCCGGCTGTGGAACCCTGTGCACTTTCACCGAGACATTTCCTGAAGCTAATGAGAACGCGTCTGCAGGTCTCCTAACGTTATTGAGTGGCCCCGGGCTGTGTGCCTAGTTGAAATGCATACGATTCCAGCTATTTTGGGAAACAGATCCGTGCAGAGCGAGAGAGCGGAGGAGAACCTTCGGCTGCCATATGCTGCGGCCAGCCGGCTTCATGCACGTCGTTGCCGATCGATCGCAACGAATAAACGTTCGCGGCGCAGTTGGAGGTCTGTGCGGTCAGTGAGCCTCGAACCAGCAACCCTCCGGTCAGCGGGTGCGTTGACCGAAGCAGCCGGATGCATTTCTCGAATAAATCATTCCATCGCCTTCTATTATTCATCTGAATAAGTCGTGCTTGCTCGGAAAAAGCAAGGGTCGCCCGGTTTGTGCCGCTCCCTTCTGTGCAGACGGTAAGGAAGAAGCCGGCGTTCCTTTCGGTAGGTATTTGCTCCTGCGACCAGCACCCCACTCACCCAATGTGGCGCCAAGCTGGACCCGTCCGGGGTTCCGAACACTCACCTTGACAAGGCTGGTTGGTTATCGGTTTTACGACACATCGGCCGTTGAGTCATGTAGCGTCGCCAATCTCTCACGCCGATTGGCCGCGGGCGAAAAGTAGCGACAAGTGAGACTCGAACCCACAACCTTTCGACTGTGAGACGAGCAACTTACACCTAGGCTACTCGTCCCCAATGTGATGACGTGCCAGTTCGGTTTGATTTCGTACGGCCAGGGTGCAACGCCGCTCGTGTTCAAAATTGCGGTTTCATTCCGTGGCCGTTGGTCATTGGCCCGGCCGCTTCCAGTCGGATTACAGCCGGCTGTAGCGCTCGGCAGCGGTGCAGTTCAGGCGGTGCAGTTCAGGCTGAGAAGGGCCAGTCGCGGTCGGCAGTGCAGGAGTGGCTGGGCAGGCATTCCGCCGGCAGTGTTCAGGTAGGCTGCTGCGACAGGCACAACTCCAGACGGCAATCCAAGTACCAAGTTCGCACGAGGAGACGCTGGTTTCGCGGATATTTTCTTCTGGTGAAGACAGTCCCACGGAAGACACTAAAATAGTCCGAAGACGTCTAATTCGAGGTTACTATTGCCAGGCATGGATTTGCTTTGATGACTAAACCGATTCTCAGTTATTTGAGTTTACGGGCGCTTCGACCAAAACGTGACCATTTGCGCTCATAAACAGATTCTCAGAGAAACATTGCGGGATGGAGATATACATTTGAAAGATGACTGAATAACGATATATGCTGTTCACTGCGTGCTGTGTTTTACGGCGAGGTGCCTCGACATACATTTCATAAGCAAAAGTGAATAATCACAAACAGTCCAAAACCGCCAAAATCGGAGGTACGAACCAATGTAGACGCATCGACGTTGCGTGCCATGGCACGCAGTGTAAAATGGCATCGTCACATTATATGATAATTGAGCTATGAAGTGGACTTGACCAGGCCACGACCGGACAAACGGGCCTGATCTAAATCGCGGAAGAATGCAGCGCATGTCTTGATAAACCGCTTACCGAACGTAATGGGGCATGCGATTAATTATACGGGCTCTACAACTACCGACAGTGGCCAGCGCAGCGCCAACGCAAACCGGGGAAATTACAGTCCCCTGAATCAGCGATCATCTGCCCCTGTCTAACGATGGACAATTACACACATACACAGCAGCAAAATTACAGAAAAAGACGCCCAGCTATCACCAAGACTATCGCCAATCACCAAGCCGGCAAGGTGCGGACTCAATTACATAACGACGGCTAAAAGCAAACCAGAACGACAAAAGCGTGAAACGACGATTCCGCTAGACGTCAGCAACATGCGGAGCGAGTACTAGATCCTATCTACTACGCGTGTTGATTCCAAAGTTTGCAAAATAGCATGCCAACAAGCAAAGACCAGCTCGCTTCGCTGGGCGAAAGCTTTGGAAAATGATGGATAAAAAAGTTGGGTAGAATAAGAAGATACAAATTAAGTGAAAAGGTCAGCACAAACAATCAATAAAACCCGCTCGCTCCGTGGAACGAAGTGCCTATTTCCGTAGCTACACTGTGATGTTCATTTTGTGTTGATCGATCCATGGGTTCGCGTGTTACGCCGGCTACAATGGAACCGGCTTTACTCATTGATTTTCATGATGAAAAATATACATTTACTTCAATAGAATACCTCCCGCGGCGGTTTGCATGCATAGCATGACTGCGCGCGCGACTGAATACTGAACTGCCGAAGCAGAAGCAATGTCGTGGATACCAGCTATCGGCGGAAATTTCGCGGCCTCCATGATAAAGCGATCGTCTCCTCACGCAAACCGAATTTAGGAAGGCGTTGGGGAATCGTCTGCTTGTGGCAAAAGTATTTGAGATCGCGAAAAGCTAGATACTGTGATGAACGATGAATACTGACTACTGACGATGAATGGGGGTAGGCGAGTTAACGACTTTTGGTCCAAAAACGATTTCTTACAGGGTGTCCGTGGGGTGTAAGGTTGTTTTTCATGATTGACGATATGCATCATTGAGTTTGCAACCGACATGTCACGAGTGCATGGCACGTGTGCACGGCACGCATACACGGTACGTGGTCCTAGATAATTTGAAAAGAGTAGCCGGTACATGTAGCTAGGCAGCGAAGGTGACCCAGATTCGATACCTCGAGCCGTTTCCAGCAGGAAATTGAGAAAAAAAGTCGCAAAAAGCAGACTTTCGCATTTCACGATTCCCACGCGTGTAAGTGCCATGTGAACAGGTAACAATAGGCCCGCTCAGCTTCACTATCGTCGCGTCTACACTGTGGTGTTGGTTTCGTGTCGATCTGATCGTTGGTTCGGTAGCTATGCCGGTTGAAAGTGAGCCGACTGGAGACACTAAAGTAGGACGGCAAAAACTGGTTTTCACATGCTAAGTGAACGGAGATGGCCCATTTGACCTCGCACCACGTTCACGTATGTCGCGAGCACTATGTTGGCTCGATTGAATGAAAATTGTACCCAGAAGATAGCCAATACTTGTGGCTTTCGAATGGTGTCACGTGCATCCGGCTGTTTGTCGCGTAAACCGAGCCACGCTTCGATATGTAGAATGGAAAGTGTTCTCCGACTTCAAAGCACCACGTTAACTTGATTTGAGCGAGGGATCAAGCTTCAAATTGAACCACACGTTACGTAACGTAAACTTCACGTTTCTAGCACATATAGTTCGCTCTCCAGCCGTCGCCGATCGACTTGAGAACGAAAAGCGACAAACTTACAAGCAGACAAAATTCACTCAAATAGTACAATAGAGATTTGCCCAGTTGTTGGACACGGTGCTCACTACGTCATCCGCTGCTGTTGCGAGTCGCCACTGCTGTTGCGAGTCGCCACTGCTGTTGAGTCACCGCTGCTGTTGCGAGTCGCCACTGCTGTTGCGAGTCGCCACTGCTGTTGCGAGTCGCCACTGCTGTTGAGTCGCCACTGCTGTTGAGAGTCACCACTGCTGTTGAGTCACCACTGCTGTTGCGAGTCGCCACTGCTGTTGAGTCACCACTGCTGTTGAGAGTCACCGCTGCTGTTGAGTCACCACTGCTGTTGCGAGTCGCCACTGCTGTTGCCAGCCAGTTACTACTGCTCCACTGCTGTTGCTAGCCAGTCACTACTGCTGTTGTCAGCCAGTCGCTCGCTGCTGTTGCGAATCACCACTGCTGTTACACCAGCTCGGTACGAGAATGACCTACCTACCCCCGAGCCGGGGTGTGCGTTAGCCACGCCTGAACGCGACCAACCTTCGCGCGCCCAGCCGCGGCACGCGAACAGCCTTCGTTCACCCGACCTCGGCCGTGCGGGGAGGCGCCGCATATGTGGACGGCCCCGTGTACCAGGATGGCCGCGGGCTGGGGGCCGGCGGGGCGGCGGGGCGTGGTCGGTAGTGGCCCGCGGCGTGCGGCCGACCCGGCAGCCGGTCGTCAGACGTGCAACAGGCATGCAACAAGCGCGCAACAGGTGGCCGAGCGCCGCCGAGCTCGTGCTGCGGCGGGGGGGGGGACGCGGTGGGATTGCCGGGGAAATCCGCCAGGCCGGTGGATTTCCTGGTAGTCGTTATGACGTTGAAGAAAAACATCGGTGGCTTTTGTAGGATGCTCTGAAGAGCACCGCAGACGCTCAAGCACAATTGCTTAGATATTATATGCTACATTATCTCTTCAGTCGCCTGCTTCCTATATGCTATCCGAAGCTTGCAAAGCACAGACCCGAGTAAATGTGTGCCGGTAGAAATGTCGATCACTCTGCTTTTCTGATATTTGCCCGACGAAAGGCAAAGAAGAGCAGAAACCTGACATGAAAGGCGTAACACCGGACCGTACACAAACCTTGTGTCCGTAGACATTTAACTCGGGGTAGATGAAGCTTCACTAGAACATCCAAATACGACTAAAACTGCGTGAGCACACACTAATCTTCAGCCCAGCATCTGAACGGAAGAGGCTAGATATAACAGATATGGGGCGCGTGCCAGTAAGCCCAGTCTCGGCGGCATCTTCTCGGTACGCTACCGGCCAGCGGTTCACACACGATGGCAATCTGCAACGTCAAAACGCATATACAAAAACCGAAAGCCGAGTCACCGTCTACAACACCGCACCCACACCAAGCTTAGAGTCGCCTTGACTCGTGTACCAGAGGTGACAATTGGCCAACATTTTGTGACCCAGCCAGGACCCGGCCTTGTGACAAGAGCCGGCTGGTGCCCGATCAACAGACCGGGTTTGTGATGCATGCTTTTTTGGTACATAGGGTTTGTCATCACAGTTTGTGTCTGTTCAAATAAGGCCACACAGGCAAATCACAAGTTTTTATGATCTTGTTCCGCTTTAGGACAGCTACTAGAGTGCTAGTCAGCTGGTCAAGGTTCGCAATTGTACACCGTGATCCTGCCGCGCTTTGCGCTTTGCTACATCTAGGACATGGCTCATCCGCGTATCAATTGAAATTATTGAGACATGATTTCAGTTTTCAACCATGCTGCAATTTCAGCCAACATAACTATAATTTCTCAGCTATAATACACTTTCAACTACTCTATTTCCAAAAAGCGCAGCGCGGCGGGTATCAATGTATGAGTGCGCGGAATATGAGGGCCTTAGACTGTGTGTGAGCAAAGCCGGGCCCCCAGAAACGTGCGAGGTTCCTGAGGTGGCATAGCCGACGCTAAATCTTTTGAAAACCACGGATTGAGGTTTGGCGACAGAGGAAACAGCGAACAAGGACAAGGAAATAGCGCACCTACCGCTATGGGGAAATTTGACCATTGATAACATTGATTTGGTACAATACATAACGAAGCTTGAAGTGGAGCAAACATGGTAGATATTATTTGTAAACATAATAGTATGATTATAATGTTGGATTTGGGGTACAACGTGTTGTAGGTTATTCAAAGATAAATGAAAAATGTAGCTCATGGTCACGATATCACCGTGTTCTTTGCATCAGGAAGATAAGCATTTAAATGCTGGGATTTGAAATCGTTTGTATTTAATAATTTCGAAGTTATCTGGTATGAATGGCCTAGACATTTTGATGTGGCACCAGCCATATCCTCTTGTGAGATGTGAAAAAAATAATTCCAAACATGTGTGGTCTGAGCTGCAATTGCATGTCTTGCTTTTGAAAAAATGTGTATAGACCACATTGCTTGAGCTAATAACCAACAATCTTCATCTATCTGCAATTTTCAACACTTCAGTTGGTTATTTGGGCTTAGGGACGCTTCGACTGCCTCGGTCATACAGCGCCCAAATATTTTCAACACTTCACATGCTCCGCTATTGTGGAACCATTCAAGGAAATATCTCGAGATTGCTGAGCGCATAACAGAAACTCCTGGATGAAGTGCTGAAATGGACTTCATAATTTGCTTCATAATTTTGGAAACCTGAAGACAATCTAGTTTCCAAAAATGGGCGTATTCAGCCCTTTCATCGTTTTGATATTTGGCACCGAAACTACAGAAGACTGAATGAATGCCCGGTATATATGCCAAAGACCGGTAAAAAGGGCCCGCCGGTCCCGACCGGCCATTCTGACTGGGCTTTCGGTTCTTACCTTCACCACTGTTATTGCGTACCACTTCTTGGATCTAGTCATTCATGACGCATGACCCGGGAGGGGTGGGTGGGGGTGGGGGACGAGTATCCACCGCTCCAAGTCCGGGTCACGGATCTGAATGCCAGACTTTCGAGACACCTGCGATGGGGAAGACCCGGGCAGCACCGACGGTCAGGCGACATCTTACACGATGCGTCACCCCGCACCCACAACGCACCACCGCCTTTCACAGGAGTACCGCACACCGCTGCAGGTTCCAGGGCAATGGCGATGTAGGTGCCTTTGACTATCTTCACGGACACAAGCGAGTTCACTGTCGTTTACAGGCATGCAAGCAACGTGTTGTCTTTCAGAAGCTTCTGCGTCAGAAGCAATTGATAGAATTTCAGAAGCTATGTGTACAGGGCGATGTTCCTCCAAAAGAGGAGACCTTCCATCAAAGCGAAAACAGATGTGCCTGTAGCAAGTCAAACAACAGGAGCATCAATCCATGCAACGCGATAGCACAGAGGTGCAATGAACCAGATATCACTACATACCAGTATTAATGTCAGCAAGAACTATCTTTAGGTGTTGGTTGGGTGGTTATTTGAGTTTTAGGACGCATCGACCAGGTTTGGCCATATAGCTCCCATATCTTTGGGTGTGATGTAGCCGCAGTGAAAGCCATCTCTTTGTTCAACGACAATATCAAATGGCCATCTTGACATCTTCACAGTCTCTCGACCCCTGTCATCATTGACCCCTTTAACACCATCTTCATAATGCATCATGGCCGAGAACGTGCTTGCATTTTTTTACTTGCTATTGGCGTACCTGCAACTGTGCTTCACCTGCTATAGTCGTACCTCCATCTGTTTTCACACGCTATAGCTGTACATGCAGCTATATTTCACGGAGCGTCCACCAGAATCCACCGTCCACGCCATTGCTCATCAGGAGTCAGGCGAATCTTCTGCGAGTTCTCCGAGAGGAAATACTTCTACCTTGGCAGCACTCCTCCGTGGCAGTGCCCGCCTACCTCGGCAGCTAGTTAATTCGCCTTCAGGATGCACCGACCATAGTGACCGTATAGCATCATTATCAGTTGACCGCAATTTAAATATCTACAGTCACTGAACCTAACTGATTGTGCTATCCTTCTGAACCTCCTGTGACGCCATGATAAAGGTTCATAAGGACGATATGAGGCTACGATAAATGAGAACGTCGCATTTAATGTCACTTTATCCCAACGGCTTGGTCTTCCACAGGAGTAGTAACAGTCGGGAGAGGTGGAGGGACGGCAACTGACGCCGGTCGGGATTCCGCCGTCAAAAGAATCCTGAAGTCTTGCTCGTGTCGCAAAATCTTGACGCACATCCGAGTAAGAGCCTTTACGACACGTCATGTAGCGTCGCCATTCTCTCACGCCGATTGGTCGCGAGTGAAAAGTAGCGACAGGTGGGGCTCGAACCCACAACCTTACGATTGTGAGACGAGCAACCTACCCCTAGACTACTCGTCCCCGAGTGAGGGCCTGCACGCGCCAGAACACGCATTCACAACAATGTGGGCCTGTTGCCGAACCGTGCGTCCATTGAGTCCCTGCTGCGGAGGCTCGGCCGGCCCGCCCGGGCTCCCGTCGAAGCCCTGAGTCATCGCGGTCGGCGCCCGCGCCCGGGCGGAATGTCGCGACGCAGCGCGCCCGGGCGCGCCGCCGAGCCCTGTTTGTGAGCGGATGTCGTGACGTCACCTGGCCGATCGCAGGTGGAGCGGCTCAGCACGCAAGGCCGCGCCGCCGCGCCTCTATTGGTCCGCCGACCGCCTGTGCACACACAGGGCGTCCACGCCCCCGGGCGCTGCAAAACACCGGCCGGCTCCTTTGGATCGGACTGCTGCTCCACGACGCACTCAGCAGCTGATGCCATGTGGCGTCGCCCGTCTCTCACCCTGGCAGGAAGGGCGGGCATCGCGGGGAACCGAACCCCGTACCTCTGGCTTGCCAGACGCTCAGCTCAACCACCGAGTTACCCTGGCTCCTCTGGACGGTCGAGGACACACGCCCCCATGAACAATTCTAGTACGCCCAAATCGCCAAGTTCACTACGTCAGGAGCTGCCAAATGTTCGTCGTTGTTCGACTGGAGCCAAGACTTCGAGTTCACCGGAGCAGGGCCATCACATTGAACTGACTGGAGCCGAAACTTTTCGGGTTGACTGGAGAAGGGCCACCACGTAGGAGGACGGAGTCGGCAACCTATAGTTGCCCAAACAATTAAACGAACTGAACTCCCACCCTGCATAACCCGAAATTAGCCTCAGAACAAAGTTATTTACATTGCTTAAATGCGTAGCTAATTCGCTTAAGCAATACGTGCAAAACAAGGAATGTGTAATGGAGTTTGCTCCAGACTGCTGGCTCCAATTTACTCCAGTCGTAGCCTTGCTCCAGTAATGGCCTAGCCCCAGTCAAACAACGGCGAAACTTTCGGAGTCCATACCGGAGCAAACTTGGCGGTTTGGCCGTTTTATAATCATTCATGGGGACATCTAGCCACTGCCCTTTGGACGCAGAAAGCCCTGCGAGTCATGCATCGCGTTACACAGACCTGCGCCACTGGCAAAGCCGCCGACCCCTTTAGTGCGCCACACTGAAACCTCCTGCGACGCACGCGATGCACATCGAGACGCGTAGCGTGTTTTTTTACGCGGCAGGGTATCGGCGCATTGCCGTTCACTAGTGCGGCAGCGTGGCTGGCGGGCCTCCACCGTCGCAGTCCCGTCGGACGGCCCCACCGTCGCAGTCCCGTCGGACGGCCTCTATCGTCGCAGTCCCGTCGGACGGCCTCCATCGTCGCAGTCCCGTCGGACGGCCTCCACCGTCGCAGTCCCGTCAGACGGCCTCCACCGTCGCAGTCCCGTCGGACGGCCTCCACCGTCGCAGTCCCGTCGGACGGCCTCCATCGTCGCAGTCCCGTCGGACGGCCTCCACCGTCGCAGTCCCGTCAGACGGCCTCCACCGTCGCAGTCCCGTCGGACGGCCTCCACCGTCGCAGTCCCGTCGGACGGCCTCCATCGTCGCAGTCCCGTCAGACGGCCTCTATCGTCGCAGTCCCGTCGGACGGCCCCCACCGTCGCAGTCCCGTCGGACGGCCTCCACCGTCGCAGTCCCGTCGGACGGCCTCCACCGTCGCAGTCCCGTCGGACGGCCTCCACCGTCGCAGTCCCGTCGGACGGCCTCCATCGTCGTAGTCGGCACAGTCTCGTCGGTGGCCAAGGGCCTCGGCGGGTGCTGCTGTTGTGTTCGCGTGCAGCTGAGAATCTTCGGTCTCGTGTTCATTGACCATAAGCTGATGGGCCAGCTGCGGTGCACAGCCCTGCCGAGATGTAATTCCGTGGCACCGGGTACGGCCTCTCATGAAGTTCCTTGAATTATTTGCTGGCGGGTACCTGAAGTGTGCCGTCTGCGGTGATGCGATTCAAGATGGTGGTGGTGGGGGGTGACCGGACCATGCCGCCCAACCTCCACGATGCCGATCTTGCCGAAATTTTGCACGGAAATAGCGTCCTCCAAAATCTAGGAGGATTTTATGACAAATATTCTCTGAACGGACCAGACAACTGTCAGCTGTTCAACTCCTGGAGTTTTGTTTCGAAATCGAACGTTATTTTGGAATTTTCCCCTGCCCACAACCCAGACTTCCGAATTCGTATTCGTAATTGGTGCCAGCTACACATCGCATGGTAGTAAACACGCTATAATAGTTCACACACATATATATACACAAACATATCTGATATGGTGTAACTATTGAAGAATATATCTTCAAATTGCTGAATGCGTAGAACAAAACTTCTAGCAGGAATGTTGAAATGCACCTCAGAATGTTTGTGATAGCTTTTTCAATGTGCATCTCAGGTTCCGTTTATTCAATATTTCAGCCGAGAGTGTTGTTGCCGTGGAATGGCAGCCGGGCCAGGGGAGGTCTGAGTCGACACGCCAGGACACCTGAGCCGGCCCACCCGGGCACGGCTCGGCACGTGTTCAGCTGTTCAGCGAGCCGCCGGCAGCCGGATGTCCGGCGTGCCGGCGCGCGGCAACAGGACGCCGGCCGGCGGCTCAGCTCCGGGCTGCGGCGCCACGGGGAGGTCACCACCGGCAGGTCGCCTAGTGGAGGTCACCACGGGGAGGTCACCACGGGGAGGTCACCACGGTGAGGTCACCACGGGGAGGTCACCACCGGCAGGTCACCACGGTGAGGTCACCACGGTGAGGTCACCACGGTGAGGTCACCACGGTGAGGTCACCACGGTGAGGTCACCACGGTGAGGTCACCACGGTGAGGTCACCACGGTGAGGTCACCACGGTGAGGTCACCACGGTGAGGTCACCACGGTGAGGTCACCACGGTGAGGTCACCACGGTGAGGTCACCACGGTGAGGTCACCACGGGGAGGTCACCACGGGGAGGTCACCACCGGCAGGTCGCCACGGGGAGGTCACCACCGGCAGGTCACCACGGGGAGGTCACCACCGGGAGGTCACCACGGGGAGGTCACCACCGGCAGGTCACCACCGGCAGGTCACCACCGGCAGGTCACCACGGGGAGGTCACCACGGGGAGGTCACCACGGGGAGGTCACCACGGGGAGGTCACCACGGGGAGGTCACCACGGAGAGGTCACCACGGGGAGGTCACCACCGACAGGCCATCGCGGAGGGTCACCACCGACAGGTCACCACCGACACCGGAAGGTCACCACCACGGGGAGGTCACCACCGACAGGCCATCGCAGAGGGTCACCACCGACGGGTCACCACATACACCGGCAGGTCACCACCGGGAGGTCACCACCGGGAGGTCACCACCGGCAGATCACCACCGGCAGATCACCACCGGCAGGTCACCACTAGTGACAAGCCACAGCGGCGGGTCGGCGTCTCGATTGGCCACCAGGAGTGACCGTCGCCGTCATTCGGTCAGATTCCCGCCGCGATTTTTCGCACGACTGGGCGCGACTATTGGCGCGATTGGGCGCGACCACTGGCGCGACTGGACGCAGCTATTGGCGCAACTGGGCGTGACTGGGGGCGCTGTCAGCATTACACGGTCCCAGGGGCGGATCCAGCAATCATGACGGGGTGATCACTTGACTGGAGTGGCGCCACTTCCCTGAAGGGGCGCCATTTCCACAGGAAGGCGCCATTGTTCGCTTTTTTAAGGTGGTGTCGCACCCCGTCGGCGCGCAGAAGCGCCTCTTGTGCAGAGCGGCGCCTTTGCTACTTAGAGGAGTGCCTTCGACTTAAAAATGTATTGGGGGGGGGGGGTACCCGAGCGTCAGGTACCACATTTCCAAATGGTGGGGTGAGTCTCAAATTCCTTCCCTTCCTGCCAATTCCTTCCCTTGGATTTGCCAGTGCACGGATCAACCCTCAGCTTAAGACAATCGCCGGCGCTTCGGCCGCCCCAACAGCGTCGACGACTGGCAAATGACGCTGCATACGCACAGCCAACCCACTCACCGGCTGGTCGTGCGGTCGGTGGAGGGACCCACAGATAGAAATCACCAAACGCTGAATTTCTTGGCAAAACTGCGGCTACTGCATGCTCCAACATGGCCATATATGATGGAACTTCATCCTGCTATATGCATCACCAGTGTGCTACATCCATAAACGGTACATATTCCAGCATGATAAAAATGACTAGCACCCAACATGATGAAATCACAGATAGAGTTCACTAAGTTGAGGAACATATTGCACCTATATTGGAATAAATACATTGCGATGTCACTCTTACCAACCTTTCAGTTTTCTACATGCCAAAGACACGCCATCCTAATGGTCCCTTTGGAGACAAGCACCATAGTGACACTAAATGTGCCTGAGGCGAGCATATTGTGGGAATTCCCAATGATCGCTTCATTAACATAAAATACTCTTCTTAACCAGGCCCAATACAGCAGCCCGATGCCGTGGGCAAGGGCACCTGAACCTGGCCTACTGCAGAAGCCCGGTGACGGATAGGGCCATGGGCAAGGGCACCTGAACCGGGCCCACTGCAGAAGCCCGGTACCGGGTAGGGCCCGTGGGTAACTAAAATTCCTTACATGTATTGCCTGATAAGCGCGAAATCGAGAGTGGTTCTCAGTCTGCTACCCAGAGCGGAAAGCCTTCGCCTTCAAAATCATCTGGCCCATGGAAAATGTTGATCATATAGTCCTTCAAAATCAACGTCCACCGCCGCGAATATCGGTGGGCGAATATCATCGTCTACCACCGCGAAATGCACCACTGGCCATCGCCGTACCAGCAGCCCTGTACCCCGGAGGAGTGGCAGGGGGGGGGGGGGGCGGACTGCACACGCTGCCATTATCAATGACCGCGTCGTCAAGCGGCGGCCAGACGGCACGGTCGTCCGAGATTGTCTGCTTCTCGAGCAGCTGGTCAAGGCCGCTGGCGCTGCCCAACTGACTTCGGCAGCCTACGGAACCGAGCTTACCACCGCTATCAGCGACCGCGGATTTGATGGGGGCTTGGATGGACCATTCTCTCGTCGGCGGATTTCTCATATATATAATATAACATTATATATATATATATATATATATATATATATATATATATATATATATATAAATGTTCATCGAACAATCGTCGCCCAGCATATACCCATCGATCTCGACGAACCAAGTGAAACCGCTCTGCTGTAGCTCTGGGTTTCGATTGGGGAAGATATACGTCTTCGCCGCAATTTACTGGCGGCCGAGGAAGCCATGCGTCTCCTAAATGCGCCGACGGTGCGGCCAGCTCGTCTGCGTCAGTACCCCCGCTCGGCCCCGGCGTGTGCCATCCGTGACCGGGCCAGGCCGACCTTCGGCCACGTCACTTCTCGCTCCGCCAGCGGCGGTCGCGCCTCCTCGCCCGCGGTCGGCATCGATCGGCGCGCGGCACGGCACCAACACATTTGTGCAAACACGGCGCGGGAGCGTGCGCCGCGCAGCGGGTGCAACCGGTGGCGGTGTGCACCGCGCTGCGCCGCCGCGCCGGCCTAAATTCACTCCTCAGTTGAAGGCCGCCGCCGTCGCCAGCGCCGCCGCCGCCGCCGCCGCTTTGTGAGCGGCGGACAGCTAAAGACTGCGCTTTGACACTGTCTGGTGGGCACAAAAGACCGGCTGCAGCGCGCCTGCACTCGCCCCGCCGCCGACGGGCGCCGCGCGGTGGGAGGAGCGTGGCCGGAAATACGTGTGGACTCACCGACACGCCTTTGTTCACCTTTTTGTTCGCATTAGCTGGAGAGACTCGACTGGAATTGTCTACGGAGGAGGGGCAGGGAGTGTCGCCCGGCTACCTGGGTGTGGCACGTTCGGAGGCACGGTCGACGGTTATTTCACATGGCAGAGGATGGGGTGGTATGACCGCCAGGGTATCTAAGCGAGGGGTTTCCAGTGAAAAGGGGGACAGAGTTCTTCGGCCTTCCCAATTTGGAGGCGGGATAAACATGCCCACACACTGAGTATTGTGAACACGTCTTTCGGTATCTCAACCCAAAGGAAACACATTCTACCTCTGAACAACACAAGTATAAATCAGCTAACCGCACCGAGCCGAACCGACTTGACCCGACCCGGCCTGGCCCAATCGTCAACGCTTTGATGGGCTTAGGTCTTAACGAGACATCTTATAGCCACAGATTAAGCACGGATACGCAGGCCGTTAGTTGCACATGTTAACTTGTGAAGTTGACGTTCGACTACTGTTCCGTCTATCACTTCAAATGAAGCCATGCGTAATCAGCTCAACGCTGTTAGCGGGCGATATTTTTCATGATTCAGCATTTTCAGCGAGGAGTATGAGCACTAAGAGCGGTGCTTTTCAGTCAATTCCTTTTGGGACGAAACACGATAACATGTTGACTATTAGTGACAATTGGTTTTACGACGCGTCGACTATTTTGGGTTATATGGCGTCGCCAACCCTTCCGCCAATCAGACCCGATAAAGTCAGGCTTATTACCGGGCACGCCGTATTGACCTTGACGGAGTCAAAGTAGTGATAACATGAACACGGCTGAACAAGTGACTCGAAATAGCCTAAGACATGTTGGCATCGGGTAGCTTTCAATTGGATAAAAACTGGCCCCATCAGCGCGGGGAGGGGGCTGAATGCAGCCGCCTTTGCTGCGCTATCAGAACCGGATATCCCGCCTTCTGCACCCTCTTACCCACTCTTGCCCAGCGACACTAATTGAGTTTCAAACTGGCGTCAACGTAAGTAGGAAGACGGGCAGAAGACAGAAGACGCCCGCCCAACAGCGTACAGTTGTTTTCACCGCTGGTCAGTAGATCCACACTTTCGCGTGCAACCATACGGGATGCTATTATCGACGGCCATTACACAGCACCCCCAGATACACAGCGGGAAGAAATGGAAGCGGCGCGTCGACTTCCGACCGGCCGGCCGAGTCGCCGCCGACGCCGCCGGCGCCGCCGCCGCCGTCGCGTGCCATCCGTCGTCGACACGCGACGCGACGAGGCATCCACTCGGCCCGGAGTTACTCGCGGCACCGGCGTGCGTGCCGCGACCTCACCACATTGCTTTGTCTCGCCCAGTGTGATTGCCTTCCCTTTGGTCACAGAGGAAGAATATTGGCGTACGTCGAGCTTAATTGGACCGCTACGACCATTGCGCGCATCGAACGTGGGATTAGGGGGGGACCTCTATTCACTACGGGAAAAACTAGCCTCATGCTCACAACTGATAAACCGATGTCACAAGAACTACATAAATGTATTTCGACAATGAGCCATCCTCAGTCCAGGCCTGTGGTGAGTGCAGCCGAAGCCGAGGCGGCCGCCATGTGCCATCACCCAGCTCCGATTGGCCGTCGTCCGCGATCGCCACCGCACCGGACCGGCCGCCGTCTCCGCTCCTCGGACAGGGGACGGGAGCGGCTAGGCTCGGTCGCGCCGCGTCGGGCGCGTCTCGGCCGCACGCTGTCGGCGCCGCCTCATTACACCTGTCACAGCGGCGCCCACGGCCAGACGCGGCGCGCGGGCGCGCAGATGTGTGGGGCGGCGGCGGCGGCGGCGGCGGCGCGCGGGCGCAATCACACGCACACGGCGCGTCCGCCAGTGTCGCCTGTACCCTGTACCCTGTACCGTGTACCCTGTACCCTGTACCGTGTACCCGGCCGGCTGTCGACCTTTCGGCGGCGGCCGCCTCGGCGCACACTTCCCGGAACGCATGGCCTCTCCGGCCGCCGGCCGCCCCCGCAGGCCTCCTCGCGTCCGCCCCGACACACACACTCCAGCGAGCGCGCGCGCACACACACAGGATGTTTGCACGAGCGCGGGCGGGCGTACACGGCCGGCGACGAGGGGCGGAACACGGTGACCTGATCCGAGGAGCCATATCGCAGTGGGCTGCACCAGAGAGCGTTGATTTCTGACAATTGTTGCGGGAGGGGGCGCACTACATGAAGGCAACCGGTGAGCCACAGTGGATTTGGACCACACTGCATAGGGTTCCATGTTAAAAGGATGAATGTTTATTTGGTGGTTTACGACGCGCTTTATGCACGATCACGACTAATGACGCCGCCCACACTGTTTCGCCGGTAGGCCTCGAGATTGGGAAATGTCCCGAGTTAGTCATTAGGGCTTCAGGGCGCATCATCTACATTGGTCATGCATCGCCCAGGGAAATGTCTCGAGTGGAGCGAATGCTAAACCGGGGACCTTGGTGTCCAGAGCCCAACACCGCAACAACTCGGACCCCGTGCCCCAGAAAGACGAAACTAACTGGCTGTACAAAATCAACATTTAGAGGCCACCTGTATCATCAGAAGTCTCCAAAACAACACCCCTGCCTGCGCCCGTGCACTCCTCCGGGGAGTGGCCGCGGACACGCGACGCAAAACCACCATAGTCGGCACTCGGACCCTGGTGCCGAGTGTGGCGCGACTGTGACGCCGCCAGCCGGCTGCGCTGGGACTGGGACACAAGCAGTAGGGCAGGCGGTACGTGCAGACACACTGACCCGCTTGGCGGCCTGCATGAACGGTCACGGTGATCGCCAGCCGAGAATGCAGTAATGTGCGGTTGTCACGGCGGCAACATGACAGTTATGACAGCAACGCCGGCCTTGGCTCATTATATACTGCTTAACCCACTTCGCGGGCAGTTTTTCAGTGGAAACCACCCACGATTTGCGACAGCGTGCTGGAAATGCCCGCACCCAGTGGCGGGAGAGGTCATGCACCCGGACATGCGTGATACAGACCGCCGGGGGCGCTCATGCCTTCCGCCGGCTAGGTCGCCTGAATGACGGGACATCATTTCCGCAGCATGTGGCATCACGCCGCACCAAGCGCTATGTAAGCGGTTCAGTCTAGCGTCACTCACCGATCGGATTACCGAGCATTAAGAAACATTCACTTGGCGAGGCAAAGCTCCCGCCCATCGAGTCCCGAATTATTCAGCTAGACGTACGCCGATCTTCGCGTCTAAAAAAAACAACAGACAGGAAACCAGTCTTCCGAACCGGCGGAACGCCTCCGGATGGGAAGTCAGTATTCCCCAAGGCCGTGCGGCACATCTCCGACGACATCCTACCGCCCCCTCCAAGCAGCGCTCGCACTGCACGAGACGTCACGTCACGTGCCCGCGTCACGTGGCAGCAGCGCCGGCAGGATGGCTGCAGGCTGCGCCCCCCTACCCAACGGACGACCGCAGCGGCACAAGAGTCCACCTGCCGTCCCGGCGAGAGGCGGCGTCCGGCGACGGCGCAAACGGGCGAAGACTGAGCCAAGTTGCAGACCAAGCTGCACATACCGCCGCTGCCCTTTCCGCATCGTGCCGCGCTGCAGGTGCATGCGGTGAGCGATTTGCGGCAGAGCCATTACGCTCGAGCCTCACTCCGGACAAAGCTCGTCATATGCACGTGAACTGTGCCACGCGCCACGTGAAGGTGCATTGCCACTACTGGTGCTGGAGCGAAACGAAGCCGAGATTGCAATCAGGCTCTCGCCTTTGCATTCACCGGCGGATAAATTGCAGTCAGTTATTTGCGTTTAGGACACTTCGGCCAAAATGTCTGATCATTTAGCGTGGAGGAATTGTAACTGTTGGGAACATGTATAAAGGTCAGACGGCGATCTCCGAAAACCCTCCGAAGACTAACACAATTGTGGAGATTGACCATTTCATCACGCTTGGCACCCATTCATGCGATATCGCCGGCGATCAATCGATAGCGGACACCAACTGATGTGATGCCCGGGTGCCTGCCATGAAGAAGTATCTCGATTGGGCACTTCTCAACCAAAACACGTACAATTTTTACGACGGAATACGTACATTTTCCACCACTGAATACCCATGACCCCGGCCGCAATGACCAGAGGCGCGACCGTGCGCCTGCGACCATGCGGCGAGTGTCGAACACCCCCGCATGGTGTTCCATGCGACACGACTATGCTGTGGCTGACCTACCCCATCTCACTGCATATAACCCCTCGGGGGAGACGTTTGGTCTTAGCCGCCGACCTTGTTCTCTCGGGTCACTTCAGGCGCTCGTGACTGCTGCACGGAGTCAGCCGCTGTTAGGCGGCTGTGAGTCCACCGCTCGGAGCCCGTGAGTCCACCGCTCTGAGCCCGTGAGTCCACCGCTCGGAGCCCGTGAGTCCACCGCTCGGAGCCCGTGAGTCCACCGCTCGGAGCCCGTGAGTCCACCGCTCGGAGCCCGTGAGTCCACCGCTCGGCGGCGTGAGTCCACCGCTCGACGGGGTGGACTGGCCGTGAGTCCACCGCTCGGCGAGGAGTCCACGCTCGGAGCCGTGAGTCCACCGCTCGGAGCCCGTGAGTCCACCGCTCGGAGCCCGTGAGTCCACTGCTCGGCACGTCCATGGGTCCACTCAGCGCGTCCATGATTCCACTTCTCAGCGAGTCCATGTGTCCACTGCTGGGTGCGTCCATGAGTCTACTGATCGCGCCCATCGGTCCACTCGCCCCCATTGGCCCCAGTGAGTCCACTGCTCGCGTCCTCAAGTTCACCGCTGACATCCTCGACTCCACTGCCCGGGCCCATGCGCGTGCATTTGCGCTTCCGTACGTGCGGACAGATCTAACCGCGAGTACATTTACTCGCGTACACCCGACGTACGCACGTATGACATTTGGCTGATTATGGATTGGTGGCAGTATGACGATTGGTGCAACGAATCGATTGGCCCCTGCCCTGCATACCTATGCTAGCCCGCAGCACAGCCATGTCCGCGCGGGTCGGACTACCTGCCAGGCGGGTGGGGCTTTGGCCGGTCAGCCGTGGAGCAGGCGACTTTGGACCATGTCGCAGCGGCCCAACCGAACTGCGATCCAGTCCGTCGTGCTTCCTCCATCCCCGGCCCGAGGCCATGCACACAACACAGCCGGACGGTAGAGCAGCTGGCCCGGAGCTGGGGATGAGGTCGGACGAGAACGCTTGGGCGGGCATGGTATGTGCATGATGGGGACTCGTTTACGGTGCTTTGACAAGTGACACTTCCCAAATGCACTTTTAAGCCGCCTGGGCGGCACTACACACTCCTCAAAGAGGACATGTAAAATGATCAACTGAACGTTGTTGCGAAGGCTGATGGTTACAAAGTCTCTTTACGGGCTTACGGGGGCTTACGGGCAAGTCTGTACAAAATGGGTGCAAAATACGTTGTTTTTAAGAACAAAGCATAGCGTGGACGCCCAGTTACTGGGATTCTACTCAGGAATGCACACAATGGGGGTTGGGGAGGGGAGGAGCAAATTCTGCTGGCCTCAATTACTGGGATTTTTATCACGTCAGACGACGGCTTCGATAATATCACGACCTATCCGTAAGTGACAAGATTGCCAGTTTTCAGAAACCGTTTCTATTCACACATTCCCGAACAAAAATCGTTCCAGACTTTTCAATGACCTAGTCATCGACCTATCCGCATTATTGAAGAAAAACATACAAAGGAGTAAAATCGCATGATAAGTAATCTTATTGAAAAATAGACTTAATAACATCACTAAGCAGCGTGGGCGTGGGGGCAGCGGGGGTAACGGTCACGTCCCAAGAATATCTCGGAAGCCTCAACCGAGAACAATATGGGCGTGACATGGGCGGAGCCGAATCCAACTGATGACATTCCCACGCTTTTCTCGGACGTTCCTATCCCGGGAAGAGAAACGCTCGCGGTCCAGAGTGGTGAAAGACTTAACTGGCACACAGGGTGAAGTCAAGCAGGCTACCCGAATATGCTGCCCACAAATCACATCTCCAGGCGTCATTGTGCATGACTTTCCTGTCGATGTTTCACGAGCTTAGTTGACTATTGCCATCGTGGTGACTAACCGGCGTGGTGTGGTCCTGCAGCCGCTAATGTATCCCCGAGCTTAAAGTCAACCGTAATGCGCGTTGATAATTCAGTCATACAATTGTTTCGCCGTAACTTCTCTCGGCATGCTCCATTGCACGTGCCTTTTGTGAATGCATTTGTGTACTAATGAGGCACACAAACTAAGTTTGCTTAGGCACGATTTTCAGGACCACTAACATTTGTGCTAGTGCTTTTGCGGTGCAGTGCTTTCCACTGCTATTTTTTCAGGCATTCACCAAGACGAATTATGAATTTTCAAAACGTGGGTCGTTCTAAAACAAATATCCGCTAGAGCATTAGGTTTGAATAATGGCATTCAAGCATTTAATGGCTTAGATTATGTACATACCATTTTTTAAACCATGTAAACTTTTAGGCAGCATGCACATCGACTTTTGCATTAGCAATCTTGTGAAAATCTGAAATGTCTCGTCACGAAAGGCCAACTTTCTAGATCATCACAGATGAAGTCGTAATGTAATGATAATCACAGACACGATTCAATACTGCGCCAGGCATTATGGGTAATTGTTCATCATGATTCAAATACGTGACATCATGCAGGCTACATACAGCACATGTACGAACATCAAAATGCTGACTTAATACCTCGAAAAGTACTGTCTTACGAGGTAACGCTGGCTCGCCTAAAACCTCATTGCAGCTGAACTCGGGGTAAATGCATAAGTTGTAAAGTAGTTTTACCGCACACTTTACCCCATGAAGATAATACGTGACCATTCCGTCAACAACATAGCAAATTAAATGAGCAGAGGTAAAACCATGGGGAGTGACCGCCTTTAACCCTGATCTGGGATCACTGCCTACGACTTAAGCTGGTTCACCTTCCCAACGGGACAGAATCAATGGGGAGGGAGAGCATCTCCGATCTTGAAATATTTTAAAGTTCTCTCACAGCACATCTCACGGAAAGGAAAGACCCGCATTGGCTTCCGACATCTTCAACCTGAGATCGCTTGTATGCCGTGCACACTGTGTCGAAAGGCCGGAAACAAACTTGGCAGAAATGTTACATTTCGAAAACGATTGGTTGGTTATTGTTTTTTACGACATATCGACCGTTGAGTCATGTAGCGTGGCCAATCTATCACGCCGATTGGTCGCGGGCGACAGGTGAGACGTTGAACCCACAACCCTTCGAATGTGAGGCGAGCAGCTTTCCCCTAGACTACTCGTCCCCAATTTCGGAAACGAGACATTACCGCTACCGCACCTCTGAAATTATCGACACGGTTATAGATCATATGACTGAGGTACGCTCATCTCGCGATTCCTCCCCCCCCCCTACATTCTCCATAAACTACGGTGCATGTGACAGAGCAAGATTGGCATCACACGGAGGGGGGGCGCAGCTGATAGAGCCGTCAGCCGGTGCCTGTGCACGGGGCCGTGGGCATCCTGTGTTTACAGCTGCACGCCGCCTATCCGTCATCTTCTATGACCCGGGCGCATGCCATACCCGTGTAGCCTCAAGTGTTCGGGGGACGGGGGCAGGGCGCACGGCTCCCTGGCCCGTCGATTTGCCGTGTTGTCGGGAATGGCGCAGGTGTCCTGAGCTCAGGGCAGCCGACAATGATAACAGGCAAGGAAAAACAGCACAGCATGCTCCTGCACGAGCCTAAGGCTTTTCAGGAGTTGCTTGGTGAGGAGACATGACTTTTTACGTCGATGTTTTCTCCGCAGCGCCATTAGGCTTTTCCGAAAGTTGTGCATGTCGACCGGCCCGCACCGTGGCTGAGTCGACAACCCGTCCAACAAGTGTGCATCAATCTCTTCTGCAGAGCTGACACGCCACGCGGGGTTGCTGCCGAGACAGGCCATTGACTCGGGTGCTACTGTTGTGCCCCGCCGCGCTGTTCTCTCTGCCGAGTCGCGTCTCCTGCTGCCCCCAGGGCGTGGCGGTGGCTGGCGCTGGCCGTGAAATTGCCATACTGTATTGGGCGGCGTCACTGATGAGAATGGCGCTTCTGGCCGCGAGACGCCAGCCGTATCGACCGACGCAATTTCGGGAGCGCGGCGGGTATTGTCCGGTGGGCACAATCCGGCTGGTGTTGTCCGGTGAGAACAGTCCGGCTGATGTCCGGTGGCACATTCCGGTGGGCACAGTCCGGTGCATACAGCCCGGTGCATACAGCCCGGTGCATACAGCCCGGTGCATACAGCCCGGTGCATACAGCCCGGTGCATACAGCCCGGTGCATACAGCCCGGTGCATACAGCCCGGTGCATACAGCCCGGTGCATACAGCCCGGTGCATACAGCCCGGTGCATACAGCCCGGTGCATACAGCCCGGTGCATACAGCCCGGTGCATACAGCCCGGTGCTACAGCCCGGTGCATACAGCCCGGTGCATACAGCCCGGTGCATACAGCCCGGTGCATACAGCCCGGTGCATACAGCCCTGCCCGGTGCATACAGCCCGGTGCATACAGCCCGGTGCATACAGCCCGGTGCATACAGCCCGGTGCATACAGCCCGGTGCATACAGCCCGGTGCATACAGCCCGGTGCATACAGCCCGGTGCATACAGCCTGGTGCATACAGCCCGGTGCATACAGCCCGGTGCATACAGCCCGGTGCATACAGCCTGGTCCACACAGCCTAGTGTTTATTAGTCTGGTGAGCATTATAAGGCGGGTACTGCCTGGCGGGTACTGCCTGGCGGGTACTGCCTGGCGGGTACTGCCTGGCGGGTACTGCCTGGCGGGTACTGCCTGGCGGGTACTGTCTGGCGGGTACTGTCTGCTGGGTACTGTCTGCTGGGTACTGTCTGCTGGGTACTGTCTGCTGGGTACTGTCTGCTGGGTACTGTCTGCTGGGTACTGTCTGCTGGGTACTGTCTGCTGGGTACTGTCTGCTGGGTACTGTCTGGCGGGTACTGTCTGGGGTACTGTCTGGGTACTGTCTGCTGGGTACTGTCTGCTGGGTACTGTCTGCTGGGTACTGTCTGCTGGGTACTGTCTGGCGGGTACTGTCTGGCGGGTACTGTCTGGCGGGTACTGTCTGGCGGGTACTGTCTGGCGGGTACTGTCTGGCGGGTACTGTCTGGCGGGTACTGTCTGGCGGGTACTGTCTGGCGGGTACTGTCTGGCGGGTACTGTCTGGCGGGTACTGTCTGGCGGGTACTGTCTGGCGGGTACTGTCTGGCGGGTACTGTCTGGCGGGTACTGTCTGGCGGGTACTGTCTGGCGGGTGCTGTCCGGTGGACATTGTCCAGCGGGCCCTGTGCGGCGCCGCGACGTCACAGTCGCACGGGCCGATCCGCCGCCGCCGCTCGTCGCCGGGTAACGGCCGTCACGCGTCACCGGACGGCGCCATCCATACGTGCGCCGACCGGCCGACTGCCTCCGAGGCGTGGGCGGCCGGCCGCCCGAGGCGCAGAGGCGAGCCGGCGCACGCGTGACCCGGTCACCGGCGCCGGGCGTCACGTGTGACGCGCGTCACGACCGCAGCCGCGCGGCGCATTCCAGCGGCGCCGCGGCGCGCGCGGGAGGCTGGCGGCCGCGGCGACCTTTGTCCGCGCCGTCGGCGGCGTAATGTAAACGGAGGCAGGCGGTGCCGGCCAGGCGTGGCGCATTCGGCTGCGAGTCATTTAGCGCGCGGCCAGAACTGCGGCCTCCGCCGTCCAGCCGGCCGGAGACGAGCGACGCCACTCGTGGCCGGATGCTCTCGATAGCGGCGAGACACGACGGACCGTGTCTCGCCGGCCGACGGACGGCCGTCGCCGCCGTGGGACAGACAGGCCGCGCGAGCGACGGCCGGCCCAGCTGCGGCGCCAGCTACGGCGTCAGCTGGGCCGGTGTGGGCGGGACGGGTCGAGCCGCGCCCGA
Organism: Imbricaverruca yamaguchii; assembly: GCA_034440575.1. Classification (NCBI taxonomy): domain Eukaryota; kingdom Metazoa; phylum Arthropoda; class Thecostraca; family Neoverrucidae; genus Imbricaverruca; species Imbricaverruca yamaguchii. The sequence continues at coordinate 1,851,900 of JAOTOL010001620.1, forward strand.
GGCGGGGCTGGCGCGCGCGGCGCCGCTACTCACCCGCAGCAGGTAGCCGCCCGTGTAGTTGCTGATGCGGCCCATGTGCTTGGCTGGGCCAGAGCGGTACACCACCGGCTGCACGGCGCCGTTCCTCATCGCGCGCACCGCACCGGGCATCGTCCGCACCGCACCGCGGCTCAGTCGACGATGACGCGGCGGCCGGCCGCCGGCGCCGCTTGCGCTGGCGACCGCCAGGGGCGCTGTCGGCGGTCGGCCGCCTCACGTGACGCGGCCGGCCGGCCCCGGCCGGCTGCGCCCGACCGCCGCCTGCCCTATCGAGAGATGGCCACCGCCGGCGAAAAACGCCGCCCCCGCCGCTGCCGCCCCGTCGGCCTCGACGTGGCCTATCGGCGGCGGTCGGGCCACGCGCGCGCCGGCCGCGTCGCGGCGCCGCCGCGGCGCGCCTAACGGTAGCGTGGCAAAAAATGCCGGCCGGCCGGCCGAGAGCTGCCGCCACGGCTAAAGACCCGGCCGACCGGCACGCCATGCACGCGCCGGCAAAAACGTGTCCGACCGCCGGCGCCGCTACCGTTGGCCGTCGCGGCCGCGGCCGGGCCGACCGGACGGCCGCGACGGCAGCGACGGTCGGGCTCCCCCGGCAGCCCGAGGGCGCCCCCAGGGCCGACTCGGCTCGGCTGGGCACGCGCCCGGGCCGGGGCACGGCCACCGCCGCCTGTCGCGGCGCCGGCGGGCCCGCGATCGATGACCCGTGCGCCCGACTGTAGGGACGCCGTCGGGAACGGCCGCGGGTTGGCTGGCCCGGCAGAGCCCGGCGCACAAACGACACTCCGGAAATTTGCCACTACTTTTATATGGCTCCCGGTGAAATACACAAAACCGAATGTCTCAGGCACCCGCGTCTGCAAGACCAATAGTGTTATAAAGGGACATCTGAATTTGATTATTAAGGCGGATAAATAAATTATTATCGGGAAGCACATTTCCTCGGAGAGACGCCTTCGGTGAAAAGATTTGCTAAGTGAAGGGGAGGGGGACTGCACTCGAGCATACTCGAACACCTTTTCGTCTGAAGGGGGCCATTTCCACTAAGAGGAGCGACTTTGGCTGCAAAATCCGGTAAGCGCGGGGAGGGGAATGGGGAGAGGGGTGGGGTGAACTCGAACCTTCCTAAAGGGCTTTCTCCAGACAGAGGGGAGCCACCTTTCCAATGGGGCGGGGGCGATGCATGCCCTCTATCCGCCGGTGATTACTAAGGCCTGCGAACCAGGGGGCTATAAGTGTGTGTAATTGGATATTTCAAGTAGGCGACGGAGTGTGCTTAACATGGAGTCCTTATGGGCGCTGTATAACCACTGCAGTTGATGCGCCCTAAAACCCTAATAACTAACATGGAGTCCTTGTCAGTGCTCAGTTCGGTCGGGATGCTGACGGGGTTATAGCATCCAGGAGGGAATTATCCGGTGATGATGATGATTGTGGTTTTTGGGCGCATTGGCTAGTGTAGGTCATTTAGCGCCCATACCAGTATGCACTACTTACTCAGATATATGCATTTGTGGTACAGTTTAGCACAACATCTTCACTATCCCGGATATATTATCGGAAAACCTGCTTTTACAATGAAGCGACACACATTCCCAAGGCATTCAGAGTCACCTCCAAGAAGGCTGGAGAGCGTTCTGTTGGTCCCACAGTATTGGGCTCTGTCCTGTGCGTAAAGGTGACATGTCAGAATATGATGTATTGTCAGGGACGAGTTGCATCGTGGGCACACTGGTCTGGCCTCATTTCTGAGCAGGTGACAGTGTGTTGCGTACGTGTGTCCTACGAGATTATCCGGCGGCTAGTTGTGTTATACGGAGAGCGTGCCCACCAAAGCCCAGTACTTTCCGCCATGGTCATAGGCGCATTGCTCTCAGTGCAACCAATCGCCTTTTAGCATGCATACAGGACTAAGGTGACTTCGATTGCGGAACAATAATCGCATTGCATTACTAAAAATGCACACAAAAAGTGTCATTCCTCCCTGGCTCTAAACTCCAGGCCCCAGGATAAAAACGAAACACGCCTGTTGGCCACCCGGACATGGCTCTTGCAAATACGGTTGGGCAACAAGAATTTGCGTTCTCACGCCGCGATTGAACAGAAAAACTTCACAGGTCGAAAAGTATTAAAGGTTATTCGAAAAATAGTACTTAGACATCAAAAATAGTTGTTGGAGGAAATAAAATTTGACATTTAATTAGTCAGCTCTACGCATAATAGGTACATAGAAGAATAGTTAGCATATGCACTTCCGCATTTATATAACTCAGACAAATAAAGCAGTGAAGATCGGTACTGAACGTAGTTGCGGGTGATACAAATTATACGCACATTCAGTACCAATCTTCACTACTTTATTTGTCTGAGTTATCACAATGCGGAAGTACATATGCTAACTACTTTTCTATATACCAATTATGCGTGCGCACCATTCCAAGCACCGTACAAAACTAAATCAATTGAAGGAGGATATTTCATGAAGCTTGGCTAGATGTTTTATTATATTATGGTATTCTGAATAATTATATCGCATACTTCAACATATATTTATAGGAACAGTGAAACATGTCTAGTAATAACTTCAGAAGTTGTGTTTTATGATCGAGCTTTGCATCAAGAGAACTAAATTTGGACTCCATGTTATTCACCGTTTTATTTTGTCATGATATGAACAAAGGAACGTAAGTAAAAGACATGTTTCGCTACGTTATGAAACTACGTTCAAGTTCCCAACGGAATGACATGTCACTTTCTCTTCACCAAATGTCTTCCATGTCTAAGTACGGTTTTGAAAACAACCCTGCATACTATGGAGCTTTCCATCGAAACGAGTCATCAGGAATAAAAGTCCCCATCCCTCCTGCATGCGGAGCTGATGGCCAGTGCCTTAAGTGCTAAGCTATCATACACAACGTGAATTGAGTAGGAGCACAGCAAACAAAGTCCAGTTTCTAATCTTTCCACCCTCCTTGATGGACGCATTGTAGGGAGGAAATCTTAAGCATGTCCTCTCCACATTCCGCCGATGTCTTCTCCCGATAGCATATCTGGCTGATGTCATCGGCGAGGATGATGGGCCGGGGGACGGCAATGACTCAAAACGCTAGAGCCGAATGACGAGTCTGTGAGCTGTTTGGCATCGCATGAAGCATCACACCTATGAAATGATCCACAGACACACACACAAGCACTCAGGGAATGGCGGAACAATTTGCCACCACAAATGTTCCATGAGCGCCGCAGGCGCGGAATATCATCACCGAAGCATGCGGATAGAGCCCCTATCATTGCATTTACTACTGCATCTACGTCAGCCGGTTCCCTCAACTAGTTTATGCAAGGCATTCTGGTTTCATAATGCCATTGGTCTGGACTTAAGAAGCAGGGTAGCGGGGTGGATCGTTGGTACACAGCATGGGCATGAGGCATCAGCGTTCACGCTGGTTGGACTATCACTGGACAACAATTACTTCACCGAAGCAGGCGACAGCATGGCTACTCCCCAACTAAAACATTTGAACACGACTGACAGCACTGTAAGGACGTGAATGTCCACTACAGCTGTGTCTTGAATCGCCAACTCCACAGCCCAGCTCATCTGCTGGCATCAGTTCCGATTTGGCGTCAGCTTTCCGCTTTTCCTTGAGGGAGTGAATTACCCAAAATCATTCAATATATATATATATATATATATATATATATATATATATATATATATATATATATATATATATATCGCAAAACGCTCTCTGTCGTGATTCCAAACAATGCGGGATGCAACATGGTTGTTGTTCAGCGTTTCACCTTAGTCATTTCTTGAATAATATCCACATAACAAATGATGCTAAAGTGTCTGGTGTAAAAGCCATTTCGACCTGCAGTTATCCCAGGGACGTTTCCAGAAGAATTAGTTGTGGGCTAAAAATGCTTAGTCTCACAGAGCAATAATTTCGAAGCAACATACGTGGGGCAAAAAGGAGCATGGCTTTTTGATGCATTTGGGCTGCATTATAATTATACATAGCCGTACGCTAGAAAGGATCACAACTGGAACTACCATTTCTTCTTTGTATTAAATGTCCAAGCACCAAACCTATGAAGAATACCTGCAACAATACCTTTTTTTGCCACCCTACCCCTGTGTCTACCGGTGTCCAAGCCCGCACTTCCAAGGCGTTTCAACGCGGCCAATGCACGACGTCACAAACAACACGAGCCCTGCCTTTGTGCAGCTGTGCTGAATAGTTGAACAGCCGCTAGCGTGACGTCATCGCGTGACGTCATGTCATCATCGGAAGTACCCGCTAGCAAACACACCCACATCGAACGCAGCAACTGGAAGACGTCTTCCTCGTTGAAGGAAAGTGACAATGCAACCCGGCTGGAATAGCCGACTATGTTCAATCCGTTCCGTTATTGCTCCCGTGTGAATACAATGTGAATGCAGTGTGAATGCTGTGAATGTATGTCGTGTGAATTGGTGGCGATCTTACCAGGCCAGTCGACTGAGTAGGATCATCACCTGATCATCACACACAGCACAGCATCATCATACACGGCTGTAGCGAATGTGGTCAATGAGATATACAAGTGTACAGAATGTATATGCCGATATGTGAACTGGCTAGTATAATTTTGGAGCCTGCCGGATATTCATTCACATACATATATTTACATTGGTAGGTCAGGCGAAGGGAATGGGAGAAGCCTAATAAAATTCAGCGCACCAAAATTCGGCTATGGCTCCAATGTTATGCGAGTGGACTTGGCTATTCAAAGATGACCGACGTCAACACCAGCTATTGACCTTTACACGTTCTCCTCCTACCCGACCATTCAATCGGTGATGTCTTCGTTAACCATATCCGACGATGTTTCTCAGAAGCCTCCGCTGAGAAGTATAGTGACGGCCCGCGCGGTCAGTACAGGCGTGACCTCTGTTGGGCCACCTTTGAGTGTCACAAAAGCCTCTGCCCAGACTCTACTGACGATCAATGAAGGCGTGGCTCTTGCTGGGCTACGGTTCAATGTTACATAGTCAGGGGCGCACTCAGGATTTCCTTCAGGGGGGGGGGGCATGATGGAAGGAATTTCCCGGGCTTTCTCGTTGCTGTTGAGCGGCCAGTACGATTTGGTGTTTATTCTCAGATAAGTATGTTGAGCGGGCTGGGGCGGGGTGCGACTGTGTTCATTTTTAGGCTTCCAGGTTCCGAAAGCAAGCATTTCGAATCCTAAGGAGAGGGGGCTTACCCCGTTCGGTGCGCTGATGCATGGCACCTTCTGTTAAGGCCGCCCCGCTGACGGTCGCACTGATCGTTAGGAAAGGCGTGACCCATGCTGACATGTCTAAGCACCACCTACGCCATCGCGTTGCCACTTTAAGCTTCACCAGAAAATGATTGCTTTCCTTACTACCCCACCTCCCGGGTGAGGATATGGCCACCGCGGAATATTTCACCATGCAAACAAACAAGCCCGTGACTTGAGCTGTGATGTACCTTCTCTGACGGAAATTCGGCTGCCGGTCCAAGAACTTGTATTCCCGTGGTCATGCCGGGTCCAGGGCCAGGACGTCATGGCATAGACACTGCTCAGAGCAGGCAGCAAATTTTCCACTCGGACGTCTTGCATAGGGCTGGGACCTGGCCCTGTTAACTGTGGCGGTGGTTGTTGGCTTTACGACACATCGACCGTTGAGTCATGTAGCGTCGCCAATATCTCACGCCGATTGGTCGCGGGCGAAGAATAGCGACAGATGAGACTCGAACCCACGATCTTTCGATCGTGAGACGGGTAATTTACCCATAGACTACTCGTCCCCGGACCGGCTAACTGTAGCTTGAGAAGAAGAGACTACGGCTACGTGTATTATACATTTTAAACTGAATTTTAAAATGGTTTTGACGGGTTCAAAATCGACCATGGTAACATGTCATGGTCCCACGAGATCATTAGAGCATGCCAAGCTTCGCGATTAACCTTGACCTGTGTCCAAACGTTGTCCGAAACTTGTTTGTTTCCAATGTGCAGCTACTACAAGGCGTTTCAAGCAGCTCCGTCAGATAATATCCGGTTCATCACGGGGTTAGTACTTTCTCTTCTCTTCAGTAAAGGGCGCTGTGCCAGATACTCACAGTAACTGGCAGGTTAAAGTGAGCTGTGTGTGAAGATGTTCAGGTCCATAAATAATGCTCCTTGGGCTCAGTTCACGCTCGAAATATGCAGGAAGTAAACGTGAGTACATGTGAAGCAAAGAAAGTCACACGGATTGTCAAACACCACGCACGCACACGAATCTGTACGGGAAATTTCACCTGGTCTGGATGTTTAATGCTTCACTTCGTTTCTGACCGAGGGCAATGGCTATCATGCGTCACCATTTCGCAGTCCACTGTCGGCAGGTGGAGCTGGTATCGCGACACAGCGCGAAAGGCGTATTGAACCATGAAATGTCGCATGGTTGCTGGCTTCACCCTGGAGCACATTTGGAGCGCCCAGGCCGTTACTGACCTCGACAAATGGAGAGGAATAAGCAGAGAGCGCCACTCGGGCTTAAATGCCGATGACCAAACGACAAGTTTCGTGATCTTAGCCGACTTTCAATCGCTGGAATTGGCGACGGACTACGTAGAAACATCCACTGACGCCGAGCTGAACGCAAGCTGATATCAATACCGGTTTGCCATCCCGAAAGGTGGCGCCGCCTGCGCCGCACGATTGCTTTGTTCGGATGAAGGGCGCTGTTTACGGTAAGCGGACACGGGCCAATCACATTGATTACCCACGTGCCTGCATGCACCGTGGCAATCCATACTGAGCCGTACACAGTGTTGGTATGCGGCCGGCGAACGTGCGGCGCGGACGCACACAGTCAGTTGCTGTTTGCATTTAACGGACAGCCTCAGTCAGCTGGTGATCCATGCGGATCTCAGCTGTGTAATATCAGTCAGCTGATGGTCCCTGCGGATCTCAACTGTACAACTTCAGTCAGCTGGTGGTCCCCGCGGAATTCAGCTGTGTAACATCAGTCAGCTGATGGTCCCCGCGGAATTCAACTGTGTAATGTCAGTCAGCTGATGGTCCCTGCGGATCTCAGCTGTGTAATATCAGTCAGCTGATGATCCCCGCGGATCTCAGCTGTGTAACTTCAGTCAGCTGATGGTCCCTGCGGAATTCAGCTGTGCACACCCGGCATGCAAGTATGGGTGACGTGCTCTGTGTCTCAATATCCCGAAGAGATACGGAAAGTGTCGATCAACATGTCGGTAACGACGCGTGGAATCGTTCGCTCAGTTCAAGACTTTTTGGGAAGTTTATTTAACCATGTTTGCAGCGATGCCGTGGCTTTCTTGTTTTCGGTAGGGCCCGTACGACTCATTCCCTTCGGGCCTCACCAACTGAAATGCGGCTTCCCCGCTGAAAATGGCTGGTCCTTTCTGAAAAGACTTGCCAAACAATTCCCCTATTGGAAGGAAGACGCAATGTAGCAGACACAGTTGACGCGCCCAAAAATCAAAACTATACATGCACATACAAACACGCACGCACACACACACACATGCAAACACTCTCCTGGATGTTTTTCCTGTGCCACTGGATCTGCAGGAAGAGGAAGGAACCCAATGGCTGGTATTCCTTACTAAATTGCTGTATTGCTATTGGAGACGCTTACCGAATTATGTTATTAGAGTATCTATCTATCCACGACATGGTCGATTATTTCACGCAGATTTTATGAGAAAACACCGAGCATCCTTCGACCAATGTTCGACCAGGTCGAATAATGTCACTAGCCTTGAATGCGGAATGGCCATTGAGTGAACCTGGAGGCGAAAAAGAACCTGTCTACATTCCGGCGTTGTGCCTGCCACCTAGCGGCCACTGCGGGCACACGATCGGCAATGCGTGTTGTCCGTCGGGAACGATGCGCCATTAGCTATGCCAAACGGTAGCGCACGCCTGAGTGCCACCGTGGTACCGTTACCTGAACAGCCTGAGGGGCGGTGGAATTCGCTCCGTATGGTCAGTGGAGGGCCGAAATATAAAAAGATGCACATCCAACCTGAATAATGTTGGGTATAAACACCGATCAACGACGTGAACGATGGAAAACTTCAGTTTGGAGCCGGCTGGTTGTAAAATGCAAAACTGCAAGCAACGTTGTAGCAATACCGATTACCGATGTCGGGGTGATGCGCTGTACACACAAGGGTGCTTCAAGGCGGTTGCTTAGCGTGAAGGACAGGCTAATGCAATGCAACGGCAAAAACAAATACCATGCTTGAAAACTTTCCGGACACTTTTTGCAGATGTGGAAACGATGCAATCGATCCTTGTATCCTTACATTAGCGTTGCTATATTTAGTGCCGATCTGTGTGATGGAGTTCCACCCCCGCCCCCAGGACTTTCCATTACCACATTCAGAACGCCCGATGTGTGAATCGGAAGCTCGGTGACTATCGCTTGCTGTCGCTTTCATATATCGCGTCAACAACTGGACCGGGCGATGCCGACGGGGGGGGGGGAGGGGTCATTCGCGGGACGCACACGCTCATCGGCCGAAGTGGATTTGGCGGCATGCAGTCAGCAATGTCCGTGTGCACGATAATCATCCTGTGCCGTTCGCGTCGGTATCGGTTGTGTGACGTCACTTTTTCGTCGGTGGGTGACGTCATGCCGCCGATGGCTGACGTCAGCGCGTCGGCCGCCGGGCGTCAACAAGTCTAACAAACACTTCCCGTGCCCGCCCCCGCGCAAACCGGCGGCAATCGGTGTCCATTTCCGGCCGCCGGATCACGGGCAGCTCGAGACTGCTCACCGGATCACGGGCAGCTTGTGACTCCTCATTGGATCAAAGGCAGCAGATACTCCTCATTGGATCAAAGGCAGCAGATACTCCTCACTGGACCATGGGCAGCATACACTCCTCACTGGATTATGGGCACCTGGAGGCTCCTCACTGGTTCAGTGAGGAAGCTCGTAAACGTAAACGTACTGGAAGCTGATCATGGGCAGTCTGGGACTCCTTACTGGTAGCTGATCACGGAAAGTCTGGGACTCCTCACTGGTAGCTGATCAGGCAGTCTGAGACTCCTTACTGGTAGCTGATCACGGAGCGGCCTGGGACTCCTTACTGGTAGCTGATCACGGGCAGTCTGGGACTCCTTACTGGTAGCTGATCACGGAAAGTCTGGGACTCCTCACTGGCAGCTGATCACGGGCAGTCTGGGACTCCTTACTGGTAGCTGATCACGGGCAGTCTGGGACTCCTTACTGGTAGCTGATCACGGGCAGTCTGGGACTCTTTACTGGTAGCTGATCACAGGCAGCCTGGGACTCCTTACTGGTGGTTGATCACGGGCAGCAACAACACATAATTGAATCACGGGCAGCAGACTCCTCAGCGGTGATTTATCAAGGGCAACAAGGACTAATCGCCGACGGCTGCGAGACTCTGGTCACACGAGTGGAGTCTCCATTGCGCGGATTGGAGAAGGTTCACCGGTAGTTGATCAATGGCGGCAGATACTTGTCACTGGCAGCAGCCAGCGGGAACTCCGGGGGAACTCTCCAACAGCAGTCGGGGCCCGTCGTGCTTCCTCGAGCCTCGCAATAGGGAGTTGGCAGCCGGCTGACAAAAGTGACAGTCGAGAAGTGAAGGTGTGTCCACACCACTGTTGATCGTGTCCACACCGAGTGCGTGTCATGGCGCAGCAGCACAGTGCACATGAGCCCAGCTGCATCAACGTGCTTCTAACAAAGCCACGGTGCTCAAAACGAGCATGTACATTAAGCAACGCGGCGACTTGAGTTGGTCAGATGGCGGACGACGGCATAGGAAACTGACGTATGTTTCCTCCAGAAAATGGGCTACGACACAGCTACATGGCAGACTGACGAGGGTTTCCGGGCGATTGGTTGGTCGCGGGTGGACTCAGTAAACGCCGTCGGTTGTGAGATTCGAACCAACAGTCTTGTGATCAAGACGCTCCACCCACTCAGATACCACGGTCCCCGCCCAGACGTATGACGTAGTGGCGACGAGGCGGCTGAGTACGGCGTGACACGACATGACACGACACGACACGACACGGCATGACACGGCTCGTCACCGAGCGGCGACAAAAATGGCCGCGGCGGTCACCTCGCTGTCGGCGACACGAACAAAGCTGATCACAGCACCACAACTGGCCGAGTCGTGTTGCAGAAGCACGGGGTTGCAGGGTGTGGTTGCTGGACAAACGGCTACGACCACTAACCAGCGAATGCAACGGCCACTACACTGATGCAGCGCCCAGTGGCAGGTTCAGGATTAGGACACGCGGAGGAGGGGCAACCAAGAATCTTAGTGCACCTTGAACTGTAGTGCCCTTTCTCGCGCCGAGAGTGCTCCTGACATTATATTTTTTTGATCGAAGATGGGGAGTGCGCTTCGAAGCCTTCTGGGCTGTATCACATGTGGCATCGTATCATAGCTGGTGTTGTTCGTCGTGGGTTTGATGGTGGCCAGACGGTCTGCAGCTCATGTCTTCCGTCATCCCGGCCGCTTGAGGAAGATTAATCTTTTTGTTAACGTGGTGCTGAGATAAGTTATCACAGCATGCATTTGTCACAGCACCACAGCAGCAAAACATAATTTATGGGAGACGGGGGATGCCTTGCGCCCCTTGTATCTGTGCGACCAATGGATCGATTCCGGCAATTGAAAGCTTATTGAGCTTTATTGAGAGCAAAACATTTTGTTGATCCATACCTTCGTCCAACTTGTGGGCTCTTGGAAGGCTTTGATACACTCCGTCAGTGAAGGGGCCCTTCACATCACCCCAGGCCCTCTCCGATGAACTGTGATTCTCTTCGGCGACTGAGGGTTCTCTTAGGTGGCTGGAGGTCTTCTCCGTTAGACAGGGCCCTCTTAGCCAGTTTAGGGATCCTCTTTAGTGGCCTAGGGCGTCAGACCGGGAGCGTTCTTTCTACAGTTTGACCCCATCCGTCGCCCCAGAACCCCTTCATATTGAATTGGGGTCCTATCCAGCGGCCAAGGCCCTTTATCGCCGGCTCAGGGGCCATATTCGTCGGTTCAGGAGTTCCTTCCGTAGGTTCAGAGGCCCTCTTTATTGGCGGGAGCCCTCTCCGTCACCCGGGGGCTCTTTCCAACGACTCGGGGCCCCAGCAATCGGCATACACGCCATTCACATTAGCTCAGCCAGGAGTCATCAACGTCTACCCGTGGGTACTCTCCGTCGTCTCGGGACCCTATCAACCGGTCTCGGACCATCTTCATCAACCCGGGGCCCCTATCGTCGGTTCAGGGGCCCTTCACGTGCACCCTGGACCTCACCGATCGCCCGGAGACACCTTGGAGCATCAAATTATTGTGTGCCTTGTCACAATTTATGCTGAAACAAGTACTCAATGGCCCGCTTGTGCCCCTTCGGAACCAAATTAGGGGCGATGGGTGCGACATGACCATGCCCCTTCTGGATCTGTCACTGAGGTGATTAATGAACCAAATTAGGGGCGATGGGTGCGACATGACCATGCCCCTTCTGGATCCGTCACTGCACTAGTCAATGCATCAATCACCGACGCTGAATCTTGACTGAGAAGAGGTGAAAAGAAACTTCTGCCGTTGGGTTCTTCGTGTCCAAAGGCAGTCCTTAGTGATTTACGCTACTTATGGCGCATCCAACATTACAAACGTCTAAATATGCGCTGATTATGTCCAAATACTCCATGGTCCGCAAACCCACTACACTAGCATGCATACTGGCCTGCCGACGGCATCAACTCACATGATGCAATTAATTTTTTCCTGACCAATCTGCAGATCAGAATATTGCGTTGCACGAATCGTGTTGCGTTATCTGCGAGCGAAACATTCCGCTCCTTTCTCGTCGCTCAGCCAAGTGCCGTTCGTGTTGCAGAACGTGCGAAGCTTTGCAAAATGGGAGGTAGCTACCGCTGGCGATTTCATCAGCTGCCCACACTGAATGGGTTGGTCGAACGGAGGCAGACGGCGCGAACTGAACCGGCCCGTCGTGCATCAAAACTGACGACCGTGAACTGGCGAGAGGATAACGACCGACTGCGGACAGCCGGCGATTGTTCCGCGCCGACACCAGGTCGATTGAAACCATCCCCGGGAAGCGATGCGACGTAGCGATAGCGCGAGTCGCGCGCTTCTGTTTTCTGTGAGGTTCGGTGTGATACAGAATGGTCTTAATTAGCTTCTGTTTTCTCGTCATTTAGAGCACAGATGGCAGGAAGGCCGTCATGTCGTCACGGGGTCACGTGACGACACGGGGCCGTCACGATGGCGCCGTGACGAAACGCTGGGTCTTTTGCTGCGACAACAATGCTCGGAGGAGATCACAGGTGAGATATCTGTACGGCCAGATATAACAGAGAGCTGCATGAGCTGGATGCTGCTGAGTGCTAACAGCTATGGCCTTTTTATCTTTGGGCAAGGCGGGGGACGGCGATATGGAATTTTACCGTTCACTTGGAAAACAACTGATTAAATCTCACCCACAGCACACAGCAAGCAACACATACTACACCGGACTGAGTCATACAGAAAAACAATAAAGTAAAAATTATCCTGTCCTTGTAAGCCCAACAGAGAAGCACAATGCACGTTGGTGTTGCTTTCATGAGAAGGAGGTCGATTTGATGTTTTTCTAATGTCGACCACCGTCTCGTGTGCAACAGCCTATCCTAATTGGCTAAACGCGCTATTAAAGGAGATATTGTTGTTGGGACTTCCCACAGCCAGTTGTACAAGCCAGGACAGTCAACTCAGGAACTTCTCAGAACACCAATATTGCATACCATTATACACACAGACGTATACACACATACACACAATGACATGTGATATTCAAAACATGTATATCGCATTTGCGCCTGTATCACACTTCCAAACGTATGTCTTTGCCTTCACGTTCGCATACTTTATTTGCTCCTCAAAGCCCAATATTTACATCACAAAATGTGGTTTAAGAGGGTGAACGAGGAAAAATGCATTTTGTTTCATTCCTTAGCATTCAAAATGTGTTACTCGTAGGTACGCAACCATTTCTTAATGCTCACCTCCGCCTGTACTCTTCCAGGCTTTAGTTTGCACCCTTGAAGTCCCCGTGCATCACTGGGGGACATTCTAAACGGCTGAGAAAAAAATCGGTTCAACATATGGGATACAATGACGCTTTTTTTATTTCCTCCTCCTGGCGACTTGCTCCTCCCGTGAAAAATCACAATGGTAAATGGGTGCACAGACGAGTACGTGCTGCATCGGCAGAACATAGAACACACCACCGTAACGGGCCGAAGATTCAGGTCAATCCTCACTGAAGAATTCCCACCACAACACCGTCTGTCTGAGCACCGTGGTGTGCGTCTGTGGATAAAAGTTCCCGAGACCCGGGCACTCGACCTTGCGGCATAGACATCGCTACCTGATACCCCAGACATCGCACCGCCCGAGGCCAGTCTAGGCTATGACCGCACACATACACACACCACTGCCGGCCATGATAATCCCACATGTCTTGTTAGTCAGACGGTCATTTGGGTCTACCGACGCCCCGACCGGAAGTTTACGATCATTTAGTGATCGTAACTCTTACTTTAGCACGTCGGGGCCTAACGGAAATCGCTACCGTGGCGAGGACATCGCCTCGCGTGCAGCCGTGGTCCGGACACGGCAGATGTCTCCAGAATGGACACATTCCACGCCGTCCCTAACTGCAGTTAGTTGGTTGGTTGGTCGGTTATTGGTTTTACGACACATCGACCGTTGAGTCATGTAGCGTCGTCAAGCTATCACGCCGATTGGTCGCGGGCGAAGAGCAGCGACAGGTGAGACTCGAACCTACAATCTTTCGATTGCGAGACACCTCACCACTAGACTACTCGTCCTCGTAGTTAGTTAGTTGTTTGGGCTTCGAGGGCGCGTCGGAGTTGCTGTTCAAACGGCACCCAGCACCACAACTGTGGGTGTGCTCGCTATCGGAAGTGGGAGAACACGTGGCCGGAATTTCCGCGCCGCCCAGTTTGCCACCAAGTTGGAAAGTTGCTGTTGGGATATCCAGCTGTGGCGTGGGCTTCGACAGTTTTTCCATCCAGTCACAATGGATGGAGTTACATTGGGACGTGTCGAAATGTCGAAACAGATGGCCTGAGGGATATAGGGCATGAGGGACGATGGGAAGCCAGATGTACTCCCACCTTTGTACTCCCATCGTGGTCAGATGTCCTCCTCTCACCTCTGCATTCCCATCGCCGCCAGGCCATTGGGAACCGAAATACACATCTGCTCTGAGGGCGTCCAAAGCAATCGCACGAGCAAGCAAACAAACACGAAATAAAAGCAGCACAGCAAGTTCCCGATTGTTCCGGCACTGCATATGTCTGTGGTTCTCTGGTTCCAGATTATACAGACGTCTACAAGTACAGGCGTCGACACTGGAGTACAAGCTATTCATAGCTTACAATGCAATGCAATGCAATAGAAGAATACACAAGAAGAGGGCATCTATGGACTAGCCAGCAGAGACGAAAATGCATCGCCTTGTTACAGAGCTGCAGCTGCTAGCGCTGGCTTTGAATGGCGGGGACCGAAATCACCGTATTGAGACGCTATTATTAGTAGCATTAGTAGATGCTCACAACCGAGGACAGAAATACAGCCTGCCCGTGTGGTGGCATGGCATGGGAGGGTGCATCCAGAAAATGCCGGAAGTGGAGCCGATTTGTGGCGTGCTGATGAGCCGCAGGTGCAAAAACAACAGAGACAGAGGTGGGAAGCGGCCACCATGGGTTATGTGCGTGAGTGTAGAAAAGGCGGAAGAGCTTTGCTGATGTGAATGGGCGTTGAAACGGACTTTTAAACAACGACCCTACTATTTCAGACAACCTTTGCCCAGTACGGACGTTGCATGAAAGAAATCGACGGGCGTCGCATGGGGAAATCGAATCGCACAGTTTTGCTCCTCCACGTCTTCAGACGCTTCTATGCCTTACTGGTGGCTTTAGGCACGTCACAATGCTTCGCATTAGTCATGACCAAGCTCGTGACCAATCAGGCGCATATAGCTCGCATAAAGCCGACCAATCACAGGCGGATATGTCACAACAGGGGCGGGGAGGGTATTTGATACGATGTTCTTTGCTGTGGGCGGATAATACTGTCAACACAGAACAGTATTATCCGCCCTTTGCACCTCTCGTACTGTCATATAAAGCCGTGTTTCCTCGCTAACATACATACATGTTCCATGCTAAAATTTAAGTAAATTCGGTAATTATTGGGTGCATTTATTTCAATCACATGCCGTTGGTATTATACGTATTCATCAATGAAAAAATAACCCTCTTATATCCACACCTAACCTAATAAAGAACATGGAATCACTGAATAGCATCGCCTGAAAAATACTGATAAGAAATTAAAGGAAATAAGAAGCATAAGACAAGTCAAAAAGTGCACAACGTTGGGCCTGATGGCGCATGCACAACCAGACTCCACTAGGGCGCCACTTCTGTCCACTTGCTATGCTGTGTTCACCGCAGTAGGTAACAAACCCGCCCACACATGGTTAGCTCGCGCAGGTGAACACACTGCCAGCACTGGAACACTTGAACTGAACAACAGCTGGACACAACTGAAACACAATTGGCTAGAATAGCCGCAGTGAAGCAGTCTATTCAACTGCTTCTAAGTAATCAACGTAGACAAAGAGTGTCCTTCTATATCCTATATAATGAATTGTCCACTACTATGCTGCCTGTTCATTATCATAGTTAATAGCCGCAATGAAGCAATCTACTGAGCTGCTTCGAAGTAATCTACTAAGACAAAGAGCGTCTTCATTTATTTTATATAATTAACACACAGGCACACGGGCTCAAACTGAGCTTGGGGGGACACATACCGGTTGTATACACTCTACCACGGACAGCGACCGTCTCACATCGCCAGGGGGAGGGGGCGATCATCCTGAATTGTCGAGGCATCCACTCGCTGGACCGTCGTCACAGTGATGCGTCACGAACGGTCACGCGCCGTCTCTGTTGCAAGGCAGCACTGCGGCCGGCGAGGGAGGCGAGTCGAGGCGAGTGGCGGCGAGGGAGGTGAGGGAGGTGAGGGAGGCGGGTAGCAGTGGGGGAGGCGAGGGAGGCGAGAGAGGCGAGGGAGGCGAGGGAGGCGAGGGACGGAAGTATCGACGAGGGAGGCGAGTGGCGGCGAAGGAGGCGAGTGGCGACGAGGGAGACGAGGGAGACTAGGGTGACGAGGGAGGCGAGGGAGACCAGGAAGGCGAGGGAGACTAGGAAGCCAAGGGAGGTGTGGGAGGCGCTTGACGGCGAATGGTGGCGAGCGACGGTGACACGTGACCATCGGCAGCCGCCGCCGTGGTAGCTGCGCGCGGCCGCGCGGCCTTTTCCCGGAAAGGGCGGCGGCAACTGTCGCCGCTTTCCGCTGTGTCCGTCGAGCATTGACTGAACTGTTGCGTTCACGACTCCGGCAATAGCGTCTAGCGAAGATTGAGAGGCGGTTGATAGGAGTGACGCCCCGGTGCATGCGACCCACCAATGGTTGCAGATAGCAGTTACACGCCACGCAGCGCGTGGAATTCACTTTCCCCACCGGCTCTCCGTCCACCATGTTCACGGCGAACAGACGATCGCGACGAAAGCCATGCGCCGCAAATCGAACGTCTTCTGTCGTTTCGTCTAACCAGTTGAGCACCGGCGTGGCTATCGATTGGGCGACTAAGGCGGAGACTGTTCCGGCCTTGGCGTCAGCCCAGCCGGCCGGTGGCCATCGCCACCCGGCCGGGGGAACACCTCCCGCCGCCGCCGACGTCAGCGACGTGACCCCGTCGCTGCAGACGAAGCCCGGCCAGTGACCAAGCCCAGCTAGAAGAAGCCCGCCGCTCGCCGCCGCTCGGCGGGCAGCACCTGCCGCAGCAGGGGCGGCCGGCCGTAAGCTGACGACTCGCCGTCGCCCGCGGCGCCGGCCGACGCCCCGCGACCTCCGACGCGTCGACGCCGACGAGTGAGCAGCGGCACAGACGCGCCGGCTGGCGCCGGCCACACCCCGTAATCGGCGGCTAATGGGGCGCCGACGCAGTTGTGCGCTGGCGGCGCGCCTGCCGCCACCGAGCCTGACCCGCCGCTGGCATGAGGTAGGGCTGGGGCTCAGGCTGTGGCTGGGGCTGAGGCTGGGGCTAAGGCTGGGGCTAAGGCTGGGGCTAAGGCTGGGGCTAAGGCTGGGGCTAAGGCTGGGGCTAAGGCTGGGGCTAAGGCTGGGGCTAAGGCTGGGGCTAAGGCTGGGGCTAAGGCTGGGGCTAAGGCTGGGGCTAAGGCTGGGGCTAAGGCTGGGGCTAAGGCTGGGGCTAAGGCTGGGGCTAAGGCTGGGGCTAAGGCTGGGGCTAAGGCTGGGGCTAAGGCTGCGGCTGGGACTCGGGCTGGGACTCGGGCTGGGACTCGGGCTGGGACTCGGGCTGGGACTCGGGCTGGGACTCGGGCTGGGACTCGGGCTGGGACTCGGGCTGGGACTCGGGCTGGGACTCGGGCTGGGGCTCGGGCTGGGACTGGGGCTGGGACTCGGGCTGGGACGGGCTGGGACTCGGGCTGTCGGGCTGGGGCTCAGGCTGGGGCTGGGACTCGGGCTGGGGCTGGGACTGGGGCTGGGACTGGGGCTGGGACTCGGGCTGGGGCTGGGGCTGGGGCTGGGGCTGGGACTCGGGCTGGGACTCGGGCTGGGACTCGGGCTGGGGCTGGGGCTCGGGCTGGGGCTCGGGCTGGGGCTCGGGCTGGGGCCGCGCGCCGTCGCCCCTGCCGACGCAGCAGGAGCTGCCGCCCCGCCAGAGCCGCCGGTCTTCACAGGCGCGACATTGCCGCAACTCGAATGGCCGGCTGCCGTGGACGGGCCAGCTGGTGTGTGTGTGGTGGGGGTTGGGTGTGGGGGAGACTGGCAGGTTGCTGTGGACAGGCCAGCTGGTGGTGGTGGTGGGGGTTGGCCGGCTGCTGTGGACAGGCCAGCTGGTGGTGGTGGTGGGGGGCTGGCCGGCTGCTGTGGAGAGGCCAGCTGGTGGTGGTGGGGGTTGGGTGTGGGGGAGACTGGCAGGCTGCTGTGGACAGGCCAGCTGGTGGTGGTGGTGGGGGGCTGGCCGGCTGCTGTGGACAGGCCAGCTGGTGGTGGTGGTGGGGGGCTGGCCGGCTGCTGTGGACAGGCCAGCTGGTGGTGGTGGTGGGGGAGCTGGGGCTGCTGTGGACAGGCCAGCTGGTGGTGGTGGTGGGGGCTGGCGGCTGCTGTGGACAGGCCAGCTGGTGGTGTGGGGGTGGTGTTGGTGGTGGTGGGGGGGGCTGGCCGGCTGCTGTGGACAGGCCAGCTGGTGGTGGGGGGGGGGGCTGGCCGGCTGCTGTGGACAGGCCAGCTGGGTTTGGGGTTTCGCTACGGTAACCGTGAGGTCGACCCAAGTTGGTTGACTTGGCCAGATTCGTACAGGCGGACACGGATCCAGGTTAGCCGGCTCAGGCCAGATATAGGTCAGTCGGCACAGGCCAGGCTAGGTCAGTCGGCCCAAGTCGGGCCAAGTTGGGCAAGACCAGCGGGCTCGGTCGCAGCACCTGCTCGTGACTCGCGAAACACTTCACTGCGTGCTTTATCACCCCCTCCCTCTCGTTCCCCCTCCATCCCGGGGTATCCCCAGTAGATGTTTGAAGTAATTAGTCGCACCAGCACGTTCTACACAGGATTACATAATTCCAAAGTTGAACAAATAGCTGCAGAATATCTCAGCTTTCAACAGGCATCTGTGCTATGCTAGCTAAAACGTCGCAAGGCGAGCCATTGCTATTCATATCCGATCTTGTTCCAAAGGGTGCGCCAATAATAGCTTCCAGCGACAGCTCATACATCTGTTGAATCGGGTGCATAGCCCCTTATTGTGTTCAATAGTTCGACAGAGACGTGCCTGCATCGGCCAACAGTCGGATTGCCCAGCCGAACAATGTCGAGCCTGATGCTATCTGTTTCAACTGTCGTAGTCTCCGCACCGACCGTCGCAGTCGCGATACCGACCGTCAGTCACTATACCGACCGTCACAGCTTTGGTACCGACCGTCGCAGTCGTGGTACCGACTGCGACGGTCGTAGTACCGACCGTCACAGTCACGATTCCGACCGTCACAGCCCCAATACCCACCGCCATAGCCCCGGTACCGACCGTCACACCCCCGGTACCGGCCGTCACAGCCCCGATACCGGCCGTCACAGCCGCGGTACCGGCCGTCACAGCCCCAATACCCACCGCCATAGCCCCGGTACCCACCACCACGGCCCTGACACAGACTGCCTGACAGCCGCCCGATACATACCGACCGTCACACGCCCCGGCACCGGCCGTCACAGCCGCGGCACCGCCGTGCCAGCCGGTGCCACCCACCGGGTAACCCCTGACGGCGCAGTAACGCTATGCAGGATACGGCGGCCCGGCACCAATAACACCGCGCTGGGACGTCGGGGGCGGGGGGCGGCGGCGGCGGCGGCGGCAGCGGCTGGGGTGGGGCCGGGTCGCATTGCATCACGTTCGTCGCGGCGGCAGCCGACGCCGCGCCGCGCCGCTCTCGCCTCCCCACTCCTGTCTCTCTGCCCTCGAGATTGGAAGCCACTTCTGCCTCCCATCATTGAGCGTCAGGCACTCTGCCCCGACTCAGATCCCTGTACCCTGGAGTTTGGAAGCCACCACGCCCCGCCCCTGCCCCCGCCCGCACCGTCCGGATCGGGAGTCGCGCTCATCGCTCTACGCCCACACCGGGCCGCTATTGTTCCTCAATCCCCCAGCTGGGAAGTCACTGCAGTCTCTCAACTTGCCGGACGAAGTATTTCCCGCGACTCTGGTCTTCCAAGGTGGACAACTGTGTGCAATGTGTGGCACGTGTTTTCTAGTTTAAAATTCGCTGCCGAGCGGAAGATCTATCCTCATTATTCCGTGGCAAGCGCAGGGCACACGCAGCCCTGAAGATCAGTTCCCCAGCTGGGGAGTGTTTTCAGCCATGGGTATGTTTTCTATGGAGGTGGAAGATCCGCGGAAATATTTCGAGGACAACTCCTTTTAAAAATCAGATTTCAGACGCATGCGATCGAAGTCACCACAGATTTTCAACTTCCTTCCCCAAATTTTCAAAGACGAATACACCCCTACGTCGAACGCTTGATACTTCAGCTTGTATATGAGTTCAAACATGGCGACTAGCTCACACGCGCAGACAAAACTACAATTCGTGTAAGCCGGCCCAATGGCGACATCTCCAGACCACATCCGGTCCATTCTGTGCCGAATGAGGGGCGGGGGCGGGAGCAAGTCCAACCGGATGTACACTGGTCTGCAGCTAAACATGTACATAATGAGCCTGTCGACGAAGTCGCCGGTCTCTGAGAACTCATGTCTGGATATGATGGGAGCGAGCTGGGCACTCAGGGGTGCCTACGGGCTCTCAGGAATATCTACAACAGCATGGAGATCCTAAGCACTTCAGTGTCCTCGGGCGCCCGAAGTAGTTCCTATAGGCACCTTGGAGTGTCTCTGAACCGCTGGGGATGAGCACCTGGGCTACTTGAGTGCCTGATGAGTGTCGGCGGGTGTCTGGAGCAGCCGCAGGTGCGATGGAGTGCGACTGGGTGCGATGGGGTGCGATGGGGTGCGATGCTGCGATATATTCTGGAGACTAGCGCACGAGCTCCGCTGCCGACTGAAGTGGCCGGTGTGGGCGATACGAGCCGAGCGGCCCGCACCGACACGCCGCACGCCGCCGGCCGGCCACCGGCCACCTGCAGCATTTGTTATCGACGTGTGTGAGTCATTAGTCACAGCTGGGATCGGACGCGCGCCGGCAGTCGCCGACGGTCGCCAGTCGCCGACAGTCGCCGACAGTCGCCGACAGTCGCCGACAGTCGCCGACAGTCGCCGGCAGCCGCCGACAGTCGCCGGCAGTCGCCGACAGTCGCCGACAGTCACCGACAGTCGCCGGCAGTCGCCGACAGTCGCCGGCAGTCGCCGACAGTCGCCGACAGTCGCCGACAGTCGCCGACAGTCGCCGACAGTCGCCGGCAGTCGCCGACAGTCGCCGACAGTCGCCAGTCACCGGCAGTCGCCGGCCGTGCCGCACAATGTCCGGAGGGAAAATAGCTGGGCGCGACGGAAAACTCAACCGCTCCGGTGACGTCGGGCGCCCGGTCGAACCTCCTGATTCGCGGCGAGCATCGTGTGAATGCAGGCGGCGGTGGAAACTGGTTTAGAGAAGGGGACCTCGAATATAGAAGAAGAAAAAGAAGAAGAGAGGGAGTGCTGATTCTTTCCTAAAATAGATCACTTGATGTCTGGAAGCGACATTCCCAGGAAAGAAATAAGTGAAAATTACACTCACGTGGGTAGCATACGTTTGTATGTGTCGAAAAAGGAGATATTTTGACACACGCAACCGTTTTTTATTTGGTTGTTATTAATTGGGCTTTACGTCAAGCAGACTTGAAGCCAGCATAGTGATGGACATTGAAGCAACTTTTAAGTCCCTTCTAGTTTCATATCCTCTCCCACATAATGACCCAAGTGTCTGAAAATGCCTTTCATCCGTCAATGCAATGGACAGGCCATAGAGTTCAGGATATCAACAATGTCGCAGCGAATTAGTGTCGGTCTTTCCTGCATGCGTCACCTACACCGCAGACTTTGATCTACTTTGATTACGTGTACACGCTCGACGCCGTGTGACACAGTACGGGGCTTGCGAGACAATTGGTGGGGATAGCGGTATCCACAATTCATCAACAGACCAGCAGGTTGTTTGTCGGCAATTTTCCAGCCATCACCACTTCCCCCATCATTTAAAATGAAGTGTGCAGGATAGTGTGACTAACAGTTATGCCAACAGGGAGGCTCTTCGGCTGCACCTGGTTGTCATGGAAACGCTTCTTGTTTGTCGTGCGGGGTTGGCGATTGGACTGGCTAGAACAGGTCAGACCAGGCTGGACTGCAAGTACTTCGGACGATGTATGTAGATCTTTCGTAGTCGTGCCGTTGACGGCCTTGGCCATCATCGATACGTTCACATTTTCACTGAATTACTGGTTCTGCTTGTTCAGCCATTCATTCCCTGTTCGTTGATTTTCCAATCTGCTACATTATGTCAGAGCCGCACCACGTTCGTGGGAATCGACTCAAAAGCAGATCATAGTGACTGGGATTATTACTCGGTACTACTGCGTGGCAAAGGTTCAGGTACAAAGTACAGCAACAAAGTACAAAAAGATAAAGTATGTTGTATTGTGCCATTTTTTGGTGACTATGAAGAAACGCTGCTGTGCGATATTTCTGATACGTGAAATCAAGTCAGACACTGACACCCAATCTTTAAGTGAAAAATTCGGACATTTCCCTTAAACGAAGTCTCCCTGGAGTTTTATATTGTTCTTATGGAATATATTTACTTGGTAATTACGGTTGTTTGCTCCGAGAATATGTTCCTAATTATACTTGGCTACAAAAACGAGTGATTTTAGCAGGAACGATCTTTATCATAGAAGAATCGTATTGCCCGTATAAAAAAATAATAGGTCGCCTCAATCACATGAACAGTCCACTTACCCAAACTACGCCCAAGAAGCCGAATGCCTGCAACTATAATGAGCTACTCATCCCGGAGTACCAAAACGAAGCATTATGACCAACGACGGACGAAATGCTCTGTACCTGAATAAACACGCGAGTGTGTTTACGTGCACGCGGTGAGGACAACTGTCGTAATCGCCCGGCCGTGGCATGCGTGCGCGCGAACGCACACGAACGGCAACGACCGCGATTGAAACTGAAGTTGATCGCGAGGTCGACCGACCAGCGGCGGCGCGGCGCCCGCGCGAGCCCCACATCAGTGTGGTGTCGTGCGGCTCTCCTGCCGTCACCACATCAGCGTCACTGACGTGAACAACGAGCAGACACTGGCCACGTCACAACCACACCGTAAATGCCAGGCCGTGTGGTGTGCACCCGCGACAGATCGGCACAGCATGTGATCCGGCGGATCAGCTGTGATTCGACTGGCCAGGCTGGCCGACGACAGCGGCGGCGGCGCGCCGCGGTCGTCGCATTCTCGCGCAAAAGTGTGCCGCCCGCACTGCGGCGGCGCCAGGTACGGCCGCCGGCCGCCGGCACGGTGTCTGCGTATATAATCACATAATGCTATATACACACCAATTATGATTGGGAACATATTTTGGGAGCAACCCACCGTGATTACCAAGTAGACAAATTCGGTTTTTCGGTTATTTGAGCTTTAGGGTGCATCAACTCTGTTCGGTCATTCAGCGTCCAAAGTGAACATATTTGATATGAACCATATATAACTCCAGGGAGACCTCGATCTAAAGGAAATGGCAGACTTTACATGGTTATTGTGGTTTAGGGGAGCATCGACAGTGTAGGCCATATAGCGCCCATAGACCTTTTCCCTTAAAAATCAGGCCCGGCGACCGGCGAACTCCCCCCCCCCCGCTGCCGCCACCAGCGCGACGCTGGGAGCAGGACGGTCGCGGTGACGTCACAGCCCCGACAGCGGCGTGCCAGGGCGTGACGGCACGTGTCTCGGTGGCTGGCACGGCGCGCGGCCGGCCGGCCGCCGGCAGACACTTCTGCAGCGCCAGTGTCCCAGGTCAGGCATGGTCCGCGGGGACAGCCGACTCTCAGAGCTCGAGACCAACCGCTCGAGGTACGAGATTTGTAGCGGTCCGAATGAAGATGACGCTTCGAACGGATAAGCGTTACATATATATATATATATATATATATATATATATATATATATATATATATATATATATATATATATATATATATATATATCATATATATATATAATATAAAAAATATATATATATATATATATATATATATATATATATATATATATGCATATATGCATATATACATATAGACGTATACATACATATGTATACTATATATATATATATATATATATATATATATATATATATATATATATACATGTGTGTGCATGCATATGCAGCCTTATCTACATTAAAAAATATTTTTGTACATATTTATAGCAAATTGTATATCATTACGGGGATCAGGTCGGTTCGCATGACGCAAGGCGCAGCTGACTAGTTGGCGACATCAGGTAGCTTCAGCACTGAGTTTCAGGCTCAATGACACTGGGAACACGCGCTGCTGCTGATGCACTCCGGGGCCGTAACCCCCTGGCCGGCCTGCTGGGCGGAGCCTACCGGGCGTGGCCTCACAGCTTCGGTGAAGAGGCGTCACGGCCAGGGGTCCTCGACAACAAGGCCGGAGACCGCAATGGGTGGGCGGGGCTCACCCCGGTGCAGCAGCTGGATCCCCGACAGCAAGACCAGAGTCCCTCAAAAGACGGGCGGGGCTCACCCCGGTGCAGCAGCTGGATCCCCGGCGGCGGAGCCCAAGTGTCCTGCAAAGGTGGGCGGGGTTTGCCGTCCTGGTGAGCGCAGGCCACGCCTAAGCACGCTCGCTTGCAGTGCGGCGACAGCCGGCGCGAGGAGCCGGACGGCCGAGGGCGCGGCGCGGTGCGACCGCCGCTGGAACCCACCGGCAGGAACTCATGGAACCCACCGGCAGGAGCTCATGGATAGCGGCTGGAACCCACCGGCAGGAACTCATGGAACCCACCGGCAGGAACTCATGGAACCCACCGGCAGGAGCTCATGGACAGCGGCTGGAACCCACCGGCCGGAACTCATGGACAACAGCTGGAACCCACCGGCCGGAACTCATGGACAACAGCTGGAACCCACCGGCCGGAACTCATGGACAGCAGCTGGAACTCACCGGCAGGCTGTGCGGGCCGTGGGCGCGGTACGTCTGCGGCTGGAAGCCGGCCGAGTGCGTCGGCGCCGACGGGTAGCGCAGCTGCAGCGACAGCTGGCTGGCGGGCGGCTGCGCGTCCATGAAGCGCGGCGGCATGTAGCCGCCGCCGCCGCCGCCGCCGGTGCCGTTCATCAGGCCCACCGGCGCCGTCGGGTGGTAGACGCGGCTCCGCATCTGCGCACAGGTCACCACCGCGAGGTCAGGTCACCACCGCGAGGTCAGCGCGCGACCGGACGCGGCGTGCAGCTCACACACGCACACACACGGCGGTCGGAGTCGGGGGCGGGAGCGGGGGCGGGAGCGGGCGCGGGCGCCGTCGGGAGCCGCGGCGACGTGCGGACGCGGCGGCGCTCGTCGCTGGCGGCACTGGCGGCCGCGCCGCCGGACGGCGCTGCGGCCGCGCCGCCGGAACCGTTCGCCGCCGCGCGGTGTGATTCACCTGGCTTACCGTTCGATGACCACGGCGGCTGGTTGCCGCCGCCGCCGCCAGGTGGTCGGCGCTCGCGCGTGAGACGAGCCGCGGCGGCTGACTACCTGGCGGCCGGACGCGATTGGTACGAGATGTGCACGGCTGGCTGGGGAGCGGATTGTGGTCGCCGTGTGTGCAGACATCCGTACGCCCACGTTCGGCTTCGAGACAGATGTGCCGCATTAAGGGGCATCTCCTTCACAACAATGAACCGGGAAATAGGAGCTTACACCTCGCCTGGATCACAGGCGAGGCGTACACACGGTATCTTGAACCATATACACAAATATATATGTATATATATTTATTTATGCTGTGTTCAAGAAGCAATTAATATTTTTTCTTAAAACACTTACTTGCGGCCGCCCCGTCTATATTAAATTCCTACATAGCAGTATTCAGTGTTATGCACTTGCATAATTTCAGAATTATAGGACCCCCGGGAGCTGCACGTATGGTGTGGTGACAGACTTTTCATTTCGACTGCGATGCTCACGCACTAACATCACCACCACCTGCACTACACCAGCACTCACAACCCAAAACATCAGACACCGAAACAACAACACCGAAACCTTGGGTTTCGACGCATTCAACTGTTCCCACTTAACAACCCTGCACCAATCAACCATGCACGCTCACATATGTACAACACCAAACTTACACCGACACAGCTACACTTGGCAACTGCATAAACGCGTAACGCCAGCGTAGGACCAGACAACATACACTAAACACTCTTCAAACATCTTCCGAGATAAACACTACACGCCCTGCTCGACACTTACAACACAGCAGAGACGGCACACACATACCCTCAATCTCAGCTACGCGCTCAGCTCATACCTATTCTTAAGCCCAACAATGACGAACCCTCTGCGGCTCATACCGTCTTATCGCCCTAAACAGCTGATTTCATAAACTTGTTGAACGCCTTGTTAAAAACGGCGAAACGGTTAGTCCTTACGGTTACTGGTGAAGGACATGGATGTTCGGATAAGATGGGCAATGGAATTGGGTATAAGAATTGGATGGAAGAGGAACTCTTAGTCTCACCACTCACAGGTCAGATGGTCGTCTGATCGTTGGGGCACGCAATCCCCCCCCACCCCCACCACGGAAAGGTGGTGTCTCGTCTGGGGAGGGGGGGGGGGGGGGTGCTGCAGTATAGCTGAAGGTTCCAGGAACCCCGCGAGATTTTGCGACACAAGCCATCTCCACCTGGCAAAAACATGAATTTCTGAACAATGCAAATGAACGCTTCGATTCTCACTACCAAGAAGCTGAACACATCAATGCAGGTGTTCAGGCAGAGCACAGAACGGATGTGACCAAAATCACCAGTTTTCTTGGATTCCTGCTCCGTAAGGGCGGTGGTTCACGGCTTCCTTTACTGCTTCACGCTTAGCACAGCGAAAAAAAAGTCAACAAAAGCAGCCCAGATCGGACGACAGACCGCGCATCCCAAAGCGTCATCCGTGCCGTGACACACCGGCAGAGCGGACAAAGACAAACACAAAGACACATATTCAGGCTATCCACAATATGCTCGTGGCGATTACAGCCTTTTGTCGAGTTTTCAGACACATTTCACGGGGAAAAGGCGTCACAGGCACACATAAAACAAACACATCTCCTCATACCATCGGCACGGAAATGGTCAGCAAGTGCGGTAAGTATGATAAGAAGCCAGCAAGTATGATAATAATTCAGCATGAATGATAAGGGGTCAGATAGTATGATAAGAAGTCCGGAAGTAAATCAAATCAATCTGACCGGTCTCGAGCACAAATGCCGCCTAAGGCGGCGACCAAACGTGGGATCAGGCAGTCTGGACGCCAGCGGTGGGCAGCGAGGCGCAGCGCACCCGCCCACACGCCGGAGTTGGACCAGAGACGCCGCCGGGTGCCGGCGCGGCGGGTCGCCCCGCTCAGACGCGGCAATCTGTCCCGCCACGACCGGTCCGACTGCATTGTGTGTGACGCGCGTGCCGGCCCGCGGGCCCGCACGCCGTCAGGCGCCGCCCGTCGCTGACAGACTCCGCGAGCGCCACTGCCACACACACACACACACGCACACGGCAGCATGCTGTGCCGCCATGCTCGCTGCCGCGCGCGTCGCCGGCCGCCGGCGGCAGCGCGCGGCATCAACACTACACGAGCGGAACTAGCCGACACAAACAGCGCTGTGACGATGCGCCGAAACGGAAGGCAGCACGCATCTGTGGCTGATGAGGCGGACAATCGGAGCCCGGGGGTGCGCCTGCCCTGCTGATCAGCACTAACCAACGAAGGCTGCTGGCGGACAAATACTTCGGAAGACACGCAGATTGATGTACGCGTTCCCATGTGTCACGTGCTGCCTGAGTCGCCGCTGGTTGTCTTTTGCCATGCTTCGATCGTGACGTAGCACCGCAATATTCAAGTATCACGATTCTAAAAGGGAGGAAAGCTTGCGCTTCGCCCGTGCGCAGCATTTCGCTACTTTTGCCAGTGCAGGGGAGAAGGGTAGCCACGAGTACGCTACCCCGCACCTTGCACGTTGGGCAACCTCGCGAGCGAAATATAATGTTTCGCTTTCGGTGACGACCTCGCAGTACTCGCCGCAGTGACATTCGACAGCGAAACAACTGTCTTCTCTTCAGGTGACGACAACACTCGGCAACGAATCTGAACGTAGGCATTTGCGCAGCCGCGTGGCTGCGTGTGCACGTACGTCGCATAATATCTGTGGCCGGGTCCGGTGGCCGGCAAAATTATCCGCCAGGGCAGCGACGGTACGCTGAGAACTTCAGCACATTAGCGACGCATTTCACGTCCTGCACTGGCCCCGCGCTAAATTAGCACGAAATGCCGACCCACGGCGCGTTTAACACAAACCATCAACGATCATGGGGCCGCTTCCATTGTTCCCAGTGGTTAGCAACAACTCCGATGTACACCGACCCAACGCTCGTAACCACAGCCCTACAGATCGGGCGGGGGAACCGACGTAAGAGAAGATTGCGAGCACAGACATTGCTCGTTGTGTATCCTCACCAAGAGACCAAGTTGGCAGAATCACGAGCCAGGTCGGGTCAGCTGCATCTCTTCAGGTCTAGCAGTGCTCGTGCTGCTTCCTGGTAGGAATTCAGCTCGCGTCGCGACATTTCGAATCCAAATTCGCTAACCGTGCTTTTCACATACACGAATATTATCATTACACACCCGGCGTTGAAATGGACACGCATAAATTAGTGACACCAGATTTAATTACTTACTATCAAAGCCCGAGCCAAATTAATTTGGTTTCTCACTCGATTGTGGAGAGGGCTGGAGCACGCCGGGTGACCTCGCACAGACCTAGTTATTTGAAGTGTGCGCTGTGCAAACACCACTGCCCGGCCGGGGCACGACTGTCGAAATCCGCTCAATCAGCGATAAAACAGTCCGCGAGGTTTCAAGAGGGCGCACTCGGGCGGCAAAGTTACAGACGCGGGACAAATAGAGCGATAACAGGAGAGCGGCGGCCAAGAGTCGAGTGGTGTGTGCGTTTGACGCCGACCCGCCGCAAATTTGCTGTTCGTCTGCACAAACATCGTTCTCACGGTGTGATGGAACCACCACGAGGCCAGAGCCACATCGTCGCCGGCGCGAGCGCAATCACATCCGCCGTGAACTGTGCAGCGTTCACAATCGTTTCTGGAACAGCGTTCACAATCGAAATCACCCGGCACAGGGAAGTGTCGCATACTTGTGGCTTTGTTCTGAAGTTTCCATTAAAACGAGCTTTTGTACCCACGCAGTTTGGCTACAAATGTGTGACTATACAACGGCAGATAAATAGTCCGTATTCAGGCTACAAATCACTAGAAACAAAACTACACCATTGTGCCTGATGATTTGTGATTTGTGTGATTTGTGACGTGACTTGTGCTTACAAGCGTGAAGCGGACAAAACTTTACTTTTATCAGAATACTTTTCGATGCCGGGAGGCAATGACGAATAAAAGGTGGCAGAACCTTTATTGCCATTATTACAACACGTTTCCGCCATTTCAAGGGCTAAAAGTTAAACACAATCCACATTACTATATAAAAGTTAGCTTCACAGAAGTGGCAACGACTCCAAATGAAGGGTGATGGGTGCACGAGTCGCTGAAGTTGATAGGACGACTGCATTATCAGCCTTATTGGAATCCTCCAAGGCCTCTCCCCTCGGTCAGTGACTTTCCCAATTGTTATAGCACTGCTGGCAGGGGAGGGGCAGAGTTTGGTTGGCTCGGATGGTGATCCTGCGGACATCAATTATAGCTGGCCCAAGTCAAAATTCCTCAGCAGGGGTTCTGGTGTCAGTTAGTTATTTTGGCTTTAGGGCGCATCGACCGTGTTGATCATATGACGCCCATGGGGTTCTGATGTCCTCTCCACATTTGGAAAAGAAACAATACCTCGATCATAATCTGGTGGGGTCGGATACGCTCGAAATCGCTCTCGCTCCTACCAGCTTCAGAGAATCCCTACGCATATGGCAATAGCTACAGGATCATAAGTATTCTGTTTATGGACTGTTTATTGGGTGATTTACGACGCACTTTATACACAATCACGGCTAATGGCCCCGCTCACACCGTTTCACCGCCAAGAGTCCAACTCCCTACCGACTGAGCTACCGCGGCCCCCTGGATCTGGAGAAGGAAATGTGAGGTATTCTATCGCGGAGATGACAACGGTCCTGGTGGGCACCACGTGACCAATGAGGTCGATGTGCCTTAAAGCCCAAATACCAACTAGGGCAACTTTTCTGTCTCTGACGCCAACAAACACTTTTGTGATACCTTCCAGTCAGTTGTGGGCGCGTCAATCAAACAGCAATCACCTTGCAGTCGTTTCAGACAGCCCCATTCCTCCTGCGGTGAAGAAAGGCGCGGACGACTCCCCGGGGAGGACAACGTACCGGACGGCTCACGGCGGTCGGGACCGGGCCGGGTCGGGTCGAGTCGACAGCCACGCCCCCCCCCCTCACCTCCCGGCCCGGCCGGCACGCGTGTGACGCGCGCAGCCGCCGCCGCACAAACAGCCGTGACGCGCCGGCTATCCGCCGCTTTCCGGCGGCGGCGCCGATTGCGGTGCGTCGGAAAGTGGAGTGTGGAATGGAAGTGGATTGTGGAGTGCGCGGCGCGGCTCTGCGTGTCGATTACCGGCCCAGCCACGTCCGGTCACTAGCCCCCAGCCGAGCAGAGCCGACAGAAAACAGGTCGCCCGGTGCGCGCGCCCCACTCACGCACATGCCGCGTGTCCCCCCCCCCGGACGGCGCGTCATCGCAGTCTTCCTGTGGGCTGGACGACTCGATCCACCGTACCAGGCGTCACTAATCTGCCTCTGCGCGCTCTGTGTTCGTCGAAGCGTCTGTTAATTTATATATATATATATATATATATATATATATATATATATATATATATATATATATATATATATTATATTCAATGATAGATAGATCAGTGCTGAAATAATGACTTTTCGTAACGTGTGAAACGTCGAAACAACGAGCATGGTATGATGCGAAATGTGTCATGCAAGCGTGTTAATTAAAATGTCGTTTCATTTCATGAAACTTAATTTTGAGTTAATAGTGAAGATTTGAGTTAATAGTGAGTTAATACTCATGAGTGCATTATTTTCATCTAATTTGTGGGGCACCTAAAATAAGGGTGCCTATACTAACGTTAACGATAGCGATACCATGCTTTCAGCAGATTGCATTGTTTAGCAGACCACATTATAGATAATATCTGTACCTGGAATTGTGCTGCGAGATGTTTGTGCATCACAATTTGTAATGTTGAACATGAACATGACACTTATGCACGAAATACTTGTATAAACGATTAAATATGCCACGATAAAATCACACGGACGTGAGTTGTCTCGAGGGTACCCAGAGTCGAAACGAGCCACAAAGCGTCCTGGTCAGTGCTGCATCGTGCGGCATCACTGAGCTTCCGCCGGTCCCCTGGTAGTGGCGATGCCATGAGGTCACCCTCCAGGCGCACAAGTGTTCTGAGTTATACAACGTGAACACTTGGATGACTTTCTACAGAACAAACGACCACGTCGGAAGATTTTCTTCGGGAGGATGTCGTACAGCAATTAATCCACATTAGCCGAGGGCCGGCGTAGCTGCCAAAGCAGTCTGTCCCGGGCAGGCTGGCTTTTCTCAGCGGCCAGAACTTCGAACAGACAGTCAGCCCAGGCGTGTTGCAGAGACGACGTGGACGTCGTTGATGTCCACGTCGCGTCGCTGAGGTTGACGCTGTCAGTGCGGTTCACAAAACAAGCCATACTCGGAAAGCGAACATCCTCGACTGTACTATTGGCGTCACAAATAGCTTGGCAATCAGGCCGGGCGGCCTGGCGCGCGAATATTCTGCTCAGGTATAGGTGTGGTCTGAAACAGTACATGTATGCATGATATTCAGGTGCCAGAATGCTCAGCCGAACTGTCAGGTGAATTGTGACGTCAATGGTGCCTGGGTATGGTCGGAAACAGCCTACATCTGCGGGATATTCAGGTGCGAAGACGTCCAGCCTAATTCAAGCTATTTGTGACGCCAATTATACGAGTCGCCCGGCTTACCGTGTGACCGCCGTACACATCTCCGCTGGCTAGTTTGTGTATGTGATGACGTCAGAGTGTGGGCGCTGACAGTGGGCTGACAGTGGGGCTGACAGTGGGGCTGACAGTGGGGCTGACAGTGGGGCTGACAGTGGGGCTGACAGTGGGGCTGACAGTGGGGCTGACAGTGGGGCTGACAGTGGGGCTGACAGTGGGGCTGACAGTGGGGCTGACAGTGGGGCTGACAGTGGGGCTGACAGTGGGGCTGACAGTGGGGCTGACAGTGGGGCTGACAGTGGGGCTGACAGTGGGGCTGACATGGGGTGGGGCTGACAGTGGGGCTGACAGTGGGGCTGACAGTGGGGCTGACAGTGGGGCTGACAGTGGGGCTGACAGTGGGGCTGACAGTGGGGCTGACAGTGGGGCTGACAGTGGGGCTGACAGTGGGGCTGACAGTGGGGCTGACAGTGGGGCTGACAGTGGGGCTGACAGTGGGGCTGACAGTGGGGCTGACAGTGGGGCTGACAGTGGGGCTGACAGTGGGGCTGACAGTGGGGCTGACAGTGGGGCTGACAGTGGGGCTGACAGTGGGGCTGACAGTGGGGCTGACAGTGGGGCTGACAGTGGGGCTGACAGTGGGGCTGACAGTGGGGCTGACAGTGGGGCTGACAGTGGGGCTGACAGTGGGGCTGACAGTGGGGCTGACAGTGGGGCTGACAGTGGGGCTGACAGTGGTGGGGCTGACAGTGGGGCTGACAGTGGGCTGACAGTGGGGCTGACAGTGGGGCTGACAGTGGGGCTGACAGTGGGGCTGACAGTGGGGCTGACAGTGGGGCTGACAGTGGGGCTGACAGTGGGCTGACAGTGGGCTGACAGTGGGCTGGGGCTGACAGTGGGCTGACAGTGGGCTGACAGTGGTGGGCTGACAGTGGGGCTGACAGTGGGCTGACAGTGGGCTGACAGTGGGCTGACAGTGGGCTGACAGTGGGCTGACAGTGGGCTGACAGTGGGCTGACAGTGGGCTGACAGTGGGCTGACAGTGGGCTGACAGTGGGCTGACAGCGGGCTGACAGCGGGCTGACAGTGGGCGGGCTGACAGTGGGCTGACAGGGGTGGCTGTGGGGACAGTGGGCTGACAGTGGGCTGACAGTGGGCTGGGCTGACAGTGGGCTGACAGGTGGGCTGACAGTGGGCTGACAGTGGGCTGACAGTGGGCTGACAGTGGGCTGACAGTGGGCTGACAGTGGGCTGACAGTGGGCTGACAGTGGGCTGACAGTGGGCTGACAGTGGGCTGACAGTGGGCTGACAGTGGGCTGACAGTGGGCTGACAGTGGGCTGACAGTGGGCTGACAGTGGGCTGACAGTGGGGTGGCGGAAGGCTGACCGGCGCCATTGAGACACTGAATGTCCGCGGTAACATCGAGGTCATCGCGTCACCGGCCGGGTCAGTTCGGGTCAACCGGACACGACCGTGCGGTGGTGACCGATCTGCACCCACACTGCACAACACGCACGCACGCACACGGACGCACGCATACGCACATACACACATACATACGTAACCAGGAGCCGATTTGAGGAGGGTAAGCACTGGGAGAATCTTCCTCCATGAAAAGGTGACGCCCCTCTGGCCGGGAAAAGGCACCCTCCCACCCCTACGCCGAACATATTTCAGCCAAAAGGCACCCCTCACAGAGGAATAAGCGCCGCCTGCGAGGAAAAGGCTCGGTAAAAAGGCTGATAAGGATAAGGCTTCAGCATACTCGAGCCCCCCCCCCACCTATCTCGCTCAATTAATTTTCAGCCGATGGCGGCTCCTAGGGCTTCCGTACCCCGCCGAGGAGGTAGCGCTCTTTCAGACGAGTAATACCACACAAATTCCTGGATCCATCCATGACTCAAACGCCCACACCCTTCTAGTATTCAGTGGCATATTTATGTTTTAAAATCATCATGCATTAGAAAAGCACTCTAGTCTTCAACGCCCTCCCAGTTCCAAGTTGACGTTTCCAAGTTGACGAACTTCAAAGTTCGTCTCTGAAGTCGAGACACCCATGGCACGCCTGAATAAGCCTCAAACAAGCCTAACATGCTTCGCTAATTCAAAGGGACTCTAACATGCTAAAAAAAACCTGTCAGATCTTCGCGAGAATCCTTCAAAAACTTACGCAACCCACATTACTCAACGCCATCACACTCGTGACGTGGTTCATCACACTGATGATGTTAGCCATCGCACTGCTGATGTGAGTCATCACTTTCATAACAAGAGTCATCACACTCCTCATGTGAGTCATCACACTCCTTTTCGGCTTTTGAGTTCGAGAGCCTTCACAGGTCTCAAAGAGACCCTAGGAGCCCTAAGCCCTTAGGTCTCCTAGGGCCAATCCCGGGGCTCGAACACCATAAATCTAAGGACCCTTGCAGTCTCTGCAAAGCCTTCTTAAAGGCCTTCCTGGAAATACATTCAGTACTTCACAGCATAGAAGGACACTCGAAGTCATCGAATGCCTGTATCAAGTTCCGAAGAACCCACCCGGAACTGAAAGCAGCGCGGTTGACTCGCTGGTGGGTACCTCGCAGGCTGGTGCGAAATTAAACATTTTAGACACAAGTATATCTATAGGGCTTAAATGAACTTGCCAGAGCTCAAATGGCCATTTCAGAACACGGCAGGGTATTCAAGAACCTCTAAGCATGGTTCTTTCGGGGATTCCTTTTGCTTCCACGAGTTCTCAACTCATAGCGCCTCATTCCAACCCTACATGCACCCAAAGGATGCCTTTGATACTCGCGTCCCCCTTTGGGCATTCGCCTTCAAAGGGTTTCGGGTCATTCCAGAGGGATGACCATTGCCCCGCCCCCATTTACTACGCCACTGAGGTGTGGACCATTTGGCCTCACATTGGCACAACAGTAACATTCAGGCCATCGCAGTAAGGTCGCAGATCGATCAGTGTGTGTCTGTGGGGAAGCAGAAGGCAGGCACACATTGTGCGAGCGAGTGCATCTCGGAGAAAATAGTGGCGAACCAATGTGTGTCAAGATCGTCCTTGTGCTGCCCGAAAAAAAACCGTTCCGAGAAGCTCAGACGTTCGGGCAGGACGTTGGCAACCGAGTAGAGAAGCTAGCTCGACCGAGTTGAGTACGTGCTCGACAGCTTTGAGCGGTGACGTTGGTGACGTCGGACGTTTTTCCCACGTCATAGCTTTGGTTTGCCGCGCATCGTCGCACATCGCTCTGAAGCGGTGTTATCGGCTCGGCAGCACGCCTGGCCACATCGGCCCGTGCCGCGGTATAAAAGTAAAGAGAACTGAACCTTCAATAGCGCATAAAATGAAACTCATCTAGGGACTGTTCATCGGGAGCGTTTGCAATTTGCCTGCCTTTGGAGGGGCTCTTACCCTTCCAGCGTTGGATTATGTCCGATACCCAGTGCTAGCTTACTCGAACCTAACATCGAAGGTTCTGAAGGTAGTTATCCTCGAGCAGCACGTGCCACGTTATAAAGTACGCTGATTCAATCATTGTTTTAAATTAGCTTGATGTGTCCACCCAATAGTTGTCAGGAAACTGACAACTATTACCCTCTGGTGACTAGTGTGCATTGTGCCGTCGTCCCCATGGGCGACAGCGTGGCCAGTTTTGACATCTGTTGACCATGCTCCAAATTGAACCATGCGCATGTATGCCGGCATGTGGTAGAATCATGCTTGGTAATATGTGAAAACCCATATATCCACTAGCAAGGTGAAGCCGAGGCCACGTTGCCAGGCGAACCCTGTGACCAGCCGCGGGCTCCGCTTCTGGCGCAGTGCTCACCAGTCTGGTGAGAGCGGCCTCTTGTCACACTGGACGCTGACAGCTAGTCAGGCCCTTCCCTGTCGCGGCGGTTTCGTCCCGATGATTCGCTGAATGCAGCAGGCCTCGTCTGGACTCCTGCACCGCCCTCAGCCGGAGCCGCAGCAAGTGCCAGCGATCAATCCGCCGAGGTGTCGCACAAGCTCAGCCCCCAAGTCTTCAGGCAGCCGCCGGGTGCAGACCGGTCGCGTCTGCCACGGTCGCGCGGCCGCGGGGACGCACGCGCCATATTTACGCGCCACATTTACGCGCCACATTGGCGCGCCACATTTACGCGCGTCTCGGCCGTGATTGGCAAGGGCATCGTCACCGCTGGGATCCCCGGGTCCGGGCTCCAGCCCGGATGGGAGACGGCAACGGCCGCGCTCCTCCGGCATAGGAATCGTTCCCGTGTGTCCCCGGGGTTGGGCCCGACTGGAAATTGAAGCCGGTGACGCCCTTGGTGATTGGCAGGCGCCACGCGCGTGAACTTTCAATCGCCGCACGCTGGCAATATGGTACAACCAGGGGCGAATCCAGGAATTCTCATCGGGGCGAGGGGGCACATTCCCTCGCAGGGGTGC
Source organism: Imbricaverruca yamaguchii (assembly GCA_034440575.1). Taxonomy (NCBI): domain Eukaryota; kingdom Metazoa; phylum Arthropoda; class Thecostraca; family Neoverrucidae; genus Imbricaverruca; species Imbricaverruca yamaguchii. Next base: position 1,888,355 of record JAOTOL010001620.1, read on the forward strand.
ATCGGACGGAAAAAATCGTTGAGCGGTGGGAATACTGAGCATACTGAATGGATGCACATTTCCCTTAAAGGATGGCGTTTTTTATTTTAACCAATCCGCTGAACGGGCATTGGACTCTCGGGCCTTTCTGATGAGAACCTTTTCTGACGAGTGGGGCGCCACCTTTCCACGTGGGGGGGGGGGCGCTCCCAGAGGGTTCAAAAGGGGGAGGAGACAGGAGTTTGATTGATTATTTGGGTTTAAGGGCGCCTACTACAGGGTCATTTGACACCCAGAGGAGAGGGATGCGACTTATAGCTTCCTGAAGCAATTTTTGGGGTGCACAGGTTGTTTTGTTTGTTTGTGCTAAAGGTACGCTCCAGGATTGCACACCGACTTGGGGAGCACCAACCCTTGCACTGAATGGGAGTGCGGACTGGTTACCAGGGCATGTGAACTTCAAACTTTCTTGTAGGAAAGCATGAGCTTCAAGTGCTGCCACTGTCAAGTGAAAAACTTCGATGACAAATTACTTTTGTTCCCTTCCCCCCCCCCCCCTCACCCACACCCAAAAAAAACCTCAAATTCATCCTGCGCCAGCCTGGAAGCGACATTCCAATGGAAAACTATATGCCGTCTATCAGAAAAGTATGGCAAACCACTACCAATTGCTCACACATCACAAGTTGTACCGTTTTTGGAATCCCTTTATCGAGCAGATTCGATCTGCATATACTTCACCTACGTCAGCCGACAAACGCATTCATTACAACGTGAGCCGGTCTGTGCTCCAGAAAACAGCGAGTGACAAGCGAGACACCCCGCCCAGCATGACACCTCGCCCCAGCGCGACACCCCGCCCCAGCGCGGAGCCAGCTGGCTGCTTATGCTGGGCTAGTCGGCAGCCACAGCCAACTGTTGGTACTGAAGGACAGCATCGTGCTACTGAAGGTCAGCAACGGGCTACTGAAGGTCAGCAACGGGCTACTGAAGGTCAGCTGCGGGCTACTGAAGGTCAGCTGCGGGCTACTGAAGGTCAGCAGCGGGCTACTGAAGGTCAGCAGCGGGCTACTGAAGGTCAGCAGCGGGCTACTGAAGGTCAGCAGCGGGCTACTGAAGGTCAGCATCGTGCTACTGAAGGTCAGCAACGGGCTACTGAAGGTCAGCAGCGGGCTACTGAAGGTCAGCAGCGGGCTACTGAAGGTCAGCAGCGGGCTACTGAAGGTCAGCATCGGGCTACTGAAGGTCAGCAGCGGGCTACTGAAGGTCAGCAACGGGCTACTGAAGGTCAGCATCGTGCTACTGAAGGTCAGCATCGTGCTACTGAAGGTCAGCATCGTGCTACTGATGGTCAGCAACGGGCTACTGAAGGTCAGCTGCGGGCTACTGAAGGTCAGCTGCGGGCTACTGAAGGACAGCTGCGGGCTACTGAAGGTCAGCAGAGGGTTACTGAAGGTCAGCAGCGCGCTGGTGGAACATGGCTGGGAGCTTTCAGCCTACAACTACGGAAGTGCAAAGGATGCTGACCAGAGAAACCTTACTACGGAGCACCTTACTACGGAGCACCTTACTACGGAACTTATCACTACTGCGAAAATAGGTAGTCATGCACCGGTATAGAGAGCACGGATCTGCAAACACGAAACGCAAGCGCGTGGGAATAGCCGCAATGCAACTGAAGCAAAAGCAACATTTCACAGAGTTGAGCGACAACCGTCCGTGTAAATAATGCAAAAGCACGGGAAGTTGGCGTTGTCCGCGAGTAGTAAATTACCGCCGGAGGAGTTCACCGGCCTTCCGGACCGGCCAGTGACCAGGCAGGGACCGATCAGGGACCGGCCAGGGGCCAGGCAGGGGCCAGTCAGGGACCAGGCAGGGACCAGGCAGGGACCGGCCAGGGACCAGGCACTGACGCTGCGCTCTCTCAGACAGGCTGGTGGTCGGCCAGTGTAGGCGGCGGTGCAGGCGGAGTGACGAGCGCCGAATGAGGACAAATGAGGAAGTGCACGCTCCGCGGCGGAGCGAAGAGGACGAGGTCAACGGTCACGATCACTGCCAAACCATCAATTTGTCCAATTCAACCATCAAAGATCGGCACTGCTCAACCGGTCGAGTCGCGAAGGGAAGTGCGATCAGACTCAGGGAGGCCGACATGACCGCGTTGTGGATTGACGGCCGGATATACTTGCACAGGTAGGGCTGGAGAGAGTGGAAATAAAGGGTGCATTGTTGCGCCACCCGAACCGAACCTGATGTATTTGGTAGTTTGCACAGAAGTCCAGCAGTCCCGTCGACCTGTACAAGCTGCTGGCCGTGTCACTAGAGCAAGGTCATGATATTGTCGAGCCGGGGTGTGACGGCACGACAGTGAATACGGGACAGTCGGGAGGCAGATGTCATCTGGCTAATGCCATCGTGGGGGGGGGGGGGGCAGTCCACTGGATTGCATGTCAACTTCATGAGAGGTCGAACCCGGGGAACTTGTCGAGGTTTTGGACGACAGAACAACTGCTCGCTGCACCGCAGGGAGAAGAAGCAGGAGGGCCAGTGCACATCCCATCCGTAGATGGCTGGTTGGTTGGTTATTGGTTTACGACACATCGGCCGTTAAGTCATGTAGCGTCGCCAATCTCTCACGCCGATTGGTCGCGGGCGAAGAGTAGCGACAGGTGAGACTCGAACCCACAGGCTTTCGATTGTGAGACGAGCAATTTACCCCTAGGCCACTCATCCCCCCATCCTTAGATGGCTTCCGTCCGGTGTCCGGAAGGGCGCCTGTCAAAGACCGCGGCAGCTGCCGAGGACCTGAGCGCCGACCAACGGAGCATGTACGGCTGGCTGTGGTGCTGCAACACTGCTCCTTGCCGACAAACACCGCAAGCACGATGATAGGATCACTCGGGTTAAAATAATGGGTCTTTTTTCGTCGGTGTGAGATGTCGAAACGAACACAGTAGGATGTCGAAATTTGCCATGAAATTAGTGTCATATAAAATGATTTTTATGTCATTCAGACTCAAATTTGAGTCGATGGTTTAGGTACTTATGATTGTGCCTTCATCATTTGTCTTGAGGTTCGTGATGTAGGAGAGCTATATTCAGGATAGGGAAAATAATACCAATTCTAGAGACTGGTATTCCATGCCACATCACATCATCACCCTTTACCTGAAATTGCGCTGCGAAATGTTCGTGTATCACCATTCTTTATCGAGAGCATGAACCGTTACTTCTAAACAGAATACTGTTAGAACGGAGACACGAAGACTTCATAGGCACGCATCAAGGAGCAGGATGTCGATGATTCTTGGAGAAGGACGTCGATCGAGTGTTCAGCAGGTGGTATATTCCACCATATTTCGCGAATAATCTATCACTGAGACTCTCACACTGGGATGTTCAGGCGCTGCTGTGTCCAATATGGTTTGCTTTCTACGCGGCTGGTTAGCATTGCCATTGCATCTCTACACAGGCTGCAGCGCCACCAAGGAACCAACGATCGGTCTGGTTTTCCAGCGGCATTGCATCGGAACCGCACGCGTTGTGTTCGCCGCTCATATATGTTGAAATATCTCCCTTCTGGGAGTTGGAACTGTCCACCCACGCATTTCCATGCATACAGGACTGTCACTTTGCGTACGCTAAGGAGAGCCTCGGGACCAATGTAATGAGAGCCAAGAACAATTGTTAGCTGCAAATCAACGCAGTTGAAATCGGAAGGAGGAGAAATGTGGTTGGGCAAAGTGGAAGGACCCGATGACCCGGCCAAAGCATTAAGCTTCAGTGACCTCCTACCTTCATCCCACTTGTCCAGTTCCACTCCTACAGTCCCGTTTCCTGGTTTCCACGAAAGAGTGAGCCAATATCATTTGAAGTTCAGACTTTGGTCAAAGCACAGCCTATCCAGGTTACCCTCGCGGCTCGTGTGAGCAAAAGTTCACACGTTCCGCGGCCTGTCACCAGACTGCACTCACGGCTGATGTGAGCGCACGGGTTCCACCAGACTGCCCGCACGGCTGATGTGAGCGCACGGGCTCCACCAGACTGCCGATGTGATTCACCAGATTGCCCGCACGGCTATGTTTCCACCAGACTGCTGCCGTCACCAAGCCCAGCCTAGGGTCGGGCTGCCAATAAGCCGGTCTCCCGTCGGGCGGGCGTGTGGCACGAGAGACGTTAGCAGTGCGGTCGGCCGTCGGGCTACGCTGTGCACGGCAGACCGGACATCGCCCGCATGGCGGGTCCCGCAGCATGCCGACAGCACGTGCCGTCAACACCAGGTCGGCAGTTGTGACAGACGGAGTGACGGGCCGTCACTGGCCGGCGGCCGGTCATCACGCGGCGGCGGCAGCAATGCGAAACGTCAGATCTGTTTCTGTCCGGCGTAAGTGCGTCCGACGAGTACGCGTCGCGCTGCCTCGAGAACGGTCGGCGGCTGTGCGCAGCTGACGGCCGCCGGCTGACGGCCGCCGGCTGACGGCCGCCGGCTGACGGCCGTTGGCTGACAGCCGCTGGCTGACAGCCGCCGGCTGACGCCACCGGCTGACATCCGCTAGCTGACATTGGCTAGCTGTCAGCCGGCTGACAGCCGCCGGCTGGCAGACGCTGACTGACGTCCACTGGCTGACGGCCGCAGGCTGACAGCTTGGACCCGACACGAGGCGACCCCGCCTCTGGGCGGGCATTTCAGGCAAAATATGGCTCAAACAATGTGGCCAAGAGACTTGTCTGGAGGGCCGGTGCCAGCGCAGCCGCCATCGCCACACTCCGCCGTGAAACGTTTCCTTTGAACATGGAATGCGAGGACTTCCCGTGGAAGTAGCGTGTATGAAGGTCACTTAAACTTCAACGAACACTTCAAAGAAAATCTTGCAATTAACGGTGCCAAGAATGACACTTAAAACAGCACGTCTAAGTTTCAGCGAAGGAATTAGGCCATTACTTTGCAACACAAACTCTCTGAAGGTTTCGAAGCGCACGGTCCAGTCGGGTCAGGTCGGGTCGGGTCATGTCATGTCATGTCAGGTGAGGTCATGTGAGGTCAGGTGAGGTCATGTGAGGTCATGTGAGGTCAGGTGAGGTCAGGTGAGGTCAGGTGAGGTCAGGTGAGGTCGGGTGAGGTCGGGTGAGGTCGGGTGAGGTCGGGTGAGGTCAGGTGGATCAGGCGGGGTCAGGTGAGGTCAGGTGAGATCAGGTGAGGTCAGGTGAGGTCCGGTACCTCAGATTAGCTTTTGTCATATATCCACTGGAGTAGATTCGCTCACGCTTGTCCTCGCTCGTAGTAGAGAATCCATCTAGCCACCATGCAATCAAAACGTTGATCGTCACCTCCATGCAGCTGCTGCAGTCGCTCAAAGTCCAAGGATGGATCTAACCACCAGAAATACGTCAAATGTTCCGTGAGCTTGGTTTCGCAATCCCATTGACACCCATACATGAAAATCCATCCGATGAATTCCAAAATACATGATATGATTTAATAGGACTACGCATCCTGCCTCATCAGCTTCAAACGTGCTTCCCCATCAATGATGTTAATATTTATGTTCCAATGATCATCCACAGAATCAGGAGGGATGATGGACTTGGCGTTGGTGCCGTGGCAAGGCTTGACAGCAAAATCCTCCGACTGCGCGAGTTGTGATTGGGTTTCATGAAGCACAAGCCCATACATATTTGTCGAGTGAAGTGCGACGCTCGTGGACATTGCATGTAAAAAGTCTAAACTTCCCGATTTTATCCTCCAGATATTATCACCGGCGGGAGCAACCAACTTAGACGCCAGTTCACATTGGGCAAATATAATTGAGCATGATAGCAGAAGGCGCTCTCGTAAAAGTGGTCTCTTCGTGATATAATCAGTTCACAATTATGAGATAAAATCCAGAGGATCGAAACAAAACTAGGATGACGACGACACGAGCTGTTTTGGATCCAATGTCAGGCATTTTCATTTGAACTATGATGTGCCCGAGGACATGCGTTGACCAGAGTAAAGGCATGTGTGCTCCTGGCAACGGCCCGGCGCCCGTCGAGGTGCCAATTGTGGAAGGTAGCGCGCCGGTGAGGGATGGCATGTCAGCGGGACATTCCAAAGGTCGCTCCGTCATCTCTTCAATGTTCGTATAGCGCGTGAAGTCGCTCCAAGCTGCGATGCGATCTCGGACGCAAACACGGCATCCCACCACACGATTGTAATTTACGTCGGAACTAAGCGACCACGACGAAACTAAGCGACCACGATGCACTGCGAACTGATCACAGTTAGTTACTTGGGCTTTAGGGCGCTTCGACCAGAACCGATCATTCGCGAACTGATCACAGTATGACGGGACACACCATGAAGGGCGCACGGATGTGGATGGCGTCCGTATATCTGGATGAACCACCTCGACGGGTGGTTCACGACGCGCTTTTTGCACATTCACGGCTAATGGCGCTTTCCTCAACGGGGCACAGTTAGTTAGCATTTGGGGCTTTAGGGCGCATCGACCCCATCGGTCATGTAGTGCCCAGTCTCAACGGGGCACAGATAAATACCGCACGGCTCTAGTAACGCCCACAATATCATCGGCCGAGTATGCGCACAATGCGTCAGCTTGTGTCTCATGCGTGTTTCCAATCTAACACCAGACAACACCAGAAGTTTGAGCACGAAAGGCATTGTGGAGACCGTGGTATGTATTCTGCCTGCATAACTGGATAACCCTTCCTATGAAGCCCACATCCAATCCTGCACATTAACTACAGTCAAGCGTGGCCCAGGCCAGGCCAGGCAGCTGGTTTCAATGTTGATGGCTTCTTCACACCTTTCATATCCTGAGATTATTACACGGAAATGTGATTTTATTTTACGGTTTTCACCCGTGCCCAATTAGTCAAGTTAAGGTAAATATAAAAAAACTGTTAGCTAGTTATTTCAGCTCTAGGGTACTTCGACCAGTTTTGATCATTCGAGCCCCATATCAACTGTGATTTGGTACAGTATCAATAAAGCACGATCGAAAATGACGTGACATACCATGGGTGGAGAAGCTTGAAGATTATTGGCGGGACCCAACGCATGAAGACAATAAATGCTGCCAATTTACTTGGTGGGTACACACCACAGGGTCTCTTGTGAAGCAATGCTAAAAAAAGGTTTTTCGTTACGTGCGAGATGTTTGAAGGAGTGCAGCAGGATGTATAAATCTGCCATGGAACCATGCCAATTAAAATAACGCTTCAGTCCTCCAAGCCTCATTCGCCTCATAATCCACTCATCGGTGCATTACTTGGTACAATTTTTGAGGAGCCTAATATATGGATACCTATGTTAGCTATGTTACCTATGTTACGATCGTGATGCCATGCCATCGGCAGATCGCATTGTTTAACATGCTATATTATAGACCACTTTGGAATCTGGAATTGCGCAACGAGATGCATGTGCAATTAATCCGCAATGGTAAGCATAAACGTGGTAATTATGCGCAAAATACTCTTAGGAACGACACATAGACACTTTATAAGCATCCATCAACAGGTATGATCCAGTACTCAGCAAGTGGTATATTCCACCCTATTTCACGAATAATGCATCACTGATGCTAAAAGGGCAAGAAATTGGTGGGGCTAAGGCAAAGATGTTGGGGTCAGGCCACACCACCAGCATAGAAACCTCACCGCTGTCACATCCCCAGAAATTGTTGCAATCTAAGAGCATAGCGGACCAGAGCCCAGCCAGACACCGTTCACATATGCCACATAAACTCCCAATCGGCACGATTTGCAGCGCACGACATATGCAGAACAGCGTGGGCACACCGCACCGTTCATCACAGCCTCGCCGCGCAGGCAGGCTTAATTTGGCGCGAGCCGCTAAATATCTGGGACGTCGACGGCCGACGGGTTCCGTTCCGTATGGCGTGCGCGCCAGCAATCATCAATCGTCGGTGGGACGAGGTCGGTGCCACAGGCCGCCACCGCGGGCACCCACTGGTGGTGCAGTACACGACGCGCCGCAATAGCACGGCGCCGCTCAAAACATTGCGTGGTGTTCGGGGTGTGGCTTTTTACCTTCCGTTAGTTAGGGGCGCGCTATTCCCGTTGGGGGGGGGGGGGAGAGGGGGAGGGGAGAGAAAAAGAAGTGACCAGTATGGATGTCTCCACGGGCGGTCGTGTCAGTGGGTGGTAAGTACCCAAAGATTGGTTGGTTGGTTATTGGAGTTTAGGGGCGCATCGACTACATCGGTCATGCAGCGCCCATAACATAGTCAGCGAAACAGTGAAATGAATGAAACATCACCAGCCAAACAGTGAAATGTAGGCTAGTGGGCACTACCGGGGGAGCCGCCCTGCCTGCTCATAGTAGGGATAGTTGGTGTTGCAGGGCCAGATGAAGGACATGGATGTTGGGATGAGATGGGGATTGGAACGGGAGCGTATGGATGGAAGGACGAGTGAGGCACTCTTGGTCTCACCCCTCGCCGGTATGATGGTCGCCGTGTCTTTGTGGCACTCAATCCCCCACCACGGAAAGGTGGTGCCTCGTCGGGGAGGGGGTACCCAAAGATTCATACAGTTAAAGAAGAGTAGAGCGGACCGTAGCCCAGACAGACACATTTGCGTTCGACGGTTTGTAATATTTCGCGTTCGATTTCGGCGGAGATGCACTGGCAATAACCACCAGTTGGGGCGGGGGGATCGAGCGAGTCACCGCCCGTGTATACGCAACGAAGTTCATCAGCGAAAATCTGGCCTGGTCCAGCCCGGCTCAACCGTCTCGCATTATCACAACCGTCTTACTCAACATTCAGATGTTTTTTTTTTCCGCTATAGCGTTTCAATTTCCAAGGCCTTCACTCTGAATGAGACCCATTTTTATTATTTTGATTTTATGGGATTTGATGACAATACGGTGTTTGAATGGCGAACATTTTTGAATTGCAATAGAATTGCTGCATGTGAGCGCCATCCAGCAGACGTAACTGCTCTAGGCCGTCAGTTGTCCTGGCTCACACAGCGGCCGCAATCGACGCCTTGTGCTGGCCTTACAAATTGCAGAGTGATGAAAAATCATGTAAAGTACTCTTGCGCATAAAGCGTACCCTTGGAAATACTTCTGTCTTTTTCGTTGTGAAATCGTTAGTTATTTGGGAGTTACGGCGCTTCAGTCTTTGATCATTGGCGCCCAGATCTTTGTGAAATCATTCGCGTTGATCTCCCTTGATGTCTCTTACGATATGAAGCTTATATTACATTTACTGGAAAGATAGTATGCAGGAATAGTATATGTGCCTCGTATGGAACCATTCATACCAAAGCAAATTTAGGTTGAATATTCCATGACATATTGGTATTGGCATTGCAAATTTAGCCTTCCTTCAATATTTAAACTGAAGAGGCGTGTCGCCTGACTTAGCTTCATAAATTTGCATCATAAAATGCATCGCACGTTTTTCTCAGCGTTTCCAAATCACACTTGTGATTTCAAACCGGGAAGAAAAACATGAACGTGAGGACAAAAAGCCTAAAATGACGATATACGTAATAAGAAGGCAATAAGAAGGCAAGACAAAAGACAATATATATATATAGTATATTATATAATAGTATACTATATAATCAGCATTCAGCAGGATGTAGTGGTATTTAGACAACGCGAGCATGCTTTCAACATGAACAGGAGCTAGCTTTCTTCCATTGCACTGCGCGAATTTTCTCATCCTCGAAAGATGACAGATTGTCTTTCCAAATCATCATTCAGCTCTGCTTGCTGTGCGTCGCTGCTCAATGTGATACTGCAAAGAAAAAGTTAAAAACAGTAATGTTTCACCAGTGTGACGTAATCATAGCTCACAATGTCTAGCCGAAATCAGGCGTGATGTAAAATTGAAGAACACAGGAGCATTGTTGAAGTTGTGGAGCATCACTCCAGTGGAAGTTTAGATGCAATAGGCATTCCGTATTTTGGGAACTTCCAGTTGCCATACGGCTGAGAGAATCAACGCCTGCCGTGTTCTCGCATTTGACGTAATGCCTGTACACGGATGCGCTCAGTGTTTCTTCTTCTTTTTCCAAGCATCATCAAATTGTGCCGAAGATAATAGAGGTCGCCATGAGGATTCTGGTAACTTATTAGGTTCTGACTTCGCCCATCACAGGCACATTTTTGCTATTATGAATTTTCAAGCAATAGAACGTTTGAACAAGCGGGCGAAATTCTCGGTAATGTATAATTCTTGACGGTGCGTATTTCGTGGTGGTGTAAATGTCGTGATTCTGAGTCGGCGGTGGTGTGATGCAGTGCCGGCTTAACCCTCGTCTCGAGCCTCCAGGCTACTTCGGCCAGGGCACCACACGTCCATTGGCCGAACGGATCGATCAGTGCTTGGCCAACAGACACGCCCACTGGCCAATTGCTGCACCCAGCAGACACGCCCACCGGCTAAGTGAGGTCGGGATCGACCGGATCTGGCAGCTCTGGCGACGCGGGGGCGGACACCGACCTCTTGCCGGGGTTGCTAGACGCCGTCGTCTGGTAATCGGCGCTCGCGATGAGTCGGTCGGTCACTGAATCTGGAATTGTCGTAAACACACCATTTGGGACCTATGTGGTGTGCTTGTACTCGTCACCACCTCCATCCAGCAAACTCATATGTGCGTGCCTGAGTGCATTGCATTTTATTTCGTACAGTAGCCATTGCATGGTCTTGCAGACTGCGTAATAATAGAGCAAGCTTGCCGGTAAAAAAAATGGGGCGGGGTGGGAGGGAAATTATGCATGTCCTTCGTCTCCGTGATAACAAAAGAGAACAAGAATAGCAGGAGCCAACTTAGTCTTCCATTTTACAAACTATACCAGATATTTGCAGCCACAGGACACCATGCTCACTGGTAGAACTTAATAAACGTACTTTTGAGGATGCTCGTGCATCCCAGCTTTAAAAACGTGAATCCCAGCGTGCATGGTGTGTCTCCAGCTGTTATCCATACAACTGATCATAGTGTCCAGCATTTTTCTAGAAATTTAGTCAGAATTCGTGTTGTTGTAGTTATGAGCCAGGACAACATTGCGAAGCATGTGTGTTGCTTTAACACTGACCCCAGCACCAAAGTGATTAAATCCAGTTGAACGGCAATTTTTTAGCGAGAGCTTAACGTGCAGTCAATGCACAGACACGGTCGCCGTGGTAGTTCGTTCCCAGCCTTACCGAGACAGATGCCCACTGACAATCCCAGCAGGGAGCTAATTCGAGCGATGAAGCGACTCGAACCCCGCCTTGCCAGAACCGTTCTGTTTTGTTTCACTTGCGGTTGCAACATGCGAATTGAGCTGTCTTTTCCGCGGAAATCGAGCAAACACCTCTAGAACTCCAACTGCACCACTGAAGCGTTTTGTTTATTGTGTGGTTCACGACGCAATTTATGCACAATCACGGCTAATGGCGCCGCCTACACTGTTTCGCCGGTGGGCCGCGGGATTGGGAAATGAGTGACGCTAGTGTCGAACCCGGGACCTTTGGTACCCATAGCCAGACACCTTAACCACCCGGCCATCCCCGCCCCTGCGACACGCTCGACACCTGGTCGTGTCGGTTGGTACTGGCGCGCGCGCCACATATCTGCGGAGAGCGCGCCATCGGCCGGCGGTAGCGCGCGATCACGTGCCCCTCACGCCATCGGCCGGCGGTAGCGCGCGATCACGTGCCCCTCACGCCATCGGCCGGCGGTAGCGCGCGATCACGTGCCCCTCACGCCATCGGCCGGCGGTAGCTCGCGATCACGTGCCCCTCACGCCATGGGCCGGCGGTACCGCGCGATCACGTGCCCCTCACGTCATCGGCCGGCGGTGACGCGCGATCACGTGCCCCTCACGCCATGGGCCGGCGGTGACGCGCGATCACGTGTCGCTCACGCCATCGGCCGGCGGTAGCGCGCGATCACGTGTCGCTCACGCCATCGGCCGGCGGTAGCTCGCGATCACGTGTCGCTCACGCCATCGGCCGGCGGTAGCGCGCGATCACGTGCCCCTCACGCCATGGGCCGGCGGTGACGCGCGATCACGTGTCGCTCACGCCATCGGCCGGCGGTGGCGCGCGATCACGTGCCCTTCACGCCATCGGCCGGCGGTAGCGCGCGATCACGTGCCCCTCACGCCATCGGCCGGCGGTAGCGCGCGATCACGTGCCCCTCACGCCATCGGGACGGAATGTCCGCGCTGCGGCCGCCGCCGTTGTCTGTGTGATTGGTGCGCGCTCACGACCGACGGCCGACCGCGGCGCCCGCTCCTGATCACCCCGACCCGATGCAGCGACACGCCTGACCCGCGCCCACCACATTCCGCCGCTGTCAGCGCCGGCGTGGGAACACGCCGGGCGACGCTCAACAATGTGTCGCGCTCTCTCACCGGCGCAGATTTTCGGGCAACAAGAGAGGATGCCGTTCATCAGCATGGCGACAATCCAGGCTACTCAGTCTGGTTTGTCGCCATTATGATGAACTGTATCCTCCGAGGCTGAGAGACCAGGCTACTCAGGCGGGGACGAGTAGCCTAGGGGTAAGTTGCCCGTCTCACAATCGAAAGGTTGTGGGTTCGAGTCTCACCTGTCGCTACTCTTCGTCCGCAACAAATCGGCGTGAGAGATTGGCGACGCTACATGAATCAACGGTCGATGTGCTGTAAAACCAATAACCAACCAACCAGGCTACTCAGGTAGATAGGGCCTTGACCAATAAAGCGAAGAAGAACATTGGGTTCTTTTACGACGCATTCGACCGCTAGGTCATATACCTTCGCCAACCTCTCACGCCGATTGGTCGCGGGTGATCTCGGTAAATAACGTTGGTTGTGAGATTCGAACCCACAATCTTGCAGTCGAGAGTCCGACGCTCTACGAACTGAGCTACCGCGGCCCCCGTCCAATAAAGCGAAGCGACTGATGAGTATATGTATGTACATATATATATATATATATATATATATATATATATATATATATATATATATACATATATGCTTGCATAGCCGTGTAAATGCGCGATCATGAATATGTTAACACTCGCACGTCCGGTGGTCCGCGCCAACTTGGCATGTCCGGGGGTGCAGATGTCGGCCCCCCTAAGATCTCTAGAACTATGCTAGCTAGCGACAAACGGAAAACGGCGTTGGATAGCTGGTGATAGGCTCTATCGAAAGACTTTCGGTCATTTTGCTCAGGTCAATATTCAGGTCGCTGGGCCATCATAGGTCAAATTCGATCAGATCGGGTGGGACTCTCAGATATTGACACATATCTCAGGACTTGTAACATATAGAAACAAACGGCAAACGCTATTCGACAGTCCTTGAAATGTGCTATCGAAAATAGGCGGTGTAATTTAAGGTCAGGTCAACTGAAACTATGACCTCAGGTCAAAATCATGAATTAGCCTAGTGAGGGCATGCAATGTATCAATCGACACGTCTTGGCGATACAAGCACAATGACGGTAATTTTAGCCTTCTAGCTCAATGCAGTGCGATATAATGCGCACAAATGTGTAGTGATCTCAGGTGACCTCAGATGACCTTGGTGAGGTCACTGAGCAAAAATGTCAGAGGTACCATTGAATTAGCTTCCAAATACATGCCACAACCGTTGCGAGATCATTCAGAGAGCAAATATGTAACCAGGAAACATTTGTATACTTTACCATGGCCCCATAATGGAGAAGCCAGGGACGCGACCTGACCTAAAGTCAATGCTACGAAAAAAAACTCGATATACATATTATGGTCCCCGATGAGAGCATGACGTGTTATAATTTTGAAATCAATCGCCCAATTATTGTGGAAGTTATGCCACCTAGAACTCCGATTGTAGTTGGGTCACTTCGCCTGATCTGGTGACCTGACCTAAGATGACCCAGGGATACAAATATATGAGGACATGCGGAAAAGACTAATGAGCAGCCAGGCGAGGTTTCGCCTTGCTAACTCGATTAGTATGGCGGCAAATTATGAAAAACCGAAGGGGGCAGATATCTGCCCCCCGGACGTGCGCGGGTAAAGCTAAGCTGTACATATCACAACCGGATGCAGGAGATGAAATTTTATTTCCTCACCTGAGAGGAGGCGAGCCTAATGTCGGCACACAAAGCAACAGAGAACAGGCCAGTGGCGTGCATGGAGCTGGCTATGGTGTAGGAGCTATCCTACATGAACGGGAAGACGTTTTGTGGATGATGGGAACTCGGTCGTTGCCATGACAACCAGGACTAACGATTAATGCTGATATTTTCAGAGTTTGAAGGCGGCTGTGCATTGCCACTCCTGCGGGGGCAGCAGCACAGAACAGAGGCAACAGTCGGGTCTGCTTTGCACCATCTGCAATCCACGCGTCCTACTGTGGCCATTCCCGTCCACGCCGGCACCAGATACACCATAGCGTCAAACGCCCGGTGGACATGCACATGAAATGTCGACATGCGCTTCTCCAGGGCTGTCTGATCTGATTTAGCGTCCGGCTCGACCGGCCCGTCTAGCTGCCACTCTGTCCACAGCCGATTGGAACCACACCGCCGCTGAGAGACTGCCGACGGCATGTGACCATTAGCGGCGGCCGACCGCGCAAACTGTAGTAATTGCCGACTTCCGGCAGACGGCACATGGATCGCTAGAGTGCTGAAAACGCCATGGATGTTTATTAACCCGCAACGCACATGCAATCACCATCGTTTGTTTGTTTATTGGGAGGTTCACGCCGCAGTTTATGCACATTCACGGTTAGTGGCGCCGCCCACACTGTTTCGCCGGTGGGCCGCGGGATTGGGAAATGCCCTGAGCGGCGCTAGTGTCGAACCTGGGACCTTTGGTACCCATAGCCCGACACCTTAACCACTCTGTCATCCCCGCCCCCGTAATCACAATCAAAGCCAAGGGAAATCTGAACACCGAATGTGTGCCATGACAACATCATATGACGCACTGTCGGCTGGTATATGATCGGGTATACATGCAGGATAATGAGAGCAATGCCATTTTCCTGGAGGCACAGCCCCGGTGAGCCTCTGTGGCCACCAGTAGAGCTTCGTTCCCAGTCTCCTTTATTGCTCGTTTATTGTTTATTGGGTGGTTCACAACGCACTTTACGCACAATCACGGGCAACGGCGTCGCCTGCGCTGTTTTGTCGGCGGGCCGCGGAATTGGGAATCGTCCCAAGCGGTGCGAGTGTTGAACCCGGGACCTTGGTACTCGGAGCTCAACATCTTAATCACTCAGTCAACTCCTCTATGCTCTCATGGATGCTTGATGCCTCTGTGCCGGTCATGACGAATACAGTATTTTCTCCGTGCGTCGATTAAAGTTTTGCCTGACGTTATGAATCATGAATCTTCTTTTATGAGCTGCGAATCCCTGTCCTCTGGTTGTGGTTCGTGAATCCCATTATACACCGAACGAAAACGGCCAGCTCGATATTGTAGGGCTCCTTGCAGAATCCAGCAAGAGTCTCGACCGGCTGATTGCCATTACAGAATACGCCTTCGATGCTCTAAAGACATCTCCTCGGGGCATTTTACAACTTCTATCAATACCCAACACCGTCAGCACCGCCAATGTCCCTTTTCCACGGTGAATGCCGCCCTTCATACATTGAGAATGAACACCTGGTCGTTGCTGTATAATTTCGTGTTGAAACCGACAGTGTGAATGAGGTGCTTAGGTTTAATGGCGTCATCGACCTGCACATTTGGCGCATAATGATTGGCATTTTCTATTTGAAATCCAGCAGAGGGTGTTTATACTGTTCAGGGTAAGTGTAACCTCACATTTGCCAGATAAGGACGTCGGCAGGTGTTTACGGCTTCTTAGCTCCGACCGAAATAGTGTTGATGGGGTGCTAATGAAGATCTACGGGTTTCGTTGCACCTGCGTAACTTCGACTGAACCTTATATGAGCACGTATTCTGATCGAGTGTGGTAAAGAAAGAAGGTTAAAATAGCTTTGGATTGCATTTTCTTGATAAAATTAATAATGACTGAACATCCTCAGACGCGACCTGCTTTAAACGGCACAAAATTCGCTCTGCCTATGCCCTAGGGAATAAAGCAAAACAAAGGCAACGAAAAGCGGTATGCTTGCAACGCGTGTCAAAGTAACAATTGTGTAGGGCGGCTTGTAGCTGCATTTGTTGTTTAACATACAGATCGGAATATTTACCACAATGCCCAACGCTTCAGTGCCATACACTCTTCAAGGGCGACACAAGGCGAACCGCTCGCCTTGTCCTGTCCTTGAAGAAGGTCGGAACGTCGGACATTGCAACAAATACTCCCATCGCAATGTTAAAAACTAACACCGTCACAGGCCATCCGACACTAATTTTGAACTGCCGTTCAGCAACGTTTATCATTTATCGTAGGGTCGCGCCCAGACATACCACGGTTGCCTCCTTCACCTAGCGTACCCGCCGACTACTGGCTGGGTCTCAGCTGCACGGCCTGAGCACGTCATGAAACAAACACACCCGTGACGAGAGAGATGGGCCAAATGCATGTCGTCTTCATCAGTGGCTGGATGTTCTCGTTTCATCTTCGTTCTCAACTGGATGGAGCGTTTGTGGGTGAACGAGCACGCTGCGAAAATCTGTCACCGGACACAACCAGATAATGTTTTTCACTGTCGCGGAGCATGGCTCTTCCGTTATTTTCTCGCTTTTTTCGGTCATGATTATCTCGACAAAATGCATGTCACCCACGAGATTAATCAATAAAAACTGCGCATGTCCCGCAACCCTACTGAACGTTCAACCCCTCTCCATACCTCCATTCCGCGTGTGTGTGCGTGTACGTGTGTGTGTGTGTGTGTGTGTTTAGGGTTTTAGGGCGTATCGACCGTGATAGATCATTTAGCGCCCAATCCCCATCTCCTTTCCATTATTCCGCGTGCAACTATATGAAAAAGAAGAACATTGGGCTCTTTTACTACGCATTCAACTGCTAGGTCATATAGCGTCGCCAATCTCTCATGCCGATTGGTCGCGAGTGGACTCGGTAAATGCTGTCGGCTGTGCAACTATATGATACAACATATCCGAAGTATTATTCATATTGTCAATGGATTTCAAGGTGAAACCTCACTCATAGACGGAACGACACCAGCAAACTTGGTTCCATCAAAAGCAAAGTTGGTATTTAAAATTACTTAATCACAGACAAAAGATAGTGTGGTAGCTGCAGAAACTGCAACTGCATTATCCACCCCTGTTCGTACGCTGGAGAAGGGGCTATCATATCAACCCATGAAATATCAGCATTGAGATTGCTCTTCTGAGGGTGAGCGGCGATTAAGACAGCGGAAAAGGATAATTGTGAAATGCTACGAGTGTTTGTGGGGGAGTGTGGAAGTGAGATAAGCTTCGCAGACAAAGGGAATATTCCAGAAAAGAAGGGTTTCCCATTTTATGGAAAACAATTCGTGATATGCATATTGCTCACGAATGAATAGAGAGCAAATGGATCACAATCATAACAAGACAGCATTGCGGCTGCCCTGCATTTTCAAATGTGATTTACGAGACGCGAGTAACCGAGGTTAAACACGGCAACAGAGGCGGCGCTGCACAGCCGGGACGCGAGGAGAGGGGCAGGGGGAGGGGCTGCTAAGGAGACTGAGGGGACGCGTCACAACAGGTCCACAGCTCGGTATCCCACCAGCGGCCAGAGGAGGCTCGCGCAAGAGCAGGGCGACCACCCCGCCAGCCCGTCACTCCCTTTTCTTGCCGTAATCAAAATCTAGATGATCGTCCGACACCAGCCGAAGCATAAAGTTGTACGACTAAAAGGCACACCGCACCACCGAACCGACGAAGAGAATAGGTTTCAAGTCCCAAACAAATTCAGCTCACTACAAATATAACATAAGGAAGGAAGTGTGATTTCACAAGAAAATACTGCGCCTCGTAACATAACATTTCAGTTGTATGACATCTTCAATGAATAGTAACGCCATATTTTAGGACTAGGCATTCAAGCTTGCAACGCTTAACGAGATGAACGACGGGTGTTTGTTGCTAGGCATCCCGGCTTGAAACATTTGATGCACTAGAGGCGATTCAGGGTGCTGCAGCTGGGGCCTCGCCACGCCAGCCTGCGCCGCGGGGAGGAGCAGCATTGGAACCGGCCTCCCGGTCTGGACCAGTAAACAGCTGATGGGCATTAATGCACTGATGCTTCGTGGGTTCCATTTCTGAATTCAATTGCTGCTCGTTGAAGCCTTTGAGTCCACCAGTTGCTGCCAACATCACAACCAGCGGGACCTCCTGCACAGGACATCCCAGCCGACACATGCTGAGAACGGGCCGGGGACGGCCGAGTGGTTAAGGTGTCAGGCTATGGGTACCAAAGGTCCCCCGGCTCGACACTGGCGCCGCTCAGGGCATTTCCAAATCCCGTGGCCCACCGGCGAAACAGTGCAGGCGGCGCCATTAACCGTGAATGTGCACAAAGTGCGTCGTGAGCCACCCAATAAACAAACAAAAAAAGCGTGCTGAGAACGGCTGTTATTTTTCGAGTCCGCTGCAGTGGCATCACCGGGCAGTACTAGTCCTCAGTCCTCAACGCTAATACTAATCCTCAGCACTTCGGATCTGCGAGTCCAGCACACTGTCTGCGGGTCAGTTATTCAAAAACATCGACTGAAAATTCCGCAGCTGGAGTCGCGTTGTAAGAGCGAACATGACGTCGATTGCTCCCTGCCATTTAGTTAGTTATTTTGGCTTTAGGGCGCATCGACCATGTCGATAATATAGCGCCATTTAGCCAGTTGCGCACTACTACGCTTACCGAATATTGACGTGCAAAGACTGCATACATGAGAGACGGTTGGTTAGTTGGTTATTGGTTTTACGACACATCGACCGTTGAGTCATGTAGCGTCGCCAATCTCTCACGCCGATTGATCGCGGGCGAAGAGTAGCGACAGGTGAGACTCTAATCTACAACCTTTCGATTGTAAGACGAGCAACTTACCACTAGACTACTCGTCCCCTATACGAGAGCTAAAAATCGAACAGTGTGTGTGTGTGTGGGGGGGGGGGGGGAGAAGCTTTGGCATTCATATATCATCTTATATACTTCGTAGAAAACGTAACGATTGATTGCATGCCCGTGTATAGATTTGACCAACTGAAAGAAGTGGCTTTACGCCTGCACACTTATTCACACCCCTGTACGCTTACACATTGCGAATGCAAATAAATTATTTGTGCTGTATTCGAAATTGAATCTCACGTGGAGATCTTAGTCCATTAACCCTCACACGGCTGGGGGGAGATACCTACCCCCCCAAGGTTTTCCCGCAATAGCCGGGAGATAGCGCGCGGCAGCACGCTGAAATTTGGCATACATTATCATTAGCTATTTTTACATATTCGAAAAAAATTTGCTCGGGTCATCAAAGGTCACCGAGTTATCGCGGGTCAAGTGAGGTCACCTCCAAAAATATTTAAGCAGTCGCCACGCCTTCAGTTATAAAGATATTACAATGACACTTTCAGGGTTTACTTATCTTGACTGAGCGCCAGAACGTACAATTTCAGAATTTTCGAATTTTGATTTTTTGATGACGTAATATTTTTGCACTTTGTAGTTTTATCTAAACTAACATCAACATTGCAGACAAACTATGGACTTTTGTATGATGTTAAGTTGACTTAGAAAGTCATTTTTGGTTCGTATACCTATTTCAAAAAGGAAAAAATCAAAATTATAACATTTATCAAATCCAAAATTTTGAAAATTTGAATTTTGAGTTCGGTATTTTTTTAAACAGCTAATTGTTTTTAAAAAATAGTTAATTGTAAGGCATGCCAAATTTCAGCGTCCTGCCGCGCGCCCGTTTTCCCGCTGTCGCGGGAAAACTGGTTGGGTAGGTATCTACACCCCTCAGCTGTGTGAGGGTTAAGTTCAAATCCTAGCGTAAAAACTACCGAAGTACTTTCGACTGGAATTTGTTCGAGCTATCCCATGCAATTTTCAGATTCGTTCTATCTTGCTTGGTTCGTGAGATACCTTGGGGGTATGTATCTACCCCCCCATAATGCACATAACCCGTGAGCAATACAGTCTGCTGCTCAGTGAAGCGAACCCCGCGGCTGAGGTGCGGTCAGCACTAAACCTCGAGCTATTGCCAACTGGGTGCAATTTGTGCACGGCTCTCCGGCCTTCGACACCGCCACACCACTCGCCACTCATGTCACTATACCACTCGCCACTCATGTCACTATACCACTCGCCACTCATGTCACTATACCACTCGCCACTCATGTCACTATACCACTCGCCACTCATGTCACTATACCACTCGCCACTCATGTCACTATACCACTCGCCACTCATGTCACTATACCACTCGCCACTCATGTCACTATACCACTCGCCACTCATGCACTATACACTCCCACTCATGTCACTATACCACTCGCCACTCATGTCACTATACCACTCGCCACTCATGTCACTATACCACTCGCCACTCATGTCACTATACCACTCGCCACTCATGTCACTATACCACTCGCCACTCATGTCACTATACCACTCGCCACTCATGTCACTATACCACTCGCCACTCATGTCACTATACCACTCGCCACTCTCACTCATGTCACTATACCACTCGCCACTCATGTCACTATACCACTCGCCACTCATGTCACTATACCACTCCGCCACTCATGTCACTATACCACTCGCCACTCATGTCACTATACCACTCGCCACTCATGTCACTATACCACTCGCCACTCATGTCACTCATGTCATTATACCACTCGCCACTCATGTCACTATACCACTCGCCACTCATGTCACTATACCACTCGCCACTCATGTCACTATACCACTCGCCACTCATGTCACTATACCACTCGCCACTCATGTCACTATACCACTCGCCACTCATGTCACTATACCACTCCCGCCACTCATGTCACTATACCACTCGCCACTCATGTCACTATACCACTCGCCACTCATGTCACTATACCACTCGCCACTCATGTCACTATACCACTCGCCACTCATGTCATTATACCACTCGCCACTCATGTCACTATACCACTCGCCACTCATGTCACTATACCACTCGCCACTCATGTCACTATACCACTCGCCACTCATGTCACTATACCACTCGCCACTCATGTCACTATACCACTCGCCACTCATGTCACTATACCACTCGCCACTCATGTCACTATACCACTCGCCACTCATGTCACTATACCACTCGCCACTCATGTCACTATACCACTCGCCACTCATGTCACTATACCACTCGCCACTCATGTCACTATACCACTCGCCACTCATGTCACTATACCACTCGCCACTCATGTCACTATACCACTCGCCACTCATGTCACTATACCACTCGCCACTCATGTCACTATACCACTCGCCACTCATGTCACTATACCACTCGCCACTCATGTCACTATACCACTCGCCACTCATGTCACTATACCACTCGCCACTCATGTCACTATACCATCGCCACTCATGTCACTATACCACTCGCCACTCATGTCACTATACCACTCGCCACTCATGTCACTATACCACTCGCCACTCATGTCACTATACCACTCGCCACTCATGTCACTATACCACTCGCGCACTCATGTCACTATACCACTCGCCACTCATGTCACTATACCACTCGCCACTCATGTCACTATACCACTCGCCACTCATGTCACTATACCACTCGCCACTCATGTCACTATACCACTCGCCACTCATGTCACTATACCACTCGCCACTCATGTCACTATACCACTCGCCACTCATGTCACTATACCACTCGCCACTCTGTCACTATACCACTCGCCACTCATGTCACTATACCACTCGCCACTCATGTCACTATACCACTCGCCACTCATGTCACTATACCACTCGCCACTCATGTCACTATACCACTTGTCACTATACCACTCCGTCACTATACCTCCCACTCATGTCACTATACCACTCGCCACTCATGTCACTATACCACTCGCCACTCATGTCACTATACCACTCGCCACTCATGTCACTATACCACTCGCCACTCATGTCACTATACCACTCGCCACTCATGTCACTACACCACTCGCCACTCATGTCACTATACCCACTCATGTCACTATACCACTCGCCACTCATGTCACTATACCACTCGCCACTCATGTCACTATACCACTCGCCACTCATGTCACTATACCACTCGCCACTCATGTCACTATACCACTCGCCACTCATGTCACTATACCACTCGCCACTCATGTCACTATACCACTCGCCACTCATGTCACTATACCACTCGCCACTCATGTCACTATACCACTCGCCACTCATGTCACTATACCACTCGCCACTCATGTCACTATACCACTCGCCACTCATGTCACTATACCACTCGCCACTCATGTCACTATACCACTCTACATGTCACTATACCACTCGCCACTCATGTCACTATACCACTCGCCACTCATGTCACTATACCACTCGCCACTCATGTCACTATACCACTCGCCACTCATGTCACTATACCACTCGCCACTCATGTCACTATACCACTCGCCACTCATGTCACTATACCACTCGCCACTCATGTCACTATACCACTCGCCACTCATGTCACTATACCACTCGCCACTCATGTCACTATACCACTCGCCACTCATGTCACTATACCACTCGCCACTCATGTCACTATACCACTCGCCACTCATGTCACTATACCACTCGCTACTCATGTCACTATACCACTCGCTACTCATGTCATTATACCACTCGCCACTCATGTCACTATACCACTCGCCACTCATGTCACTATACCACTCGCCACTCACCACACCTCACTCACACCACTCGCTACTTCTCACTTCTCACCCACCACCAGACACTCCTCACCCACCACCAGACACTCCTCACCCACCACCAGACACTCCTCACCCACCACCAGACACTCCTCACCCACCACCAGACACTCCTCACCCACCACCAGACACTCATCACCCACCACCAGACACTCATCACCCACCACCAGACACTCCTCACCCACCACCAGACACTCCTCACCCACCACCAGACACTCCTCACACACCACCACACTCCTCACACACCACCAGACACTCCTCACCCACCACCAGACACTCCTCACCCACCACCAGACACTCCTTACTTGCCACCACGAGCGCAGCTGGGCGGCCGCCTCCGGTGACGGCGAGCTGACCTGACACGGGCTCGCTCAATACACCCACATCAGCCGGACGACACACCGCCCTGGCCCCAACTTTAGCGGACTTGTTCCGCCCTGCAGTACAGCTGGCGCGGCTCACAGTATCAGCCCGAACATTCTGGTGCGGTACAGACCCCGCTCGAGCTTGACACGTTCATAGCATGATAAACACAAACAGGCTTCAGATGAATGTGCAATCGACGAGGAGAAGAATATTAGAACAATTAGGGAAAAGCACGTCAGATTCTATGACATAATAACTTGACAGCACGCCTCAACATAAAACGCGAAGCTCGTTCATCATCTTTTTATATTTTGTGAACCATCATCGGCAGCAAGTACCTTGATCTGTACGGCAATGGCGTCAAAATACACCGCCAAATATATATTTAATGTGATCAACTGGAACAACGAAGATTTGTTGCAATCACATTAGATCCAACTCAGAAGAGAACTTTAGATCCGAGCCCATTCTGTAGCTCGGAAGTCGAACCGCCGACTGGCTGCTATGCCAACTGCGCATGGCATCGTAGCTACATGGCACGACGCCGACTGTGACACGGCACCGGTCGTGTCGCCTCAGACTGGCTGGTGGCATCGAGTCCAGCCCCGGGCCGGACCGGCACACCCTCACTGTAGCCGGCCAGAACGCACCCAGCTCACGGATCTGTTTCGTCGCCGATCTGTTTCGTCGCGGATCTGTTTCGAACGCGCGCAGCTCATCCCCGGCGCCGGATCTGTGTCATCGCCGCGCTATCGCCGCGACAGGGCCCTAGCTGACCGCCGACGCGGTCGACGCCGAGCTGCTGGCCGGACGAAGCTCGCGCACCTTGTTCCGAAGGCATTGGGCCCACACACGTGGCGGGGGCGTGGCCTGCGCCGTCGAGTCGCACACCTACGCCCCACCCGGCGACAGGCCTGAGATCTGAATAGAAAGTGCTGGCGGTACAAATCGGAGTCGACAGCACCACCTCCGCAGTTGTCTGTCGTCGGCCGACGGACACAGACAGCGATATTGTCCCTATATTCGAGTGTGCACTGTCTGGCTTCGAGCCACTGGAGACCAATCATCGTGCCGGAGTTCAATTCGCCTGAGCCAGCCGGGCAGGGTGATGACGATCCTGTCGCTCTTCGCAGATCTAACCGTGCTATGCAATTTTTTAGGAGTGATCCATCCATCATGGTTTGATCCACTTAGCTTACTCACCCACGCGAGGTGGCGTCATGCTTGATCCAAAGCTTTATCTTGTGGCGACGGCATTGAAACTGTTCGACAACGACAGCGATGTTGCGGTTTGAATCTGACCCCCGCAAAAGTACCTATCGCTAGCCTGTGCGTGTACCAATTTTACCGACGGTGTATAGAACGAATGGCTTGGCTTATCGCACCGCAGATTTTGATGGCCTTCGTGCAGCTCTTAGCTAATCGTCGTGGACTGTTCTGACGAACTAACTGGACGAAAACTGACTTAGACAGATACAGCGTCAGAACTGCTTTACGACCTAGTGAGTGCTGCTACTGCGGACTATGTACCCACTGTCCCTTGCTGCCGTCGCTTCTCCGTTGTCCGACAGGGATGTGCAGCGAGGGCTCAGATACAGGGACACTGCACGCCGTCGAAGGAAAGCTGCGCCTGTACAGTCACCAGAACAAGACTTGGCGTTTTCCAGAGCCAGATACAATGTCAAAACAATGGCCAACACCAAATGCCGAAAACACCCACCGAGCCTCGTCCGCGACCTCCTCTATCACCCCAGACGTTTCTGGTCATTCATAAAATCCATAAGATCGTCTTGTCCCCGCCGATCTACTACTTCCATTCACGATGATCAGTCCTATTCCAGCCCGACAGGTCGCGCAAATATTTCCAACATCGCGTTCGGCTCCACATTTTCAGACCCGCGTGCGTCAGGCACCCTGGTGTGCCTGTGTTTCTCTCACCCATCCTGCCCATTTCCCCGTCCCCCAGGCCAAGTTAAAGCTCTGCCGTCCACCATCGACAAGCGCAAAGCCTGTGGATCCGATGGGCTGGTGCTCGCGTACTGCACGGGTGCGCAACAAAGCTGGCCATTACTCTCGATATCCTATATAAAATCCTATCTCGGACCCTTCGAAAATGTGTGCCCATCCTCGGGAAGACACTGGCAGCGCCACTGGACGCGTCGACTACAGCAGCAGACCACCAACACGATATAATGCGAGGATGAAGAGCACCTTTGGCGACAGCTCCAATTCTCCGGTCTACTAACTAGAAAGTGGAAGGTTATTATCTGCAGGTACATTATACCTATGAAAAATACGATGTTCAAATAGCAGTGGCTCCCTATTGCGCAAGAGGCCAACGCCCGCCGCCGTTGGCATTGCCGCGCAGAAGGCCAATTCGGCACTGCGCGGCTCATCGGTCCAGACAAAGAGGCCAGCTGAGCCAGCAATCTCGTCCTCAACACACTTCTCGGGAACGACGGGCCGTCGCCGATCGGAGCACTCTCTAAACCACCCGGATCCACGTGGATAGCTAGCTCACAAGAAAAAGTCCTGATGCACTGTGATAGGCATGTGGACGATGTGCTAGCACAAAAATGCGAAATCCGTGTGCATGGACATGGCGTGGGAGAAGGCGGACTAGTCCCACCCCTACACTTTTCAACTTGTATCCGACTGGAAAAAGGCACAAAATGTTCGACTAAATGGAAAAAGACCCTACAAAATGTTCGACTGCACCCCCCACCAATCCCTGTGAAATTATCAGCCGAGGGCACATCTCAGAGTACAAAAGTACAAAAGGCGTACCCTGGCTGCCTCTACAATGAGTGGCAGCCATTAAATTTCTCTCCTTCACTTTTCCAATCGCTCTTACGCACCAGCACACTTGCTTTGTGATCCAGTTCGTTTGAATTTCAATTCATACATCGGAGAGCGATGTTTGTTCTTCACTAAGGCGTTGCCAGCATACATATTCTTGCAGAGTCTGATCCAGCCGACCTTGTGGTGGTGGTGGATTGCTTTTGTGTGTATGTGGGGGGAGGGGGCACCAGTGTCGTTTTCCACCAACAACGCGACCTGTCGTCACAGTATGGTTGAAAAGTGAGTGCGAGCTCACAGCTGAGTTCCTACAATGGATGATCGAACACGTCAAGGAATTTTAATTCAAAGGAGCGCAAATATGTTCCCGGATGCAGCAGTCAATTGGTCATCTGCTAGCATTTGTCGCAGCGACATATCAACACTTCGTGCACCAAGGCATAGAAGTTCCAGTGCCGAGCGGCGGGCAGCCAACGAGTACGTGGTACACTGTGAGTGATGTGGAATAGCCTGTGCGTCGTTAGTGTATGTCCAATCCGAAGACGCCAGAGCGCAACTTCCTGTTTTCTTCGTGTATGAAATGAAGACTGCCACGTGTCAAGTGATGGCTTTGCAAGTTAAGTGTGCTGGATGTCGTGTTCCGAGTGCCATTTTCGACGCACGGGGGGCAATAGTGACGTCATGAGGTATCGGTTGAAGGGTCAGGCGGAAGCAGCGGCTGCCGTTGCTGTCCTCATCGCAGCCAAATGGGTAGCCTCATTGCCAGCCACGCATGCTGCGTGGCTTGGGATCCACATGAAAAACACACTAGCTTCCCAATCATGGAGAGAAGCCAAGGTCGTCGTGATGTCATGCAAGATGAGGTTGCCACGATTAAATACTTTCAGAGCCAAGAGACTC
Source organism: Imbricaverruca yamaguchii (assembly GCA_034440575.1). Lineage (NCBI taxonomy): Eukaryota > Metazoa > Arthropoda > Thecostraca > Neoverrucidae > Imbricaverruca > Imbricaverruca yamaguchii. Next base: position 1,915,292 of record JAOTOL010001620.1, read on the forward strand.
CGAAGAGGATCAGCGGGCATCCAGCAGTTTTCGGGGTGGGCTCTGTAGCCATGCTGAATACCGCGAAGAGCCCTCAAAATGGCACCGTCATACCACAAAATTGATGAATGTCTGGGGAATCCAACAGATGGCGTACAAAAACACAACCCACGCCTGCAGTGAGCTTCGATCCGTCGGAATAGATCTACACGTGCTAATGGTCTTTGGGGATGAAGCACGGAGTTGAACAACCCGGGTTAGCTGAATCCCAGGAAAAAAAAACATCCGACTCGGTCTCTCCGAGAGGGATGAGGTTACACGAATATTTGCTGAATAAAATACGGCCATTGGACGAAGATTGCGACAGAAAGTAGTCACACGGTTCGGCCATCTAAGGATGAGTGATGATGGGGTGTCCGGATGTGGGAGTTGTTGCCGCTAGCCCTCCTTTGATACGATTGGGCTCCAGCATCAAATGAATGTGCCAGGTCGATAGACTCCAAGCGCCTTCATCTGCGCTTACGGTTGGAATTGTGGCGTGCGAATAGCATATAAGCATGCATAGATTTGGTTGCTGATGACTGTTACTTTAAATCACAGAATACTTTGTAATAGAGCATTGCTAATCAAACCAGAAGTACTGGAAAACCAAGCAGTACAACGCAAAAGCAGCGATTTGGGGCATTTATTTACATGATTAATATATATCATCACTTACCGGTGAAGATATTGGATACGATTCGCACATGCATTAAACATAAACCAGGCAGAGCTCCAGGGGCGGACACAGAGGGGGCGCAGAGGGTACGTGTCATCCCTCGCCCCTCCATGCGAAGGTGACGCCCCTCAGAACGGGAAAAGGCGCCCCTCCGGAAAGGCTCGAGTGCATCCCCTCACTGCACGATTATTTTCCCGTTCAGCCGTCTGAGGGGAACGGCGCCACAATGAGAAGCCACAGTACATTCCCCTCAATGCATTCCACGGCCGAAGGTGCCGCGTCAGGGACTCGCAGTGGCACCCCTCGAGTGCCACCGACTGACGACCCAGACAAGCGCCTTTCGCATGGAAACTCTTGGACCGCCACTGAAAAGCTCCAAGATGATGATCCAAGGTAAGATGAAGTGATGTAGTTTGAACAGGGAAACTTATTAATATTGAAATATAAATTTGAAGTAACGTTCCAAGTTTATAGTTCGAGTGCAAGTTCAATTACAATCAATGCTAAAGAATTGAAAGGGAATCTGGAATATGGCAAATATTCGTCTCGCCTCTTGATTTACGCTATTTCTCATCTCACGACATCGCCAAGTATGGTTTTTCACCGTGGTGTTCTGACATGGCACGCCAAAGCGAGCGGCTCGTGTAGGAGAGATTGCTGCGGTGTTCTGACCGACAAGAAGCGACACATCTGCGCTGCTCCAGACCAGCAACATTTTCCGCCGAGTCTGACCGGAGGCGACAGCTGACGGGCTGACGGGCGACAAAGCCGGCGCAGGGCCGGCTCGGCCACTGCCCGGTCCAGTCTGGGCTCGGTCACTGCCGCCCTCCGGCTGGGGGGGATGCGGATCGTCTGTGTTGAGCTGCTGCCGGCGGGGCGGGGCCGGCGGGGCGCGTGGCGCCCGCCCGTGCCGGCGGCCCCAGACGGACGGCGGTCGCCGCCAGACCTGGCAATTATGGAGCTAGCCCCCCCCCGCCCGCCGGCACCGCCACCCCCACGCCAGACTCAACTCGAGAGCTGGACAAACATCGTAAAGAAGTGCGGAGATTCACCAGACACAGCAGAGAGGGCGAGTAAAAACGGCTCGCGGCTGTTTCCTCGACCACGGTCCGGCGTTACGCGGCTGTTGCTGTCCGGCCTCAGCACAGTGCCTGTGTAAACAATGCCAGTGCGTCCTGACGGGTTGTAAATACGCGGTGCGCGTGCAATGCGCAACGACGCTTGTATAACGAGCGGCTGTCTGTCGTCCGCGTGTCCGAGCTCACCTCACGCGAGTAGACGTCGCTGTGCGCGTAGCTGTCGTACATTCAGCCGGCCTTGACCTCGAACAGGTTGAACACTCGCGTGCACCGCGTGAGGCACCGCCACCTGCCGCGCTCGGCTCCCGCGCGACACACACACACACACGCCAGCACCGCCCGAGTGCGACCTGCCAGCTTTGTGGCGGCCGGAAAATGGTCGGCCGGCCGGCCGCCAGCTGAGCGCCGTGTCGGCCCCGATCAGCTGATCGAGCCGCCGCACCGACGATTCGCCGCCAGGTTAGCACGCCAAACGCACCTCTGCTGACCGAGTGGCGCGGCGGCCGCCGCCGCCGCCCGGCGCGTGCTCGGTCGCCCGGCAGCCGCGAAAAACGCCTCGGGCCCAACAAAGGGGACAAAGACGACCCGGGCCGGCCGACGGGCGGGTGAAAAACCTGGCCGCCGCCGCGTGCGCCAGCCAGGCAGGCCGGTGTAGGCAGAGGCCCCGTCGGACGTTCACGAACGCATCAGCTGATCGTGACTCAGCGGCACTGCGCACTGCCACACAAATCGCGGGGGGCCCCGCTGAGAGCACAGTTCAGTGTCTCCGGGCAGAGGCGACGCAATCTGAGAACAACCGGAACCTGCCACAGCGTTCACCTGGCGCCAGCTCAAACGACACACCAACAGTGTCCAAACAAACGGCTCAAACAACACCCCCGACGGCAGCACCTTCTGGCGAATACCGAGTGTACAGCACATACCTGTCCATTGCACTAAGTGAACACCGCACCGACGAACACCAAGACACCACCGCAATGCACACATCATCCCTTCGCACTTGCCAACATATTCGACGACAATCACTCATACACCCAAGCCTTCCTCCCTTCGGTTTGCTCCTCTCGATTTGTAAATTCGACAACGCAAAAGGGCATACTATGAACGAACAAAAAGCAGCAGGATAGACCTACTGCTACCAGTTCTGCAGCAAACACAGACAAAAAACAGCCTAATATAATAAAGGAAAGCAAACCGAACGAAGCAAATGCATGACATGCGGAGATTCGTCAACCTAAGAGTGTGGGTGACCCTACTTCCTCGCTCACGTACTGCCCAGATTCTACCACTCCCTGTCCGAACCCAAGGGCTGACATCACCACTAGATGGTAAGTCGACACCATAGCTACCAGGTTTACGCCATACACCACCATCACTTACAACAATAACTACCAGGTTTACGCCCTACACCACCATAACTTACACCATAACTACCAGGTTTACGCCATACACCACAATAACCTACACCACAACAACCAAGCTTACACCATACACCACAATAGCCTACACCACAATAACCAGGCTTACACCATAAACCATCCTGATTTACACCATAGCTATCAGCCTGACCCCATACACCACCATAGCCTACACCACGACTACCAGGCTTACACGACACATCGCCATAACTTACACCATAACTACCAGGCTTCGAGTGGGGGACCTCACGAACGAGCGCTGCTCACGTGGTTCTCCCTGGAAAACTTCATTGCAGCACAAAGCAGAAGATGCAGGACGGAAGCGAACTCTCACGGCTCGTCATCGGCGTGCACGAAATCCGAAATCGTGGTTGGTCTATCGTGTCCCCGATGATTTGCACTATCTCTAGGCCATCTTTTCTTCACACGATATTCTCCGGTTCCGTCGAAGAAAATTCTCAATTTCTGCGTCTATGTGATTGTTGCATGCTGTGCTCAGTGGCAGAGGATATGCCACAGTGTGACAGTTCACACCACCGCCAGCCCATTGTCGCTTTATTCTTTCCTGAAAGTGTTCAACCCCATTTCATTGAAGCATTCAAAGCAGGCATCCTGTGCGTTAGGGAGAAACCCAGTTTTTGTTTTGCTCGTGGTTGCTGGGCCCATTTCCCACTATTTCCGATATTTTCCGAATTATCGCAACTGGCGGAAGCGACAAGTAGCGAAGAATAATTAAACCGGTAAGGGTGATTACTGGAAATCCGGCCAAAATTAAAAACGTCGTGGTATTGACTAATGTTTGGATATAGATGGGGAAGAACATCACACTGAAGTTTAGACAATGCTTATTTGGAACATTTAGTGCGTTGTTGTTGAAGCGCACCTGCGTTCGGCTAAGCGCACGCGCTCTGGAACGCCATCACCAGTGCTCGCGGCACCTCCAGGTCCGGAGAGTTGGCGACGCTCTGTATCGCCAGATCAGTTGATGTTCAGACTTCGCCTGCCAGTCGCCCTTGTAAGCACACCTCTCACTTCAGAATACCCACCTGTCCTTGAGTGTTGAAGTCTGATGGCAGTTGAGCGAGTTGCCTGCTACCTATGCAGTTTATTCTCACCTCCTAGAAGAGTCCGCCGGTTTCACCCGCGTAGTTAGTCGTGACCAGGTCGAGCCACAGGACATAGCCACACATTTTGTACTTAGACACCCAAAACGAAGCTTAGGCGGCCCTGACACACGTCTCCCGGCAGAACGTCCCGTCAGCCATGACCATGATCTTGCAGAGCAATGGCTTAGTTATCCCTCGAAGACGTATGGTCATCCAGGCCATGACCTTCCTCGGAACTCCCCCCCCCCTCGGGCTTCAACCTTACTTCGTTTCCAATGTCACCGTTAAGTCGACAATTCCGCGTTGCCCGACATCTTTCTCCCGGCACCTCGGTTTCGCCGTCCATCACAGCTTCACGTTCACCCCTAGCCGGCATGTGCAGCGCACTCGCTGGACGGGCGCCGATTCCTGGCCGTCGGTGATTTTGTGCCTGTCTGTCGCCTGAGGTGCTTCTTGTCTCGTCTAGTGTTTGAGACAAGAATCTTTTAGCACTTAGGAAACACGAGTATGGCTGCATCGGAGCATTCCGTGGGATTCGCTGAGGCACATCCACCTTGAGCTTCACCGCCTTCCAGGCGCGCACCCAGGATTTTTCCATGGGGGGGGGCGGACCGAAAAGGGCACTTGGCCAGCTCCAAAAGGGCACTTGACTGGCTCCAAAAGGGCATTTTGCGGCCCGGGGCACACTGGAAGATTTGTTGACCCGGGGGCGGGGAGTGGGTGGAATTTTTTTTTGGGTCAGAAGGGCAGCTTTGGGCCCAAAGGGCACCTTTGGCACAGGCGGGGCACATAAGGCAGGTGATTTTGGGGATAAAATTGGGACATTCCGGCCAAGTCGGGCAAAAGGGCACTTTTGGCCAAAAGGGCACTTTGGTCTCATGGGGGAGCCCGGGCCCCCTGCCCCCCCTCCGCCTATGCCGCCTTCACCAGCATCTTCTTCCGTGCTTCTGTCATTTTCGTAGCAGGTTTTCCTTCTCCATGCGCTTAGCACCTTCCCTTTCTCCGACACGCTGTACTACATCGTCAGAAGTGCTTCTAGCATGTCCCATTATTATAAAATTATTTGTTAAGTAGTGATATTGGCCTATCCGGATGTGTTCGATAACATCAGTGTTCAGCTCGCAAACTTGCCAACCTGACAATGTCGCAACTTTGTACAGTGACATCTGTTGTGCAATCTGCAACATGACCAAAGTAGGCACCTGCATATACCCTTATGTTTCCTCTGGCGTGGCATCTGGCTTTCCGTGCCATTACCATTCTTGTCTGAGATATACACGTTGGAAAATAGATTGATTTCGAATAGGCAGCCGTGACGAGGCAACCTATAGGATGATGGGCGGATGGGCCCAAATGAACAACTCCGGTCGAAACGCCCTAAAGCCCAAACAACTAACTAAAGGCGACGAGCGGAGAGAGGTCAACTGTCGACAGCCACAGCGAAATCCAATATCTGTGAGTTCCAGTCATAGGCACAGCTCCTAACGTTTATTTACAGCCAAGCGCCTGCAAGCGTGTATGTGGAGAGCAATGTTGACGCGATGTTGAATGCCACACATTCACCAAATTGCACTGCTGAGGGCAGAACTGGACAGCGTCACGCCTTCCCGCGACTGAACTCGACATCCCGGGACACAGACCAGACCTTCCGGTCACCGCGGGACGAATGGTGGTGTCTGTTGCGAACTGAGGTGCATTGAAGGCTGCACACGCGCGGGAACGTCCCCAAACCCCTCCATGATTACGCTGTTGGGGGGGGGGAGGGCCAGAGCTGACGATAGATCTTGTATTGCCTTGGAAACACGGTTGAACGTGAGATCAGTGTTTCGGATTATAACTCGATAGTATATCATCCAACGTCTTCAAAATGATATTGATCACGTGCTTGAAAATGTGCGTACGGGCTCGGACGTCGGCTTTATGGATCCCTGTTGGCTTCATGAATGACTAACATCACCATTTTTCGATAAGGTATTAAATATCCGCATCTGTTAAGGCCTTGATAGCTTTGATAGGCGTGTAGGATGTTGGTGGATGGTTTCTTTGGGGTGTGGTGATGGCTGGGGTGGGTCTTTTTACCGGGCCTATGGTATCTTCCATTTACAGACTTAACTGGATGGGCCCTTGTGGTTATTATTAACCATAATCACTTTATGACTTGATGACTTTATGGCGTTTGTGTATTTATGCTCATGCCTTTCCAGGAGAAACTTGATTATGGTGTTGAAATTGAGGAAACCCATGGAATGATACATATTTTCTGCGTCGCAATTTGTTCAAAAACGGTTCGATGAAGATCGAACAAAATACTCCTATACTGGCTTCAATCACGTTGGCTACAATCATGTAATATGGAGCCATGGAAGTACTACAGGACCAAGTGCACCTGCATGACTGTGCGACTACCCAAGGCTACTTACAATTATCGGAAAATAATTTGTTCAGCAAGGTGACGAAGTCGTGAACAGTTTCGAAAGGACAAAAGGTCAGCGGAGTAACCGAGAACAGTAAGTGAAGGCATTATCGCCCCGATTCTGATGATGCCAGCCACACTATTCAATTCCTAACCTGCTGTATACACTGTGTGATCATGTTTTTCGATTGTGTGCGCCATGCTAAGGCTGCGTAATGAAAAGCGGGTACAAAGTGGTTAGCAATGTCTACAGGTTTCGCACCGTCAATAGAAATGTGTAATCCTTCATGCTTTCATTATTTCAACTGAGAACACCTTAACTGGGCGGGGAGGGGTGGGGGTGGGGGTGATTTCGCTAGTGGGAACAGAGAAGTCCAGTCAAGGATTGGCAGCATTCTCTCCCACCCCCGAGTAAACATGTTGTTTGACTTACTGGTGTTTGTGCTGCTTAGAATGGTGAACATCCCAGTTTATAAACTTACACAAGTGTTTTGTTTTTCTGTAGATATCGCATATCAGTACTTTGCTTTCAGCTGCTTTATCTTATTTTCCACATCGTTATCGCTTTTGCCCCCGATCCTGCTCCGTGAAGAAATATTTCAAGAAATATTCGGCCAGCCAAATGACACAATTGAAATGATCATGGCTACTGTCTAAGGACTACTGTAATCGCACCGACCTCACCCCGAGCAGCATCCACGGAGCACCAACAATGTGTTTATATCTTCTTTCAAATGGTGTACCTGATAAGATATGCAATGTGTTCTGTAGACCAGCTGGGATGACCAGCTTTCGGGTGCCTTGACTGCGCATGTCATACAGCGGAAACTGCACGCAGGGTTTTTCGTGGCTGACGTCTGGAAAACTGACATATTGTAATGGGCTGATAAGAAAGAGAGGGCTACATCGAGGAAAGAAAATTGGAAGTATATTCTGTGCTTCGCTGCTCGGTGAGATCCTGACCTATGACAATATAGACTGATACCGACATAGACATAGAAGCGACTAAATCGTAGTTGAAATTGTTTTATCCGCCGTATGCATGTCGGGATAAATGTTCAGTAAAAATAGTTCAATGTCCTTCAGTATCGTACATTCCACATTCACTTACATTCGTGGTCGCACATTCCAATGTATTTACCCGGTCACCCCTCCCTCCAATTTTCTCTTTTGAAACTAACATGGTTCATAGTACATTGTTCATGGGCATATAACTCGGAGCTAAAGTGTATCGAATGCACCCTCCATGTATGAGAGGTAACGGATGTATTTCGACGGAAATGTAAACCACAGAAGAAATGCTGATACTGCTCCCCCACCCCCTCCCAAAAAAACTCCATGAACTCTAATTGGGCACAAAATCAATTAGACATGCCAAATGTTCCAACGTGTTCGTTGCATCATGATGTCTGCTATTTTGAGGTGTGAAATCTTGAAGTAATTCGAGTTTGGACTGCCTGGAAACGCCACTGGCATTCTGAAGCTTCATATAATCAAGCGAAACGTGCTCTGGGGCGACATTAGCGGCCATCCATCGTACGTCATCCACCCTCGCAGCCTGACACCGGATATGGCATTGTGTGGCTCGACCTTGACAGAAACGGTAAAACCGATAGAACACGTTTCCCTGGGGTCGTCCCTGGCAAAACTGCAACTCATTGTCTTTTTACAGGGCTTTGTTTGTACGGACAGCTAGAAAACGTCACCATGTATCAGAGTTCAAGCAAGAACAGTTGACAAGCACGCGAAACAAAAGAGGGGACATGTGGCAGACAAAATCCTCCTCCGCCAGGAATCGTGTTAACAGCCTTTCCCATAATGAAGCGCCTTTCCTGACAACACGAACAAAACACATTCCCCAGTTTGTTTGTGACCCCGAACAGCATTGACCGAATGCGAGAAAACATGCGCAGATGGTGACCTCTGAACGTTGCACCGCGACGAGGTCGGACGGCCGTGACCAACAGCTCGGGAGCGCATCAACAGAACATCGTCAGCTGTATACTGGCCGTCACGTGGAAGGTCAATACGCGTGACGTCACTGATGACAATGTGCTCGTGGCACCGGCCACTCTGGTTAATGGTTTCACGACACATCGGCCGTTGAGTCATGTAGCGTCGCCAATCTCTCACGCCGATTGGTCGCGGGCGAATAGTAGCGACAGGTGAGACTCGAATCCACGACCTTTCGATCGCGAGACGAGTAACTTACCCCTAGACTACTCGTTCCCGGTACCGGCCACCCTCGCGTCTTTATAAAGTCGTAGTGTTCAGACCTAAGGACAGCCACAGAGGTCCATCTTGGTTAAGCCTGTAAATTGGATACTATAAGCCGGGGCAACACATTTTCAGGATCACCACGAACACCGCACCCTAAATTAAAAAGGAACTGTCCACCAACACCACGCATCCATACCAAAACCCATCTAGCCGTATTCACTGTCGCGTGATCAGTGGTGGCCGTGAGGTCAGATGTATTCCGGCCGTCGTGTGGAAGGTCACAATACACGTGGCGATGCTGGTGACTATGTGCTCAGGTAGCCAGTCGCTCTCGTGGCTTCGCCTACGGTCGGGTCGTCAGCTGTGGTCGGGTCGTCAGCCGTGCTCGGGTCGTCAGCCGTGGTCGGGTCGTCAGCCGTGGTCGGGTCGTCAGCCGTGCTCGGGTCGTCAGCCGTGCTCGGGTCGTCAGCCGTGGTCGGGTCGTCAGCCGTGGTCGGGTCGTCAGCCGTGGTCGGGTCGTCAGCCGTGATCGTGTCACCAGCTATGGTCGGCTCGTCAGCCGTGCTCGGGTCGTCAGCCGTGGTCGGGTCGTCAGCCGTGGTCGGGTCGTCAGCCGTGATCGTGTCACCAGCTATGGTCGGGTCGTCAGCTATGGTCGGCTCGTCAGCCGTGCTCGGGTCGTCAGCCGTGGTCGGGTCGTCAGCCGTGCTCGGGTCGTCAGCCGTGGTCGGGTCGTCAGCCGTGGTCGGGTCGTCAGCCGTGGCCAGACAGTCGGGGGTGCTGCCGTCGGACGGTCCGCAGTGCCAGCCCGGCGGCTGATGACGTCATCGGTGGATCACTGCACGGTGTACAGTGTACATTCGGCGTGGCTGCTGGAGGCTAACGACAGACACAGCGGGCGGGCGAGAGAGGGGGGGGGGGACGTGATACCAGACACCGGGTCACAGAGTCGAGACGGTAATGTGGGGGCGAGGTCTGCCGCTGGCAGTGCCCCGGAATAGCTCAGGGCGTCTATTCTGCTGCCCTGATCGTATTCTACTCTGCCTGTTAGTGCGTGCGGGATGTTCGGTATCGTGTTCGAATAGCGAGATCGAAGGCCGGTTTCCAGCTGTGCGCCGCTCAGTGAGCTGCATCGCCCAATGCCGATCACATATGGGCTGTCGATTGCTCCTGTTTGAAAAAGCGTTAGCTATATCACAGTGGCATTCGAGATTACCTTGAAAATGTAGAAATGTCCTCACAAACGATGTATTTTGGAGCGGTTAAGATATCGTACACGGTACGTCGTCAGAATCTGATGATGTGTTGTGCATGAGAGTTTAATCGCTCCAAAAGATCGTGCCTCTGGCTACAATTCTTTTAATTACAATTTCAAGGAGATAGTCCTATTAAATATCACCGTGATATATCATCATGTGCCATCCAGCCGCACTGAAACACACAAAGCTGTTAGCTAGTTCGATACACATAATCGTAGGCACCCCAGCGAGGCAAGGTGACTTTGCTGCATCGCTTAATTTTCCCCACCGTGCTCCAGGATCTGGAACACCATGTGGATCTCGTTTAGCTCCCTTCGTGTCATATTAAATCCAGTGGCAGATCCCTGTCTGACTTCACGACGTTCCCCTCACCAATTCCGACAGCTACCATCGACGACATTCTGCGATCGACCTGCACCTGTCCTCAGATGACTTAGCTGTCACTTTCTAAAGGATGTTCCATTCAGACCTGTTCAGAATCATCATGCTAATCACTTGTATTTCATGGCACCACTACCACTTCACCAATCCGTTTTTATTTCACTTGCGGTTGCAACATGCGAATTGGGCTGTCTTTTCCGCGGAAATCGAACAAACACCTCTAGAACTCCAACTGCACCACTGAAGAGTTTTTGTTTATCGTGTGATACACGACGCAATTTATGCACAATCACAGCTAATGGCGCCGTCTACACTGTTTCACCGGTGGGCCGCGGGATTGGGAAATGTTCCGAGCGGCGCTAGTGTCGAACCCGGGACCTTTGGTAGCCAGAGCCCGACACCTTAACCACTCGGCCATGCCCGCCCCACTAAAGAGTCCTTCTCACCACTATCCGGGTGTCGGCTTCTCGTCTCGCCACGTTCGCCGCACCCTGCGCCGACGCCGGATAGACCAGGCCCATCGGTCACCACCAGCGCGGCTCATCGGTCACCACCAGCGCGGCCCAGCGGTCACCACCAGCGCGGCCCAGCGGTCACCACCAGCGCGGCCCAGCGGTCACCACCAGCGCGGCCCAGCGGTCACCACCAGCGCGGCCCAGCGGTCACCACCAGCGCGGCCCAGCGGTCACCACCAGCGCGGCCCAGCGGTCACCACCAGCGCGGCCCAGCGGTCACCACCGGGCGCGGTCACCACAGGCGGCCCAGCGGTCACCACCAGCGCGGCCCAGCGGTCACCACCAGCGCGGCCCAGCGGTCACCACCAGCGCGGCCCAGCGGTCACCACCGGCGCGGCCCAGCGGTCACCACCAGCGCGGCCCAGCGGTCACCACCAGCGCGGCCCAGCGGTCACCACCGGCGCGGCCCAGCGGTCCCCCGCCGCCAGCGGTCACCACCAGCGCGGCCCAGCGGTCACCACCGGGCGGCCCAGCGGTCACCACCAGCGCGGCCCAGCGGTCACCAGCGCGGCCCAGCGGTCACCACCAGCGCGGCCCAGCGGTCACCACCAGCGCGGCCCAGCGGTCACCACCGGCGCGGCCCAGCGGTCACCACCAGCGCGGCCCAGCGGTCACCACCAGCGCGGCCCAGCGGTCACCACCAGCGCGGCCCAGCGGTCACCACCAGCGCGGCCCAGCGGTCACCACCAGCGCGGCCCAGCGGTCACCACCGGCGCGTGACCGGGCGGTAGGCAGGCGCCGCTGGCCGGGGCGGCGCGCCATTGATGTCTGCGACGAACAGGGGACTGCTGTGACGAGATCAGCTTCGTTTTCAGGTCATGGGTGGCTAGCGGAGCTTGATCCGGGCCAGTGGTGATGTCCACCCTCCAAGTGTTCTTCTGTGCACAATGTATGAATGCTTGTACGTCTTGTATTGCCTATATGCACTGCATGATATGAATGTACCCCACCCATACGCCACTATTCTTCTTTGCCGGCGTTCCCCTACTTTCCTTTTTTGATTGCTTGATACCGGTTGTCACATCAGCTGGCTCAACGTAGTCCTTTCTTTAACGTATCTCTCCTCTGGCGGGTGGCACTACGCATCCGCTAAGGAAAGGACAAATGCAAGTTCAGAATTTTAGGCTCAAATTCATAAAGCATACTACCAGCAAGCAGATTTGGTTTCTTGTACGTGTGTTTAACCAACAGCAACCTGCACCATTTAATATAACAGTCAAATGTGTACCTGTGATCAGAGCAGCTCAGGTATCATTAATGACATTAATCAGGAATGTTCCGGTGTGACAAGAGAGCATCAGAACCGTTGTAGCTTTCATACTGACAGTCTTGCAACTTCTAACCATTCATTCACATTGTATAGCTTGAAACGTGCAACATCTACATCAGTAACCAGCTGATGCATGCTTTAAACAATATTTGGACAGGGAGGCTTCTGCGACGAGAGACGCCTGGTCTGTATCATACCCGTTCCGAAACAAGGCAAATCACGTATGAATTCTGGGAGCTACAGACCAATTTTCCATTACCAATTGTGGTTGGAAATTATTCAGATTAAACCACAGCATCTTAGAACGTACCTCGAATCAAATCATGCGCTTTCGCTATATCAGCGTGGCTTACGATCCGGTCGTAGCACAAATTAAAACTTATTAAAAATCATCTATGCCATCGAGATTGGCTTCGTGGAATGATGCTTTAATGAAGGCATTTTCCTCGACTTGGAAGCCTCATTTCGCAGTACTTCGATCTTGACTCCTCATCAAGATTCACATAGGTGAAATTACGGGCCAGTTAGGTTTCTTCGCAAGAAGATTCTTGGAATACCAATCCAATGATGTCCTCTATAGCAATGCATCTTCATCCGCAGTCACCTAAGAACGGGAACTCCCTCGGTGGGTGGAGGTGGGACAAGAACTCGAGTGTTGTCTCTACCCTTATTTGTGGTCATCACAACGACATTTTCGACTAGATGACGTAGATTTGTTGGACTTTGAAGTGTTCACTAATGGCGGATGAATTGGCCCCGTGGCGTAAGCACAAGTGTATGCATTAAGTCAGAGAGTGTCGGATGAAGTATGCGCCTGGCGTAAGAAATTGGAGCTAGCTACCTCTCTCCACGAATGTTTAATCGGACCTAGCTATCTTTCTATTCACAAATGTAAAATTGGACCTAGCTACCTTTCTGACCACAAATGTAAAATAGAGCCCAACTATCTTTCTGTTCATAAATGTCAATTAGGACCTAGCACTCTCTCTATCCACAAATGTCTAATGGGACCTAGGCACCTGTATGTCCACAAATATGCACCGATAATCATTATTCGCCGCCAAACTATAATTATCCCAAACAATGACTTAGCAATAAACGGCGTACCGGTTGCAAACGTTCAACAATTCAAGTATTTAGGTGTCTATATCAACCAAAGACTGCGCTTGCTTCTCACTTCCACCGCAATCCTTCGAAATACATACGACTCCTCATTATTCTCCCAGCCGCTTCATTCATGTATGGAATGAGGAACCGACAAAGAAAACTGCTAAGATAACACGCTTCACCACACGATCAATGAATGGTCATCACTGGATGCATATATATATATATATATATATATATATATATATATATATATATATATATATATATATATATATCGCAAATACAGTGGCCAATCTCCGTGACGCAGCCAACGTACCCAGCTGCGCCCGACGTCGTTAGTACCAACCTATTTGATACGGCTTGAGAGTTCAGTTCCGACATAACGATCCTTGCAATTGGCCACTTCTCACGACGCAGGGGTGCCCATCGTGCCCGCGGTCGTGCTGTTTTCACGGTCACCTTGCTTCTACGCGGCTTGCACATAACGTTCGCAATGCCCAATATGACGATTACTAATTTCGAAAAGTTAATTTCATCCGTTCCCTCCTTGCGTCTTTTCCATCCAAGCGTCGTTCCCTCCTGGCGTTACACTCCTCCAAACGTCGTTCCCTCCTAGTGCCACTCTTCTCCAAGCGCCATTTTCATTTTCTCTGAACCAAGAACTCGCCTTTCAATTCCAGAAACCCAGGAACGGTTCCAGGTAATATTTCATGACGCTAGTCCTGGATACATATCTATTGATACAGTTATGGTTTTCTGGAATGGGAAATGGCTGCTGCTGCATTTGTGGGTGATGCTCTGACATTGTAAACACGTGTCGAAACCCCCGTGATGGGGTTCGCAGCCGCGATGACAACTGTCCACGGCAAGCCGCAATGCTCCATTCACTATAACCAACCTATGCTGTCATTTGCTTCAAGCCTAAATCTGCGCTGGATGTAACAGCATCGACATCCTTATCTTACCATGACATCATTAACTATATGGAGGAACTACTGAGAGCATTTTCGAGCGTCGCTATGCATTTTGTATGGGTACCCAGGCATTGTGAGGTAGTCTGCAACAAAAAAGCAGATAGATGAGCTAAAGATGAACATTTTTACTGCTTGCGGTCTGTTCGTATCCGCCTCCTGCCTCGTTTAAATCCCCGTTCTCTTCAGTGGTCAGCCCTACCGGGGAAATGGAAACAGTCACCTCACTTGTTCTCCATTAAAAGACATCTGCAGCATAAGCCAACCGTGCAAAAGAAATGCCGATTGTTTGAAGTCGTTCTGGCGCGACTAAGATCAGGGAATGCTAACATCACCCATGGCCATTTACTCACCTACCTCCTTTGACTACTGCCGCGGCTCACTCTTTGGTCCTCACCATTCGCCCTCACAACCAGCAGCTACCGGTAAGAACATCAAACTGGACTTAAAAACTCGGCCTGGTAGCGAAAATGCCCACCGAGTGAGATGGCGCGCCCACTAAGAGTTTTGTGCTCAAACTGCGGCCAGGTTTGCTGTAGAAGTGGTGGTATTCAGAGCAGCGCCTTGCCTGATCAATTTTGGCTGGGAGCCGTCACCCCCTCTGGCGACTACGAAGCCGCCTTCGAAGCCAACCGGACTCCGACCCGTCTCCCACTGATGTTAAATCAGAATGGTAACAGACTGCATGGGGAAATACGGGGGGGGCGCTCATCCCAGTCAACATGCAGGGGCTGCCGAGGCTGCGGGCTACCTCAAGCACATGATGTGGTATCTCTCGGTGGTAAATACCCGTCGAGCGAACGACTCACATTGCAGGACGTTCTTCCATTGCGAGCTGGTGGCTTATTGTGCTCGCTCTGCCATGCACAATTGTCAGCGTAACGGGACAATGCAGAACACAAAGGCTTCTTCAGAATGCAGTCTGCTCCGCTGAACGGATCGTCAAAGTCGCCATTGCCGGTGACGTCCACAACGGGAGCTGACAGCTGAGTCACAGGGATGGCCCAGAACGGGACGCTACTCGCCCTAGAACAGACACAGGGATGGTCCAGGACAGGACGCTCCTCGTCCTGGGACAGACATAGGGATGACCCAGGACAGGACGCTCCTCGTCCTGGGACAGACACAGGGGTGACCCAGGACAGGACGCTCCTCGTCCTGGAGCAGACACAGGGGTGACCCAGGACAGGACGCTCCTCGTCCTGGAACAGACACAGGGATGACCCAGGACAGGACGCTCCTCGTCCTGGAACAGACACAGGGGTGACCCAGGACAGGACGCTCCTCGCCCTGGAGCAGACACAGGGGTGACCCAGGACAGGACGCTCCTCGTCCTGGAACAGACACAGGGGTGACCCAGGACGGGACGCTCCTCGTCCTGGAGCAGACACAGGGATAGTCCAGGACAGGACGCTCCTCGTCCTGGAACAGACACAGGGGTGACCCAGGACGGGACGCTCCTCGTCCTGGAACAGACACAGGGGTGACCCAGGACGGGACGCTCATCGTCCTGGAGCAGACACAGGGGTAGTCCAGGACATAAAGTCATAAAGTCATAAAGTGTTAAGGCTTAATAAGGGCCACAAGGGCCCATCTGGGTCAAGCCTGTCTAGAAGATATTAGAAAGTACATGTTCACACCTATCAATTCCAAACCCATGCAATCCCTCCACCTGTGCCACCACAGCCAATCTCATCAGTATGACATCGCAAAGGAAGTTGCCAAATCCACTGCTAGGTACACCCCATATAGTACAACATAATACTAGCATAATGTTATACCCTATATAGCTAGTGAAAATACTCAATATCCCATGCATCACAAGTTAGAATTCAAAAACAACATTTTCCTGTCTAAAAAATTTATCCACCCTACTTTTAAAGACATTCAATGAGGGACTCCCCACTGCATCAGCAGGCAGCCTATTCCATTGGTCAACAACCCTTTGACTGAAGACCTGTTGTCGTTTAACTGTCCTGCACCCCATTTTGTCTAACCTGAATTGATGACCCCTATGGGATACTCTAAACTGCAGAGCATCATTCAAATTGACCTGATCTAGCCCTCTAACAATTTTGTACATTTCAATCATGTCCCCTTAATCTCCTATACTTGAGTGAGTACATATCTAATGCATTAAGCCTTTCTCCATATTCTAAGTTACTTAATCCACTGACGAGTCTAGTGGCTTTGCGCTGGACTCTTTCTAACATATCTATATCCTTTTCTAGGTAGGGGCTCCATGCTTGTACAGAGTACTCCAAGTGGGGCCGCACATATGCTAAGTACAGCTTTTTCATGACTTCCCTGCTCTTATATTTCACACTTCTATTAATGAGTCCCAGCATTCTGAGTGCCCTATTTCTAGCTGAGATACATTGTTTTTCTGCTTTAAGGTCTTTTGAGACCAACACACCTAAGTCCCTTTCCTCTTCAATAACATCCAGTTCCCTCCCTCCCATTTTATAACTGAATGTCTCGCCTGCAGACCCTATATGCATAACCTTACACTTATCATAGTTGAAAGTCATCTGCCATTGATCAGCCCACTCTTTTAGGTCGTCCAAATCTAGTTGAATATTACTAGATTGATCTCTGCTGTTAGCCACTCCTACCAGCTTGATGTCATCAGCAAATTTGAACACTCTATTCCTCAGCCCTACTTCAATGTTGTTCACAAAGATGATAAAGAGGAGGGGCCCTAGAACAGAGCCCTGTGGCACTCCACTCAGAACATCTTTCCAACCAGATTTACATCCATTCAATACTACCCTTTGTTTCCTTCCCTGCAACCATGCTTCAATCCAATGTAGAACTTTTCCTACAATCCCATGTTGTTGTAATTGATGAATTAACCTTCCATGTGGAACTTTATCAAAAGCTTTGCTAAAGTCCAAGTACACAACATCCATCCTGCTTTCATTGTCTACTTCTTTGGTAACATACTCAATGAACTCCAATAGGTTAGTTAAACAAGACCTTTGAGATCGAAATCCATGTTGAGTATCCCTTAAAAGGTTGTGCCTATCAAGATGAATCTGAACATTCTGTTTAACCAGCTTTTCTAGTACTTTGCAAACTAATGAGGTCAAACTGACTGGCCTGTAGTTTCCTACACTCTTCCTATTTCCCTTTTTGAAAATTGGTACTACACTTGCATTTCTCCAATCTTCAGGTACTTCTGAATACTCCATAGATCGCCTGAAAATGATACCTAGGGGAGTTGCTAAAGCTTTAGCACACTCTACTAAGATCTAGCATATATTTCATCTGGTCCGGAAGCTTTATTAGGTTTTATATTCTGCAACTGCTTCTCTACGGCTTCTGTAGTTATTGTAAGATCCTCCAGCATATCACCTGCCATGGCATGGCCTACAGATGTTCCTATTGTACCAGAATTATCTTTAGTGAAGACTGATGAGAATTGCTTGCTTAGGGATTCCACAATGTCGCAATCATCAACCACTATTTCCCCATCTACCTCCAGTGGTCCTACACTACACTTTTTAGCCTTAAATTTATAGAAGCTAAAGAATCTCTTAGCATTACCTGCTGAACATTCTCGAGCAAAGTTGATTTCAGCAAGTCTTTTAGATACTCTAACACACCTCCTAACTTTATTTCTAGCTATTCTATATGATTCTAGGTTTAACCCAGAGTTAGTATCTTTTAGTTTCTTGAATGCTTGTTTCTTTGAGTCCAGTAATTGCTTAACTTCCCTAGTCAGCCACGAAGGGTGCTTAACCCTGTTTGATCTAATTTGCCTACTGGGAATGAACCTATCCTGACCCTGAAATATTTCTAGCTATTCTATATGATTCTAGGTTTAACCCAGAGTTAGTATCTTTTAGTTTCTTGAATGCTTGTTTCTTTGAGTCCAGTAATTGCTTAACTTCCCTAGTCAGCCACGAAGGGTGCTTAACCCTGTTTGATCTAATTTGCCTACTGGGAATGAACCTATCCTGACCCTGAAATAGCTTATCTTTTATCATTGTCCACATTTCATAAGCATCTAAGCCATTCAATATGACTTCCCAATTAATTTCACTTAGGAAGCTCCTGAACTCACTGTAATTCCCTTTTGTAAAATTCGGAATCAATGTTCTGTTGGTTGCTACCCTTCCAACATATACTGAGAAGCGTATAATGTTGTGATCACTATTACCAAAGGTCTCTCCTACGTTAACATTTTGCACAAAATTTTCCTCATTAGTAAGCACTAGATCTAATATTTTATTTTCCCTTGTAGGCTCGTGTATCATTTGAAAGAAGAAATTGTCCTCAAAACAAGCCATGAAACATCTTTCTGATTTGCTTACACCTATTGTTTTGTTTCCCAATCCTGCTATGTTGAAATCCCCCAACAAAATAGTTCTCTCCTGTACTCTCCTACTTATCTCTTCCTGCATCAGCCTGTCAGTGTTTTCATTCTGGTCTGGAGGTCTATAGAATGCCCCAATCCTAAATTTTGTTCCATTCTTCAGAATTATATCTAACCACAAAGATTCTACTCCTGCACTATGTACTCCATCCTCTATGGAATGACATTTCATTACTTGCCTAACATACAAGAGAATGCCACCTCCTATCCTTGCCTCTCTTTGATAGGCATGCATGTTGTAGCCTGTCAATTCAAATTCTTGCAAGTTGTCTCCAAACATGCTTTCGTTAACCCATGCTTCTGTTATGCACACCAAATCTAGCTGTTCAGACAACATATATGCATGCAGTTCCCCAATTTTGTTCCTAACACTTCTGGCATTGACATAAAAACATGATAAATTATTCCTTCCATTGCTTGCTATGCTTCTCTCTTTATCAGCTACATCCCCCCATGTCCTGCCTAGTTTCCCTGTTTCCTGTTGAGAGCCTCCTCATACCTATTGCTGAGCAATTCCACTCCTCTCTTGCTCAGATGTAATCCATCTAAAGCAAACATCTCCGTCCTCCCCCAAAACTCCTCCCACAAATCCAAGAACTGCACCCCAAGCTCCTTACAAATGTTGGCCACCCTGGTATTGAGCCCAATGGCCCTCGAATACCACTCCATGCTTGCATGGACCATAGGGAGGATGGATGTCACCACTCCTCTTTTCCTACTTCCTGCGCTCAGACAGGACAGGACGCTCCTCGTCCTGGAACAGACACAGGGGTGACCCAGGACGGGACGCTCCTCGTCCTGGAACAGACACAGGGGTGGCCCAGGACAGGACGCTCCTCGTCCTAGAACAGACACAGGGGTGACCCAGGACAGGACGCTCCTCGCCCTGGAACAGACACAGGGGTGACCCAGGATAGGACGCTCCTCGTCCTGGGACAGACACAGGGATGGTCCAGGACGGGATGATCATCGCCCTGGAACAGGCACAAGGGTGGCCAAGGACGGGACGCTCCACGCCCTGGCAGTCACAGAAAATCACCCATTGGCAGTGACACCAACACAGGTCACCAAGGTTCAAAATACCTAGTGATGTCCTGCCAAGCCAGACTATGCCGCAACGACAGTCTATGCACATGTGTATCTGATGCGACAGATCAGAAAGCGCTCGTGTTCATACTCATGCCATACAATACACTATCGTGTTCTGTGCCGCTCTGCTCGGAATGGTGTGCACAATGGGACTAGGGGTCAATATTTAGTGAAATGCACTATCTCGTGATTTGTGAAATAACCATTGCCGAAACGGACAGTGGGATATCAACCGGCATTTCTGTTCAATGCCGATGGGATGAAGCACAGGTGAATGAACGGGTCGGGAAGTTAAGTAATGTTTCTGAACTATTAATATATATATATATATATATATATATATATATATATATATATATATATATATATATATATATATGTGTGTGTGTGTGTGTGTGTGTGTGTGTGTGTGTGTGTGTGTGTGTGTGTGTGTGTGTGTGTGTGTTATTTTGCAGAAAGTTACTTTTTGCAACTGTTTTATTTGGCGTTGTGGTTTTCATTGCAGAAACACCAAACTGGAAACAGTCACGTGCGTACTTGAGTTACGTGTGCCGTATTCTCTGTGCTCTGTGAAATTTTGCGGAAGGTGTGGCGGGTGACAGGTTCCTAATTACGCGACAGCTGACTTATTAATAATCGAGCAAATTATGAAACTAGGGTAAATTCAGCATCAGTATCACGAGAGACTGAATTTGAAGCAAGTTACTAAAAATGAGTACCGTATTTGCTTAGTTGCTTGATGAGGGTGGCAGCCGCCACAGGATGTATCAAAAGCAGGGAGAATGTGCATGGGCGCGGCTTGGGTGGGGGTGTGGGGGCCCTCCTGCGGGGCACAGAAACCCGCGAAGAAGAGAAAACCTCTTGGGGCTGAAATGGAGGCTAACATTCACGGTCGAACTGCATGGAGGTGGAGTAGCCCCCCCCCCCCCCAGAGACCAGGAATGAGATCTCCATCACAGCCCGACTGAACCATCTCCCTCCACATTTTCACGAGCTGATTGTCTTATTCCAAACAATTGGAACACCTGACTATATCAATCGAAAACACAGTCACATGCAGAAGCATAGTCGAGCTTTAGCTGGGGCCAAGATCAAGACTTTGGGAGCCGACAGCTACCCTGAAGCCAGTTGATACGATCGATGCCAGGCCAAATGTATAAATTCATTGGCAGCGGTGAAGCGATGGCGGGCCGCGATGTCGCTGCCCCCCACCCCCCACCGTGGTCTGCATCAGCACCAACAGACACTAACGGCCACGCGCCAGACCGCGCCATCCAGTGATGTGGCCAGAGCCACCCTCGAGCCGACTTCACCGTCGCCACTGCGAGCAACGGAAGCACGTTCAACCCTCACTGGACGGGTCGCTGTCATTACCGCTTGGACGTCTCTCCCTCCCGTTTCGTGCCAACGCCTCTGCTAAATTTGGCGGGCTTTTTATAGCCACGCGGCGTCATAATGCATGCGATGCATTATGCATTTCACCACTGGCGATTTGCATGAACATTGGACAACGACAGCTGGAGCATCGGGAGTCGTGCACATGAATGTACAGCGGGACATCACTGCGTTGAACGGTAGCGCTCGCCGGGCGACGGCTGATGGAGTTGGGCTCTTCCAGCGCTCGGAGCACTGGATCTGGATCTGATCAGATGTTGTTGCAAATCGCCGCGGGGTTGATAATGTCGTGCTGCAATGTTGCACACGCGGTGGCTTCAGAGGATAAATAACACGGGCAACGATGACATGACAGAATGAATAGGCTGATAGGCTGTATTTCTGGTAAGCGTTCTTTCAGCAGAACACTCGCTTTCCATGTCCGCCATCACGCCAATGGTGACAAAACCATGGGAGAACAGGCAGAAAGCCAGTGCTCGTCTGTAATGTATGATGGCCCTCATCGGCATTAGTCTTTTTATCGTTGAGATGAACATATTTATATATTACAACGCCAGACGTTTCGGTGTCATACCTTCTTCAAGGGCAAGCAAAGAGTGAACAAGTTCTCAGTCAGAATTCTGTCAGATTCTGACTGGAAAACTGTTCACTCCTTGCTAAGTGAATGTTTTCACCTTGATGTTAAAACTAATACCATTACAGGTCATCCTGCATTATTTTCGAACTGTCTATCATTCAACAACAGTTCTCGCCTGTTGCTGGACGGATAGGGAAGTATCAAGCTCCATCAGACGCCTTCAATGGATATTTTTGTCCCTGAAAAGAGGTTAATGCCGTTCCTCGACACAGCACAGGCAGCGTCGTGGCGAGGGATAGCGGTGGAGGCGAACACGTCCCAAATATTCGTGAAACTCCGCATTGCGTCCACGTCGTCGCATGGGCGAAAACCGACCAACAATCACCCCTCCCCTATCCAACATCGGTGGCGCTTCGCGTTGCGTCCACGTTGCTGCACGGGAGAAAATCGACCAAAAATCACCCCCTTCCCTATCCAACATCGGTGGCGACGCCCGTGCACGGGAGGCTGCACAGCAACGCACGACTGCGCCACAAGCCGCCGACAGTCATCTGTCTCAATCGACCGACCACTGCCCTTCAGTCGGTGGTGTTCCATCACCGCGACGCGCGACCCCACGCTCTGCACCATGCGGTCAAGGTCGCGGCAAGTCGCGCCGTCACCCGTCCGCCCACGTGTCGTGTCGTGACTTGTGACTCACCCTCTACGTACTTTGCTCCGAAATGCGCTGGTGCGGGGAGAAAGACGTCATATGTGGATAGCGCCCGGACAAGTGCTGATGACTGGCGACAGATCCAGTAATCTTAATGGGGCGGGGGAATGGAGGGCATTCGCTTGTAGAGATGACATTTCCCTGAGAGGCGCTACTAATTTATACAATTTCGAGGAGTGGGGTGGGGTGTACTCAAGTGTCACAAGTGCCTTTCAACGGGGGTGGGACATCTCACCCTCTTGGTGAGCTCACTAAAACCTGAGATACCGGACGTCTTAAAATAAATATGTTAAAAGTTAAGCGCTGTATCATGACAGGTCATGTGGATACGGGTAGAACATAATTTGACAAGTTTGCATGGCCATATATTCAGTACTTCAACGATTCAAAGGAAATTGTTATCCGGGTACCCAGCCCACATTGTTCAGCAAAACTACGAAGATTACAAGACCACTGGAGGTGATTTTGCCTGCAGTACTTGAAGCTGCAGTTCCCGCTACATCATCCGAGTCACTTGGGCCTAGTAGCGGATTCAGCCGAGCCTGTATGTTGACATGTTAGCTGGGAGCGAACATTACTCCAATCATCTAAAAATGTAATACTTCTAGGTTTAAGCTCGCAAATCCCACCAAATTCTTCATTTTCCGTATATCTTGTTGGTGGCACCATCACTTCAACAAGATGGTGCCAGGTCCACCAGACGAATGTTCTGCTGCATTAAAATTACTTGACTTGCTCTTTCCTTTGTCAGGTAATCTAAACTATTTTTGTTGTCGCTATCATCCTTTAGAGTCGTGTATGCTTGGTCCTTGGAGTCATAATTTGAACGCAATTACCTTTTCATGAATGGAAAATTATACAGGCGTTTTCTCTATTTGAATTACAGAATTGCCTGGAGAAAACGCCCTGACAAAGGTGTGTGGAGTATGACAGACGAAATGCCCTTTTTGCGATATCCACCTGCACCAATGACCATTTTGACCATGATGGGCTAGTCATTAAGCTATGTTGTGAAGTGCATTCACATAAGGCGCGCTTGTATGGCCCAGGAGGGCACATACATTCTCAACAGTTGGTGCCCAGTGGGGTGCCTTTAATAGTACTGTCAAGAGAGGCACCAGAGTGTCCCATGAAGGTGCCTAAATTTGCACTAGGAGTGTGAACTAGCTGAAACGGCGCCTACGATTTCAACAGAGGCATTGTCTGGCCAAGGGAAGCGTGTGATTGCGAAGAGAGCGCCGGCTGGTCCAGGAAGGTACCTGTACCTAAGTACCAAAGCACCGCCAAAGTACCTAGTTGTACAGAAGACGTCTTTCTCTTCGGGAGAGGAGCATATGTAGCCAATAATGTTTCACATACTACGAAGAACGGTGCCCGAATGGCCCAGGAGAGTGCCTACATTCTCAAGCCACACAGCTGTCCGACAACGCATCTGCATTGGTGAGATAGGCGCCTGACCGTCACTGACTGGTATCCTTGCCTCCTATCTTCTTTATCATTTTGCAGAAGTTAGCTGAGTCGATAAACTCGACCGATTTTGTGGCCAGCTGGTTCGACTGGAAGAACACTTGCCTGCCCAGCCGGCATGCTACCCGAGGTCCTGCTCCCCCTGGCGATGTTAGAGTTCGTGACATGGGCGAATAGTTTGCCCATCGCCGTAGGCGGCTTATCACCCAGGACATAGACGTCGATGACGTGCCGAAGGCCAGCTTATCGGCCTGCGGTGAGGTGAGCTCTCTTCTAGTTAGGGCTGGAGTTCCTGTTGGGATCGACGTTCCTGTGGTTCGCTCACTCGGCGCCCTTTGAACTGATCTGGCACACCTCCCGCGCTGGACCGGCTCCCTTCGTCTTCTCCCTTTCTGGATTGTGTATCATGCCACTTGATTGATCATTAAATCGACGTGTAGAAAAGCTGGTGTAAGTACTGTGTCAAAGAACAAAGACGGAAGGGAGGAGAGAGGAGTTTATCTCAGCCATTGTCTCTCTCACAGGGAAAGGACGCAACCCAGCACACCTGTTGGTTCTGGCCACTATACGTGATTGGCAACAGGTGAATCGCGTATCCAACATTACTTTCTTCAATGTTTTTTATTCCCAAAATTATATTCCCCAATGTCAATGTTTCCAACAGATCATTGAAATAAGGGCAGAGCTTCGCATAGGCTATGGCGCATCGTTTGCCAACCCTATGATGTGAAAATTAAAGATATCGTGTCCAGCATCACTTGTTCGATTTGTTCAATTTTTGTAAACGAATTTCAATTAAATATGAATAGTCTGATTCAAGAAAGAAGGCTCATATGCTTTTCATTTTGTCCGTGAAACACCAATCAAATTATTGCTCGTTGCTGTCGTGCAATGCCAATATTTAGACTGTCATCGGAATGGTCAAGTGGTCACCCAACACCTTCATTCACCCTCTGAATTGTTGGAAGAAACCGAGCTCCTTTTAACGAAGAAACCAAGGTGGCCAATATCTCGCAGTACATTAGCCCCATTTTCGTTTGTGTATACCTGTGTGTCACAACGCCAATAATTCGCACAAATTATTGCTAGGTGTATGTGAAAGAAACGTGGCGAAATTGGACGTTGGGAACAACCAGTGGCGCAGCCAGGATTTTCCTAAGAGGGGACTCGACACCCCCTCCCTCTATGTGAAGAAACAAAGAAATTCGTCGGCGAGAAAATTATCGCTTTTACGCCATGGAAGTCTCAAAATGTCTCGTTTCACCTAGCGTATTTTTGTTGTTGTTAAGGAGGTGGGATGGTTTCGGGCCCCTGGTCCCTCTCAGCTGCGCCTCTGGAAGCAGCGATAACCCTGCGAAGTCTCCACCTACGGCGCAACGTCCGTGTCTGGACAAACACCAGACCCACTTGCTGCCGCATTGGAGTGGCTGCGAAAGCGCAGCTAGTAGGCCAACAGCCCCAGTAGGTACTGTCCGTGGCCCGTGGTTGGCGGAACCGGCAGGGTGCTGGTGCGCTGAGCCTGTCCTAAGCACACCAGCCCCCTCAAGAAATAAGCCACTGCGCGCGGTACACACTCAGTTTACCATCCTACCTCGCAGGGCTGCGTTCGTCGTAACCGCCTCAACATCCGGCAAATGCGCGGACAGTGCACGCAGCTCACCAGCGAGGCACTGCCGTTGCGTTGCTGCCGTTGCGTCGTTGCCGGTGGGTCGCTGCCGTTGCGTCGTTGCCGATCCGTCGTTGCCGATGCGTCGCTGCCGTTGGGTCGTTCCCGTTGCGTCGTTGCCGTTGCGTCGTTGCCGATGCGTCGCTGCCGGTGCGTCGCTGCCGTTGCGTCGCGGCCGTTGCGTCGCGGCCGTTGCGTCGTTCGGACGCGAATCGATCTACGCCGTTGCCGCCGGCACGGCGCGCGCGACGGCGCCGTGCGGCGTGCGGTCGCCGCGGCACCAGGCGTCGATCGACGACCGCTCTCGTCGCCGTCGTCGTTGCCGACCGTATCCAGGCGGACCAAACAACAGGTCGGGTGCACGCGCACTCGGCGCACACACGCCGAATGTGTCACCGGCACTCGCCGCTGCGCAGGGCGGGCGGGAGCGGCGGCCGCTGAGTCATGTGCCGGCGCTCGGTTGGGGAACATTCACTCGTCCCTCATGTGCACGCCGCTCGGGGGGAACACTCACTTGTCCCCGGGTGCACGGCGCTCGGGTGGGGCTATATGATCAAAATGATCGATGAGCCCTAAAGCCCCCGCTCGGGTGGGGAACACTCACTCGTCCCTCATGTGCACGGCGCTCGGGTGGGGAACGTTCACTCGTCCCCGGGTGCACGGCGCTCGGGTGGGGAACATTCACTCGTCCCCGGGTGCACGGCGCTCGGGTGGGGAACATTCACTCGTCCCTCATGTGCACGGCGCTCGGGTGGGGAACACTCACTTGTCCCCGGGTGCGCAGTGCTCGGGTGGGGAATGTTCACTCGTCCCCGGGTCCACGGCGCTCGGGTGGGGAACACTCACTTGTCCCCGGGTGCGCAGTGCTCGGGTGGGGAATGTTCACTCGTCCCCGGGTCCACGGCGCTCGGGTGGGGAACATTCACTCGTCCCTCATGTGCACGGTGCTCGGGTGGGGAACATTCGCTTGTCCCCGGGTGCACGGCGCTCGGGTGGGGAACCTTCACTCGTCCCCATGTGCACGGCGCTCGGGTGGGGAACATTCACTCGTCCCTCATGTACACGGCGCTCGGGTGGGGAACATTCACTCGTCCCCGGGTGCACGCTGCTCGGGTGGGGAACGTTCGCTTGTCCCTCATGTGCACGGCGCTCGGATGGGGAACATTCAGTCGTCCCCGGGTGCACGGCGCTCGGGTGGGGAACACTCAATTGTCCCTCACGTGCACGGCGCTCGGGTGGGGAACGTTCACTTGTCCCTCATGTGCACGGCGCTCGGGTGGGGAACACTCACTTGTCCCTCATGTGCACGGCGCTCGGGTGGGGAACATTCACTTGTCCCTCATGTGCACGGCGCTCGGGTGGGGAACATTCACTTGTCCCCGTGTGCACGGCGCTCGGGTGGGGAACATTCACTTGTCCCCGGGTGCACGGCGCTCGGGTGGGGAACATTCACTTGTCCCCGGGTGCACGGCGCTCGGGTGGGGAACATTCACTTGTCCCCGGGCGCACGGCGCTCGGGTGGGGAACGTCAGTCGTCCCCGGGTGCGCTGGCGGCGACGCGAACCTGTAACGAACACGGTCGGAGAGTCAGGCTCGTGGTATGTGCTTCAGTGGAAGCATGCGGAAAACGGGGAGTATACATTTTTCCCCGACTACTTCGGCGGCATGTGTGGTAGACACACTTCTGCTATAGCATGGCGACTTTCGATTGTCTTTCCTGCTTCGCAGGCACCCATCTACTTGGAGAATGGTGGTATATAAACAGGCAGGCCTACCTAGGTCGCCTAGGTAGGTACAGGTGCTATCCGAAAAACATGACTAAATCACGACTCTGGCGCGCATCTCACCTTTTACAGTGATGGCATAGAAGCAGCACAACAGTCCACATGTAGTGAACTTAGTACATGAAACATTACAACCGGCCGAAAACAATGTTTGCTGCCGTTCACAATGGTAGGAAAATCTACCCGTTGGAAGTATTGGCAATAGGTTCCCAATTTCCCAGAAATCAGACCAGGAAATATTAAGGACATGTTCACCGGGCATGACTTTACATTCACTGACACGGTGAACAGAAACTAACACACCGGCAGAACATGATATGCTTCATTTCACTGAAGCACAAGCTAACACTGAAAGCTTACTAAGCGCTTGAAAAGCTTTGTTATAGTACCACATATTCCGGAATATTCGCTGATGTGTTTTCTTTTCCATGCACAGTGGTCGTACTCTCTAGAGCTTTACATACGCTGTCCACAGCAAACTCCTTCGCAGTGGTGATTCGTGCTTTATATTTACCTACTCAATTTTGTTTGGTCTAATCCATCATTTGCATGATAAAGTTAGAGTTCCATCTATGCATGTCACGCGTCGAGCAAAAGCAGCCTCGGCTTACAGTTTCACCGGCTCATTCGGATGAGCAGCGGGGTGGTGGTTGATTGTGCCGGATTGTCGTTGCTGGCGCCGGCACTGAAACACTTCGTCCTGTGACGTGACGACATCGCTCAGCCGGCAGCAGGCGCACAATCGACTGACCTTGAGCCAAAGCCGACCTTGAGATTCGGGCGCCGGGCCGGCAGAGCTTTCCGGCTGGAGAAAACAAGCGCCACCGCATGCCCCGAAGCGCTTCGTGGAAGCGTACGCTCAAGTGAATGAACAATTTGCAGCCATCGATATTCTGGAACGCTGGCGAACTCACGCATATCACTCAGTACAAACATGATTGCTCTGTACAAAAATACATCCTTGACATTTCCCCACCAACGTCAAGGATATTGCGTGGTGGCCAGTTTCCGTCAGAATAAGGGTCGCCTGCACGACCTTTGAAATATCCCGTCTCATTTTCCAATTACGCTAAAAATAGCTCGATCACGGCGCAATTCGTGCATATCTTAATAGGTCCACAAACCCACGAAGGCGATCTCCCAACAAAACTTCAAGCCCTCTTTGATTGACTGTTGCATGCGTGGGGTGCCCGGCGCATCAGGAAGCTGTGAAGTATTCCCCACTCAAGGGCACCTGTTTGTTTAAGGTTGGCCTCACTGGACAGGGCTGCTTGATGCGCGCGCCGCGCTACCTCCCGTACCGTGCAGGTGTTCCCGCATCGCCTCGTCCAACAGCTGTTCACGTCTGACGCGTCATAGTGGTGGTGTCACCTCGGGTGTGGGCGACAGCAGCGGCATCTACACGCCGGTCTCAGAAGCTGGAGTGCGATGATCACCACCAGGTGGTTCTTTGTGCTCGTGCTGTTCATGGCCGCGGGCGGCCTTCGAGTTCGACCGACCCAATCGGTCCGGTAACCAGCACGGTAACCAGCACGGCAACCAGACGCCATAGTTCGACCGACGACGCTGGTGATTAGCAGGGCATAGCTATGCCTATGCATATGCCTAGGCACAAACGGTCGATCAGGTGCAAGTTCGAGTCACTGAAACCATATTTTTATTTAAAAAAGTACACGAATGTCACTAAATATATCGCAGCTACATTGACGCCAATTTCTGGGTGCAACTTTAAGTACCGGAAGAATCGAACCAAACACAGGCCCGACGACTCATCTGGCGCTGCAGTGAATCAAATGGGTCTAGCCATGCATGGGTCTAGCCAAGGTCTGGCCATGCACTCTGTAGTCAGCAGAGTTCATGGCACGGCTTGAAGAAGCGGCTGGGCGGCTCTGATGCTGACTTGGGGACAGGTTCCAGCACTCACACATGGCTGAGGCGTGACGGCGGCTCAGTCGGCGGCGGGGGTGGGGGGGGGGGGGAGGGGTCGCCTGTGCCATCGACGCCCTGCTGTCATCACCGCGTCCGTCCGACCCAGCCAAAGCTAAAGTCATTATCAGACCGAGACATACCGCCGTGACGGTGGCGGTACACTACTATAGACAGTCGGATGATGAATATCGCCGTGACGGTGGCGGTACGCTGTAGGCAGTCGGATGATGACTATCGCCGTGACGGTAGAGGTACGCTGTAGGTCGCCGGATGATGAATATCGCCGTGACGGTGGCGGTACGCTGTAGGCAGTCGGATGATGAATATCGCCGTGACGGTGGCGGTACGCTATAGGTCGCCGGATGATGAATATCGCCGTGACGGTGGCGGCACGCTACTGACCGCCGGATGACGATGCGGCCCTACTAAGCATAACAAGCACGGGGTCGTTTTCTGCTCTGCAGCTCGCCGCCGGTAAGCTAGTGGCCAAAGGTGACCTCTTGATCTCCTTGAGGTTGACTGGTCAGCGGCGGGGCGCTGGGCCGAGCCGGCTAATCTCTCCTGCGCCACTTGTTCCATTGACGCTGCGAGCCTATCAGGCCTGAGAAGTGGTGTTTGAGTCATCGGGAAGTGGCCAAACATCGGGTTTTTCTCTTCTTCTATTGCGTATCAGGCACTTTTTGTTGTTGCCACCGGTGCTGGTGTCCGAGGTCGTGTATTCGTGATCGCTCGCGAACGGACGCCAGCCGCCGGCTCCATCTGGAGGCTCAACCTCGGAATCGGGAACATTCACCCTATTTGGAACAAAGCAGGACTGTCCGTGATCAGTCGTTTTCTTTCATTTTCTCTAAGGGACGCTCTGATCTGAGAATGTAAAACAATAGGATTGGTCTTTTCAACGTGCTCAAATTAGGTTTTCAATGCAGGGACACATGACGTTTGGAACCGCGCTTCTCACAGGAATCCTACACCCACAGTGCCAAATTTCCCGATGTGTGTGTGTGTGTGTGTGTGTGTGTGTGTGTGTGTGTGTGTGTGTGTGTGTGTGTGTGTGTGTGTGTGTGTGTGTGTGTGTGTGTGTGTGTGTGTGTGTGTGTGTGTGTGTGTGTGTGTGTGTGTGTGTGTGTGTGTGAGTGTGTGCGTGTGTGTGTGTGCGCGTGTGTGTGGGGGTGTAAAAAGATGAACAAATGTGTCGCGCTTC
This sequence comes from Imbricaverruca yamaguchii, assembly GCA_034440575.1. Taxonomy (NCBI): domain Eukaryota; kingdom Metazoa; phylum Arthropoda; class Thecostraca; family Neoverrucidae; genus Imbricaverruca; species Imbricaverruca yamaguchii. Next base: position 1,945,932 of record JAOTOL010001620.1, read on the forward strand.
TTCAACAGCGGAATCAGGCACCGAAGCTAGAGGAAAAGGAAGTCGAGAACAACAAGCGCGCCCCCGATGGCCGGATGCATTTCACGTGCTGGTTTATTCCTCCTCAGGAACGCTACAGGGCACTTCCTCAACAGAGGGGAACACTGTTCTCCGGGCCTCGGCTGTCCGGAAGCTTTCTCTCATCAGTGGCAGAACATCTACACTCGACTGCAACAATGCTGGTGCGAGCAGCGTTCGACGTATCTGGTGCGAAGAGGGACTTGGCGTGTGAAACGCGCCGAAGTCAGCGATGGACCACGCCCGGCAGCGAGGCGACGGTGAGCGCCAGGGGTGCAGGCGCAGTGCGACTCTGCTGGCCATGGCACTGCTGCTCAATTTGAAAACAACTGTTCATAACTGCTTTCGGAACGATACGGGAACAATGATGAGCTGAAGCCAATCTTTCCGATCATTCATACACCGCGTCCATAAGTGAAGAAAAAAAACACATTTGAAACAGTTACTTTTCGAACGATTTCGTTTTCTTTTGGGGAAGGGAAAGGGGGTCACACAGCTCGGGTTCTTTGATCCGCCAGGAAGTCAGCCCTCAGTAAATCAAAACTGCCCCGTATGATGGAATTCCAGCGTCACGTGCTGAGTGACGCTGGTGGGTTTTTACAAATTGAGATCTTTGCAATGAGCATGGTTGATTTTGATGTGCTAAAAGTTTACAATTTGCGACAACGTCATGTTATACCAGCTTCAATTGTATGCGAGAATGGCCGGCCGAGGACAAAATTATATACCTGCAGTGTGAAGCCCACTTGCAAATGCATGCGCATCATATTGAAACCACTATGTAGATCGCAGTCATGGCCATGTAAAGACTGGCCGATAAGGCAGAGGTGAGCAGAGGGGCTGCAGCCCCCAGCCGTGATCGAGCCTGACATTGGCCCTAATGACCCAATCATAGTCGACTTTAAAACGGTGCTTACCCTCCATCCCCAAATTGGCACCGTTCCCTCGCCAATGGTCATGGATGAATAATTACATTTATTACCAATCACATCATCTCCTGCGGTAGCTCATCTGGTTACAGCGCCAACTCGCGGACTCGTCCTGCGTTCCTGACAACACAGGGTCCGGGAGGCTTCACGAGCTGGCATGGCGACCGGGTCCGCTGGGTCCGCTGGCAACTGACCCGATCAGGCCGGAGACGCGGCAGCCGGGGGGGGCAGACGTGTCGTCGCAATGGCGGCACGTTAAACACCCGGTCAATATTCTGCCGCTGAACCGGGATTTCCAGATGGTGCGGTGGGGTCCGAGTTCACGGAATGAGCTCGGCTCAACGTAGGTCCCTGCTCCATAGATCCACCCCAGCAAGCATTCAGATTAAATTTCCTGAAGGAAGCAAATACAATCAGTCGTAACATATACGCATGGACACATAATTTGTAGGCTTGTCTCACAGTAAAGCAGACGTTCTACTCCCTTCAGAAATGATTTTAATACCCACACCTCCCATCACATCATATTTTAACGCACGTCTTGCTCTCCACGTGAGTGAGGCAGGAGCGGTGGTCTGGTACGGCGGTGGCACGCGACGACGGGTCAATCTGTCTGTCCCAGACCGCGACAACAGGTCAAACTGTACACCCTGGACCGTGGCGATAGGTCAAACTGTACACCCTGGGCCGTGGCGACAGGTCAATCTGTCTGTCCCAGACCGCGACAACAGGTCAAACTGTACACCCTGGGCCGTGGCGACAGGTCAAACTGTACACCCTGGGCCGCGACGACAGGTCAATCTGTCTGTCCCAGACCGCGACAACAGGTCAAGCTATGATAGCCGAGCCACGGCGACAGCGGCAGCAGGCGGAAGCCCCACATCTCACGGCCGGCCTCCAGGGAAGCCTGCCCGCGACGCTGCTGCCGGCCTCCAGGGAAGCCTGCCCGCGGCCCTGCTGGAGGGAGGCCGTACTAACGGCCGACTGCACCTTCCGGCGACGGCGGGGAGTCGTTGGCTCCTCCTCTGCCAGTGCGGATCCACTGGACGGATACAAGCGGTCAACTGGGATCATGCGCCACCCCCATCCAGAATGGAGATGTGGCAGCCCATCGAGCGGACCAAGAGCGCCTCAAGGACGATCGAGTATCACCCGCCCGAGTTGTACGCCTGCGCTCAACGACTGTTTCGGTGCATGGCGTCGCTCTCAGTGGAGCAGGTGCACTCTGGGCGGAAAAGGCTCCATACAGAACGATCCAGTGCAACCCCACCCACCCTCCTCGCCAGAAAAAAAATCCTGAAATCAGTGGTGACCCTCCGGAGAAATGGCGCCCCTCAGCAAGTTCTCCTCCACGATAAAATGCTCTGGATCTGCCGCTGTGTCGAGCAGGGGTCGCTTGGTCAGCTCGAAGGGCCCGGTCTCCAGACCCACTAGCCATTCCAGGGAGGGACCATTCCGACCATGGCAACCCGAAGCGATTAAAAGGTTAAAAGTGGGACGGCATAGTGTCTCTGCCCCCTCCCCCCGAAGCCAACGGAATTAATAAACTAAGTTAAATTGTAGCAACCTTTGCCGAGGTTAAAAAACTAGCATCTATTAAAGAATCTCCAATTTTGAAGTTTCTTTAATAAATGCTTGGAAGCCAATATGGTAGCATAGACATCTGACAGACATCGAGGGTTCAATGCTGCTCAGATTCTGCTTACAGCAAGAGTTAACAAAATCTGATCCGTCAATGCGTGCACATGCACGAACGTTGACGTGGTACTAGACGTTGGACGTGAACGTAAACGTTCTGGTAAACAAGAACAAAAATCCTGTAACTTAAAAGCGGTGGAGGTAGGCTGGGACCCATGTTTTAAAATTGTTATTTTAAAACATGGGCCCCTTTGCCAAATAGAGGTCGAGATCCGGTGCTTTAACACACAAAAAATAGTGTGAGAATGGGCACCCTCAAAATCCGTTCGGCCCCACCACTTAAGCAATTCCTAGGTACCCAACGGAGGATGGGAGGGCGGGGGGTCTGACACCGGAAATTGAAAGTTGGCTCCCCAAACTGGTGGCCTAGATCCGCCAGTGATCAGACGGGTGCTCACAGGTTGGTGCACTCCACCGCGTCATTGTAGTCCTAAACCGTAAACATAATGCGTGCATCTATCAATCTGCATTATGCACCCGTCAATATCATGGGCTATGCTGACTTAACGACATTGCACTAAGTGTACATCTCAACAGGAGGTATCCGAAGTTGCTATCCTCCTTGCAAAATATCTGGATGCCCCATAGGACTCACGTGCAGCAAATGCCGCTGCTTGCATAAATCCATGCGCATAAATCAAGACAACAAACACTACATTCAGCAACAAATAAGGTTATTAGGCACATCCCTGAAAAAGTAAGGCCGAACGGCTATGAAGTAAACCATGCTGTAAAACATCATAAGTAAAATTTTCCTCTCTGACGCTTTCTGGTGCGATTGGAATGAATTTCACATCAAGTCCTTTGGAATCAGTCGTGGCATGGCAAGGCGCTACTCTACACCTACTTCAGTGATGTTTGGCTTGATGTTGGGATTTAAACATCCTCCCCATCTCTGGTCATTTCGAGACTATTTTAATGAGGAGATGGAGAATATAGGGCACAGGTAAATGTCGCGCGGTCCTGACTTTGTGATGTGACTGATTATAATCAGTCACCAATTCACACCGAGTGGATAATTATCCACTTGGGGTGAATCGGTCCCGTGTCCACGTGAAACAGCCACATAACACAGCCGTCAGTCAGCCGTCATAACACAGCCACATAACACAGCCGTCAGTCAGCCGTCATAACACAGCCACATAACACAGCCGTCAGTCAGCCGTCATAACACAGCCACATAACACAGCCGTCAGTCAGTTGGCGTTGAGCGCGCACGACTCGCGGCCTTTTCCACGCCGGGACACCGACAGCACTCGAAATTGAGATAGGGGGCGTAGCTGCACCAGTCTGTGCCGCCTCCGCCGCCGCCGCCGGTCGCCCCTCCCCTCCTCCCACAGCGCAGCCGGGTCGGGTTACTCAGAGAGCCCGGCACCGCCCACGCCCCCTCCCCCAGTCGCCGCAGCGCCCATGGCGACATCTATCTGTCGGGAGGAAAGGCAAATCGACTGCCGTGGAAATGCTGACATACACAATGCAGTTGTAGACAGCTGATAGCTGATTGGAAAATACACACACGCACACGCACACACACACCACATGTTGCATACTTCGCATCGGGTAACCCGACCAGCCGTGGAGGACCCGCGACCAAGAGAAATGATCAACATTGATTGTGAAATTGTGTGAGCAAAGTCACCGGTAATCGGCGCAACGCAAAATTTGATAATAGCTGGCCAGTTTCCCGTATATCAAGAAGAAGGAGAAGGTGGCAATAGTCGAATATTTCGCCTGTACTGATGAGACTTGATCACCGGAATACAGTACTATGGGACATCACCGTAAGTATTATATCGTATAGTATAGTATGCCAGTGACCAAGCCCATTGGTGGATAATCGCTCGCATTCCAGATGCTTTCCATCAATTTCAACAGGCCCCGAAGCTTTTAGGGATGACTTCCCATACGGTTCTATGGTTAGCTTCTGGTGTATACTCTAGGCTAAAGGTGCACAGGCGCCCGTAAAACAAAACAATTATCCGCTCACGACCCAGCAACATCAACTAAAATAAAATAGTTTGACATTACCACCTTTTCGTTCCTCTTGAATTTCAGCAAGCTGATCAACTCTAGGCTTATCTCACCTGGGGAAATACCCGTAATGCCCATATCAAAGCGTAGAATACGGATGAATATACAATTGGGCAGCGCGTTTGCATCAAAGCTGAGACATCAAAGCTGAGACTATGGCTATACATTAGAGCGAAAATGTATGTTCACCTTTGTATAATAAATTTAAATCAGCTCTATCATTGCTCTGAAACACTCATCAATAAGGCAAGTCCCTCGCCACATACATATTTTATTAGTACTGGGCCGGACTAACTTCGGATCACGGTGGAATCCTCGCGTCACGTGCAATTGTTGTGTGTGGGGGGTGGGAGGGGCACGGTTTTTCAACCTTTGAGAAAGATTTTGAAACACCGCTGCATTTACTTGAGATCCGCACTCGGATCTGGGGACCACACGGAAACTGAGGGCCAGAGCGATTATTTGAACTCCAGCGCGATTTTAGTCGCCGTGCGATTTTAGACTGGCGTTTTTTGTTACCCATGCGAGAGCTCTGAGGCCCCTCTGTACTTTATTGGGTCCCGACGACATCATTTTTATCACATCGCCGACGTGAATTTGGTGTTCCTGTTTTACTTTTGGGGACCACAGCCCAAGTTTCGGGGCCCTGCTGCATTTATTTCGAGTCCCAGACGCGAATTTGTCAGGCCCCGACGCAAATTTTTTGCCACAGCGTGATTTTTTTAGTTCGATCCTTCGCGCTCACTACATCTCATCAGGGGGTGATTGGAACTGCTTTCCATTGTCCGCTTGGGGACGCCACCGCTTCGCAGAATGCACAAGAGTAGATCTTCAATAATTAGGAAATGCCAAGGTGACACACTGCAAGAAATAGACCTTGCGAACCTAGGTAGCCTGTAATGTTTCAATCCCCTGATGATTGAACTCCACGTTATGACACCAAGCAAAACAGCACACCCGTTAACACTCGCACGTCCGGCGATCCGCCCAACTTCGCCGGTCTGGGGGGGGGGGGGCAGATGTCTGCCCCTAAGATCTCTATAACTATGCTAGCTAGCGACAAACTAAAACGGTGTTGGATAGCTGGTGACAAGCTCTATCGAAAGTATTTCGGGCATATTTTCGCTCAGGTCAATATTCAGGTCACTGGGTTACCATAGGTCAAATTCGACCAGGTCGGTTGGAACTCTCAGATATTGACACATATCTCAGGACCTGTAACAGATAGAAATAAACGGCGAACGCTATTCGACAGTCCTTGAAATGTGCTATCAAAAATACGCGTTGTGATCTAAGGTCAGGTCAACATAAATCATGACCTCAGGTCAAGGTCATGAAGTAGCCTAGGGAGGGCATGTAACCTATCAATCGACATTTCTTGGCGATACAAGCACAATGATGGTAATTTTAGCCTTCTAGCCCAATGCAGTGCGATATAATGCGCAGAAATGTGCTAGCGATCTCAGGTGACCTCAAATGACCTTGGCGATGTCTCTGAACAAAAATGTCAGTGGTAACATTGAGCATAGCTTCCAACTACACGCCACAACCGTTGTGAGGTCATTCCGAGAGCAAATATGTAACCAGGAAACATTTGTATATTTCACAATATCCCTATAATGGGGGAAGCCATGTCCGCGACCTGACCTCGGGTCAATGCTACGAAAAAACGAGATATATATTTTGGTCCATAATGAGATAATGATGTGTTATAAGTTTAAAATCAATCACCCAATTATTGTGGAAGTTATGCCACCTAGAACTCCGAGGGATGTTGGGCCACTTCGCCTGACCTGGTGACCTCACCTGAGACGACCCAGGGTTAAAAATGTATGAGCATATGCGGGAAAAACTAATGAGCAGCCATGCGAGGTTTGGCCTTCCTAGCCCGATTAGTATGGCGGCAAATTAGAAAGAACCGCAGGGGGAGATATCTGCCCCCCAGACGTGCGCGTGTTAAGTGCAGTCTTTGTCGCGCAGTATTTATCGCGCCAACGACGGGAAGCGTATCACAAGACGTGACCAATTTAGTTCCAAGCAGATGCGTAACATGATTGACTCAATTTTCAATGCAGTCACAGTGTGGCGCGATCTTTCCATCGGAGCCGTCGCAAGGCCAAAGCAGAATGCGCGAGTGCCTGATGGAGAAGATCTATCGGCTTCCTGTGTCGCTCTGAGCAGAGGCGCACCCAGGCGCTGCCCGCAAACCCAACCTGCCCCTCTCCCTCGGCGTGAGAAAGCTGTCCGTTCCAGCGTCCCTGATCCCGGGTGGTAAGCGCTCAACCCCGACAACGTTTGGGCATGGGCCGTCCCCTGCACCAGATCTGAGCACGCCCTTTGTGCTGAGTGGCCCAAGGCCGGTTCCGGAGCGGCGTTGTCACGCGCGCCGTCGGCTCTCGATTGCTGGCGACTGGTGCCGACTGGTGTCGACATGTGGTGCCGGCTGGTGCCGACTGGTGCCGACCTGTGGTGCCGACTGGTGTCGACCTGTGCGTGGTGCCGACTGCTGCCGAATAAAGCCGACCTGTGGTGCCGACCTGTGGTGCCGACCTGTGGTGCCGACTGGTGCCGGCTTGCGCCGACCTGTGGTGACACTGAGGCGCTGATGCATCGACGTCACTGGTCGGCAGCAGGCGCGCTCGTGTCGACTCACGCCTCTGATGCTGACATCCAATTGCGGTCGACTCCGACATCAGAGATGTGGCACTGACACAAACAGTCACACTGACACCGATACTGACACCGATACTGACACCGATACAGACATCAACACTCACACTGTCACCGTCACGGACACTCAACACCGACACCGACACCGACACTCTCACACTGGCACCGACACCGACACTCACACTGACACTGACACCAACACTCACACCGACACCAACACTCACATTGACACCGACACCGACACCTGTAACGGCATCGACACCGACACTGATACTTACATCGACATCGACATCGACACCAGCAGCCGACAACCGACACCTACACCCGGCATGGGCACCAGACACTGGCACCGATATCGATGCCGAGACCGACAACGATAGCTGACATTCAGCACCGACATCAGAGACCGACATCGGCATCGACACCAACACCGATACCCGATGTCCGACACCTACACCAACACCGACACATACATCTGCATCAACAGCGACACCAACATCGGCACCGATCGGCACGGCACCTACACCAACACCAACACCAACACCAACACCAACACCGACCCCGACCCCGACTCCGACCACGACCCCGACCCTGACCCCGACCCCAACCCAAACCCCGACCCCGACCCCGACTCCAACCCCGACTCCGACCCGACTCCTACCCCGACCCCGACCCCGACCCCGACCCCGACCCCGACCCCGACCCCGACCCCGACCCCGACCCCGACCCCGACCCCGACCCCTACCCCGACCCCGACCCCGACCCCGACCTCGACCCCGACCCCGACCCCGACTTCGACACACGACATTCACCACCGACATCCGACGACCGACACCAGCCGGCATAAGACGGTCATTTGCTTACGCAGGGCGTACTATATGTATATACCATCATACATGACTGGGTTCAGTGACTTTGATGTGGGAGAGGGGAGGACACTCGTCTGGGCGGACGCCGTTTCCTCGAAGGTGCACCACTAATTGAGACAAATTCAAGGAGGTGCACTCGAGTAACGCTGCAGGGCTTTTTCTACGGAGAAAGGATCCTCCGCCAGAAAATCAAAATTAGTGGATGGAGGTGTGCTCGGGAGTCCTGAATGAGCGCATTTTCCAGTCAGAAAGGGGAGTCCGCATCTTTATGGGTGAGTGTGGAGCAACATGCCCCTTATGTCCCTTGTTCGACTCGTGAACACATAGTTTATTAACACATAATACGTACACACAAACATACACACGCTCACACGTCTGTGTACACACACACACACACACACACACACACTATTATATATATATATATATATATATATATATATATATATATATATATATATATATATATATATGCGTATGTTCGTTCTCTATCTCTAGCGGATGGCGCTCTTCCTATATTAAAGACCCAAAGACCCAAAAACGTTCTCTTCTCCATCTTCACGTGAGTGACGATGTACAAGAGGGACGTCCATCTTGTATCTACCACTTAGGTAGTACATAGAGCGCATTCTGTGCGAGCAATCCGTTGTCCAAAAGGAATTCCATCACTATTCACGGAGTGAGGCGTTCTGCATGTATTTCACTTGGAATTCCGCGTTTGACGATGGAGTCGAAACAAAGCAACTCCTTTGCCTTTCCGCCAAGATGGCGGCTCCCAGCGTCGAAACACGAACGAACAATTCCGAGCATTATACGCACACTATATAAAAAACAATCATTCGCCTTGCATTTTATATTTGCAGCATTCACCACCAGCTGTTCGGTGGCATCATCTGCTTCACCACTTGACGAACTGCTGTCGCTGAATAATTTCACAATCACAATATCTTATTACATTCGTTTTCAGAGCCACACAATCAAGGAAACCGTACAGAGGTGCAACCTTTAAGATGGTAACATAGGAGGGTGGGATCTAATGGTGGCTGAATTGAAGTTCGACTTCGAAAAGCAGTGCTCATATGGGGTACTTCTGGAAGGCGCTACTGACGCCTTCGTCACGTGACATGGCTCCGTTCAGGATCGCGAACGTTCGCCGGAGGCGGTTCGGGAAGTGCATTTTCTATGTATCGGAATTCCGGACGCAACAACGCACCCATACTATGAATAGTGCGTTGCTATCAGTGGGAAAGAGAGCAATGTTTCCGCGACACGGCCAAGGCGTCGGTCGGACCGACAGGGCTCTACTTTCCTGCCGGAAGTTCCCGTTGGCGCTAATCGTGCCCGAGCACGGCGGCCGCCGTTTATTGGAGGGGACGGCACAGGCGGAGAGGGCGACACCCTTTCCCCGGCCAGAGCCGCCTGTACGCACTGTGGGGGAAAGCGGGGCAATAACTGGCGATAAACAGGGCGGTGCGGGGCGCACCACTCTGCAGCCACCGGGTGTCATCTGTGCGTCGCCCGACGCCACGCAGCTGGGGAAGGCGTAGGCAGTCTGGACGACACGGGTCACTGGTATGGTGGCGCAGGCAGTCTGGACGACACGGGTCACTGGTATGGTGGCGCAGGCAGTCTGGACGACACGGGTCACTGCGGAATGGTGGCGCAGGCAGTCTGGACGATACGGGTCACTGGTATGGTGGCGCAGGCAGTCTGGACGACACGGGTCACTGGTATGGTGGCGCAGGCAGTCTGGACGACACGGGTCACTGCGGAATGGTGGCGCAGGCAGTCTGGACGATACGGGTCACTGGTATGGTGGCGCAGGCAGCCTGGACGACACGAGTCACTGGTATGGTGGCGCAGGCAGTCTGGACGATACTGGTCACTGGTATGGTGGCGCAGGCAGTCTGGACGATACTGGTCACTGGTATGGTGGCGCAGGCAGTCTGGACGATACGGGTCACTGGTATGGTGGCGTAGGCAGTCTGGACGATACTGGTCACTGGTATGGTGGCGCAGGCAGTCTGGACGATACTGGTCACCGGTATGGTGGCGCAGGCAGTCTGGACGATACTGGTCACTGGTATGGTGGCGCAGGCAGTCTGGACGACACGGGTCACTGCGGAATGTTGGCGTAGGCAGTCTGGACGGCACGGGTCACTGCGGAATGGTGGCGCAGGCAGTCTGGACGATACGGGTCACTGCAGAATGGTATCACTTAAGCCGAACTCCGGCTTTTCTTGGACCTTGAACGTGGTTTTAATGCTCGTCATCACACTGGACTATCTAGTTGTTTGAGTTTTGAGGGGGCTTCGACCAGAATATATGATTACTTGGCAATTGATCACACAATTGAACCACATCTCCTCATCGGTCATGAGCTTGGCAATACCTACAGTCACTACATCACTCCTCATCAGTCATTAGCTCGGCTCAGCACTAGAAAACTGGCACCACATGGTGTCACATGGGCGTCGGTAGCTCAGTGGTCAAGCTGGGCGTCTGGCAAGCCAGAGGTACGGGGTTCGATTCCCCGCGGTTCCCGCCCTTCCTGCCAGGGTGAGAGGCAGGCGACGCGGTGTGGCCTCGCTGCTGAGTGCGTCGTAAAGCCACATGGTGTCACATAGTGCAGCACCACATGGTGCTATAAAGTGCGGCACCACATGTTGTCACATAGTGCAGCACCACATGTTGTCACATTGTGCGGCACCACATGGTGTCACATAGTGCAGCACCACATGGTGTCACATAGTGCTAGCCTAAGCCTTACATCTACGCTCTAAGCCTTACATTGAGTACTGAGCCACACTTCCTGCCAGTCAGACACAGAGCGGAGCTTTCTGTACCGGCCGGTACACCACCAGTACCTGTGTCCGGTACACCACCAGTCCCTGTGGCCGGCTATGTGACACTCTGTACCGGCCGGTACACCACCAGTCCCTGTGGCGGCATGTGACACTCACCGTTGGCCGTACACCACCAGTCCCTGTGGCCGGTACACCGTACCTGTGGTCGGTACACCACCAGTCCCTGTGGCCCGGCTATGTGACGCTCTGTACCGGCCGGTACACCACCGTCCCTGCAGCCGGTACACCACCAGTCCCTGTGGCCGGCTATGTGACGCTCTGTACACCACCAGTCCCTGTGTCCGGCTATGTGACGCTCTGGGCCGGCCGGTACACCACCAGTCCCTGTGGTCGGCCGACCTGTACACCACCAGTCCTGTGGCCGGCTATGTGACATCAGATTGCCGCGCAGGGTGGCCGGCCGGTGCACCACCAGTCCCTGTGGCCGGCGTGACCACCAGTCCCTGGTCGGCCGGTACACCACCAGTCCCTGTGGTCGGCCGGTACACCACCAGTCCCTGTAGCCGGCCGACCTACACGTGTGCCGCGGCCGCTCTGGGCCGGCCGGTACACCACCAGTCCCTGTGGCCGGCCCCGTGCGTGCCGGGCCGCTCTGGGCCGGCCGGTACACCACCAGTCCCTGTGGTCGGCTATGTGACGCTCTTGTACACCACCAGTCCCTGTGCCCGGCTACGTGCGTGCCGCGGCCGCTCTGGGCCGGTCAGTCCCTGTGGCCGGCTATGTGACGCTCTGTACCGGCCGGTACACCACCAGTCCCTGTAGCCGGTACACCACCAGTCCCTGTGGCCGGCTATGTGACGCTCTGTACACCACCAGTCCCTGTGGCCGGCTATGTGACGCTCTGTACACCACCAGTCCCTGTGGCCGGCTATGTGACGCTCTGTACACCACCAGTCCCTGTGGTCGGCCGACCTACACGTGCGTGCCGCGGCCGCTCTGGGCCGGCCGGTACACCACCAGTCCCTGTGGCCGGCTATGTGACGCTCTGTACACCACCAGTCCCTGTGGCCGGTACACCACCAGTCCCTGTGGCCGGCCGACCTACACGTGCGTGCCGCGGCCGCTCTGGGCCGGTCAGTCCCTGTGCCCGGCTATGTGACGCTCTGTACCAGCCGGTACACCACCAGTCCCTGTGGCCGGTACACCACCAGTCCCTGTGGCCGGTCGGTACACCACCAGTCCCTGTGGCCGGCTATGTGACGCTCTGGCCGGCCGGTACACCACCAGTCCCTGTGGCCGGCCGACCTACACGTGCGTGCCGCGCTCTGGGCCGGCCGGTACACCACCAGTCCCTGTGGTCGGCTATGTGACGCTCTGGGCCGGCCGGTACACCACCAGTCCCTGTAGCCGGTACACCACCAGTCCCTGTGGCCGGCTATGTGACGCTCTGTACCGGCCGGTACACCACCAGTCCCTGTGGCCGGCTATGTGACGCTCTGTACCGGCCGGTACACCACCAGTCCCTGTGGTAGCCGGCTATGTGACACTCTGTACCGGCCGGTACACCACCAGTCCCTGTGGTCGGCCGACCAACACTGCGTGCCGCGGCCGCTCTGGGCCGGCCGGTACACCACCAGTCCCTGTGGCCGGCTATGTGACGCTCTGGGCCGGCCGGTACACCACCAGTCCCTGTGGCCGGTCGGTACACCCCAGTCCCTGTGGTCGGCCGACCTACACGTGCGTGCCCCGGCCGCTCTGGGCCGGTCAGTCCCTGTGCCCGGCTATGTGACGCTCTGTACCGGCCGTACCACCAGTCCCTGTAGCCGGTACACCACCAGTCCCTGTGGCCGGTCGGTACACCACCAGTCCCTGTGCCCGGCTATGTGACGCTCTGTACACCACCAGTCCCTGTGGTCGGCCGACCTACACGTGCGTGCCGCGGCCGCTCTGGGCCGGCCGGTACACCACCAGTCCCTGTGGCCGGCCATGTGACGCTCTGTACACCACCAGTCCCTGCCTACACGTGCGTGCCGCGGCTCTGGCGGCCGGTACACCACCATCCTGTGGCCGGCCGGTACACCACCAGTCCCTGTGGTCGGCCGACCTACACGTGCGTGCCGCGGCCGCTCTGGGCCGGCCGGTACACCACCAGTCCCTGTGGCCGGCCGACCTACACGTGCGTGCCGCGGCCGCTCTGGGCCGGTCAGTCCCTGTGCCCGGCTATGTGACGCTCTGTACACCACCAGTCCCTGTGGTCGGCTATGTGCGTAACACCAGTCCCTGTGGTCGGCCGTACACCACCAGTCCTGTAGCCGGTACACACCAGTCCCGTAGCCGTAACCTCTGTGGCCGGCCATCAGATTGCCGCGGCCGCTCTGGGCCGGCCGGTACACCACCAGTCCCTGTGGTCGGCCGACCTACACGTGCGTGCCGCGGCCGCTCTGGGCCGGTCAGTCCCTGTGCCCGGCTATGTGACGCTCTGTACCCGGCCGGTACACCACCAGTCCCTGTGGTCGGCCGACCTACACGTGCGTGCCGCGGCCGCTCTGGGCCGGCATCAGATTGCCGCGCAGGGTGGCCGGCCACGTCTGAGGCGGCGCCATCTCAATACAATGGCCGGCCGTGTGCTCGAAATTAATCCACCGACTCGGTAATTGGCAGAGTGGCGCGCCAAGTGGGGAGGGGGAGGCAGGAGGGGAGCAGGCGGTGCTGCTCGGACGCAGACTACGCTCGTAGCGGTGGGCACACATCCATATGGAGCAAGAGCAAACATGCAGTAGCAGAGGTGCATGTAAGATGACATGGAGAGTCAACATAGATGCATTGAAAGGCACACTGGTCGATTCTTTAATTGTTTTTGTTTGGGTGCCGGAGAGTAAAATTTTAACTTTCCCTGTCGTTTTTGTCGTCATATCTTGCCAACTCATGAAACAATTGTGTGCAAATCTAATATATGAAGACGTAGATTTGTTGCTCTCGTTTCGGTGAAGAATTTCCTCCTGCCCTCTCAGTGTCCATGCATGTGTAACTCCTCGTTGCGCCATCCTGTGCAAGAGCAGTATTAATGATGAATGCGCCATCCCTTACGCGCATACATCTTTAGTTCGCAACCACACCAAGTCAATTGCAGGAAGTCAGGCATTCTGTAATCCGATCTGTCTGCTTTCTTCGCAGCGGTGTAGCCAGATGACATAAGACACTGGGTAGCCGCAACAAAGAATAACATTTCGCTCTTTTACGGCGCACGCAGCTGGCCATGCCACAGAACATGGGCACTGCTTCACCCGGAATGGTCGCCGGAAAACCGAAATTCCGAGCCGGTGCGGCGGCAAGATTTCAGCCCCCACCGTATGGCAACGACGGATGACTGCAATGAGAGGCGCGATCCCTCTGTTCCGGCCGTCGACGCCGCACGACCATCGAGCCCGCATACTGCTGGAAACCGGAGACGAAAGTGTAAAGTGCGCGACGGCGATTCGAGATCTTGAACGAAGCTTCGGTGGCATGGAGTAGAAGAGCTTCTCAGAGAGCTTCTCAGTGACGCGGCAACCGTCTCAAAGCTGCTGGAAGGGGAGGGGAAAGCTATTTTGAAGTCGATTATGTTCATACAACACTTATGGGTCAACGCTAAACTCATTCAAAGTTGTGGGGAGGCACTGACCTCTGTCCCCCAGGTTCCTACGCTCTTGGAAGTTGGAGTTCCTCCCTAGACCAACTCTCCGAAGAGAAAAGACCACCCTTCCTGGTCGGCGGGCGATTACACCCTACACAGCCCGTGGCCGCCCAACGAGTCACGTGACGACCGTCTCCGCCGGGGTCAAAGGTGATGCAACTATGCCCTCGGGCACCTCTGCGCACCATCGGATAAAGCGATGATCACACTTTCGTTTTTAGTTTTGCGTTGGGCGTATCCAAACGCGACAAAACGCAGCCGTCTGTACGTTCCTGTACAGTTGTGTACGGTGATACCAGAATTGATACAGGATTGTGTTAATAGCTCAATGGACTCGGGAGGAAAATCTGGAAAACTATTGGTGGGGGCCCAGTACATGGAAACATCACATCACTGCCACGAATTTGGTTGCTGGCTCCCACCTCGTTGGTGGGACCTACGTAGGTGTAGGGTCCTACGTTAAAAGAGCAAGAAGATGGTAGGACAAAGGCAAGAATGGTGTGGCGCAGGCCCAACTAAAGGCATAGGCGGTTGCACCCCCGCCGATGGACATAAACTGTCGATATTGCCGTAATTGTTTGCTGTTTATGTACATTTGTTGAAAACAATGTGTCACCAAAAAATCGGGCTGAATGTCCTTGTCCCATATTCAGAAATAATCTGTGTATATATATATCTTTGTACATCAGTGCATATTGATAATGAGCGTGATCAGTAAATCGCATTGTATCGACATCAAGTTCGATCACGAAAATAAACTGTCACACAGCAATCGCCGCGTCACGATTCTCGCAGAATATGCTAACATTTATCGACTTCACACAGTGACGCAGCGACACACGAACGCGTCCGTACAGGCGCGGAGAGCCGTCGGAGTGTTTGTGCCAGGACAGACACAAACAGACAGTTCCAACAGACAGCGCAGTCAGCTAAGCTGCCCATAGACTCCTGCCCAAGTTAGGCGCCTCTGTCGTGCTGCATCACGTTGATTCGGCCTAGTGTTTATTGTTTGCCTTTCTCCGTGTCGACATGTCGACATTATCACCCAGCAGCGCCCGCCGAGTTTTGCCGCCTTCGCGTCTCACACCCGCCGACGACGACGGTGGCGCCATCTTTACTACATGTGAACAGAGTGCAGCGCTATCACCAAACCACGCCGCACAACTTGCAGTGTGATCAGGAACCACCGCCTGACGGCGAACAACTTTGCATACTGTGTTATTATTTCGTCACTTGTGTGGCACTGATGTCTCCACGGTGCATAGTAGTAGTAGCTAGCACGACGATGCTTCGTCAGTTTCAGTCTTGCGTTGACTTAGTCCTCATTTTTTTGCATTGACTTCTTTCCATGCAACGTTCACAAATAAATGCCTCAGCATTTTGCCGATCGTACGCCGTACATGGTCTTGTAACTAAAATTAAGTTCCTTAGAAATCAGTCCGTGTGTCGAGAAATTTGTCATGCGCGACATTCATTCCATGACAGCTAACTTAACTCTCCATGTCAAACAGGCTAAAGCTTGCCAGTGTTCTATAATCGTGTGGTCGTAGCAACTTTACTAGGTACACACGCTCAAAGAAACACTTGGACTTGGGTCATGGGAATCATGTATCACAGGATAAACTTTTCAACAAATACCCCGACTCATTTCGGAGGAATTCAACTGGGCCACGGCCCAAGACATTGCTCCAGTAGACGGCAGCTCTTATCTCACTAACCATCAGATGTCGCTGCAAACTTAAATAGGTGGCGCTACAAGCGCATTGATGTTCAGCGTGGAGCAGTGTGCATAATTTACCGTAGCCAAGAAGCATATGAACTTCCGATGAACTCGTCTTGAGACCCAATCTATCTTACTCTCTGTTTTTCCTTCTCCCTCTTCCTCTCTCTCTCTCTCTCTCTCTCTCTCTCTCTCTCTCTCTCTCTCTCTCTCTCTCTCTCTCTCTCTCTCTCTCTCTCTCTCTCTCTCTCTCTCTCTCTCTCTCTTTCTCTCTCTCTACTCTCTCTGCCCATAGGGCAGGTGTGCATATCCATATATCAGGCTACTGCATGTCAAGTTCGGGTAGCTGGAGGTGAGGCTGATAATTTCTTCAGCAGTTGCAAGGGTGCGAGGACCCAGGTATGTGGCAGCGGCCCCCTAGAACTATGAGCAAGCTTAACATTGACTATATGAGTGGTGCAGGAAAACAATGACCCTGAGAATGACTGGCCTCACGACTTTGAGACGGCTATCGTGACATTGAGTAGTGAAATCATTCTAAGCATAATTCATGTTTTGCATGCTAACCTTTATGATGCGAAGTCGAAGGACAATTGCTGAAAGGGAAATTACATCTTTTATCAGCCCTAGGGGATGGACTTGCTGAGGTTTCGTGTAATGCAACACATCCCACAATCATTTCACAATCACTTGAATTGAGTGTACTGAATTCATGGGTACCCATTTGTACATGTTTAATGAGGCCGAGGCCCTCCGCCATATTTGCTCGGACTCTGCCTCTCATTTAATTCCAATTTGTGCATGGGATTCTAATTCCCCCATGCTGATCAGAAATTGACTTCCCTGATTGAAACCACATAGAAGTCATGCACATTCTCACATCTCGTGCATCTGATGTCGTGATGTCATGGCATACACAGACTTCCCAGTGTTTGTGGCCGGTGCGACCACGCCCGCCGCACCACGTGGGTCTCTCCCCGGACGATATCTGATCGCACACCAGCACGATCACCGGCGGGTCAGCGGCGCGCCATGTGCATTCCCGCCAGACAGTTGTTAATAGTGCTTGCAGAGCCAGACAGTAATTGTGAGTGGCACTGCGACGGTCTGTGCTCATGCCAGTGGCGAGAACACTGCCCTGCAGCACTCCTGGAGCGGGTTGGATGTCGGCGATGGCGGCGGCTCCTTCGCAACGTTAAAATAATGTTTTTCTCATCAGGTGTGAGATGTCGAAACGTATACAGCAGGGTATGGTTATTTCTCATGTAAGAACGGCAATTACGATATCGTTTCAATCCTTCAAGCTCAACTTTAAGCCAATGGTGTGCTCATAAGTGCGTGGTCTTGGTTCAATTTGGGATGCACCTAATATAGAGATACCGATATTAAAGATAATTATTGCAATATCATGGTATCAGCAGATGACATTGTCTAATAGACCACATCATAAAAACTCTCTATATCTGGAAATATATCTCGAAAATGTACCGCATCGGATCGGATGACTGGCTCCCATGGTTCTGCAGGCAAAAGAGGGCGGATCGGAACTGAGAGCTGTTTTTCTGCTTTCAAGTATTTTGAAACTAACACACCTAAGTCTCCTTCCTCTTCAACAACATCCAGTTCCCCCTTCGCATTGTATATCTGAAAGTCTCACCTCCAGACCCCATGCGCATAACCACATTACACATATGATTGCTGAAAAACATCTGCCATTGGTCAGCCCAGTTCTTTGGTCCCCCAAGTCTAGTTGAGTATTACTAGGTTGATCACTATCATTAGCCATACCTACACTACATAAGTATAAACATCACTTAAGCACGATACTTACACCTACACACGAAATATTCATAGAAACGAGTCATGGACACTTCATAAGCAAATCAGCGAGCACGATGTTGATACTTCCATGTCAAGGGTGTATACTCATGGCAAGGGTGTATGTCGACAATTTTGAGTGGTTACATTTTCAAGAAAAGACTTACATTTTCTTGTTTCGTCTAGTTCATTTCTAGATGCTAAGAGGGAGGGCTCCCCCGCCCCTCTTAGAAGAACGCATAAGTCTGTAACCTAATTTTCATCAAAAGTTGCCGCGAATATTTACTTGCTAGGGTCAAAAGTTCAGTGTACTGTTAGCAGGGGGTCAGGCACAATCGCGGGCAAGCCGAAGGTGAAGAAGGGATGCCACCCTCCTGAAGGAAGGAAGAAGCGTGAAGGAGCAAGAAGACCTTCCAGCTTGCCGATTGTCATTTTCTGATCGGGTTTATGGTGTAGGTTGCAAGTTCGGTGGGTGAAAGAAGGGTGAGCACTTGTTTCAGACAGTGCATTGCGCTTGCAATAAAGTGCAGGGAATTTGACATAAGAGATAGACTGGAACCTTCACATAGAACAGAAAACACCTCATCTCAAATATCGCAAACCATGTTAGGAAAGAAAGAAGATACTTTTTGTGCTGATGTCGCTTAGGGGTGCGCATGACGATTTTTTTGCGAAGAACGGCCCAAGGCAACGAAATATAGATTCGTAATCGTACGTGCATGTTACAGTCCAATCCACCGTAACCACAATATCTTATTCTTCATGAAACAGTGAGTGTTAAATCTGGCGTAGGGTGGGTCTGATTAAGATGCAAAGTCAGACTCATCCAATGAAATCACTTGCAATATGCTGACCTACATGCCATGCACCACGCGTATTCACCTCCGGAGCACGACTACGTCCCGCGTAGAAACACCGCGTGGCTACGTCGACTCCTAGAAACACCATCAACCAGGGCTCTGCACAGACCGCGCCACCGTGTGGCCTTATTCAGCTCAGCAACGGCTTAACTCGCCTGGTCTGACTCTTGCCTTCTGAGCACTTCTGAGCACCTTGCCTGCTGCCTGAGGCTTCCCATCCCGTGAGTGGCTACACGGGTGTTCATTTCTTTCTTTCTTTTTGGAGGGGGGACATAATGCATGAAGGCAATGTGCGGTAGGCTGTCCCACCATACCAATATCCAGATTTCATTCGATCCACAGTTATTGCCGCATTCGTTTATGCAAGAAACCACCACACTGAAATAACTGGACGGTTTGTTCAAGATCTAGGAGTCCCGCAAGTTGGCATATTTCATAAATGGGTAAATATCGCGCGGCAGGGATCGGCGGTCACTCGGCAATAATAAGATTCACACACCGGGTCCTTCAGACAAGGCGTCAACTAACCGACCTGTATGTAGGTGTCACACTTGTCGCTCAGATCATCATTTCCTTTTTTTGTTTTCTTTTGGATCAGCTTTCTATTCCCATGCACTGCCTTCAGCAGGAACTGCCGCTGCCCTTCTGTCGTTGTCAGGGCGTTGTTGAACTCCCTGATCAAGGCGATCGCTCGTTCCGCGTGATCGTAGACGACCGCAAGCCATGACACGCGCTGCTTGCCCGCCTTGTACGCGTCGCTTTCTTCCCACGACTGGACTGGTGTGCTCAGGAAGCTACCATCCAGGTCCAGAGCCTCCAGCAGCACTTTTGTCCGTGAGGTGACGAAATCCGACAGGCGTTTTCCCTGGAATGGCCCCACATTTTTCTTTTCGAGTCGCTTCAGTGCCTTTTTCTTCGCAGGCTTTCCGAGGTTGGTGACCATACACTCCTTCTCACACTGCGGGACAGCTTAGTCGAAGAGTGCCAGCCCTACCAGAGTCTCGGATATATACCACAGATGGCGCATCATGGCTTCCAGAGCTGTTTGCGCACAGCTGCAGCTCCCCTCGCGTGCAAGTGCCTCCAGGTCCTGGAGGAACTCCAGGTCCACACGTGGTGCGAGATCCGCTGGCGACGCAAGAGCCCATGCTCTCGAGTAGACCAGGGCCACGAAGAGGCTGACGGACGTGATGCCTTTGAGTTCGTCGGACGTCATCTGGAACTGCCGCTGCAGCAGGAACAGCTCCAACGCGTATATGCCCTTAGCCATCCACCTCGCATGATGGTGCGCTCCTGGTCTCTTCAGGGGGATCTCGTCCGCCGTCGTCTCCCCCAGGAACAGGAGCACGAGCTGCAGCAGCTCCTTGTAGTCGTTCCATGGCTGCGCCTGGACCAGAGCCTCCGTGATCACCGGCACCGTTCGGGCTTTCAAGCGCGGACAGCGTTCCGCTGGCTTCGATTTTGACGGATGGAGTATCACTGGCGGTGGTGACATCAGTCTTGTCCATTGAGTTCCACTGTCTCTGGAACTTAGCGAAGAGCTTGTCGTCTGGCCCGGTGGAAGGGCCCATAGCAGACTTCATGGCGCGGGAGAGAACGACCTCGTACACATGATGCCTGCAGGTGGGGTGAAGCAGTTCCCTTTCCAAGAGTTCCTCGAACTTCATGCACGCTCCTACATATCAGCCAGTATTTGAAGCGGTAGTGTCGAAGGAGAGGCCCCTGACCCTTTCAGTCAGCTGGTGCTCTTGCACCAACTCAAACCCGACGCGTGCCATTTCGACTCCTGTGCCAGCTGACACTTTGAGGATGCCAAGCAGTTTCTCCTGTCCACCGTCCGTGACGACGACAGCGATGCGGACCACCTGTTCCGGCCCTGCTCCGTCAGGCAGGAGTTTGCCATCCCAGTGCAGGACCAAGGGCTCACCTGGGCAAAACTTCTTCGCCTGGTACTCCTCTGCAGCCCTCTCGCAATGTGACTGACGTGTGCGATGCATTGATGAGCGTGACACAAAAATATCCTTCAGGTCGTGTCCAAGGGATCTGGCGGCCAGTGCATATGACATCGCTGCGTTCCTATACGACATGTTCATCCTGTCGTATGCCACGACTACCACCTTGTCGATGTGGTTCTTAGGCTGCTTCCTCGTTGGGGCACTTGATGTTGACAGCCTGCTTCTGACTGGCATGGTGCCGAAGTCTTCATAATCCTCAGACGGCGCAGCCGATGAGGAGGAACTGTCTTCTAGCGCGACAGTCTCCCTAGCCCGCTTCTTCCGTTCGTCTTCCTGCTCCCCTCGCGTCTTCTCCATTTCTCTCCTCTGCTGTTTCTTGACTTCCCGATTGTGAAGCTGCGCGTCCGCTGATCCCATGCTGCTTCCACCTGGATCCTCCCGCTGACTGATGTAGAACGCTTTGTCTTCATTGTTGGCCATTACCGACAGCGCCTGCGCGTGTCCAATGTCTATAATTTCATTCTTCACCTCATCTTGGAATATCTCCTCGGCCATACGATGTTTTTCCTGCGGCTTGCAACGATTCTGCACCAAAGCATCATATCTCTTCAGGAAAGGTCCCATCTTCCTTAAAGCGCTGTCAAGCCTCATGTTGGAATTCTGGCCTTGTCCCAGAACACCAACACCGCGTCTAGACACAGGTTCAGACTTTTTGTTCGTCCAAATTTCTGGTATTTGCAATGGTAAAAAAACTTCCGCAACACCTGGCACTTCGTCGGGAGACGGCATCTCAGAATATCGCAATTGGGCTGGCCGACTAGCCAAACCTCCGTCGCCTGACGAATTTCCATTGTGACACTCGTAAAATATGTAGGACACAAAAACAAGGTTAAGTAACCAGTGCGGCGAAAGTGCGGCGAGTCACGTCACAGCAGCGCTGAACTAGCTGATTCCGCCTTAGCGGGGTTCAGTCAGGCTGTGGCTTGGGCCACGGAATTTTGGCTTGTTCGGAAGCAGATATGGAAGCACTGTAATTGGCGATGTCCACGTGAGCTGTGCAGCCGGGTAAACAAATTCCTCATCTCGTGCCGTCTGATGACCGGGGTCCTCCGTGTTGAAGATGGGAACTTGGAGAGGCATGTGGATCAACGTTCGAACAACTTTTGCTTTTTACCATTGTTCAGTGGGACAGTCTAATGTGCGGGTGGGTACAAATGGATTGGGGACACTCCATAGGGTACCATGTTAAAAGCTGAAATTATTGGAGAGGGCAAAGGCAACATTGAGGAACACTTGCCCCCTCAACACTATATAAAACAACACCCGCCCTGCTGCGGTTACACTTCTACATAAAATGGAGCCGCGCGGCAAGTATCAGCATGTTGCTTGTCACGAGACAAAACCCGATGGCATTTTATACTCCCGATCAACTAGTAAGCCGTCATAATTCAAAGACGTTAAACGATAGATGATACGAATACGTCTGAAATGATACAATGCCAAATTTCACCAACACATCCGGCATCGGCGGCTTCAACCGAGCCATGCACCACATCCATTTTGCATGGAGTTGCAACCGAAGACCGAAGTGTAGCTTTGGTTCGCATGACTCAGTATACATTCCGTTTGACGTCATAGCGTGCAAGGTGAACGTGTCAAGTTGAGCAAGACCATGGCAGTCGACATCAAGCTTGATGCGCGACTTGCAAAAGGTTGCACACGACTCCAAAATGCACATCTTGTCGGAAAAGTTAATTCGGAGTTCACCAATTCACTCTCGTGTACATCGTAGAAAAGTGCATCCGACACACCAAATCGTCACGCTTTTGAAACTGAAATCACTGTTTTTTTTCTTCACTACAACGATTCAAACCCTTTTTGTGCTCAGAACGAATCGGGATACATTTTATCTCAAAGACTAGCAGTTTTCACTGCAATTTATTTTCTACAAAGTATATAAACTTCCCTTGTGCAAAGCAAAAATTCATGGCGAAAAGTAGTAAGAGCCGGTGAGGCAGGCATGGATTGAAGGGCGGCCGGCCACCGGGTGGCCAGCTACCGAGCGGGAAGACTATGAGACAAAGAGGACCTCGGCACTGCTGGGACCGGGAGGCCATGCTCAGTCGACAATTCGGCATAGTACATCTAAGTTTGAGACGCACACACCGTACTCGGGGATGAGCCCGATTTCGGCAAAATTGCTGGGCTGAAGTGGATTGTTTTCTTTTCAATGCATATGTGTAAAAGTCGAGGTCCTTGTTTTCGCAATTCGGCCTTGCTGCTAAACATCGAGCACGTGTTTCAAATTGAAATGCACTGTACTGAGTTGTGGATATCAGTGGCACTGAAAGACAGGATGTTTGAACTTCCACGAAAGTCGACCCGCAAATGTTTGGCTTTTGTGGGCCGCCAATAGTGCAGTTGCGCTTCGCTCACAGGCTCCCTGTAGCTGAGTGGTGCTGGCTCCTGTGCCTGCAGCAGAACAGCGTCACAGGGCCCAGTTTGCCCTCACTTGTACACCGCCCCTAATTGCATCTCACACTGGTAATGAATGAAATAGGTGCCTTTAAAACGTGCACATTTTCTTTGCGGACTTACCATACCGACATTGTTTGTTTTGTTTGTTTGTTGAGTAGTTCACGACGCAGTTTATGCACAATCACATGCACAACATCGTCGCACGCACCGGCAGGCGAGGGATTGGGAAATGTCCCGAGGGGTGCGTGTGTTGAGACTGGGGCCATAGAGCCATTGGCCGTCTCTTGGGTATCTGGTAGCTGCACTAAATAAAATAGCATGTTGTGGTAAGCTATAGCAAAGATTGCGCCGGCTAAAATTCATCACAACATGAAAGGCGGCGGTACTAAAGTTTGTGAGCTTCCAATATAGTCTATTGACAGTCTCTTGCGGATGTGAGAACTGCAGTAAAAGCAAGTTGTGGTAAACGCCAGCAAAGGCAAATAGTACGCTGATAAAAAATAATTACCAAATGAAAGGCGGGCGCAGGAATTTGGAGCAACGCCAAGCCATCCACATGCGATCGATGTACCTCTGAAATGTGCTCCTTCTCCAAGCGGATGTTTTACATTGCGGTAGGCGTGCATCAACACAAGGGAAACTTAATTTCGTCCACAACCTAACCGTTTCCCCCACCACACAACAGATCTGTTATCGACAGAGAGCACTTCCATTTCCTCTCCGTTGCAGCCCATCTGTTCAAAAAGAATGGAACTGAAGAGAAAGTTCAGTCGTGGCGAAATGACTTTCTGAAAGGTTCAAAATTGAGCCCATTCTGCCACCACCGTCGACGACTTTCTTCCGCGCGCGCTGTTCTGCTCATTACTTTGGGCACGAGACTGAAGAAGTCTCGTGCTCGGTCAGTGGTAAGTGACCTCTGATGTTCAGAGGTACCACTTGATCGAAGATCCTAGTTGTCCTTGCCATTCGACGAAAAGTGGAAGCAGTTGGGCCTGTGTCTCCTACTATTTGTCATGGCGAAGTTTGTGTGCTGGACTCTTCAGCGACCGACCAGTGACGTAGTAAGAGAGCGTTCGCTGATTGGCCACAGGTCCCTGCTGACCGCATGCTGTGTTTCGTGTTGTGTATCGGCGACGCGCTTGTATCGCTTGTGCTATAATAACACATAACTATTGAATGTCAGCGTAGATGTCAGCTGAGGCACACCGGCAGGCATATTCGTGAACAGCACGGGTCGCCATGACAAACTGTGGGACCCACAACAGAGTGTAGCTCACCACCAGCTGTGCGATTCCTATCATTGCAGCGCCGGCTGCGGCGCGCAATAGTCCGCCGTTCGATGATTGCTCATATCACGGGCTGATAAGCAGACGCCAGAGCCGTCGTAAGTTATGGGCGCCGCCATGATCCAGCGAACAATAGAATAGGACATTCCGCGAGACAAGGGTGGTAGGTTTGTGTGACGTCGCAGGCCCTGATTGGTGCTGGAAATGCTTCGCAACCGACACTGAAGGATTTTTTTTTGCTGTATCCAAATTTCGAACAGTAGGATATTATGTCTCGCCACCAACACGGAACGAATTTTTTATATGCAAGATGCGAGCAGGATATTCCATTTTTGTTTCATATGACGGCGGAGGAATGTGCAGGAGTGTTCAGGATGCTCTTACCCTCACATTGCCAGCAAATCCGACGCCGGCTCCAGCCAGTCTGGGGCCGAGCCCTTGACCGGCGGCGAACTCTAACCTCCCAAGAAGGACGTCGATACAGCACCGACCGCCTATTTTTCTGAGAAACTACGGTTGCAGAAAAAGTTGTAGAAAGTTGCAGAAACTTGGTTGCACCCTGGACACTCAACCAGTTGCCCACCAAATCCTTCCATCAGCCCACCCTGGAATACGGAAAAAAGCATTGCTTTCTTATAATGATTTTCTGTGCCGCTTTTAAGGATGGTCAATGTGCTGCTACTGACAATGGTTTTTCAAAGTTCACGGCCAGTTTTTCACACGAAACCTGAACTCAACTCCATCTTTAGAAGGAGGTCCCTACCCGTCTCAGGTCCGTACGAACCGTGAACGAACGAATAAGGTGCCGCTGCGCCAGAACCACCCGGTGTGCCACCGGTGGCTGCATAGCCACAACACACTTCGGCCGGAAATTGGACGCATCCGCGTCATCCATGTCTGCAAACTCGACCGGTGGTATCGACCGCTTGATGGATTCGGCTTCTGCCAAGACCAGACTCGACCGACTCCATTTGTATCGGTTGTTGGCCAAACGTTTGGCGAGTGCATTGCGACATTGCCTATCACGTGGTAATGATTCTGTTTCAGTGGCGTTAGCACGTAAGCCAAAGTGCAATCTTGTCAGATACTTGAGCCGTTTTTCGCATCGATAACTTGAGAGAAAAAATCGATGGAAGTTGTCATATTAGTCCATGTCTTGTTAATCTGATATGGATTATTTCTCTGATGTCTACTAATATCCAAATGCACTAGAATATTGTCTATCAAATGGTGCTGGTTAAGGAGTTGTAAGGTTGGTACTCCACCAGTCAATTTGTAATTTTTGTTTGCATAGTTTGGCTCTGTTTGATGACAATCCATCATTTTCGGACATGTGGTACTGCAGTTTAGATTGAAATGTTTTTTTTGTTTGTAATAACTTGTGCAAGGATCCGACTACGGTGATTTCCTGGTCGATTCATACCTGGGTTACACCTGGCAGAAATTCCTGATCAATTAGTTAAAACCACAAGGCCCATTACTTCACACCTGCACAGCCGACTTAAACACCGACATGCAGCGGCGGCCCGAGACAGTCGGAGACAACTGCTCCCAAGAGGCAGTGGCCGGGAAACTCGAACTCCTCTGCGTGCCTCTCAGCTGGCGTCTCGGCAGCTCCAGGCCGCTGGCCAATCGGGTCACGCGCCGCCACACCTTGGAGGGGGCTCGAAACCTGCCACGTAGAGCCTGAAGGTCCGAACCGCTGTGGAGCAACTTAAATGCTTTGGTGACATCTAGCCTCTTCACCAGCCGCTCTATTCTGCGTCACCTCAGCGACTCCAAAGTCGGACGGGGGTTTCCCATTGACACGTTTCCGTGACAATCCTGGCTGCGAGATTCGTAAGCTTTCCTACTCTGTAGCTGACCATCGGATACCCGTCTCCAGACCGAAATGCTGTGATATGCAGAAAGACGTGGGTTTGGATCAGCAATTTGAGTGTCCTTGGTGAAGTGGTGATGGACCCGGTAGAGATGGGGAAGCAGGCAGTTGCATTTTCGGGCGACCAGAGCGTGATGCCCCTCCCCTCCCGATGGAATTGGGTTTATGAAAACACCTAGCAGCAGCTTGACGGCCTGTGCTGGTTGGACGTTTAAAATTTAAATTAGAAATGTACAGGTCTTGTTTTGCCGAAAGCCAATGAGGACAAAGCCCGTTTTATCGTGTGTCATCATGGCCGAGCTTAGCCGAAACCATGTCCGAAGAATGTCGAGTGAGTTTTCTAACAGGATTTTGTGATTTTGCAGATTTTCTTGAACTGAACGGCGTGGTCAAGCAGCTGAATGTCACCAGCTTACGAGATAGGAAGACAGGAGAGAGTAGGATGTGCGTTCGGGAAAGAAGCAGGGGCTGTTGACGAAGAGGCTAGAGAGCAGGCAGGCTATGCAACCCTGGGGGAGGGGGCATCGTGGATGACGCGGGACAGACCTCCGGGTCTCCCCTCACCGTCTGCCCCCTGCCCCCGGCCACCCAGGTAGCTGCCAAACCAGGTGGGATCAATGCCGGGCCATCCGGGTTTCTGAAGAACATCGTGGTCGATGCTGTTAAAAGCTTTACCAAAACACGCTGATATGATGGTTGAAAGTTCGCCTCTGTCGGTGGTGAAGCTGATTCGGTCGAAACATCGAAGGACACAACATCGAGAACGGTGCCATCTGTACGACGAGTTGACAATATTGATCCAGGGGGTATCCAGCGAATTAACTGCACAAAATGTAAAAAAGTCATTTAAAATGGAGAACAAAGTGGAAGAGAGGCGAGATTGACTGAAGGTTTGATGGACTATCTATGCCATACGATCACAAGTGCCACACCGAGCGGGCACTGTCGCACAAAGCGGGCACTGTCGCACTGAGCGGGCACTGCCACACTGAGCGGGCACTGGGCACTGCCGCACGGGGGCACTGCCGCACCGAGCGGGCACTGTCGCACGAGCGGGCACTGCCCCGGGGCACTGGCGGCACTGGCGGGCACGCGCACTGAGCGGGCACGCCACGGGGGCACGAGCGGGCACGCCGCACGAGCGGGCACTGTCGCACTGAGCGGGCACGCCACGAGCGGGCACTGTCGCACTGAGCGGGCACTGCCGCACTGAGCGGGCACTGCCGCACCGAGCGGGCACTGTCGCACTGAGCGGGCACTGCCGCACTGAGCGGGCACTGTCGCACTGAGCGGGCACTGCCACACTGAGCGGGCACTGCCGCACCGAGCGGGCACTGTCGCACAAAGCGGGCACTGCCGCACTGAGCGGGCACTGCCGCACTGAGCGGGCACTGTCGCACAGAGCGGGCACTGTCGCACTGAGCGGGCACTGTCGCACCGAGCGGGCACTGTCGCACTGAGCGGGCACTGTCGCACTGAGCGGGCACTGTCGCACTGAGCGGGCACTGCCGCACTGAGCGGGCACTGCCGCACCGAGCGGGCACTGTCGCACTGAGCGGGCACTGCCGCACCGAGCGGGCACTGTCGCACTGAGCGGGCACTGCCGCACTGAGCGGGCACTGGCGCATCGAGCGGGCACTGCCGTACTAAACGGGCACCATTGCTGCACTGGGTAGGCACCACGGTTGCACCGGGTAGGCACCACGGTTGCACCGGGTAGGCACCATTGCTGCACCGGGTAGGCACCACGGTTGCGCCGGGTAGGCACTACGGTTGCACCGGGTAGGCACCACGGTTGCACCGGGTAGGCACCACTGCTGCACCGGGTAGGCACCACGGTTACACCGGGTAGGCACCACGGTTGCACCGGGTAGGCACCACGGTTGCACCGGGTAGGCACCACGGTTACACCGGGTAGGCACCACGGTTGCACCGGGTAGGCACCACGGTTGCACCGGGTAGGCACCACGGTTGCACCGGGTAGGCACCACGGTTGCACCGGGTAGGCACCATTGCTGCACCGGGTAGGCACCACGGTTGCACCGGGTAGGCACCACGGTGCACCGGTGCCGGGTAGGCACCACGGTTGCACCGGGTAGGCACCACGGTTGCACCGGGTAGGCACCACGGTTGCACCGGGTAGGCACCATTGCTGCACCGGGTAGGCACCACGGTTGCACCGGGTAGGCACTACGGTTGCACCGAACGGGCACCACAGCTGCGCCGAGCATGCACCACAGCTGCGCCGAGCATGCACCACAGCTGCACCGAGCATGCACCACAGCTGCACCGAGCATGCACCACAGCTGCGCCGAGCATGCACCACAGCTGCGCCGAGCATGCACCACAGCTGCGCCGAGCATGCACCACAGCTGCGCCGAGCATGCACCACAGCTGCGCCGAGCATGCACCACAGCTGCACCGAGCATGCACACAGCTGCCCATAAGCTGCGCCGAGCATGCACCACAGCTGCGCCGAGCATGCACCACAGCTGCGCCGAGCATGCACCACAGCTGCGCCGAGCATGCACCACAGCTGCACCGAGCATGCACCACAGCTGCGCCGAGCATGCACCACAGCTGCGCCGAGCATGCACCACGACTGTACCGAACAGACACCTCCGCGAAGCGGGGTGGCCGCGCATGCCGTGCGTTGCCCGTTGGGTATATTCACCAATGTTGTGCCCTGACATGGCCTCGCCTTCTTATCAACTGTATCCTGTATCGGAAACATACGAGTGAAGCACGACACGAAAAGGAGAAAGGCTAGGGGTGTCGCTGATGTCTCAGCCGAAAGGTTGTGTTGTCCTGTCGCTCCTCGACACCGATACAAATCTACGTGAGCAATTGGAAATATAACCTAGAACGAGTTGGTGCGTCGTGAAAGCTCCAATAAAAATGCACCAAATAGTAACGAGTGTTTTGAATAGGTACGCATTGCATTCTTATCTGAATCGAAGTCACGCGGCGCGCACGTCAAAAGCTCGATTTTATATAATCACACTTGTAAAGTTGCTGCGGTACGAACGTGCATGTGAACATAGCGAGTGCGTTTAGGCCTTCATTTCTAAAATGTAATGCTCGAGGGCACAGGTGGAGACATTCGATATTCCAGGGGGCGTCCAGCAGCAAGAATTACCCTATCACAGAAAAAACAACAACAACCTAGTGTGAAAAAGACGTACATATAGCCTAGGCAGAAAAGACATAAAGACAACCGAGGACGAAAAGGACACAGGTTCTTATTTTTAAACGGCTGTCATATATTAACAATGTCACCCCATCGGTGACAGTACAAACACAATATGTAAGTTGATGGGATTTATGCATTTTTCTTTCTAGCCTGCGTCGCAGGCAGGCTTTTGGGATTGCCTTTGCTATGCCCGCAATAAAAATGACGTGGCGGAGCCCCTGGGTGGAGGTGTACATACCTAATTATGCTAGCACGACGTGTGTGGGTATTTGTTACCCTATGCTGTGCACGGCATTAGAACCACGCATTCTCGCTTGTTCTTCAATGAATGCAAATGATTGCTTGTTATCCTAAAGATCCAGTGTGTGAGCCACGGCCACCTCACCCGCTCATTAGCAGCCTCAGTGACCATGATTTACACCAGTGTAGTTTATCAATAATCACGTACGTAGGCATACACGGTATCGTTCGTCAAAAGATAGCCATTATATCATTCACTGCCATACCGAATAGGAGGCCATGGACCGCCCACGTTCAGATCTCGGGCGTTGAAGCCGAACGCAAATCCCGGCCGGTTCGTTCTATCGTCACGAGCGCTGCGAACCACACAACTATCATCACACAACTACCATCATACAACTATCATCAGTTATCGCAACCAGCTGCACCTCAGATTGGCAATTCGGTCCACAGTGTGTTGCATCATCCCACTATCACACCAGACCTGCACAGGAGTGCGAGCAACCATAGTCACTCAGAGTGCGGCCGCACTTAAATAGAAGTTCCCGCACGCGTTTGGCCGTAAATAATCGGCCTCGTGCAGTAAGCGATGGCAGGTCTCCAGCGGTGACTCAGACCGCCTGACCACCGTCATCACTCTCCGTGGAGCCGTAGGCTGAGGACAGGGCGGAGCCGTTTGTGTCGGGGGAGGGTCGGAGAGCGGGGATGACGAAGCGCACGTCTGGCACCCGTCGTGCTTGCCGCCGGGTCAGGTTAATCTCAACACGCCGCGGTCGGCACCGGGCCGTCTGCGCCGCCGTCTGCAGGTCGACGGCCCGGCTGCTGCACGTGCTGACTGCGCCAGCTTCGTGTGATCCGTCACGTCACGTCACGTCACGTCACGTCACGTCACGTCACGTCACGTCACGTCACGTCACGTCACGTCACGTCACGTCACGTCACGTCACGTCACGTCACGTCACGTCTGCGCCGGAAGTGCCGGCTGGCGGGGTGGCTGTTTTGTGACGGAGGCCGTGTGCGGTGTCGCTGGGTTGTACCGGCGATCATGGTTGAGGCTGGCGGAGAGCGGCGGCGGGACTCGGAGAGCTTCCGCGTCGTCTTCGTTGCCAGCTCGTCGCCGCACGGTGGCTGATGCTAGTACGCTGGATGGACGATAAGGACAAGCAGGCTGAAGGGTCGCCGGAGGGATGGTGGAGGGACGCCGAATCAACGTGAGAGGAACGCTTACTGGAGGGACGCCGAATCAACAGTACAGGAGCGCTCCATGAAGAGACGACGAATAAATGCTAAAGGAACGTTTAATGGAGGGACGCCGAATCAGCGTCATAGGGACGCTTAAGAGACGTTGCGGATGTTCAAGCAGTGCTGCAGGACGTTGAAGGGACGCTAGCAGGACGTCGATGGAACGGCGAATGAGCAAGTGCGGCGGACGTCAGTCATCAACTTTGGCATCTGACTGCCAGCTGGTGTTGGCACGCCAGCCGAAGCATTCCGTCAGCGTCTTGTCGAACGGACCGGCCACACGATCCTGCACTCCACCGACCGGCCGTGCCTCGCGATCGACACTGCCCACCGCAAAATGTTGCGAGCCGTGTGGCTCCCTTCGACGCACAAACTCTACACTTCTGCAAATTGTCGACATACAGAAACGAAACGGGCATACGCCAGTATAACGTAGCTCAACCTTGATGACGGTACGTTGTCCTTGGAGTAGCTCAATCGTTCCAGCCGATATTGGAGCAAACGCAGCCGCAGCTGATACATATTTCAGCAAACCTGTGGAACAGCGGTGCACTGTCCAGTGAAGCTCCGGCTTCACTGGACCGACGTGCATAGTGCTTGCACACACCGACCGCTAAAGTGGCCGCATATATTTGTATATGTGTGCCCTATGCGCCAAAGACATGTTACCGCAGACCACTGTTGTTTCCACCCAGAATGGCAACAAGTGTAGGCGGATTTCCGGACTGCCAGGTTCAGCACCACCTGCGGATTTCTGTACCACCAGCGAATAGATCAAAGCCCGAAGCCTTGTCATAGCAAATCAATATTGTGATAATAAACTCTATGTCGTATGCACGTACCAGCACTTCTTTACGGATTCCCCGATGCAGACCGTTCATTGCGAAATCGCTGGCATGTAAGCACGCATGAATCAGAATGAATGTTACTTCAGGAACTGGACGTTTTCTGGAATCTGTGGAACTGCTGCTGGCTCAGCTGACCTGACTTGAAGCAACACGTTTCCGGTCGTTCTCTGGCCCTGTCCGAGACAAGAACAAGGTAATGCAATGCATTGATTAACATTTGCTAATTTAACACCCCACATCCCACCCCGCCCCCAAACAAAAAATGTAAGCAAGTTGTCATCCAATATTTTCTCTTCCGGCATTATACACTCCCAACCCCCAATCGTCGACGACATTCGTCTACGTGCGTATTCGGAAAGCAGCCATTCGTCAACACGACGCTTTAGTTGTTTGTCCGGAGACAACTGCATCTGAAACATGCTGTTTAATTTCGAACAGCTCCGGCCGAAGTGGAGGAGGGGGTTTCCAGCCTGCCACCAAGTGGTGACATCGGCACATATATCGGCGCGTCCACAGAGCGTGTCTATGGACCGATGGTGATGTGGAGAGCAGGGCTGATCTCGGAGTGATGAGTGGTGTTTGGAGCGAGCTTGTACATGCCAAAGACGAAGTGACGGTACAGCGAAGATGAGTGGGGCCTGGAGCGAGCTTATAGAGGCTAAAGATGAAGTAGTGGTGCGGCGAAGATGAGTTGGTGCTGCTGAAGGAAGAGGTGTGAAGGTGCCACGAGCCACCAGTAAAAATTTGCCATGCAGCGTGCGGACGCCACACAACTGATGCTGCCGGCGGTTGTATTCCACGACCTAATGCAATTTTAGCCTTGCTCTGTTGCGAGCTGCAATTTGACGTGTGTGCGGGAGTAGCATCGTACGAGTGTTTCAGTGCATGGGTGATTGGCGATGAGTTGCGCTTTGTAGTGGGATCTGAGTAGTGAGTGTGTGCGTCTGCGTTGTGATGGTGTTATGCTGTTGTATGTATGTAGTGATAGTGTCGGTGATGCTTGGATTCTCATGTTGCTGTTCCAAGGTATTGTGCTGGATGGAGTTCGGGCTGTTTATGTGTGTTCATTCGGGCTGTTTATGAGCTACGTATTCAAGATGAATATTGATTCCAATTCCATGATGGGTCGAGGGATGGATTTCCATAGTGTGATGCGTATATGTCTGTCTGCGTCCCAGTATGTGGCAGAGAGTGCCCTGAGGTTATTGATGCGTTTTTTAGTTGGGTTTTGCCTGTCGAGTCTGCACGCTTTGTGTGGTTTGTAGCCTGCTGTCTAGAGTGATTCCTTCACATCTTGTTGACGAGCTAAATGGTATAATGCTGTCGCCGATATTTAATGCTGGTGCGTCCGTGTGTGTGAAGTGGCCGAAGAGGATGCATTTGTACCTAGGTGCAGATATGTGCAAGGTAAGTGTGTCGAGTTGTTTGTGAATGCTTATGTATGTCGTGTGTTATGTGATGTTCATGATGCGAGATCCGCTATGCGCTTCGATGTCCAGCTGCGACGTGTTGTCCCGATCGGGAGCTACGTTCGTCACTCACCTGCCCGTGCGACCGGCCGTTGCGTGCCTGCGGTCGGCGGTACAAGACCGGCGCCGTGCGGCAAACAAGAGGTGTCCGTGGACTGCCTCAGGCCGGCGTCGGTCGCCATGGTTTGTCTCCGATGCGCCAGTTGTGAGCCCGCGCGCACTAACCGGGTGCTCCGTGGACTGCCTCAGGCCGGCGTCGGTCGCCATGGTTTGTCTCCGATGCGCCAGTTGTGAGCCCGCGCGCACTAACCGGGTGCTCCGTGCACTGTGCAAGCGCGGTGTCGCGCGAGGGGCGCGAATTTGCCGCCCAGGTAGCGCGGCTGGTCTGCTCTGGCCTCCCCTGTCCTGGCAACACAGGGTTCGAGTCTCTTCGCGCGCTCGCATTTGGCCCCCGGCTGGGAGGGTCAGTTGGCAGCTGGCCCGATAAGGCCGGGGACGAGCATTGAGTGTCGGTGCATTGAAGGCACGTTAATTTTTGGTCAAAATTCTGCCGTTGAACTGGAATTTATAGATCGGGTGGTGGGGTCAGAGTTCACGCAACAAGCTCTGCTTAGTAATAGGACCCTGGTTCATAAAGCCACCCCAGCAAAATAACTCCGATTAAATTTATTTTAAATATGAAATCCTTGTTCTTCCAGCTTGTTCGAATCCTTGTGAAATGCAGTCAGTATGCGAATCCTTGTTCGGGTTCGCATTCTGATGTGCCAGATTTAGTTTCGCACTATTTCCTCTGTACAATGTTTGTTGATGTCAAAAGAAGGATGCGATGTTGACGTTTATCATACTGTCTTTGGTCGAACACGCATGGCGTATTTTGTGTGACAATTTATTTGCCTAGCTCTTGAGCCTCTGTTCGCTCGGGTGCGTGCGGTTTTCATGGCCTACTTCATGTTGTCGACAGTTCTTTCGCGTAACAAATTGGCTTGCTTCTGATTTTTTTGCTTTAAGCTGTCCTTCGGTGACGAACAGAACTCATAGCACCGTGCCAGTGTTGTTTTATATACTTTTACATTTTAGATGTTGTTTTATATACTTTTGAAGGGGCAAATGCCCACTCATCGTTGGATTCCCCCAATAGTTTCAACT
Source organism: Imbricaverruca yamaguchii (assembly GCA_034440575.1). Classification (NCBI taxonomy): domain Eukaryota; kingdom Metazoa; phylum Arthropoda; class Thecostraca; family Neoverrucidae; genus Imbricaverruca; species Imbricaverruca yamaguchii. The sequence goes on from JAOTOL010001620.1 coordinate 1,980,800, forward strand.
ATTAATATGGGACCCTGTGGATTGTGCCCACAATCCATTTGGGGCTGCTCATTGCCTTCATGTACTTTGTCTCCCCTCCCCCAATATTTTTTAAAGAAATCAACTCTCATGGATATAGGGATGACAAACATTCAGAAAACCCTCTGTGTGTTAAACAGTACCCTTTCCAGAAGCATGACCAGCGAGTCATATGGACTCCCCAAAAGAACCTTCTAAATTTAAATCCACTTTTGCCCAGGAGAAGCCACGGAAATTTCGAAAAACCTCCTGCGGATCATTGGCACACATAACATGGTAAATGAAATTATCAGACAAAGTCCAGAAAGCGACAAATTGTCTCCGGCACAAATAAATCAAAGTAGCAAGTACCTTTATTGAACACCAGCCACGGCAGGAATTATCCGATTGCAGTCATACCTGCATCAATACGCTGCTCATAGCACTGGTGATTCGTCCGAGAACTCAATTTCCGTTCTGCACGATTGTTCTCATCGGCAACAGTTTCTGCGATGTCTGCTGCTAACAGCTGCACGGAATCCGGCTCCGCGATCTGTACGGAGACAGAGGCGGCGCGGTGGTCGTTGTATGGCGGCCACCGCGCAGCTAGCACATCCGACAATTCCAAACTGCGGCCACAATTTATCAAATATCTGCGATAGCAAATCCGGCAACTGCATGGCCGCATTCGCGCTCCACATTTCCGCTGCATCTCATCCCATAAACTTACCCCAACGATCTATATATGCGCCCGGCTTGTCAGATTCAGCCGCTGAGAGGTGCCTCTCAAACGGAGGTCACGTGGGAGCGTGCCCATTTCACCGGGACGCCGGGCTTAAAGCAAATCGGAGCACACGCCGTCCATTGCTATCGATGTGGTTTGGACATGGATTACAAAGGGCTTCGGGCGTTGACACCTGGATTAGACTAATTTATTGCTGGTGTAAGTGGCTCCTGCAACTTATAAGGCCTGTATGCGAAACACCAAGAACTAAATATGTAGTTGAGGGCGCATAAATACCGTTAAAAGCCGACACGGTGATCGGTAATACAATAGATCACAATAGATCGGTGGGCTAAATAATTTTACATTCGATGAGGTGGCCTTCGTGGTAATTCTGCGTTGGCGTTGGTAGTTAATTCTGCGCATTGTAATCTATTGTTTGTTTTGTGCATGTATGTTCATATTTGTCATCGGAAAAATCGCCAAAACAATATTGCATTGTCTGTGTGCTCTAGACGGCGCAAAGATGGCCAGATGTAGCTACAATGATCAGTGATTAAATATTCCTAACAAATGTGCACATTTTGATCTGTGAATCATGTCGATAACTGGATTTGTTTATGAGCTATGGTCAACCAAAACGGGTTAGTTTTTGTGGGTTTTCTATATGTGTGTACGCCCACGCGATACCACGGTGTATTTCACCCTGGGATTGTCAGGACCCGTTTGAAAGCCCGTGTGGACACGTGGACAAGGCCGTAGGTTACTCAGAACGCGTGTGCCATCTGGAAAGGTGCTGGAAGTGCTGAATCATGTGTGCGCTTTTAAAGCAGCGGGTGTTTTGAAACCGCACATTCGTACTTCTGGCACGCTTACCTTTTGCTTACCTTAAAACAACCGGAGAGAGATGGATTTTGTTTGCCCCTGTGGTTTTTCCAAGATAACTTTCGAACAGTTTGAAATATATTTTTAAGACATGGCATACCTTAAGAAGCTCGACTAACACACCCTGCATCGGAAACTACTAAGTCAGATTGGGCGAAATCACGGAGCAATGGCAGGTGCAAGTTAGGCCATTTAGCGCGATTTGTACACACATTTTCAAATTCAAAATGCGGCCAAATTAGCAGAGTGTTGCTTCAAAGAAACTTGTATTGACTTCAAACAAAGTAGGCATCGAAGCGTTTTCCATAATGTGCTTTACTATTCCAGTGTTTTTCTCAAACAAAGTGGTCTTCGAGTCTTATCGCTGAGAACCTACCAGTGACTTTTTTATGCACTGCAAAGTGGAAATGTTCAATATTGCGATAATATTTCAATATTGCCTTTATATGCGATAGGCTCGCTGTTATCAACAAAATACACGGGCCACGTCGCCCTCTATGCCAGCTGAAATCCATCACGTATGAACATCAGACACATATGGAAGGGAACTGATCGACGAAGCCTGCGTCAAAGAGTAACTATGGTGTATTCACTGCACCAAGTGGGCACCATTCGATTGTCGAGCAACTCCCGATGACCTTGAGTTTGCAGGGAGTGCTAGTGGCCACCGTGGGCGTTGACCCCGTGCAGGGGCTGGCAGTCGGGCACACACATGAAACACGGATCACGAGATGGCGCCACCAAGCCGTCCGGCGAGAGCCAAGACAGCGCCGCACGCACGACATCGATTACAAAGAGCTCGACGGCTGAGAAGTGACCGAGCGTCCGTGACGCGGCCATGTCACGACCTGGGTCATCGCCGCACCGGCCAATCAGCGACCGTGCGCTTCAGCGCGGCCCTCGGCAGTGGGGGAGGGGGGGGGGGCTGTCGCCGCGACTAATGAGATGAGATGGCGAGTGCGATGGCGACCCCGACAAATGCGCAGGGTTGGTGTCGTGACAGCGTGCCGCCCGACGCACGCGCGACGGTGTGACGCGGAGCCCGGCGACGACCGTGTCGGTGTCTGGCCGAGAGAGAGCGCGACTGTAGCATCGGCTGCAGTGTCGGCTGCTGTCTGGGCCCGGCGAGTGTCCGGTGACACACGGTGTCGCGCCCAACCCGTGGTCGCGCAGCGCCAGCCGGACCTGGCGGCCAGCTACGCGAATCGAACAGCGACACTGCCGATACTCACACTGCCGGTACTCAGACTGCCGGTACTCACACTGCCGGCACTAACAGACTGCCGTTACTCACAGACTGCCGGCACCTGCAGACTGTCGGTACTCGCAGACTGCGACGGCACTCGCAGACTGCTGTCACTCACAGACTACCAGCACTCACAGATTTCCGGAGTTCACAGACTGCCGGCACTCACAGACTGCCGGAGTTCACAATTGTCGGCACCCACAGACTGCCGGAGTTCTCAGACTGCCGGAGTTCACAGACTGCCGGCATTCACAGACTGCCGGAGTTCTCAGACTGCCGGAGTTCACAGACTGCCGGCATTCACAGACTGCCGGAGTTCGCAGACTGTCAGCACTCACAGACTGCCGACACTCGCAGACTGCCGACACTCGCAGACTGCCAGAGTTCACAAACTGCCGACACTCACAGACACTCGCGGCGCCATACCCCAGGTCGCCGAGCCTCACGGGCCGACCCGCGGCGTCCGCGAGTGTCGCGGGCAGCATTGGCGCGGCGCCGCCGGCGCCGTCCGCCGACCCCGCTCTCAGTGCCGCCGGCTCGTCACCCGTCTGGGCCGCGCCAGCATTCGCCGCCGGTCGGGCGTCGCCATCAGCGCGCCAGCCCGCCAGCATCCGCCAACCCGAGTGCCAACATCACCAGCCAGCACGCCAGCCGGCCAGCGATGGTCACGCCGTCTCAGTGTCACGCGCGCGTCACGAACGGCGCCGCGGCCCGCAGCAGCGCCGCGGCCAGCAGCACGAGCGGGCCGTGGCGGCCGCCGCCGGCCGCTGACCCGCCGCCGCCCCTGGCCGGGCCGGCGCTGCTCGCCCGGCGCACAGGCGCGATCTCTGCTGGTGGCGGCGGCGGAGGCGGCGCGCCCCTGGTCTCCTGGACGGCGGTGGTCACGTGCGGCTCCTGCTGCTGCTGCTGCTGCTGCTGCTGGTCGTGCTGCCGCTGCTGCTGGTCGTGCTGTCGCTTCTGGTCGGCGGGCGCCGGCTCCTCGGCCGTCGGCCGGTCACAGGGCAGCTCGTCGACCTGCGCACGCAGGGTGGTGTGGTGAGCGTGACGACGTAACGCCGGGCCTTGAGGGTCCCCGGGAGTCTCCGGGAGCATGAAAGGTGCATGAAACACAGGGTGCATGAAAGTTGAGTTGAAGTTGAAGTTGAAAATGAAACAATAGGCTGTCATGGCTTAGGTCTCCAGATCATCGTCTTTGTCTGTTTGCGTGCTTTGTTTTACCATTCCGATGATCTAAAGAAGATACCCATTCATGAAAATGCACTTCCGCCAACTCAACGGACCGACATTCGAGCTGTGGCCGCTCGGCACGACCTGTGGCCGCTCAGTACACGCCGTGGCCGCTCGGCTCGAGCGGTGGCCGCGCGGCTCCAGCTGTGGCCGCTCGGCTCCAGCTGTGGCCGCTCGGTACAGGCTGTGGCCGCTCGGCTCCAGCTGTGGCCGCTCGGCTCCAGCTGTGGCCGCTCGGCTCCAGCTGTGACCGCGCGGCTCCAGCTGTGGCCGCTCGGCTCCAGCTGTGGCCGCTCGGCTCCAGCTGTGGCCGCTCGGCTCCAGCTGTAGTCGCTCGTCTCCAACAGTGGCCGCTCGGCTCCAGATGTAGCCGCTCGGCTCCAGCTGTGACCGCTCGGCTCCAGCTGTGGCCGCTTGGCACGCCGCCGGCACCCACCTGCAGGTCGAGCAGACGGAATGGCGGCCCGATGCCCAGCGTGCTGGTCTCTAGCGCTGGGTGCTGGGTGCTGGCGGCCGGGCCGGTCCGCAGCCGGCTCGGCACCGCCTCGCTGTCCATGTGGCAGACGACGGCGTCCAGCGCCGCCTGCACGTGCGTGGAGGCCGTCTCTCGGCGCAGTCGCATCAGCCAGGCGAGCCGACAGTCGCAGCGCAGGCTGTTGTCTGCCGAGCGAGAGCAACGTCAGTGATGCGTGCCCGGGGGCGCAGACAGGATTTACGTGGGGGGGGGGGACAAATATATGACGAAATATATGAGCTTTTCGGCGTTGGCCTGGTTTTATGTGGTGAAGATCTCCAAATTTATCGTTAGATCTGGTGTATTTTTGGTTGCTGGTGGGGGAGGGGAGTTCCCCATTGGCTGCGCCTCTGATGCCAACTGAATCATCACAACATCATTTAATTGACATATTCTTCGTAAAGTGGGTGGTAGCATAGGAAGACGTCAAAAATACCGATGATTTCGAAACAATATGACAACATGACCGGGAAATTGCAGGCAAAAGATGACACTGCCAGTTGAACACCGTATGCGTGGGCACGATCGGGATGATACAGGCGTCATAAACCGAGTACGCTGAAGAGAGTAGCAAACAAGAAGTCAAAACACTGTCTGGGGGTGATAAAAACAAGTTCCGGATGTCATTTTCTACCTGAATTTCTTAATTTTTGGACAATGTAGCAGAAAGCTTCCCCGACAGCAGTTTAATTTGTGGAAAGCAGATTCCACTTTTCCACGAAATCAGGCTGAGGGGAGGCGACGAACGGTGAAGAGATTGTCCTTGGCTCTAGATATACCCGTGGGTGTGGAGACTTGTCTTGATTGGGTTTCCAAAACAAAACAAAACACAAATGACTAAACTAAGCACAGATATACTGACGAAATAAGTGACCTGCTTTTCAGGCTGCCCCCCCCCCCCAGTAGGTCAGCTAACGGAGGGGCTAATGAGCCTGTGCTTGTGGTGCCCGAAGTCTCAGAAAACAACTCGGCAACACGATGCATCCTCTCTGAGGGAACAGAAAACATGAAAGAGTCACCGGAAACGTCAGTGTACTCCGACAGTTCCCAGAAAGCCGCTGTGGATGAGGGACCGAAAACACAACCTCTGATGTCAGGAGACTTGAATGCACTCCTGACATGCACCCACCTACTGTTGCGGTTGTTCCAACTTTGCTAGCCTGCAGAGGTGGTATCCTTGTACTACGCGATCTCACTGCCTGTAACGCTATGCCTTTACCTTGTTAATTTGAATTACCGAACTGCGATAAATAACGTGCTGCCAAACAAAACAGTTTCTGAATATTTCATCGTCGCAAAAGGTGGCACAAAGACCAGTAATTATGAAAATGAAGCATGTGCTACCACTCGCTACTACTCAAAACAGGTTGCGAACCACGCTGTCTTGAGGGAAGCGATCTGGATCAGTAAGGAGAACCAGAGACTCACATTCAACCATCTTCCAGTGTGTGGCTGGAACACGAACAGAGAAAATCATGCTGGTTTATTCCTAACCACCACGGGAGAGAGAGGCCCACTTGCTATGTTGGACCGCATTCTGGCCAGACTGTCGCTCGCCGTGGCTGCACTCGCTACAGGCGCCCGGCCCTAGCTGGCGCGCGACGCGTGCCACCGCGGTCCGGCGCCCGGCCCTAGCCGGCGCATGTCACGTGCCTCTGCCATCGGGCGCCCAGTCCTAGCCGGCGCGTGGCACGTGCCGCTGCCATCGTGCGCCCGGTCCTAGCCGGCGCGTGGCACGTGCTGCCGCGGTCCGGCGCCCGGCCCTAGCCGGCGCGTGGCACGTGCCGCTGTGATCCGCCGCTGGCGGAAGCAGTTGCAACACGAGCACGGCCGCGCGGCGTGCCAAAGTGTTGGCCGGAAGGTGGTGGTGGCGAGTGGACGGAAGCGGTTACGCAGCTTCGATAAACGCGTCAGTCTCGGGCACGGCCTCACGCCGTGTCTGGGATCGCAGACGTCACGTCCGGAGCATTGCCGACCGCAATTGGCATTGCTACCAGACATTGCTACGTGCGCAATTGGCAGTCGGCACTCGGACTGACTTCACGTACACGAGTGAAAGGTCTGCTTGCCTGTCTGACTGCCCTCACAGTGGCTGTTCACGTACACCGGTGAGAGGTGGTAGTCAGCCCTCACGGTGGCTGTTCGCGTACACCGGTGAGAGGTGGTAGTCAGCCCTCACAGTGGCTGTTCACGTACACCGGTGAGAGGTGGTAGTCAGCCCTCACAGTGGCTGTTCGCGTACACCGGTGAGAGTTGGTAGTCAGCCCTCACAGTGGCTGTTCGCGTACACCGGTGAGAGGTGGCAGTCGGCCCTCTGAGGAAAACGAACGGAAAATCCGGCTATTCACTACACAAATTTAGACACGGGAAGACAAGTGGAATAGGCAGTCATTGGTGAAAGCGCACGGTGTTAAAAACCATCATCATATACGTGCAGATACAGAAGACGGATTCACCTTATATCTGAACACGGGCATTCGTGTTTGCGTGCGTGGAATCATTGTCTAGCTGTTCACCTTGCTATAATCCTGTTCCCATCTGTAGCTAGGAATGGAGCACGGAAACGGAACGGAACGGAACGGAGCGAAACGGAACGGAGCGGAGCTGAACTGAACTGAACTGAACTGAACTGAACTGAACTGAACTGAACTGAACTGAACTGAACTGAACTGAACTGAACTGAACTGAACTGAACTGAACTGAACTGAACTGAACTGAACTGAACTGAACTGAACTGAACTGAACTGAACTGAACTGAACTGAACTGAACTGAACTGAACTGAACTGAACTGAACTGAACTGAACTGAACTGAACTGAACTGAACTGAACTGAACTGAACTGAACTGAACTGAACTGAACTGAACTGAACTGAACTGAACTGAACTGAACTGAACTGAACTGAACGGAACGGAACGGAACGGAACGGAACGGAACGGAACGGAACGGAACGGAACGGAACGGAACGGAACGGAACGGAACGGAACGGAACGGAACGGAACGGAACGGAACGGAACGGAAAAGAACACATCTACAGCGTTGCCAACAAAAACCGGTTCCTTCCTTTCGGATCGACATCTTGCAGGTCCAATAGATCATCCAGTAGCAGTACAGCGGCGTCTGTCTCGCCTTGTTACGCGATGATATTAGGAAACCTAGAATCGATTGTGAAGGTGTTGATTCGCAGACAGTTCGATATTAGCGTGGGGAGGCCTTTACCTGTACTTTTCTCTAACACAAAGCTGATCATGTTTTTATCGCAAGGTTAAAACACTAATACAGCTAAAGGCATCCTACGCTAATTTTGAATTGCGAAGCTTTTGCAATCTTGATGTATCAGGAACCATTTACAAGGGCAATATTTTTGGATGTTTTCCTAATGGTATCGTATTCGGAAGCTTCGCTGTTCATTTAAGCGTGGTAAGTTAGTGTGGTACCGCTTCATCAGATGCCATGGATCCCCAGAGACATTCTGAGGGGTGGGAGTCGGCACCGTCGGGAACCATGGAAGCCATCTCGACCCTCGCAATTCACTGCACAGCAATAATCTCTCTTTTGGTTGCACTGGCTCCTTGTCTGAACTCTTCATTATATTATCTCTGCTGCCAGGGTGACACTATAGGTCCATAAACATCGAATGTGACACTCCGGGTCCGTAAGGAATTTAATCAACGAGTTAAACTGTCGTCAGGACCATGCGCGCAACTCGTGGAGCCCGCGGTAAAGGAATAAGTCGCGACGCTCGGCATAATGACACACACATAAGTTTGTCGTGCGACATACAGGAGTGGCAATGGCCCGCTGCGCTCGCAGCAGAGTCCCCGGACACTCCTCTAGGGACTCGGTGGTGTCGACACTCCTCTAGGGACTCGGTGGTGTCGACACTCCTCGAGGGACTCGGTGGTGTCGACACTCCTCGAGTGACTCGGTGGAGTCGACACTCCTCGAGGGACTCGGTGGTGTCGACACTCCTCGAGGGACTCGGTGGTGTCGACACTCCTCGGAGGACTCGGTGGTGTCGGCACTCCTCGAGGGACTCGGTGGTGTCGACACTCCTCGAGGGACTCGGTGGTGTCGACACTCCTCGGGGACTCGGTGGTGTCGGCACTCCTCGAGGGACTCGGTGGTGTCGACACTCCTCGAGGAACTCGGTGGTGTCGACACTCCTCGGGGGACTCGGTGGTGTCGACACTCCTCGAGGGACTCGGTGGTGTCGACACTCCTCGAGGGACTCGGTGGTGTCGACACTCCTCGGGGGACTCGGTGGTGTCGACACTCCTCGAGGGACTCGGTGGTGTCGACACTCCTCGAGGGACTCGGTGGTGTCGACACTCCTCGGTGGACTCGGTGGTGTCGACACTCCTCGAGGGACTCGATGTGGTGTCGACACTCCTCGAGGGACTCGGTGGTGTCGACACTCCTCGAGGGACTCGGTGGTGTCGACACTCCTCGAGGGACTCGGTGGTGTCGACACTCCTCGAGGGACTCGGTGGTGTCGACACTCCTCGAGGGACTCGGTGGTGTCGACACTCCTCGAGAGACTCGGTGGTGTCGACACTCCTCGAGAGACTCGGTGGTGTCGACACTCCTCGAGAGACTCGGTGGTGTCGACACTCCTCGGGGGACTCGGTGGTGTCCGGAGCTGACGGATCGAGGCCAGCTCAGGCGGTCTCGTGCTCGTCGTTCTGCAGGGCGGGCAGTGTATCCGGTGTTCCGCGTCTTGTTGTGTTTCACCCGTTTGCCACCGAACGCGTCAGTCGAAGGGAGTTGGTCGCATTTGTGTTGGCTAATCCGCCTGACACAACTGTCTCCGACATCGTCCGGTAGCACAAGCAGAGTGAGGACATGATAGTGGTGTTAATAGACAAAGCGAAAATAATCTTATTTACTTCCTGGTGTACTCGCTGTTGGAAGCGAGCGGTGTGCTCTTTCACCCACCCATGCATGCCCTTTCTATTTGAGACAAGCATACACGGTTGTCACATAATCTTAATTTATCCACTCTTCGCACCACCGGATGTGTTCATGCCATCTCCGAATGGCGCAGGTGGAATTATAGCGCAGGTGCAATTGTAGCGCAGGTGGAATTGTAGCGCTGGTGCAGTTATAGCGTAGGTGCAATTGTAGCTCAAATGAGTCGCTACTGAATAAATGAGACGAACTAAGTGACCATATGAAAAGGAGAAAAGAAGTGTTTACCCATGGGACCAGTGACTTTTGCCGCTCCGTGTTCTATTTTACGAGGTAAAGGAGCTGTAATTGAGCCCAGTTACATAGCAAGATTCTGTAAGTGGCAATGTATTTACCGCAGACACATCCACAGACCACGGTGGCTATTATCGTGCCCGTCGAAATGAGTGAGATCAACAGGAATGGGTATATGATAGGCGATAGGATATTGGGAAGGATGTAAGGCTGGGTGTTGAGACTGGGTAAGGTAAGGACACTGCAACATGGGGCGAGTCAGCCAGTATCGGCGCCTCGCTCAACAAACAGCAGGCAGGAGGAGGATACATAGGGACAAGTAATCAAATATATACAATCTAATAGAAAAATGATGACCTTGTGAGCTCGAGATTCTTTTCGTGAGGAAAATATTCTTGATTCCGTATTCCGCCCGTATTCTTGATTTGGCCTCGACAACTGCTGGTTCGAATTCCCTCTTCAACATGCTGAAGCAATCGAGAGTTGGCTGTTTCTTCTGTTTCCGCTGTAACTTCTTCATCTTCGAAGTTTTCATTAATTAAACCCTTTAGTTTGTCATGAGGAACGCTGCCCGCGTTCAACAAGTAGCACATCGCTAATTTGAATCGGCTATAATATTCCTTGCGTGAGCGAAGGTTCTTCACCACAAACATCACGTTCCATGGCGGGAAAAACTCAAAGTAACTGAGGGAACGATGGCTTGACCAAAAATGTCAACCAATTCCAGAACAAAGCTAAAATAACTTAAATTTAACTGGCTGTTCCTTCAACGCCGATATTGAACGCCAATTCAAATTCGCATGTGCTTGACTCCGCTTTCTTCACGCATACGGCTCACATCTTTAAAATGTATTTTCTTCTTCCAAAACGCGCTAAATCGACTAGTAAATGCGACATAGAAAAACACGTCCTTCCACTGATAACAACATAGCGTAATGTAAGTGAGGATCAGCTCATGCCTTGCCACCCCTAAAAATGTCTGGTGCACAATTATATTTTCTGGCACTTTCAGCTTAAACTTAGCCCACTAAGGTTGTTTCCCGGGGAATAATCTTCATAGTGTGTTCTGAAATGGCCAGAAAAGAGCACTGCACACATATACCCACGATACATGAAACGATATATTTCAAGTGGGAGTATATTCAAACAGGGAATAAGTAGTCCAGGGGTAGGATGCTCGTCTCTCGGGTGGAAAGTTGCGGGCACGAGTTCCATTTTTCGCCATGCTCTTCGTCAGCGACCAATCAGCGTGAGAGATCGACGACGTCACGTGACCGAAGCAGTCGACGTGTCGAAAAGCCAATTACCAATCAACTAGCCAACCAACCATATGTTTACACAAAATAGCTCCGCCCATTTGAAGCTGGGCATTACACTGATTGGTGCCCGTCCGCAGGCTTTCACCCCGAATAACTAACGAACAGCGTGGCAGGAGGCCAACTCTCAGCCGGAGCCACCACGTTCCAATTGAATCATCACAGTGTCGTGGCGAAATAAACCCGACACTTACCGCGGCACCCACACCTCATGGCTTCATTCCTGACCGTCCCCCCCCCACACCTGCGCCCACCCCCACCCGACGTGGCGTGCAGAGGCTCGGGGTGGTCCGACCGCGCTCTTCGTCTTCATCGACTTCCGCCTGCTCCCCCCCCCCGCTCGCAAGTCGGTCGTTCTTTGAGTGTCGATTCTCGCGCGGAACCAGCCGGCTCTATCAGCGCCGTGTTTGCTTTGTCAACGAAATTTAATTTGACAGACACATAACTTCGCGCTGCTCTTGGCCGCGTAAACGTGCAGAATGGGCGCGGACGCCCCTGCAACAGTTGCCAGCGGCTGTGTTAAATTAGCGTCCGGCGACGGTGCCAACTGTGTGGCTGGCTGGTCGGGGGTGGCACAGGCACAGCCACGCGAGCCACTTCATGGTCGGCGCTATAAAAACGAACCAATACTTCCTGATCACCCTGATACCATGATATATCATTTGTGTTTCTTTTTGTTTTGCTCTTTAGCGTCTTATTTCGTAGCAAAGCATGCCTTGTCGGACATGCATAGCTGTGGCATCATGAGGGGTGAGATTGGCCTGGGAACTGAAAAGCCTGTCAGATATAAGCAATATTGTGGTGTACAATTACACCAGACGGGATGCACATTTGAAGCCTGCCAATGCTGCAAACCGCCAGTCGCCCCCACATGAGGTCACCACAACAGCGCGGCAACATTCCTGGCCGTGCGCATCACGGCGGTGCTCTGTGCATCGGCCGCCACACGCCCCATTAAAGTTGAAATCCGAGCGGCCGTGACTTCACCCGTGCACAACTCGTGCCCCACGTGCACAACTCGTGCCCCACGTGCACAACACGTGTCACGAGGACATTGCATCCCGAACACATGCGGGACGCAATGCTCTGTATGTCCTCGGTCACGCGTCTCGAGGATTGTGACAGCATTTATGACAACATTCCAATTGACCAAGTTTGGCTCCATTGACCTGTCATGAATTTGACCTCGGTGACCTAATATGGCCTTGAAGCTATATAGTATAACAATATACATGTAGCAAGTCGCTAGTGTTGCCAAGAAGACTTCCTTTTTGCCGATATACAGGAAACGCATCAGCGCCGATTATTGTGGTCAGGCGCTAAGAGATGTTCTGACTTTAACGGCCTCTAACTCGGGAAAAAAACAGCAGATTTCCGTTTTCTTTGCTTTCAGCGACGAGCCGGACAGTTCTAAGCAGGTGAGCAAAAATGGCGTATATCGACCGGCAAAATCAGGAATTAATTACAAAAAACCGGAGAGTTGTGCGAATTTCGCCCCCCCCGCCTCTCCAGTGCGCGTGTTAATATACGAGCGAATATAGCACTGTATGTTGATTGGATCTTATTAAGAAACTATATGGCAGGTATCAGGTATTTTCTCAGCCAAAACCAGCGAAGCCCCTTGGCTGTGCCTCTGCTTGTGTAGCTTGACAACCAATATTGGACTGGTCCATGACGATTCAACACGGATAATTACACGAGCTCTTCCATCGCGGAAACGCAGCCGCAGGGAACAATTCCAAACAACTGTGCACAGCGAGCATGACACTCTCGAACACCGCTCTGAATGAGCTGCCGCGATGCCGCGATATTTTCCACCCGAGATGGATGACATCAAGTAAGTCACGCACTTGATCGAATTAATTCCGCATTTCTGCTGTGCCGCACTTAGCTCCAGATACGTATTTCAAACGCACCCGAGCGGAAGGGTGGGTCCGTCAACTTCAGCTGGGAAATAGTCACCCTTTTTGAAGGGAAAGGCGAGAGTCGCTTAATATCGAACCACAAATACATAACGCCGTCCATAATCAGAATTTGGCACCAGAACCAGGACTGCAACAGACTGCACTATGTCCACCGTGTTCTGCCACAGTTTGTACTGCCTCCACCGTGTCCACTGTGTCCACTGTGTCCATTGCGTCCTGTCGCAGTTTTGTGTCCGCTGTTTCCTGTCACAGTTTGCGCTGTGTCCACTGTTTCCTGTCACAGTTTGCGCTGTGTCCACTGTTTCCTGCCACAGTTTGTGCTGTGTCCACTGTTTCCTGTCACAGTGTGCGCTGTGTTCACCGTGTCCTGTCACAGTTTACGCTGTGTTCACTGTTTCCTGCCACAGTTTGCGCTGTGTTCACTGTGTCCTGTCACAGTTTGCGCTGTGTCCACTGTTTCCTGTCGCAGTTTGCGCTGTGTTCACTGTGTCCTGTCACGGTTTGCGCTGTGTCCACTGTTTCCTGTCGCAGTTTGCGCTGTGTTCACCGTGTCCTGCCACAGTTTGCGCTGTGTTCACCGTGTTCTGCCACAGTTTGCGCTGTGTTCACCGTGTCCTGTCACAGTTTGCGCTGTGTTCACCGTGCCCTGTCACAGTTCGCCTTGAATCTGACTTCGCCCTGCGCTGCCGAGGTGCTCTCAAAGGCGGGAAGTGGCACGCCACGAAGACTCTGAAGGACACAGCTGGTCACGCCTCACTGGTCGCACGGCAGCCCCCCCCGCCCAGACATGCTGCACAGAGTGGTGACTTCAGCGGTGTTCGGGAGGGGGCAGCGGGGGGGGGAGGGGGTGAACCATCGCAGGAGCGGCCGTGGGGCCGTCTGGCCGTCGGCGACACCGTGTGACGGTATGTGACGCAGTGTGACGCCGTGCGACGTCGTGTGACGTCGTGTGACATGTAACACCGTGTGACGGTATGTGACGCTGTGTGACCGGGTGTGACATGTTACGTGTGACGCCGTGTGACGCCATGTGAAGCCATGTGGCGCCGTGTGACGGTATGTGACGCCGTGTGACGGTATGTGACGCCGTGTGACGGCATGTGATGCCGTGTGACGTCGTGTGACGTCGTGTGATATGTAACGCCGTGTGACGGTATGTGACGCCGTGTGATGGTATGTGACGCCATGTGACGGTATGTGATGCCGTGTGACGTCGTGTGACGTCGTGTGACATGTAACTCCGTGTGACGGTATGTGACGCCGTGTGACGGTATGTGACGCCGTGTGACGGTATGTGACGCCGTGTGGCGGTATGTGACGCCGTGTGACATGTAACACCGTGTGGCGGTATGTAACACCGTGTGATGGTATGTGACGCCGTGTGACATGTAACACCGTGTGGCGGTATGTGACGCCGTGTGACGGTATGTGACGCCGTGTGACGGTATGTGACGCCGTGTGGCGGTATGTGACGCCGTGTGACATGTAACACCGTGTGGCGGTATGTAACACCGTGTGACGGTATGTGACGCCGTGTGACATGTAACACCGTGCGGCGGTATGTGACGCCGTGTAACATGTAACACCGTGTGACGGTATGTGACGGTATGTGACGCCGTGTGAGCCCGTACGACGAGGCGTGTCGACGTACGGCGCGGATCAGTGCGGAACGGGACGTGTCTGCGCCGTGCGGTCATCACACGTGTCGCCGCCGGTGCAGACGTGCACGAGTCGAGCCGTGACGGTGACGTCACCACTACACGCGTCGGTGACGTCACCGTCACGGCAGAGGAACGCGGACAGCAGGACGAGCGGGTGCGCTGTTTGGTGTTCCGCTGGATTGTGCCATGTGCGGAAATGTGGCAGCCTGCGCCTGAGGCGTAGGTGTTGCCGACTTCACCATGTCTGTTCATTCGATTTTGAGTACCGATATCGAGCCACCTCGAAATAATAGTGCCACCAGCCCACGACAACGTCGTAGTATCGGTTCGTCCGGCAGGGGGAGGGGCAGGGGGTCCACCACGGTCAGCGCCCCCTCTGAGATAATTCGATTGGGAGAGCCTGGAAACACCTACCGCCCGGAGTAGGTTTTGTTCTCATTGAAAGGATTAGGCAACACGTTGTTCGTTTCAGTGGTAGTGGAGGGCTCCACGGATGGCCATCCAACAAGTAGTTATTTTATTGAAAAGAATTGATTGAGAAATGAAACACGAGATAGAAATTGCACTAAAAAGCCGTTTTGTCGAGGGGTGTTCTGCCGTGGGATGTTATTTATTGCCACATTTGCAATATGCAGCTTGTCAGGAACTAGAGTTCGATTTTCGCAAGCGTCTCGACGAATGGGGAAATGATTCGCGCTTCTATGCCTGGAATGTATGTACACACGTACTCCTAAGCTGGTTCTGAGCGTGTACGACAGCGTTGTGAGGTTGCTTTGATGTATTTCCTCTCGCAAGGAAATATAAAGAATATACAACGCCTTATATCGCAGAAGGTTGATGCAAATCAGCTCAATTACCACTTAGAGAAAGATCAGTTCAATTTAATCGTTAATACCAGATTGTGCTGGACGATCAAACTGGTAGAAAAGATGGTGTCATGAAAATAGTATTATATACCTCAGAGCTCGACGCATTTATATATCGAATGGTCATTTTTTATACCATGGTAAAACCAACTAATTTGAATTACCTGAATCCTCCACTAATCACAATGCAGCGGAATCTCTTAAGTTATCAACTGCAAGACCTCCAAATGGTACGGATCGGGTGCACCTAGACGCGAACTGTGACAGAAGAGGAGTTCAAGCACGCGGAAAGGCGCGGGTGGACACGCCAAAGCGCGCGGCTAGTTAAAGAGCTTGTCGTGTCTTGCCGACGGATAAAAAGTGGCATCATTAGCAGAGAAATTGCTCGTGGTGTAGCCTCTGACGAGGTACACGACACCACGTGAGGTATCTCAGGCCGAGATGAGATGGTGTTCACATCGTGCAGTGAACGTTGCTCACACACAACGAAGGCGGCGACTTCCGACGGGGAGGTACGTACAATAGTGACTCGCCGAGCGATCTCTTACTGGTGCATCTTGAGCAACAGCATGGCAGATCAACTGACCAGTCTGATAGTAGACGGATCCTGGGACAAAACGTGCAAAACGTTTGTGAAAGATCGTGGGACAAAACGGTTTAAAAAAATGAACGCAGGGTTCATTTTCTTTTTTAACGAGTTGAAGGGGTAACACCAGGTCATCGTCACTAGCTGCTTGCTCGTCTGCTTGCTCGTCTGCTTGATCGTCTGTTTGCTCGCCTGCTTACTCGTCTGCCTGCGTCGGCATGCCGTCTCCTGCAGCACCGCGCGGACTCCTCGGACGATAGCCACGACTGTGATCGCGCCCACTCTGCCCGCCTGGAGGCTGGCACGTTGCGGCGGCGGGCGGACCTCCGCACGCGGCCGTGGCCTCGCTCGTCAGGACATCATGTCGCCTTAAACGGCCGCCAAAGGACGCCGGCCCGGCCGCACGCCGGCGTCGCAGCGGCAATCTGGAGCGGCGCCGCAGCTCGCTGCAGACGACCGCCGCCGGGCCGCCGCCCCGACCGCCGGCTGCAGCCGCCCGCAGCAGCACTGCAGGACGCGCGGCCGCTGCATCTGCAGACGGTCGTGCGCCGCGTCGCCGGCTGCAGCGGCGAGAGCGCTGCTCGTGGGCCCTAAATGACCAATGTAGTCGATGCGCCCTAAAGCCCTAATAACTAACGAGAGCGATGCTCGGGCGGAGGTTTTACTGCGCCGAGCGGCGGCACGCACTGATCTAATAAGGCGAGCGCATGGACGCGCCGAAGCACGAGGAAAGACGCGGGCCGCGCGGTCTGCGGATGGTCCGCGCGGTCTGCGGATGGTCCGTGCGGTTTGCGTGTGGTCCGCGTGTGGTCCGCGGGTGGTCCGCGCCGTCTGCGTGTGGTCCGCGCGGTCTGCGATGGTCCGCGCGGTCTGCGGGTGGTCCGTGCGGTCCGCGGGTGGTCCGTGCGGTCTGCGTGTGGTCCGCGCCGTCTGCGGGTGGTCCGCGGGTGGTCCGCGCGGTCTGCGGGCGGTCCGTGCGGTCTGCGGGTGGTCCGCGCGGTCTGCGGGTGGTCCGTGCGGTCTGCGGGTGGTCCTTGCGGTCTGCGGGTGGTCCGCGCGGTCTGCGGGTGGTCCGTGCCGTCTGCGGGTGGTCCGTGCGGTCCGCGGGTGGTCCGTGCGGTCTGCGTGTGGTCCGCGCCGTCTGCGGATGGTCTGCGGGTGGTCCGCGCGGTCTGCGGGTGGTCCGCGCGGTCTGCGGGTGGTCCATGCGGTCTGCGGGTGGTCCGTGCGGTCTGCGGGTGGTCCGTGCGGTATGCGGATGGTCCGTGCGGTCTGCGGATGGTCCGTGCGGTCTGCGGGTGGTCCGTGCGGTCTGCGGATGGTCCGTGCGGTCTGCGGGTGGTACGCGCAGTCTGCGGGCGGTCCACGCGCCGCAACGATCCGCCGTGGGGTCGTGCGGCACGGTTCGCCTTCTGTGCCAGCTGTCCCGCCATACCACCCGTGTACCTCGCGGCTATGGTCGTGGTCGCTAAACACGCGTCTCAGGTGACCGCGCGGCTCGCCGGACTCCTCGTCGGGTCACCAGTGCCGGCCGACCCGTGACCTGGTGCTGTCGCTCGGGTGTCCCGTCTACCTGACCAGGTGTCCGGTGACCTCGCGCTGGGTGCTCGTGAGGTGATCACCGCACCGTCGGCTGACCCGTGGCCAGGTCTTGTCCCTCGGGTGTCCTGGTTTCATGGCTAGGTCTCGGATGACCTCACTTTAGGCCCCTTATGAGGTCACCGCCACCGGCCGACTCCCGGTCAGACCCTGTCCCTCGGGAGCCCTAGCTACCTGGCCAGACCTGGGGTGACCTTTCCCGGCTTGATCTTGTCCTTCGGGTTCCCTGTCTACCTGGCCAGGTCCCGGGTGGCCTCGCGCTGGTATCCGACCAGGCGCCGAGTGACCCCACCCTGCCAATTGCCGGGTGACTCACTCGTTCCCCGTGAGGCGGGAGGATCATCGGTCCTCGCCTGGGCGAGGCTCGGCCCTGACCTTGGACGTGTCCTGGGGACGTGAATGAGTCACATGACGCGGCCGACTACCGCAGCAGCCAATTGGCATGCGCGGCGCGTGGGAGGTGATGAATACCCCGCTGACCTGATGTCGTGTCAGACGAGATGTTCGCGCCCGCGCTGACCATTTGGACGCCAGGTGGTGAAGCAGTTGTGGCGCGACGGCGAGTCGACCTTATGGCTCGCTTAAGATCGGTGGTGATGCACACAGAACAGCGGAACACCCGGGACACTGGGGCGCTCAGCTATTTGTCATACGACACCAGTCAGCATCACCACCGAAACGTGGGCCGTGAACAAACAAACGTGACGCATCGCTTGGCGCTTCGCGGGTGAAATCTGGTAATTTGTATCTCTTGTGACTTGGAAGCGTTTGAAGTGACTGCTTGTTCATTTGTGCATCACCTGGGCACATTTCGCATATCGGCGCAATTAATGTAGTGATTCAGGAAATGAAATCAACCGGTCTGATAAATAGAGATACATGCTTTAATTAACCCGCGCCGTCCCGGGGGGTGTCGTTGACGACCCCCTGTAAGGTTTTCCGCGGACAGTGAAAGAACGGAACAGAGCAGCGCACCGAAATTTGGCAAGCCTTTTCGTCAATCAATTTGTCATGGTGTGTTAAAATTTTGAAGTCAGGTCGCCTTAGGTCAACGAGTTAGTCAAGGTCAAGCGAGGTCACCTCCAAAAACCTTCCACCAGTCGTCACGCTTTAACGCATAAAGATATTTTAATGGAACCTTCAGCGTGTGTTTATCTTTAGGGATGAAATAAAACCCACCAGAGGAATCTTTCATGTTTTCCGTTTTTCAATTACTTATTAGTTTTGTATATCTGCCCACCAGGGTTAAAATTGAAGATTCTGGGCAAAGTAAGCATTTTTTAAGTGGGATAAGTTGACTTCGAACACCATTTGTAGGTGCGCTCTACCCATTAGAAAAGGAAAAGTAAGAAAAAGTTGAAAACTCGAAATTTGGAAATAAATTTGTATTTTTGGTGGCCACAAAATGTATTGTCCTGGCCGATTTTGCTTTCCTTTTCTGACATCGAAATATTTTTCATCTCTCAAATTTCACTGAAAAAAGAACCCCCAGAGCCACAAACATGATGTAAGTCGTGGAAACCTA
This sequence comes from Imbricaverruca yamaguchii, assembly GCA_034440575.1. NCBI lineage: Eukaryota > Metazoa > Arthropoda > Thecostraca > Neoverrucidae > Imbricaverruca > Imbricaverruca yamaguchii. Next base: position 2,000,074 of record JAOTOL010001620.1, read on the forward strand.
AACCCCCTAGTGACCTCATTTGTTTGGTACGGGATTTTGGGGGATGGTGTCTGGCCGTACTCGTCGAGCGCTTCCCGATGACATCTATTTCGTTTCCTTGCAACGCTTAGTTTGGATATTAGAAGGGGGTCCCTAGCGACCCCCCCCGGAACGGGGTGTGAGGATCTGACAAGAGAAACAGGGTTAATTAAAAAAATCGCAATAGTAAACGGTAGTTCATCCCGTCGGATCTTATCCCAGATGAAATGATAGTGAAACATCACGGGGTTTCTTATATTTCTCGCTGCGACTACTGCACAGGTGTAAACCCTTGCTGGATACAAACGTCAGAACCATACAAATATGGCTCGCATGAAATGGTACAGGAAACAAGTTTACGGACCAAATATAAAACCCTCTAAATTAAGCTATGCTCTGAAGAACGAGAATGTATGGTCGTTCTTATCGCGTAACGTCGCGGCACGTTGCTGACGTTGAAGCTGAAGAGGTGTTGTTCGGACCGTGTCGGGTCGGACCCGTCCGACCGACAACGCCTTCTGCTGATTGAGGGAACAATCTCTCGGCCTTCGGCGCCGCGCGCAAGAACCAAGGATTCCACGTGAAGAGGTAAGGACATTGTGAGATTCAAGCAAGTGAGACAAGGTGAGGCTATGGAGTTGAAGACAAAATAGCCTTGTCATGATCAGCCAAACGAGGCTGCGTACCTGTTTATTCACGGCCTACGCTTTAGGGCAATCGGCTACCTTGCCCATTAACCTTGTTAATGCTGCCTTAAGCTCTCCGTGGCCTGAAAATGTAACGAATATTTGGTATCGCATGTCTTTTCTTGGCTTCAGCGATGGAAACGTGAAATCCTGTGGGAACCATCTTGGAAGATGCGGCGCAACTTCTTTTCAATCTCTTTTGTCTTGCCAAACAAAATTCTGCAGATCATTAAGGAAGGAAAATTTTGAAACACAGGTTGAAATATTCCGGCACCAGGAGAATTCGGAGTCTTCTCGCTTTTGGATGTGTGTGAACAAATCGTTTCATAGGACTCACTCACTACTACCATTTCAATTGAAACGAAAACTGCGCGGTTGCTACGTTATTCTCGATCATAAGTGCACACTCAATGCAGTTAACTTATATCTTGCCTGGTATGTTTCCGTCGTACCACAGCACCATTCGGAGGTCAGTGGACTTATCTCTTTCCTGGGACGTTTCCGTGGTATGTACCCCAGCACCACTCGGAAGGCAATGCACAGTAGTCAGGCATTTTTGTTTTCAATTTTCTTCAATCTTCTGAGTTGAAGGAAGCGCGAAGCCATCAGCTTATACAAACTCGAACGAATATACTTCTCGGTACGAAAGCGAAGAGCAATATTCCGTGTCTGTCATGAAATAATCATTAAAATCGCCCATGTACCTGCCCTGTCGCCCTTTAAATCTTCTGGTGAACAACGGCATTTTTGTGACTTCGATGCCTAATTATAGCCAGTTAAGAGCAGTGTTCAATGGATAATTTTGCAGGTTTGATTAAGCTGGTCTGAAGAACACGCATTATATTTGTCTTAAGCAAGTTCTTCTTAAAATAAATGGTGAAATGGTGGTCGTTCAGTTCTGCTCTGCAGGGCAGAACTGGACGACCACCATGATCAGAGAAGGCATGCCTTCTCCGACACACATCGCATTTGACACTCTACATTCTCTCATCGATCTCTGTTCCAAGCACCATTGATAATACCTTTGTTTCTGATGCCAGTCGAAAGCACACGCTGCTTTGCTTACATCCATTGCTGCGTAATTTCAGCCACCGAGCTGGAGGAACGAGAGGAGGCAACCTGAGGTCTTTGATGCAGACAACGCTTTTAAGTAGCATAATGTCGGCCACGCGGTGAAGCCCGTCTCCAGATTAATGGCAGAGATAATGGCCATAAATTAATGCCTAACAGCCGTGCAGACAGGGCCATAAGAATGCAGACAATACCAGTGAGATTGAGCTGGCAATCTTGACCACTTGATTCCTTTTGTGCCCGGACACTGCCGCATCTTTCCACAATGGTAACGTCCGGCTCACGTCCACACGTTCGTCACGTCCGGCTCGACATTTCACGTTACATGATGGCAGTTGGCTATCTCCGAAGTGCGACATTTGGTACTGAAGCCGGCACTGCGAGCCGCCGCAGTGATAACGCGCCGGCATGGCTGGTCGAGATGTGCGGTGATTGCTGTCGGATCTTCCAGGCCAGGTGAGACTGATGGCATGACGATCTGAACGATCAATTCACGTGGCCAGATGACCGCTTCTATGCGGGTCTTGTCTGCAGGTCTTGTCTGCGGGTCTTGTCTGCGGGTCTTGTCTGCGGGTCTTGTCTGCGGGTCTTGTTTGCTGATCTTGTCTGCGGGTCCGGCCACGTCGAAACATTACGAACATTTTAGCAGTGGCCGTCCTTTCGCCACCTAGTTCTTTCAGATCGCGTTCCGCGCGTAAACAACGAGATAACTCGCCTTCCGGTCTGGTTCTTGCGCAGACGAATCGGTCCCGAGGGAGGCATGCGCCCGCAGGGGTGGGTATCACCAGCCTGTCTTGGCAGGAAATTGACCAGAACAGACACCGTTCGACTGCCCAGCGCCCGCTCCCCACGTGGCAGCGATCGTTCCCCACACGAGTGCGGTTGTTCTCCCATGCGCACGCCTGCGAACTGCGACAAGACCCACGACGCCTGTAATTTCCCGGTCCAGTGCGGCCAGTGCGGAGCTGGCTCTTCAGCTATCTCCGGCGAAAAGTTTAATTGCGCCGATCACGTTTGGCAGCGGTGGCTACAGAGCGAAATCTTTTCGGCGTTGCTCGGTTATAAAAGATGTCTCGGTCGTAGATAGATATTTTGAAGAGTTCTCTTAGGTCAGACAGACACCGCCGCCATCGCATTTTTTGTTGAGCAGACCAGACCCTTGGATGTAATTGACAGTAGCACCGACATGCGCTATGCATCACCCGCGACATAGCGAAGGTCAGCATGCACTTGATTTTTGTGTGGCCACTTGTACGGAACTTCATCTACATCCGCTTCTCTTTACTTTCCTTCATCCGTCCCTCCCTCCCTTCCTTATCTGTAGTTATCTTTCTTGCTCTCTCTCTCCCTCTCTCCTTCTCTCTCCCTCTTTCTCCCCCTCTCCATCTCCCCTCTCTCTCCCTCCCTCCCTTTCTTCACTCTTTATATTGAGCTATGGTAATGCTCTCATTGCCTGTCTTCCCTTGTATGATTAACCTCCGCAGAGCGGGGACCGGGCGGATGCCAATTTAAACACCGTTATTTTTTTGACAGAAATTTTGACAGAAATTCCTAAACCGTTCCATTTAAAATTTAGCCTACCTGCCGCCACGTGTATTGTGCCCATTGTGTCAAGACATTGCGCTCTAGGCTCTAAAGATTCCATAACCAGAGTGGGTCAAAGACACGTCACAATGGTATCTCAATACGATTTTTTAAAATGCACATTCCAAAGTGAAAAATGAGTGTAAGCATTCAGCGAAAAATGTAAGACTACGAAATGTGACTTTGGCCATGTTCGTGGGTCAAAGAAAAGATGAATTAGACAGAAGTATTTCCCTGCTCATCACATTGGCACTGATCAATCTTTTGAAATACTTGGATATAAGCAGTGGCCCCTAACAGCATGCCAGGCTTCAAGTTATTATCTGGTGAAGTCGCTGGGATGTTGTGGGAAACATTCCAACGATGCGTGCATTCCATGCGGTTTGGCGTTATTACGCATCAACAATAAGAACAATGCTAATAGCCCACGCCGTCTCGGGTTGGAGGGTTGATATGTTCCTCCTAATGTTTTCCGAGGATAGTGAAAGAACTGCGCGCGGCAGCGTGCCGAAATTTCGCATACCATTTCCCACATCCATTTGGCATATTATGTGAATATGTTAAGGTCAGGTCATTTAGGGTCAATGAGTTACACAAGGTCAAGTTAGGTCACCTCTAGAATAGTTCAGCCAGTCATCACGCTGGCCTAAAATAGAAGATTCTGGCTAAAGGAAGTATTTTTTTAGAGCAAGCTAACTTCGAACAACGTTTTTCGGTCCGCTCTACCCATTGTGAAAAGGATAATTGAAGAAAATTGAAAATCCAAAGTTGTGAAATTTCAAAGATCATTTTTGGGATAGGGAAAAAATTTAGGACTATGGTCTATTTCGCCTTCCTTTTCTGATTCCAAGTATATTTTTGTCTCGAATCTTCTCAAAATGAACTCCCAAGAGCCAAACAGATGATGTAAGTCATGGAAAACTAGGCCCCCTGGTGATGTTGCTTTTGATGGAGGTGAACTTTTTAGGTGGTCCCTGGCCCTACTCGTCAGGCGCCTTCCGATAACACCTCTTTCGTTTTCGTGCGACGTTTTGTTATTCGTTAGACCGGAAAGACAGCGAGGGTTAATTCATTAGATGTAATGGATCTGATGGAAAAATTGATCGGTTTGAACCATTTTCCAATTTGTGTAATATGCATGCTCTTTTATCACCATTTTTAACTTGCTATGTAAGCAGAAATATCAAAAGTTTCTTCTCGATTGTGTTGCCTCCGTCAAGGGCGTGGGGTCAGGTTACGATAAAGCGTGCACTGTGTGGCAAGCCTAGACACTGATATTTTATGGTTTATGTCGAGTTACCATGGCCTATATAGGGTTAAAGTTGCCTTGCACGACCTAAGCTATCCTAATATTCCGATATATAATGTTCTTGAAATGCAAACTTTGTTCTTAAAAAAACGTGGTACTGATTTTCAAAAATATCTGGACATAGGATAAAACGACCGATTTCGGACCATATTCGTCCAGTGCTTTCCGATGGTATTCTTCTTCCAATGCATCGTCCTGCATTGGATGCAAACATTCCGATGCACGTCTTCATGGAACGCTTAACTTGCAAGTTAGGGTTGTAAGTTGGGGGGGGGCTTTATGACACCCCCGAGACGGGGTGTGAGAATCTGAACGGAGGGACGGCGCGGGTTAAGCTCATCCAGGTCAATTGGAGTAATTTCAAGCAATCCTCGGAGGTGAATCACGATATTTCGTCACGTGCCACACACTGGTTTAAATTGCTTCTCGCTGGCCAACTCCGCTTAGACACACTGGGGAATCTGAACAACTATGCATTGGATAAGGGTCCAAAGTGCCGCCCACTGGCCACAGTCAGCTCACCTTGCACGAAGAGGTACATGGTGATGTTGTTCATGTTGTCCATGATCGGCTGAAATGCGGCTTCATCCAATGTGTCTAGCACGTTCTGATGTATATCCAGGAAGAAAACGCCGCGTGTTTCTTGAAACGTTTCAGGAAGGATGTTAAGTAGCTTGTTGTCGTGCAGGTTCAAACGCAATAAGCGTTTCAGGCCAGCAAGACCTTTGCCGCTGATGTATTTAATGCGGTTTTCCTCCAGATCCAGCTCCTTCAAATTGCGCATGGCTGCGAATGTGTTGTCTTCAATCGCCTCCAACAGATTCCTGTGCAAATCCAGTCTCTGCAGGTGATGCAGCCCCTTGAATGTACCGTGCGCAATTGTCTCCAGATTATTATCGTACAGCTCGAGCTCTCGCAGCCGTTCCAGTCCAGTGAACGCGCCCTTCCTGATGTAGGAGATGCTGTTCCGATCCAGGAACAGCTGACGCAGCTTGGGCAGGTTTCTGAAGACGTGCCGCGACAGGCCCCTGATCTTGTTCTTGCCCAGATTGAGCCGCGTCAGGTTGGCGTGGTCGCTGAACGCGTGCTTGCCGAGCACCTCGATGCCGTTGGACGTCAGGATCAACTCGGACACGCTGCTCGAGCCGGCGAACGCGTTGGCGCCGACGCGCCTGATGGCGGCGTTCTTGATCTCCATCAGCCAGAGGTGGCGCGTGTGGGCCAGCAGCCGCGTGGGCACGTAGGTGAGGCTGCCGTCGCCGCGCAGGTTGATGGTGAGCCGGTGCAGGTTGGGCTGGTGGCGGAACGTGTCCCAGAGGCTGTCGTTGCTGTGCGTGTCGTCGCACACCCAGCAGTCGGCCACGTGGCCGCGCGCCGGCTCCAGGTGGTCGCAGTAGCAGTACATCACCTCGGCCAGCGTCTGCAGGTCGCACACGTTCTCCAGCGGGTCCGGCTCGGCCGACGTCGGCGGCTGCGCCGTGTCGGCGGCGACGGCGAGCGTCGACAGCAGCAGCGGCACCAGCGCCGACAGCAGCAGCTGCACCAGGGCCGGCGCTAGGACCACCTGCGGCCAACACATGACCCCGTTAGTGACTCGTCGGCGGCTGGGCCGTGTCGGCGGTGACGGCGAGCGTCGACAGCACCAGCGGCACCAGCGCCGACAGCAGCAGCGGCACCAGCGTCGACAGCAGCAGCGGCACCAGGGCCGGCGCGAGGACCACCTGCGGTCAACACACGACCCCGTTAGTGACACGGGCCGACAGCAGCAGCGGCACCAGGGCCGGCGCGAGGACCACCTGAGATCAGCACACGACCCCGTTAGTGACATGGTCCGACAGCAGCAGCGGCACCAGCGCCGGCGCGGGACTACCTAGGTCAGCACACGGCCCCGTTAGTGACACGGGCCGACAGCAGCAGCGGCACCATCGCCGACAGCAGAGCGGCACCAGCGCCGACAGAGCAGCGGCACCAGGGCCGACAGCAGCAGCGGCACCAGGGCCGGCGCGAGGACCACCTGAGATCAGCACACGACCCCGTTAGTGACATGGTCCGACAGCAGCAGCAGCACCAGCGTCAACAGCAGAGCGGCACCAGCGCCGGGCGAGGCACACGACCCCGTTAGTGACACGGGCCGACAGCACCAGCGGCACCAGCGCCGACAGCAGCAGCGGCACCAGCGTCGACAGCAGCAGCGGCACCAGGGCCGGCGCGAGGACCACCTGAGATCAGCACACGGTCCCGTTAGTGACATGGGCCGACAGCAGGAGCGGCACCAGCGCCGGCACGAGGAACACCTGCGGTCAACACACGACCCCGTTGGTGACACGGGCCAACAGCACCAGCGGCACCAGCGCCGACAGCAGCAGCGGCACCAGCGCCGGCGCGAGGACCACCTGAGATCAGCACACGACCCCGTTAGTGACACGGACCGACAGCAGCAGCGGCACCAGCGCCGGCGCGAGGACTACCTAAGGTCAGCACACGGCCCCGTTAGTGACACGGGCCGACGATTGGCCGCCGATGTGCCGTGCGGCTGCAAAACAGCGACTGAGTGCTCGAGGGAGGTCAACATGAGCGTTGGAACAGTGGAGGCCAGCGGTCACACTTCTGCCGTCGTTCAGAAGGTTGAATCGTTACGTATTCTCTCGTTGCATTCAAATAATCGTCTTATAGGTCGCTTGGCAATCTCTGCAGTATTTTCTGACGAACTGTCGGTGACGCTACGCTTTCACTCGTCTCGGTGAGCAACGCCGGCATGCTTGACAAATAGAGTTGTGTGTGACGAAATTGGTAAGACAAGCCTGCGTGAGAATGATTCTGGGTCATGCGAAAAGCTGCATACCCAAGTATTAGCGAATATATGGCCTTGACATTAGAGCCGAAGCCACACTTTGAAACGAACGCGTTTCTAGAAGCTGAATATTTCCCTCCAGCTTGTCAGCTCGGATTTCTTCGGTTGTTTATCGCTGTTGAACCATGCCAAATGAATCGGTCAACATGTTCGTTTCTATTCCTTCCCAGTCCCCTACACAGAATCGGCACGGGAGTCTAGTGTCTGCATATTCGGAAATGTGAGCGGAAAAGAATATCATCTCCCCGGCGGCCGTCGTCAGCATTCTATATTCGGTGACGCCACTCGACCGTGGATGGGGGGGGGGAGGGCTCGCTGCTCCACCCAGCGTAGCCGATCTCTGCGCGCTCAAGCCGCATCAACGCGTCGAATACAGTCGAGTCGCGGAGGTCTGCCGTGAATCGATGTCCTCATCTGCATGAACAAGAGGCTGGCCGGCCGTCTCTCGGCAGGCGTGCCATTGACAGGCAGCTGCAGGAGCTCCCCGGGCCCCCGACAGGGGCTGGTGCAGGAGCTCCCCGGGCCCCCGGTGGAGGCTGGTGTAGAGCTCCCCGGGCCCCCGGTCGGGGCTGGTGCAGGAGCTCCCCGGGCCCCCGGTCGGGGTCTGGTGCAGGAGCTCCCCGGGCCCCCGGTCGGGGTCTGGTGCAGGAGCTCCCCGGGCCCCCGGTCGGAGCTGGTGCAGGAGCTCCCCGGGCCCCCGGTCGGGGCTGGTGTAGGAGCTCCCCGGGCCCCCGTTCGGGGTCTGGTGCAGGGGCACCACTGCGCTCCCCCAGTCAGGGTCTGGTGCAGGGACACCATCCCGAGCCCCCAGTCAGGGTCTGGTGCAGGGACACCATCCCGAGCCCCCAGTCAGGGTCTGGTGCAGGGACACCATCCAGAGGCCCAGTCAGGGTCTGGTGCAGGGACACCATCCCGAGCCCCCAGTCAGGGTCTGGTGCAGGGACACCATCCCGAGCCCCCAGTCAGGGTCTGGTGCAGGGACACCATCCAGAGCCCCCAGTCAGGGTCTGGTGCAGGGACACCATCCCGAGCCCCCAGTCAGGGTCTGGTGCAGGGACACCATCCCGAGCCCCCAGTCAGGGTCTGGTGCAGGGTCACCACTGTACCCTCCAGTCAGGGTCTAGCGCAGGGACACCATCTCGGGCATCAGATTGGTGGAGTAGTAGATGCTTGCCAGCGAGAGATGTGGTCGCATTTGCAATTATCAATGAATGTGACGGGAATTTACACAACGTACCCAGAAATTTGATAGACGATCGGTGGACGCGCATTTGGAGTGAAAGATATGTAAAATGTGACTGCCTTCTTCATCACTAGCAATTTAACATCGGGCATAGCAACTTTTCTCAACTTGTTTTTTCAACTTGCAATTACCTGAGAGGGAAGGGTGCGAGGAGAGTGACCTGACGAGATCTAGATAGATATATAAAACCACCCATCCCACAATTTATTTCGTCTCCCTTATGCTTTAAAAGCGCAGTTTCGTGTCTGTCTGGGTCGAGTTGGGCAGTCATGTGAACTTTCTGCTTGTTAGTAGGATCGCCCAGGCTCGAACACGAGGAAAGGACATATCGGCCGTCCAGCAAACCTTTACAGTTGGTGCCAAATAATTTCATGGTCAGATCCAGCCAAAATCCATAGACAGACAGATATCCGACGTTTGCCGTCAAACGTCCCGAGATGAGTCCGGGAAAGTGAATTTATCGGAACTAATCCATTGTTATTGGGTGAGGTGACGAATCGTGTATTTATATTGCGGTTCTTTGAGGTTTAGGGCGCTTCGACCCGAATTGACCAATCGCGGTGCGGCGGTTCTTAGGACTGATCAGAACCCATTGGCCAAATTTGGAAATTATGCCGAAACTTCGGTCGTCTCTTTAATTTTTGAAATTATGCTAGCTGTGATAGAACAAAAGGGAATTGTGCTCTATCAGATGATAACAGCACGCAATTGTGTGTGGCATGCAACGATTGTGTGTTGTTTCCATCTGAAGCAACACAATTTTCTGTTGATTTATGGCAGCTACCGTAGCTTCCCAAATACAAAATTAAAGCGACGACCTAAGGTTCAGCCTGGTCGAAGTAATGGGCAAGGTTTTGGAGGAGACTTAAACCCAATCGGTGAAGTTGAGCACGCCATTGCATGTAATATCCCGAGCACAGCCATTACATGTAGTATCCAGAGCACGGCTATTACATGTAGTACCCCAAGCACGGCCATTACATGCAATACCCCGACCACTGCAATTACATGTAATACCCCGAGCACAGCCAAAACATGTAATACCTTCAGCAATGCCATTACATCTAATCCCCCGAGCGGTCACCAACCTACTACACCTTGATATTTAGGATGTAGAGAATACGCACCATATAATTAACAAGTCCGTACCGAGTATGGATGCTGCTGCACCCGCTCCATACTATGCTTGACCTGTGTTTACACGTGCTTACCTATCAGGAATGCTTCCTGTTGTGAGTTGTGAAGACACACCTGGAGCGCAATATTCGTCGACACACTGTCTTTATTATCGCTGGTTATCAGCCATCAGCCGAGTGTCAGTTGCTATCGCTCCTGCGAGCAACCGTGCGAGAAGTAGAACGGGCCATGCCTCTGACTGGGAATGTAGTCTTGTCAATCGTGCAAAACGAGCACCATGTGGCGAATTTAAGTGCTCCATCGCTACCGACGACACGCCAAGAAAAGCACATAAAACAGCTGACAGAGCCGCACCAAATGTCGCCATCGTAAATGCAGTCTTTCCTCGAAGAATGCAATGGGCTGTAAACTCAATGGGTTCTAAACTCTACTGTAAACTCTAGCTTCAGCCGACGACTCACGCGTCTGATTTGTCCCTTGTTTTCACAAGAGACCGGTTCGTTTGTGTGTGCGTGTGCATGTGTGCGTGTGTGTGCGTGTGAATGAAAACAATAAGCCGTGTTTTTGTCGAACCGAGTTCCAGCCAACAACAGAACCAACCCGCTTCGAACCAGTGAAATGTCACAACGGAAATGCACAGAAGCCTAGGGCCCGGCTTTGCTTCGTCGGCGTCCATCATTGGACGTCGGTGGTCGTACGATTGCACGAGCACCGCCCCCAGTTTTCACGGCTGACAAGTGCATGCACATCTGCTGTACATACTAGGCGGAGGTCATGCTGCGCATGTCCGGACTATTTTCGTGCATGCTCTAATTTCTAGAGTTTCCCTGTAATGTGTGTACGCTCGTGGCGATGGTTTGTGCGGCACATTGGTGCACCGGTAACGGAGACTGACAAACCCTGCGCGGGAGGATCCGAAAATACATTGCATTACATTGCATTACATACCAGGCGCCCCAGGCGGGGTCGTCCCGCCGCCGTCCGGCCGCCACGGTAGCGGCCCGGCCAAAACGTCGGCGGCCGCTCCTCTACCCGGAACTGTCATCGAGCCGAGCGCTGCTAATCATGCCTTTGTTCACGGCTCGGGTGAGAGCGAGTCTCTGCCGGCTAAGTGGGTGATCGGTTTGGAGGCGTTGCGATGCGATGCCGGCGCGGGGGACAAATGAAATGGATTACGTCAGAGCCGGTAGTTTGGAGTGGGTTCGGCTGTGCAACACGGGTCATTAAGTCAGCCTGCTTGACGCAAATGTCGCAGATAGGCGGGGGATGATCGCGTGGGTTTCATTGGATCTTCTACTTCATCGGTATCTGGTGGAACCCGTATGATTAGGCAAAATCATCCGCACGTGGATGCAGAACATAGTTTGGTGGATATTGAGGTCGCGACACCTGCTGGTATGGCAATAGCAATGCATTTTCCTCAGTTTGCATCAGCTTTAATTATTAGCAGCACACACACTATCCAACTTTGAATCTTACCATATGTTTGACTTAAGCAATAACTGGCTTGGAAATCCTTCTTCTGAAGAACACACATATATCCAGGGAGAGGAAGAGCAATGCAGGTAATAGACCGTCCGACGAAAGTAAGGAAATGCCACTGCCAAAACTGTTTTATTGGTAGCTACTGAGTTTTCATGAACGCCGCTTTGGCGGAGTACAGCTAACCGTTCACCACGACAGACCTCGCGGTGAGGAGCACGTGACCCCTGGTCACCCATACGCCCGAGGGCCACGTGTCGCCGTCCAGAGGCCACACTGAGGAACAACAGGCGGCCGATTTCCCAGTTGCGGATCGACCTCTCACTGATTTTCATTTTGAGATGATAGACCACCTTGTCTTTCTCATAGCAGTACCAGCAGATCCAATTTTGTCACCTGTAAGACAGTATGGAATTCTGCTTCATAAACTATACATTTTGTGTTTGGACTGTTTGCCTCGTTGCGCTTTTGTCAACTTCTCCTTAACAAGCAGTTGACAGCTGCAGGAAGCGTGGAACAATAATCATCCTATATAATAGTTAGCAGTATTACTAATAGCAATCAAGCATCAATGATCATAATAACTGAGTGCTAGCACCGACACTTCTGACACAACTTCTGACGACCTGACCATGCTGTCTTTCCTCGAAATGGAGCGCATCAGCCGTAAAGTTGCCTTGCATGTGATGCCCCGAGGGTACGATCACTACCGACATCTAGCGAGACAGAGGTGCGGCGAGATAAACCGGCAACAGTTGCCACGAGGGGCCGCATCCGGCGGTTGTGTCTCCATCGGCTTGTCGGGAGCTGGCACACGACGGCTGGCACACGGGAGCTGGCACACGACGGCTGGCACACGGGAGCTGGCACACGACGGCTGGCACACGGGAGCTGGCACACGACGGCTGGCACACGACGGCTGGCACACGACGGCTGGCACACGGGAGCTGGCACACGACGGCTGGCACACGGGAGCTGGCACACGACGGCTGGCACACGGGAGCTGGCACACGACGGCTGGCACACGACGGCTGGCACACGGGAGCTGGCACACGACGGCTGGCACACGGGAGCTGGCACACGACGGCTGGCACACGGGAGCTGGCACACGACGGCTGGCACACGGGAGCTGGCACACGACGGCTGGCACACGGGAGCTGGCACACGACGGCTGGCACACGGGAGCTGGCACACGACGCCACCTGAGGCCGACGCAGGCTTCGACGGGCGCTCTGCGACACGATTGTCGGGTATCGAACACGCCGCCCAGGCCGTAGCGGGCTTCCATACCCACAAGGTGGTCACGGTCTGATCGCGAACGGCTCCACTTTGCCAGACGGTCGGCCGGCATTGATGGTCGGGTCAGGTCAGGCTGGATGGTCTTCGTGCAGCATCTTCACAACTCGGTCACCCGACCCCATCTGGGCAGCTCGTGTGTGTGTGGTGTGCTGCCACAGTACTCGGTCAGTCGGCCAGCACTCCTGGACCTAAGTCAATATATATATATATATATATATATATATATATATATATATATATATATATATATATATATATATATGCTTCAATATCAGCCGATACACGTTTGAATGTATGATTACTGTATGAAATCACTTGTTTCGCCTTGTAGTCTTGTAGTGCGCCATGCTAGTATTCTAGTATTATCGCGAATGTTATAATTATATTGGGCGATTGTTTGCTGGTGGGCACTGTAACATTAGGATATGGCATTTCAAAGTCATGTTAGGTGTATAGCACATGCAGGTACAATATCGTGTAGATCATTTATGAAGCACTGTTTGCATCTCCAAATTAAATCTGAATATTTCCTTTATGAAGTGAGACAGACGTCATCCACACATTCCCGTGAGGGCCCTTTATTTTCATTTCGCTGCTTATGAGGAAAGTACCGTGCGGAAAACATACCAAGTACATTGACTTTAAGAGTAAGATAGTTTATTGCGAATGCTTCTAAAAGCAAGCTGGCAGGTCATGACTTACTAAGCATCGACAAATACAAGTAGATGTAAGGTTGCACATGAAGTGCCTTGCCAGCTTCTCGTCAGAGTGTACGCTAACCACAAGTTGTTTCTATATTATGGGCCCTTAATCTCCCACAACTCCAGAAAATATCATCACACCACAATCTGTACGTGTGCAAGCCATGAATGCCATGGGCAAAGCCCTTGCCAACTTCCCGCATTTCAATTTGTCGGAGTCTGATGCAAGGCTCAGGCGTTGCGCAAATGATGGTGACGCGGAGAATCTTGGGACGGGAGAGGGGATATTTCTATACTGGCTCTAACAACTAATACATCATCCCTGACGACACCTGCCATAGTCTCTCAGCTCTTCTTGAGCTATTAACTACGTCAGTCTACGGGTGGAAACGCTCGCCAGTACCGAGTACCAAGTACCCAGTACCAAGCACCGAGTACCGAATACCGAGTACCAAGAAAGCAGTAATGGCTGGTTTTTGTTACCCGCACAAATGTGACGTCATACAGCCTTCATCCATTTGTTCACGGCGGCTAAATTGTAACACAACGCCGCTGTGGATTCGCTCCACAACTCCGACTACTTCAGAGAGCGAGGCAGACTAGACGAACTTCGCGCCGCCAACAAGAGCACCAAGCGCTGATTTGTTTCCTTGTCTGAGAAGTTAAATCGGGAAAGCGAAGAACTAGTTTCCGTGGCGATGGAACGCCGAAAGTTTGAAACTCGTCGGCACCGGCGTTCTCTGGATGGCTGGCAGCACGCTGATGGGACAACGAGGCGTGTGGTACAACAGGAGTGGACACAATGTACAGTGGAACGCTCGTCTATGGTTTGGTGTCGTTAAAGCCGAACGCAAAACCGAGGTCATATCCGAAGCCAAACCCGAGGATAAAACCGATGCCGAAGCGAAATATGCACGAACTAGGTGTTAAAATGTTGAGATCAGAGCCTCTATACCATCAGGAAAATAATGGAAATATATGCAAAATAGGGATAAGAATGTCGAGATCAGGGATTTTATAACATCAGAGACATATCTAGGCATTCATATATACCATGCAATTTCAACTGGAATTGTCAAGTTATGGTGCATGTGCCTTGAGCATGAACTCCTCGACACACCCTCCTGAATATTGCAAAAGGGGGCGCATCATCCCATTTTCAAGTTGAGACGGTAGTTGCTCCTTTGCTCCTCTTCCCCATCGGTTCCTCACTTCAACAGTTGCCGATCCAGAGTCATGAGCCCATAAGCTCATGGGCCCTCCCCTCCTTCTCAGGCGTCAAAGCTGCCCGAGCAGTCCGTTGCACCCGTTGTGTTTCAACATAGGTCGTGACGAACCACACACACACACACCTGGCGTTCCACGGGCCCTCCGGCGACCGGTGAGGACCCCGGGCCGACTTGAAGAGGGCTCCTGGGTTGACGTGAGCGGCCCCTGAATCGACGAAAGGGGATGCAGTGGGTCTCATGCCAATGCAGAGGTTCCGAGTCGATGGAAAGAGCCCACGGGCAGACGTCGGAGTCAGGGCTGGACCAACGTGAAGAGACTCCAGGACAATAGAGGAGTCTTAGATCGTTGGATGGTCCCTCTTCCGCCTGATGGAGAGGGCACCGGCCAGCGAAGAGGGCCCCTGCGACAACGGTGAGAATCTTGAGCCAACTGAGAGGGCCTCTGAGCGGATGGTGAGGGATCCCAACTGGCTCAGAGGAGCCTGGGCCATGGAAACGAACGAAGGTGTAGGATCATGTGCTGTCAGAGAGGCCCAAAATCAATATGAGGGACCCCCAAAGCTGATGGAAGGAGACCCAAGGCTGACTGAGGAGCGTCTGGGGCGATGGAGGAGACACACATTGTTTAAAGAGGAGCCTCCAGCCTGATGGAAAGGGCCCTGCACCGAGACAGAAGGCCCCTGAACCGATTGAGAGGGCCCCTAGCGGACGGAAAGGACTCCGACCGTTAGAGGGTCTGCACCTACGGTGGGGAATCCAAGCCGTACCAGGGGCCCCTAGCTTGAAGGAGGGGGTTAAGCTGTTGAAAGAGAAACTTCCGGCCGGACAGAAAGCTCTGAGCTGTGAAGGAAGCCCCTGAGCCGACGGGAAAGGCCCCTAGCAGGACATGCAGAGCCCCTGGGCCAGCTTCGGTAGCCCATGCTGACGGAGCCCAGAGCTGACGGAGCTGGCTTCGGTCCGATGTAGTGGCTCGCGAGCCATGGGGAAGGAACTTGCAGAAAAGGAGGGTTCCCAGAGCGGTCTCCTAGGGTCTCAAGTTTTATCTCAGGTCTCAGGCTTTTTTTTGCCTCGAATGTGTTTTATCGTTCAATATAAATATATTAAAAGGCAATAATTCAAAGTGAAATTGTACGAGAAGGCAACAACAAGAGACTGTATACTTAAGCCCACTAAATGGTAACCACAGGTTCGTAAAAAGCACCCCTGATGATAAACACACGAAGTTTTGAACTGCACATGCTACACGAACTGCTACACAAAGTTTTTTGGGGGGATGTGTCGCTACATCAGCATGTTGTTCTCTGTCCTGTAATAATTCAGGTGCACGAATTAAGTGTAGGATATTTTACAATGATTAAGTGCGCATGAACTCTAGTTTTGTATGGACCAAGGCAATAAATACATTTTGCAGGACAGATCATACCATGGCAGGGATTTTAAAGCATGCCGGGCACTTGTTCCACAATGGACACCAACGCCATCTCGCAAGGGAGATCTGGTGGCTGCCCGTGCAGAGCACATTCATCCCGCACGCCGAGACTCGGCACCTCGAACGCCACTGCGCGAAACGTAGCGCGGCACGCCTGGCGCATTTGCGCGTGGCGATAATCGGCGCCAGGCGGCGGGTCGATGCGCCAGACACGCCGCGTCGCGCCGCGGTCGACGCCGAGCGCGCGCCTCGGCGGTGATGGAGCGGGGGCGCGCTGCCGCCGACACCGCCTGGGGCGATCGGCCGCCGCCGCCGACACCGCCTGGGGCGATTGCCCTGCCGCCGGCACCGCCCGGCCAGACGTCTGGCTCATTAGAGCTGCCCGCCCCGGAGCGGGCTCGTGCGGACGCGGCTTTGATGTTTGTAGGTGGTGATGGCACGAATGACAGATTGTGCTGACGGCCAATCCGGCTGCAGACGCCTGCGATTGATGATGTGGTGGCAAGCTCGCGAACTCTGCCTCCAATGGCATTGCTCTACTTCGAGTGTTTTACTTCGGTTGATATTCGTTTTTTTCTAGTGATAGGTCTGGGAGGCCAAATAGTTTGCCGTTTTTAGTCAAGGAGCTGTGCTCGATGGCGGAGGTATTACCAGGGGTACATGGTACGGGTTGAAAATGTAGCGTCCCGTGCATTGTAGCTGAAGCACCAACTTGTGAATCTGCAAAACCAATCGTTTAAGCACTCCTATAATCCATAGGTTTTCTCTTGATACCACAAGCTTTGCAATTCCGCGCAACCTTTTTTCGACGATTTGTCATTGGTGATCGATGATACTATGGATGCCATCCATATGCCATAGTCCTGTTTGATCCACCTCATAACGTAGCTATGGCTTTTTCGTAGATGATGAGATAGGCTGATGCCATGGGCTAGGTGCGCACCGAAACGCTTAAATCTGTAGGGTGGTCAGGGTATTAGTTCATCTGTGGCGCATAATTTCTGATCAGGGGTGAGGGAATGCAATGCAAACTGGGAATCTTGACAACTAAAGAACGCTAATTATTCAGCGCTTGCAGCATCTTTTTGCGGTACATTGCTTCCTGTAAATTTTCGTTCATGCTCATCTTTTGTGGTAGACTTTATTTTATTTTATTGATACTTATTGGATGCATGTTCCTAGTGGAGTATTATGTAGTGCAACAAAACGATGATCCAATACGTACACAGCAAAGAAGCACCGACATTCCTACCCAGGGCACCGCATCACCCCATTCACTGTACGTTGAAACGTGAGTTTTATATTGAAATACATCAGCTGTCGACAGCCACCCAGACACATTAGATCACGCTCCGCGCCATTCTCGTCACTTGTTGCGCATTTAATTTTCCCACCGGGCCGCCATCGAGCTCAGCGTCCATCAGACTGGTCGGCACTACCTGGCGGCGGGCCAAGGGCGGCGCCGGCCGTTGTCATGAGTGGCCCAACGGTCCCGGCCAGTGGCGAACTGGTCACGTGGGACCGAAGAAAGGCTCAGGAAACCATCCTGAAACAGCCGAAAACTGCCCATCCGGAAACATCCTGACACATCCTGAAATAGCTGCTCGGTTTTAGAGCGATATCGGAATAATGGCGTTCGTAAGCTACCATTTGTTCTATAAATTGTGTAGAATTGAAGAAAAACACAAGGACCAGTAATTTTTATTCGGGTTGGTCACCTTTTGGAGTTGCTAGGAGAGAGAGAGAGAGAGAGAGAGAGAGAGAGAGAGAGAGAGAGAGAGAGAGAGAGAGAGAGAGAGAGAGAGAGAGAGAGAGAGAGAGAGAGAGAGAGAGAGAGAGAGAGAGAGAGAGAGAGAGAGAGAGAGAGAGAGAGAGAGAGAGAGAGAGAGAGAGTAGGAGAATTTGTGTAAGGAAGAGTCTGGGGCAGATGGAACTGAAACTTAAAAAAATGCTGGAATATTACTGATGTTGTTGTGTGGAGTTCTGTTGAAATTATCACGATCGAGGGGACAAACTCACGATCGAGGTAAATCGAGGGGACATCACGGTCCCCTCCATTCAAAGGGGATATCACAATCAAGGGGGCATCGAGTGTCCTCTCGATCGAGGTGACACGATCGAAGGGACACTCATTGTTTTCGGATGGCTCACCCTGTGTCATATGCTAAAACAAAACCACGTTTCATTTCATATAGACTCATTGAGCGCCCCACGATGTAGTAACATGACAGCAATGTCTCCTATCTAAATATGTCGTGTGGATTTCATTGGTCAAATGTCATGAACCACGAAGATCCTGGCTTCGAAGGCCAAATACAACTTGAAATCGCCGGCGCCTCTGCGGTGCGCAGCGAAAAGTGGGCACGTGTCACATTGTATTGCATTGCTGTGTTATATTGCCTTTGATTATATACATGACCTATGCATTTTACAGGTGTATCCTGTTGTATAAGGTACTCTTTGATTAATGCACATTAGATAGTGTAAGCTGTCCGTGTGTAGTTCTGCTAGTCACTGGTGCCTGGGCATCACATAGTTTACTTGACCATCCATGCGCCCAGTTGAATCAGCACACACACCCTACAAATGGCTTTCGGATCGGCTTTTAAGATCTATCGAGTTGATGCCGTCGAAAAATACAATGCGAATTATATCATTGGACATTTCTCCCCGAGCTAAGTTCTTCTTTGTAGCTACTTGTTAGTTTCTATGTTGCCCATACATTTACGTTTTATGTTGCAGAATACTCGGATGTTCACCCCGATGACCCTCGTCGGATTGCAGGGAAATTGGCCTGGCGCGACAGAAGCCAATTAACGAATTCCATATTTGTGTTCGAACACTGTACAAGGTCCAGAAATCGAAAGCTTACCATTTTCGAAAATGCAGATGGCCCGTAGTTTTATCGCGATCTTGAGCATAGGTGTAGCTTTAGTGCGAACAGCTGGTGCTTGAACATCATGCAAAAGTAGCCGAAAACCACCGAGCTTTTGGAATCACAACATCAAGCACACAGGGACACGTGGGAAAGCACGAGTTTGAAACCACGAGGCCGTGCAAAAGCACCACCTGGAAATTTCGGAAGAACTTTGAAACCTTCCACTCATGATCGTTCGAGGTAATCGGACGTTCAGTTTTCATAATATCAAGGGGAGATATGCCCACACACTGCACACACTCTTGTTCCTAAATGGAACTAAAATAAAGATTAGGTGGATAGGATTTAAAAAGAAGAGAAAGTGGTGTAATCTACATCAGACATTTTATGTTTAGCTTTACATAGCAAAGCAAAAACAATTCTGTCTTCTGAATACTCATCTTTTGCTTCTGTTGGTTTCTGCTGGAATCACAAAACAAACACACGATCTTCCCCCGTAACCGACAGGACGCTACCATGCGAAGTCATCCTAAGGCTGCTACGGCTGAAGGGTGCATCAAGAAGCAAAACATTGCATTATGCCGTTTATGCACAAGTCATGTGCATCCCCGCGTCATAATTTATGCTCAGAGGCTTCAAATAGCTACGGGCCACGCGAGATTTGGAGACTACGTGGTCAGAAGACCTAATGAAAAGTCATAAACATTTTCCTTCGGTCTTTCGAACCTTCAAAGTGTATGATATGTCAGACTTCTTGTTAATTTTCGATGACGTGCTCATCAGATATATATATACATATACATATATATGTGTTTATACTTATATATATGTATATATGTATATATATGTATATGTATATATATTATCTTATCCTAAGTTAAAACAAACCACAGTCGGTTGCCCCTAAATTATTCATTCAATCGAGATCAGACCTACATAGTTGTGTTCAGGACTCGATGCCAGCATGCAAATAAGCTCTATTTACAATAAGCGAGACATGTATTGAAGCAAAGCTGAAGTTCCGGTCTCCCCGTGCCGGGCGCCGACCATAGCTCACCTTCATCACGCTCCGGCGTCTCTGACCTGCCATGCTCCACCCAGAGACCGGACCCGCCCCGCTCGCACCCGCCCCGTCGGCCGTACTGCCTCCCCTCCGCCGCCGCCGCCGTCGCCGCCGCCGCCACCGCCCTCGCTCACGACAGCGAGTGGGCACCGTGGCCGTGACGTCACAGCCACACTACGCCAAGGAGGTCGGGCTGCTGCCGTTCCTGTTCGGAGGCTGCAGCGTCTGCATTCCTCGGCAGGGCCGCCACTCCTGCATGGCTCGAGATTACTGTGAGCCATGCGTGGCGTCGATGGCAGTAGTGCTGGCATTGGGACGACAGCGTGTACTCAGCTACTTGGGGTACTTAGGGTCCCATTGCATATCAAATGGTCAGATAATTTAAAGCTTGTTTTAGTGGCGACGTTATCAGGCAAAGGCCGTCTGGGACTAAATGAGGCTTAAGCTCATGCAAAGCCAGTTGCTGCATGTTGAGATTCGTCGAGAAGTATTACGGAGGATCCATTCCCCTCATGCCCTTGGTGGTGGTGCAAATAGATCAGTGACTGCTTCAGGGGTTTGTTTCAAAACGCGGCATTGACGTTAATGCCTGCGGAGCAGCTGTTTGTACGAGTACTGCTCGTACGTACATGTCAGTACGAGTACTGTCAGTACGAGTACTGCTCGTAGCACTGTCAGTACGAGTACTGCTCGTACGTACATGATCAATGTGAGGCTGGGAAGTGACCATCGGTGACCCAAATGCCATCATGGGTGCCGATATCATGGGTGCCGATAAAGTACCAGCTTTATATTTCAATTCACATTTGAAAAGCTGGACCTTGAAAACAATTAGACTAGGTGGTAGGAACCACACGGTGCGCGCACGATTGTTCAGACTGATTGAAATTGACACACACTATTGTTGACATCGCTGAAGCAGCGAAGTTTCCACTCCGGCTGTCTGTGCTCCGTGATACAATGCATGACCACCAGAGACAACGGGGAGACGATAAATGCGGCCACTTGCCACGAGCCGCCTACAGAAGCATGGTGTGGGTATACTGTGCCGCCGTGCACCACCCAGCCGCCAGCCGCTCACCAAATACGAGATCGCGTCGGCTTCCAAGAACGAATCCGACTGGCAACAGAAACCACCAAAACCCTGCTTTGTTCTGAACTTACCCTGGGCCAGAAGCATACTCGCAATTGAAGCATCAAACAATGAAGAGTAATGCTTTCCCGTTATTTTACCTGAAAATATATGGTGAAACTGAAATGCAACATTATGATACAGCGTCCTCACACCATGCTACAGCTTATTATGTGCACATAAGCGCGCAAATACCATAATAGGCTACCGTTGGTGCATCAGATGCAAGGAACATGCAGGCTGTGATCTACTACACGTCACCAACAGACAACAGACACATCTGTGACAAATTCTACCATCTTGAGCGTTATCGTACCCAGAACGATGACGGAACCTAGATAATGATTTCAACAATTCAGTGATCTAACGAATGATGAATTAAGCTAAGTACTATCGTTAATTAAATTAAGCTACGTACTATCCCACGTTGAAGTATATGCTACGTTCAATCGTTAGGCAGCCAAATGCATCTTTTCATGCTTTCGTGTATTTGTAGATATTTTTCAAAATGATATGCTCGCTTGACGCCCACTGACTCTCATGATGTGAGTGTTCAACACACGAGCCAGTGTCCTGGTAGTGATCCACCCTTGGTCACGACCAGGGCATCCAATGTTCCCTGTATGTCATATTGCATTGCTGGTGGCTGGCGGTAGTTTTGTGTCAAGGCACAGGTATCAGCAGAGCGCAATTCAGCTATCAAGGGAGGGTTAGAAGCACCGGATTTAGACCATGTTTTTTATTTTGTTTAAATGCACCGGATTTCGACCATTCTTTGCCAAAGGGCTCGTACAAAATATGAATTAATGACAGCATAATTTCCTGTGTATGGGCTCAAGCCTACCTCCACCGATTTTAAGCTACGGCATTTTTGTTCTTGGTTACCACAACGTTCACGTCCACGTTCAACGTCTTGAACTACGTCAACGTTCGTGCACGTGTGCACACTGGCGAATCCGATTTTGTCAACTCTTGCTGTAAGCAGAACAGAGAACTTGAGCAGCATATAGCCCTCTATGCAAGTCAGAATCTACTATGATACCTCATTGGGCCTCCAGACAACTGGCAAAAATACTATTAAAATCGTAGATTCCTTCATCCGGAACGCTATTTTTAAACCTCGGCAAAGGTTGCTGCGTTTTAATTTAGGTTGCTTCTGTTGGTTTGGGAGAGACCAAAAGACGCTAGGCCTCCACTTTAAACGCTTCGGGGGCCATGGCTGGAATGACCCCTCCTTGGATCTGCCACCTCCGCACGCCTGCTCACATATTTTTGGGGGACCTGACCAATGTGCTTCATGTCCATGATGTCAATGAGATAAGCGATAGGAACCGAGCCTCGCATTCGGTCGATATCGCTTCAATATCTCCATCTAATAAATGAAGCTAACCTTTGACCTAAAAGTTTGTCCTTGACTTGTACTGGCCTGAAATGTTATACAATGGTCCAATACAGGCTATTGCTAGTGATACCAGATTTGGGTTGGTTTGGGTTAAAAAAAGAGGCAACCGAAGAGACCGGTTTGCGTTGGATCTTGACCGTTAAGGTGGTGATGCGAGACCTACGTGCCTGCTTTCAGCGTGTTGAATGCAAGCAGAAGCATTTGTGCTAATTTATTCGAACGATCGTAAACCTGTCGCTGAATGCCGATGCCAATACAAATACGCCTCTAGCGATCACGTCGCTGAATACGAATACGAATATGACGTGAACTTGACGTGCTTGCTTAAGACTGCCCATAACTCCCCTCCATGGTATTGAAGATACCGAAGGACACCCAGAGTCACGTCTGTTCAAGATACAATATATGTGCAAGGGATTGCAGCCAGGAGATGCCACCCCGGCTCAGTTGGTTAGAGCGCTGGCCTGCGCTGGTCTCCCCTGTCTTGACAACGCGGGGTTCGAATCGCTTCGCGCGCGCGCGTTTAGCCCCCGACCGGGAGTGTCAGTTGGCAGCTGACCCAGTAAGGCCGAGAACGAACTATCGGGCGGCCGTGTCGGTGCATTGGCAGCACGTTGAACCTTCGATCAAAATTCTGCCGTTGAACTGGAATTCATAGAATGGTGGTGGGGCCAGGGTTTACGCAACAAGCTCTGCTTAGCAATATAACTTTGGTTCCTATAGCCACCCCAGCAGCAACTCGGATTACATTTTTTAAAACAAAAAACCTTAGACTGTAATAAAGCCTTGCGATAATGCAAATTAGTTGAAGACAAAGCACAGTTTTCCACCGAAGCGAAAACACAAGACAGCCACGGTTCATGTTATCCAAGAATAGACTGGACGGAGACATTTCTAACGTTTTCTGATTTACCATTCGGATATTTTTGTGACGACAAATAGCCTGCGAATTCCGTTGATTGACTTCATCGGTTTCTAGTATTTTTGGTGATCCTCTCGCATATATATTTTCACTATATACATGACAAGTACAATTTTGTGGCGATCATACTAAGGTAGCTGGGGTTTGGGGGCACGGAAAAAAATTAATGGGCACAAATCGCCACTTTTCAGAAATTGTGGGGGGACATGTCTCCATCCCACAGTGATTACACCCATGCGGCAGGGTGTTGCTGGATAAGGTGAAGATGCCGCAGCTTGGGGCGGGTTAGCCAGTAGCCGCGTCTCGCTCAACACATGTCAGGCAGAAGGATGCAAGAATATGGTACACGTAAATAAATAAGTGCAACACAATGGAGAAAAACTGACAGTGAGCTCGATATTCGCTGCGTGATGAATGGTTCGTGGACTCCATGTAATTTAAACAGAGATCAGGCCACAAAATGCATGCCTTCACGCATGACTTCATGTCACAAACGAATGCTGCAAATATATGCATGTTTTCATGATTTCCCTGGAGAGAGAAGATGTGATCGAGCTGCAGATGTTCTTGTCGCAGTATGCTTCCGATTTGTGTGCCTAGAGCATTGGAGAACCTTATCCCTCCTCTTGCCCTTGTTGGCTCAGTGCAATTTTGAGGGGGCGCTATTTTCCGGGTGGAGCGCCAAGTTTTAAGAAAACTTCCAGGACCAGGTGCCCTCGAGAGTCCTGAATCGTCATCTTTTCTGCTCGGAGGAGCGTCTTCAGCTGAAGAAATAAAGATACGTGATAGAAACGGCAGGGAGGCCCTCTCCCGGATTGACGCCGAACTTATGCATTTCCGCACCTTTCTGGTCCCAAGGATGGGGTAAGGCCGCCCACTTTTTCTCGCTGGATTCGTACTTGCCCATGCCCAAAATAAATTCGTCCATGCCAAAAAGAAAAGATTGTACATGACGTCATGGACAATCTTGGCTGTCGACGTGACAGGACGAACGACATATTCATGTGATATCCTACTTCCGAACTGCCTCCAGGAACGCAAACTGGCGCTGAAGAAACATTAATGGCTGTGAATCATTCTGCCTTAAAACAGCTGCGAGCTGGTTCAAACCAAGGCCCTTGGTTAACTGCAGTGTGCTGAGGACAGTCACGATATTTCTGGATTATTACCGAGTGTGCCAGTGCAACTGGCATGGCAGACACTCATTCTGCTAAGCTATATGTCATTCCGGTCAATAGGTTTTCCAGTTATGAACTTCCACATTTCAAGCTTTTAGTAGGTCAGCATAAGAAAATTCTGAACAAGGTTGGTCCACTTCCATAATTGCGTGCAATTATGAAATTCTTTTCCAGGGGACTTAGCTAGACATACTGCCAAAATGACCTTTAAAACAATGTTGATGTGCACTGATGAAGTTGGCCTTGAACATGACAAGGTTGGGTTTATGCTTAGGATCTGAATTTGGAGAGGAAATTTTATCACTAGATGTTCATCTTAGGGCGTTGACTAGATTTTTAAGGAAAATTTTCAGGTGCCATATTTATGAGTGTGTTTAGGATATTGTGACCACTCATTCCTGGTTTAATGTTATTTTTCAGTTTGCTAAACAGTAATACCAAAAGGAGTCATTGTCATTGGTTCATTTGTAGTGATCTATCAACAAGAGGTGGTTTTGCTTTTTGCTCCAAGGTCATGTGGTCTTAGGTACAAGATAGAAGGACAAGACCAGCTGCATGACCACTACAGTTTATGGACCCATAAACCCCAATAAACCAATGAATTAGGAGACTGGGTATAGTGATAAACATAAATTAAAAGCCATGTTTAAATATAATTCTCAACAGTTTTAGTAACAAAATAGTCATTGCTATGGATGTTGCTGAAACAACTATAAATAACTTGCTAATATTGGCAAATAGCAATATGCTTTGTGATTTATGTGGAGGCTGCACTCAGCTCTATGGTATCTGACAGCAATGAATGACCGCTAGATGACACATTGGTGATATGGTTAAATTAGCTAAGAATACAGTTTTAAGCCAATTTCCTGAGCAACAGCAGATAAAATGATAGGAAAAGTATACTTCATCAATACCAAACCAGTTATAAATCCATAGCTGATGCTCCTGACATGCTAACACCACATAAATAATAAATATTCACAGCACAGCCCATGAGTAGGATGCTCATGTACAGACATTTATTACTTGCTCCCTATTGTGATATGGGCTTTGCAATATAATTTGGTTATTTTATTAATACTAAAACACTATTTAAAAATGTTTTATTCCTAACACCAAGCAACAATTGATGTCAGTGAAACATCAGTAAATACTGACTGAAACCAATTCTTATTGATATTAAATGGTATGTGAAATATGATTTTAGTCCATGTCTAGAGTGTTTTAGTTGAAGCCAAGAATGACTTGGAAGTATTTAAAGCAACTAACCAGGAGAGCAAATTACCTCTGTAAAACTGCTTCAGGTATGTATGTCACCATCAGCTGACTGCCAGTCAGCTGTTGGTGACTTCACTAAAGTGTACCAATCAAAATATTCAGCTGGGTGCACTGAATGAACCCAGGTGCATCAGATTGGGTTGAGTTAGATTAGGTCAGGTCAGGTTAGGTTTGGCCATGGATCATGTATGCCTGGATTGGAAACCAACAGCTGCTTGCATATCAATATTTTTACTTTGGTAAGTAAAAACACAGAATTGCTGCCAGTTTCAGGCTGTGTGCCTATGGAAGTTCTGGTTATGTATTTTGTATTTCATTTTTTCCCAATTGATTCAGCCATCCCAGAATGATTACATCACCCTTTTATAATAAAAAATTGATCAAGGAACCTTGACATTCTTTCCTTATTGATTTATTATGTTCCATACAGAAATTGTCCTGGTGCGAAGTGAAGACATCTTTGAGAGGGAGCCCACCTCTTCCAAAGGGTTGGCATTTTGTTGGTATTATGCAGATCTTTATCTTGAATAATTATCTCATATCTCTATCTCTTTCTTTATCTTGAAATGATTGTATGGGGCAAAGTGCATGAAGGCTATGGACAGACAAAAATGAATTTGGGCCACATTCCATTGGCTCCCATGTTAGAAGTTTAAATAATTGTGGAGGTTGGTCAAGCAAACATTGAGGTGGCAGTCCTCAAAGGTATCTTAATCAACATCCTGAGTCAAACGACTGGCAAGTGGTAGCGAATCTGCGAGAGGTAGTGGCATTGCCAGCTAGGGTATGTTGGAAGGGTTGATCTAATGGGAGGGGGAGAGAAAGCCACTCCTCTTATGACCTGAAGGATGCCTCTCTTGGAGGTTCCAGTGTACCCCCTCCCTCGAAATACTCAGCGGAATGTGCTCCTTAGCCTGGGAACAGCAGTCCTCTGAGAGTCTGAATGCACTCCGCGAATTCTTCGGTGAAAGTCACTCCTCAGACAAAAACAAATGGTGCCCCTCTGGTAGATCAGAGTGTGCCCCATCCAAATGTTCTGGACCAAGACCTGCCCCTCTGGAGAAATGATGCCTCCTTGGCAAGATTATGAATCTGTCAGTGGTATGGTGTAGGGGAGGGGTTTGCACCCTCCATGGAATTTCTGCTCAATCCTCTGCAGACTGGTGAGTATGCTGAAGTGCATTCTCCATTCATTTGTGTAAGCCACTCCACCTGAATATATTAGCCACGTATCTAGAGAGCAAGGAGGGTGGGGCGAAAACAGAACCTCCTATTGAAGGCCTTATCTTTACTGGTGAAACTGCCCCCCTCAATGCTTGCTGCTCCTACCCGCAATCAGTTCAATTTCTAGCATGGGAGCTTATGTAATGTGACCCATCTATTCATTTTGGTCTGCCTATTGCCTTCATGTACTTTGCCCCCTTCGATTGTTGTAAGAAATCAACAGGTGTGCCGACTCTTTCGTGGAAATGGGCTCCCTTCCACATACGCCTTCACTTCGCATCACGACAACTTCGGAACGGTGCATAGTAAATCAATAAGGAAAGAATGGTAAGGTTCCTTGATCAATTCTATGTCATGGAAGGCAGATGCAATCCTCCTGGGGTGGCTGAATCAATTGGAAATAGTGGCAATACGTAATGTGTACGCAGATAGGCGCACAGCCTAAAACCGGCCGCGATTCCGTGGAGTTTCCAATCCAGGCATACATCATCCATGGTTTGGCTATCCTGTTCATGTCCCTGAATGAGCACCACACCAGCATCAGCCCTTGTATACTTCCCATGGAGATCCAATCTAAACAATCAAAGGCACTTTGTATTTGTTGTTCAAGCTATTTTTTATATTTTTTTTTCCAGGATAAACATAATTTTCCATAGAGGATCATTGTCTGGCTGAAAACAATCAAAGAAGAGTGCATTTCCCACTCATGGAACATGGCTGCTCAGTTTGTAACAGAACCATTGATGGTTTTATTTGTAATTTTGCATTTCCGCACAAACATTGATTTTTGCAATTATATTGAAGAAGAATGCATGCTAATTTTTGGTCAGTATGTTTCCTTCTGGTGCTGGCTAATGTAATTTGAATGAATATGATATTAATTTCTTTGTGAACTTTAACAGTTGAAGTATCTATACTTATCTTTGTATTTACATAGAAGCCCAAGTACAGATCAGAAACCTTGTTTTCTGATAGTTCTGGAGCATACTCATGAAATGCTACATTGAATTGAAGTGTTGTTTGTTGCAGTGTTGTAATTTGCAATGTCGTGTTGTTGGCATGCAAATTACATCTATGGAGGTTTGCTTGGCTGTCCTGCCACTCTAATTGGACAACCCAAAAATGGAGGGTCAAAAAGATAGTCTTTGCCCCATATTTTAAAAAATGGTTGACTGAACCCTCGAATCTGCCAACTCTGTGTGAGGTCAAGATTGGTAGGTGTATGCCACAGTCTGATTTTGAGTGATTAAATCGATGGATCAGGCTGGCTGGATTAAAGTACTTTTAGCCACATCCTGGCTGAAACTGGTGAAAGCTGAATAACATTTAAGGTTTGGGCCTGTTTTATCTACGATGTTGGGATGTTGCAGGGTCTGGCCAACCAAATCATTCCTACATACTATTGGATATAATTGTAAAATATATGAACTGAAGGGGCATTTTTATATTAAAAAACGATCTGAAATAGATCATTCCCAGAATAGGAAATGAGTTATTCACATGTGTTCTTGTAGTTCAACCTATATTTTTACCACCATCTATATGTTTGAAGCTTTGCATTATACTTACATTCAGAAGTAAATAAATAGCAAGCTGCATTATGCTTCCAGGTGGAAGTAAACAATTATAGCTCATCACCTGACATTGGAAAAAAATCGCCTCCAAAAGCAGCACCTGAAACTGTTGGAAGACCCTGAACTTGCATGTATATTTGTAAGCATAAGTTACCATTAGAAAGGTCAGAAGTTTTGCCATGTTACACATTTGTGTTCTGTTGCTATATCTAGATGTGATATGAAATGAAGAAGTGTTCTATTGTTGGCATTTTGAATGCTTGCCAGTTTTAAGTTGGTTACATCCGGTAAAAACTAGCTGTGGCCACTGGTGACCGACACTATTCTCTTCAGGTTTTTGTAAACCTTGCATGAGGCTGGTGCTCAACATCACATACATTATACATAATTGATCATGGGCATTAATGCTGAACATTGCGTGTGCTTGCTGCATGTTGTTCTATTTTGTTTTAGCTCGTGGTCAGCTCGGACTGGCGAGGTGTTCGTGCCGAACTCGTAAAGGCGTCTTGCACTCTAAGACAACTGCAGAGGTCTCTCCGTGACTTGGAAGATGTGCGCCTGCGCCTGGAGGAGACGCAGCGAGACGACTTTGAGACTCTGTTCAAGCCTGTCAGGCAAAACACGAAGCAGCTTATGAAGGAATTTAGTGGTGAGTTCATACACATCTAGATTGTTTGTACTGGTTGAATTGTTTCAAGACACAACGTTTTATGCGATGTGTGGTTCCATTGGCCATTTGTAGGGAAGGTAGCCGCGGAGTCAATCATTTATATACCAAGCTGAGTTCGCGTTAGTTTACAACATAATTTGTTTGATCACTGGTGACGATATCTATGCACTTGACTCCTACTGGATTTAACCGCATCAGAAGACATCTATCTTCTGGGACTGCACAATTTCCTGGCAGATTGCTCACATAAGTGTCGGCAATGTCTGCGATCTCGGCGGGCGCGATCCGCCGTAATGTAAAGCAACTCCGTGACGCGAGCCCCGCTGCCCCGACAACTCGCTCATGCGAGTGCACCCGGGCCGGCAGACTTCCAGGAGGGCCTGGAGGCGGCGGCGGCCAGGCGGCTGCCACCGCCGGCGGCCGACCCAGACGGGCCCGAGCCCGAGCCAGAGCCCGACGGCCATCGGCAGCTGCTGCTGCAGGAACAGCAGCTGGTGCATGAGCGGCAGCAGCAGCTAGAGCAGTACGCGGCGATAGAGCGGGACTCCGCCGGCCTGCGCGAGGTCTTCGCCGACCTGCGCCGACTGACGCAGGTTCGCTCGAGTCTGACCCGCCACAGGTGTTGTGTTGGCGGTTGTTGTTTGTTTATCGGGCCGTTCACGACGAACTTTATGCACGTTTATGGCTAATGTCGCCGCCCGCACTGTTTCGCCGGTGGGCCGCGCGATTGGGAAATGTCCCGAGCGGTGCGGGTGTGGAACCTGGGATCTTGGAATCCAGAGCTCGACACCTTAACCACTCGGTCATCCCCGCCACGTCGTGTTGGAGGGGCGGGGATGGCCGAGTGGTTAAGGTGTCGGGCTATGGGTACCAAAGGCCCCGGGTTCGACTCTAGCGCCACTCAGGACATTTCCCAATCCCGCGGCCCACCGGCGAAACAGTGTGGGCGGCGCCATTAGCAGTGAATGTGCATAAAGTGTGTCGTGAACCAACCAATAAACAATAAACAAACGTCGTGTTGGAGGGAGTCTGAGTTTGGTGTATCCAAGTCTGACTGGCACCGGCTGTCACCTGGTGTTGTATTAGAGTGTGAGTTCTGAGTTTGTGTATCCAAGCGTGAATGATCTGACCATGGTCTTTCGGGAATGTGGTGCTGATGAGGTCCCGACGCGTCGGAGTGTGATTACGATCTGATGCTGGTATGTTGCCTGGGGCTCTGTACTACCGCGGGTTCAACACAGATCAGTTTCGTGTTTGGATCGATGTTTATTCAAGCCATGGTTCTTTTATGCTGGTTTCGCAGCATATTCACCAGTGACTTGCTGAGTTTCCGCGACCTGCTGCTGGCTGGCCTCTTGTCTGCCATTTAACCGTCAGGTGTAGACCACTGGTGACTCCGTCTTTGCACTCATCCAGCCGTAGCTTGACTTGTGGCCTGACCTGTCTCGCAGCTGTGTGTGCCCGTACCGCGCCGACTCTGACTCCTCATCCAGCTGCCGATGGAGCGTCTCGCGTCACGAACCAGACACATCCCATCATTGTCATGTGTAACCTAACTGATACTGCTGCGGAGAGCAGTACTGAGCATTGTCGACTAAAAACATGTTATGTAAAGTAACCAAATGCTCGTATTAAGTCAAAGAGTATCCTACCATTGTCACAAACCAGTCTAAGGGCGCTGCATGACCGACGCAGTCGATGCGCCATTAAACTCCAATAAATAATTCACTAACTAACAAATTAATTTAAGATATTCCGAACATGGCCCTTCTTCGGAGGTCTCCAAAGAAGGGTCGTGTCCAAAATATATCAGATCTATTTGTGATCCTATTTTACTTAATATGAACCTTTTGCTACTTTTTATAACCGTCTTTAACCCGACCTTGCCTGACCTGACCCGACATAAAATGACCTGACACACACAGACAGGCACAGACCTGAACTGACCTGACCCGACACGGCGCGGCGTCGCTCCAGGAGCAGGCGGAGCACGTGGACGCCGTGGAGACCCACGTGGAGGCGGCGCAGACCAACGTGGCCGAGGGCACCCGCCAGCTGGCGCTGGCGGCGCGCCTGAGCGGCGCCATGGCGCCGGCCGCCGGCGCCCTCATCGGCGGCCTGGTGGCCGGCCCGCTCGGCCTGCTGGCCGGCGCCAAGATCGGCGGCCTGGCGGCCGTCGGCGGCGGCCTGCTCGGTGGGTGGTGACGGCGGCGGCGGTGACGTCACGTGCGTCGGTGGTGACGTCACGTGCGTCGGTGGTGACGTCACGTGCGTCGGTGGTGACTTTACGTGCGTCGGTGGTGACGTCACGTGCGTCGGTGGCGGTGACGGCGGCGGTGACGTCACGGGCGTCGGTGGTGACGGCGGCGGTGACGTCACGGGCGTCGGTGGTGACGGCGGCGGTGACGTCACGGGCGTGGGTGGTGGCGACAGCAGAGCCGGGGTTGGATTGTGCGACTTGGACTTGGATTTGTCCTGCGTGTGGAGAGAATGCTTTTTGGGCAAGCGGTTACGGATATTTTTCTTCGAAGTCTGTGACACTGTAATCTCTGTTTGTGCTCCGCAGTCGATCTGCACTATATATTTCAAAGCAGTTATTTGTCAAACAATACTGTTCAGCCTGCAAATGAGAAAAAGGAGAGGATAATTTATTCCGGATGCGAAAAAAAATCCGAGAATAGCCTATTTGTCTAAGCCAGGCTGGCATACTCCGACTCATCAGTCGGGCGAACACAACCCACTCGGGAGAAGAACGCCCTTCTCTACTCTGGGAATCACTGTGCATTCTGATGTTATTGCCGTACTTTGGCCGTACTTTTGCTGCGTCTGCGTTTGGTCCACCGGCCTCAAGTGGTATTTGTCACCTCTGTGTCTAGGGTGTGTGATATCCCACTGCCGCATGTGGATGGGACGCATGGACTGGGTATGTGGTATCCGGCATCCGACTCTGCCTGCTTGCAAGGCATGTGACATGTGATCCCACCGATGGTCTTTGTTTATTGGGTGGTTCACGAGGCACTAGGCACATTCACGGCTAATGGCGCCGCCTACGCTGTTTCGCCGGCGGGCCGCGGGATTGGGAATTGTCCGGGGCGGTGCTAGTGTCGAACCCGGGACCTTTGGTACCCAGAGCCCAACACCTTAACCACTCCGCCATCCCCACCCCCGGTATCCGACTGTGTCCGCTTGCAAGACATGTGGCATGTGATCCCACCGATAGTCGTGTCACCTGTATGTCCGTACCCCACCGGCAATCAGTCGGTGTCTGCCGCGAGGGTGTGCGCACAACCCATCTGTATTTCTTCTCTGCTGCCAGTGTGCATGGGCGCTGTATGACCGATGTAGTCGATGCGCCCCTAAACTCCAATAACCAACCAACCAGTGTGCGCGCCGGTGACCCCTCCGCGTCTGCCCCCAGGCTACGCAGGCGGTCGGGCGGTGAACGCCGGCCGGCGCCGCCCCGCCGGCGCCGGCGACCCGACCCAGGAGGAGCCGGCGGCCACGCGCCGGCCGCCGTCGGCCGCTGACCGGCCGTTCTCGCGTCCGTCCGTCGAAAGTGCGCTCGCCAGGCTGAGAGTGGCGCTGGCTCGCCGTCTGGCCGCCTGGCTGGGCAGTGAGTGCGGCGGCCGGTGGGCTGGGGGTGGGTGCTCTGGGGATGAGGGGAGTGCTGACGTGTGCCATACCATGGGGCTCGTGGTGGGCTGGAGCCGGTGGACGGGAGGGGAAATGAGGCCCTGTATGTGGCAAGGGACACGAGAATGAAGTCTGAGGTGCCGTACTGCTACTTCATCGTTGCTATATTAAGTCCAGAGAGGGTTTTGGGTATTGGGTAGTATGCGGTGTGCAGAAATCTACTTGCTAGGGCCACAAGCATCTGTTATCAACACTACTGGAACAATGCTATGAAGATAGACGATAGTTATTGACTTAGCTATAAGACTTGGATCGCGCATGCTCGCATGCTACTGAGAGGTGATTGGATTATAATCTGGTAGTCATCTGACCTCAATATGGACATAGGATGCAACCACAGCAATCCTCGTAATTTTGCCAATACTATGCTACGATATGACACAAATCGTAGGTAATCGTATGATATTGTACATGAGCAATCAGATGCATGCAACTTTCTACTCATGGGTTGTGTAGTTTGGTCATGCCCTTATCGAAATTGCTAGCCATTCCGAAGGATTGCACTTGTTAAGTTGCATGGTTTCTCCCATTGACT
This sequence comes from Imbricaverruca yamaguchii, assembly GCA_034440575.1. Lineage (NCBI taxonomy): Eukaryota > Metazoa > Arthropoda > Thecostraca > Neoverrucidae > Imbricaverruca > Imbricaverruca yamaguchii. The sequence continues at coordinate 2,033,665 of JAOTOL010001620.1, forward strand.
TCAGAACATCCAATGATCCAAACCGCGAGAGGCCAATAAAACAAATGTTAAGTAAACTAAGTTGCATTAAGTACATTAAGTAAAGTAAGTATCAAATACCTCCGCACAAATATACTGGTTTTGGGTCCTTGAACAATCCAAAGAATCAACCTCAAAGGTTGATTCTGGACCATGCAAGGCAACTCGCGAAAGCATATTCCTCGATCTAGAAATGGATTCCGGCGTCCAATCCTGGATTTCTAAAACTACCCGTTCCCTCCCCCACACAGTTTTCATTAGCCCACACGTCAAAAGATTGTCCATAGTCTGTGAACAATTTTCAAGGAAGCGTTGCTGTGGAACCTTTGGGAAAATGAGTTTCGATGATTGCTGCTGCAAAAGATCTTGCTTTGCTGTGATTTAACAGCGAAGGGTCGTGGAAGTTCCGTCGGAAGAGCGTTTAATTCGTGCTCGTAAGATCATGGGCTCGAATCCCACAACCGGCGGGGTTTCCGAGTCCACTCGCGAGAAATCGGCGTGGGATGTTGGCGACTCTGCGCGATCTGGCAGTTGAAAGCGTCGCAAAAATCCCAGGGAGCACAGCGACTGAACAGTCATCGTTACTTGGCATATTTCATTTGAGAACCCCATTCATTCTTCCAGTGTGTCACGACAAACGATAGGCGGTGATGCGACGGATAACAGGTAGTGACAGATAATATGTCACATGTGTGTGCGTTGCAGAGCCGAGCTGGGTGTGGGAGCGTCCGATGGACTCTGGCAGACGGTGACAGATTACCTGTCACACATGTGTCACACGTGTGTGCACTGCGAGCTGTGTTGGGTGTGGGAGCATCCGGGGACTAGCAGGCGGTGACAGATTGCCTGTCACACATACGTCACACGAGTGTCGCACGTCGCAGGGCCGTGCCGACTTCCGGAGCAGCCGGTGGACCCGGTGCTGGCCGACGACGTGGAGGAGGCGCAGGAGGCCGCGGCCGGCCCGCCGCCAGTGCGTCTCTGACCTGGTTCGGCCGCAGCGGAGCAGTGGCCGGCCGGCCGCCGCCAGTGCGTCTCTGACCTGGTCCGGCCGCAGCGGAGCAGACCGGCGCCGTGACCGGCCGCAGTGGCTGCCGGCCACCGCCAGTGCGTCTCTGACCTGGTCCGGCCGCAGCGGAGCAGACCGGCGCCGTGACCGCCCGCGGTGGCTGCCGGCCGCCACCACTGCGTCTCTGACCTGGTCCGGCCGCAGCGGAGCAGACCGCGGCCGCTGGGAGCCGTGACCGGCCGCGGTGGCTGCCGGCCCACGCCGTGACGCCGTGGGCAGCGGTGAATGGGACCCCGGGCTGGTGCAGTCTTTCCCTGTGATGGTGTTGCTAGTGGTTCGAACCGGCGGACGTGCACCTCGTTCGTCCGCCTGTATCTCTGATTGGCGGTAATCGTGCACTTAATCTGGTAGCTTGAAATACGCTTCAGTGTTCCCGTGGATGCTACGTGAAATCTGTACACGATTGCTGCATTGTGATCAATATATATATATGTATATATATGTATATATATATGTATATGTATACATGTATATATATATATATATATATATATATATATATATATATATATATATATATATATATATATATATATACGCATATTGCAGCAGCCTCTGCATGCGCTGGCTCAGTGTGAGCTTAACATAAGCTTCGATTCCCCTACGCAATTGCCAACTTGAGCAATCCAAGATGGTGTTTTTTTCGTGGCCGACGTTATCGACATGAGCTTTTGTGTCTTGCTGTCAGCGTTTCCATACTCGGCGGACTGTATAGAAGGGCTTCACAAGATATGGACTGAACGATATGAGGATGCGATTGTGTGCGTCACAGACGGTGGCTCGCCACAAGTGACTCCCCAAAGGTGCTGATTCGCACATTATAAGCGCTCTATAATGCAAACGCTCAGGACAATATGGCATTGTTCTATGTGCACTTTTGATTTCACAGGTCGTTTGATGGAAGCGTACCTGGGAGTCGTTGCTTGTGATATTTGTTTCAGCACACATTTGTTGACTATGCTTTTAGGTGAAATATACGGGTGGGCCGGGTGATACCGACCCAACAGTGAAATGGCAGCTCCAGCCGACGGCTTTTACTGCCTCGGGCCTCGGTGTGGACGGCTTGTTGCCGACTTCTCGACCTCAGGGTCGTGCAGTGCACTAGTCACCTGCACCGATCTGGGCAGACAGTCCCAGTCGGAAGACACTGACGGCCCGAACGGCGTCCGTGCTGATGTTTGGAAGCCCCTTCTGGTGGTGCACTCGCAAGTGCCCACAGCGTGTTTCGGCCATTCGTTGGAAAAGGAAGCTTGGTCGCTTCTCGACCGGCGATTTGGTTTCCCTTTTTTAACCACGGAACGCCCAGACCTGATTTACCACTCGGTGGATATTTATCTGTCATGATATGCAAGCGTATCGCAAGCGTTACGCACGGGTATCGAAATGTTCTCTACTAAACATACCTGACTAGGACAGCCCTTCATTGACATTGGTATTGACAATACCTCATGTTCATTTCCAATACGGATGCGACCTCTTTAGGAACCATGCTACTTATTTTTTACAATGTTTTGACCCTCGTGTTGTTTTCAAACCAAGAAGCTGCGGTTGGAGTGGCGGGAAAGCTGTGGCCATTCAGTCTCCCGTTGAAATCTTAAAAAGCGCACGGATGGAGAACCAATATGGGTGTTGGGTAGGCGAAAATGTATACCAAGCGTCCATTGGTAAGCCGGTTACCAGATTTTCGGAGACAGGTGATGCGATGGAAATGGCGCGACATCCTACCTTGACCTGGCCCTTTTAGGTAAGGTTCGTGACATTTAACTTGCTAAAACATCAAATTCTGCCCTCCCGTATCCGACGCACGTTTCAAAAATGCAACTAGGTTTCAGTTTTTCAGAAGCGTCCCCCTATGTCAAACGATTTGGGTGTATCCAACCGCGAACTCACACGTGCCACGAAATGTGTAATTCCATGTTCAATGACATCTTCACGGAATGATTGAATTATGTGATGAGCATCACCTTAACACACACAGCATGGATTCACATTGCCATGTTCCGTCGTGGTGGTTCGAGCTTTACATAGACAATGCAGCTCGTGCGATCCCAAGCTTGAGCTTGCTGGCTTGTCGTTCACTCTCTACATCCCGACTATCGCAGCGGCTGAAATCTTAGCTGAGCTTGGCTCCCGCTGCAGATTGCGTGAGACCACGGAGGTACGGCGGGAGTATCCTCCGCCTGCCGATGGTGAGACAGAATGACGCCGATCTTTTAAATAACGCAAACGATGTAACCGTGCATAGCAGGTCGTTTTCGCCACCAGCCGAAGAGTAAACAACTGCTGGTGGTCACATCAACGTACTAGTTGTGACGGTGATGTGTGCAATGGCGAGGTGCAGGAACGTCTGAGGCCACAGTGGGGCCTTTTGGCTGAATATAACTACCGGAGACACTAAACACCCCTTAGATGAGAATGAGTACTTTTATCAGACACAACAGAAACAATATCAGACTCATTTAAATGTGAATGACCCTCTAAAAATTAACAATCCTAGCAATATTGCTCTCAACGAACATTTTCAGTAGCACCAAGGATCTTTTTTTAGTACGGACAATCGGAGTTGGACTTTTTAATCCAGCTCGCACACCTATAAATAATATAACCCTGGTAATTACTCTTTCATTTTATCCACCTTGCAGAGCAATCGGCAATATTCACGAACGAAATTATCATCTAAAACGGGAGCACTAAGGTCTGATACTATGGAGCTGTGGTGCTGGAACTTGTGCTGCTTTACGTGAAGCTCCAACTTATGCTGTTACAAGCTCGATCAGATTGGCGGCTTTCTGCTGGACCACACGGCACTATCAGCCGTACTGTCCGCCTGCATTCGCTCCGTTGTTCCGGCACTGACACCACACACTGCTGGTCCAGGTGGCCGCAGTACAGCGTGACGTAAGTTCCCGCCAGCGCATCGTCTGCGCCCGACCACTCCCTAGACCTCTCCCTAGACCATTCCATAGACCACTCCCTAGACCACTCCCTGGACCTCTTCCTAGACCACTCCCTAGACCACTCCCTAGACTGTCCGTAGAGACTAGGTTCGCCCGGCCCGCGACCGGGCCCCATAACAAGACCAGCGCGACGGCAACGCAGCGCTGTTTGGCAACACGGTCACTCCGCAGCCCGGTGACGTCAAACTGACGTCATGAAAGACACCCGAGTCGTCACGCCGGTGACGCCATGAAGCGACACCCGAGTCGCCCCGCCGGTGACGTCAGACCGACGTCATACAGCGACGTCCGAGCGCAGGAGCGGTTACATCTCGGGAGACGCTGAGCACTCGACAGTGAACTACGCCGCCACTCGTCCGCCGATCGTCAACCTGCAGATCGGCCACGATATGCACGTGTTAGCGGCTCTGGGAATCGCCCCAGAGCTGAGTTTCGAGCGATGCACCTCCCACGAAAATGTGCGGAATATACACTATGTGCAGGGATCACCACCGGGAAATACAAACACTTCCGACACGTCTACCTGGGAACCTTCTACGAACGTTTCTGCATTCGATGCTTCACGCATGGTCATAACAGTAGTTGTTTCTTGCAGCAAAATAATATTTTTTTAAATGGTAAACTTCTTCATCCATTCTGCGGTCACACCTGGAGTTCCGAGTATGGAGGAGGAGGAGGGGGATCGAGTGGCGTGCCCCCTCTCCCCCAATTTTATCCAATTTTAACAATTGATGACTGGAAAGAATTGATCTAAAAATCGGCTGGTCTCCAACAAGTTTTGGTCCGCTCCTACGCTCATGTATCGACCAGCCATATGCTCGGAGGTCTAGGCTCATTGCGGCGAAAGAACAGTTGGGGTGAAAAAGCTGCGAAATTAATTTGTACTAGTCAGGGAGCCGCTTAAGAACTTTGCACTTTGGGGTGGGTACATGCGCTCTAGAAATATGCACGAAATGAATATTTTGCTACCTTCACCGACACTCCACATGAAAATGAAAATACTTTTAGGACTGCAGGAAGAGGTCATTGCCCTCCAGTTAACGTGTCATTCGAGCCTCTGGATGCTAACGGAAAAAGCACGACCGTGAAACATCCTTGGAACAGAAGCGAACAGTCCCACATTTCATGGAGATTTCGCCTCAACGTCCAAATACCCCCACCCCCCAACTCCAAATGTCTGATGAGAAATCATGCCCTGGGATGGATGTTACCCTCTGGCTGATATTTATGTCAACTGGCACTCTTATGGTTCATTGAAACAGCATTTCTGCGCGCTATCGATCATTTAGTCCGCGCCAGGTCGCAACAGCCCTAGTGAGCTTTGCCATACTACAGGTTTTATAAAGGTACAACAGCCAATCGAGAGTGTACGACTGAAGTTAGCAACGCGGGCTTATATCGAAGTTTTGGTGACAATCGCGACACCCAAGAATTAGAGTCATAAGAGGCACTCCGCTCACCCCTTCTACCACCAAAACGTATCGATGGTGGACTCAGGGGGCGGGGGGGAGGGACACAATCGTACCTGTGTCTAGTTAGTTATTTGGGCTTCAGGGCGCATCGACCAGGGTTGATCATTCGCGCCCATACCTGTGTCTAGAAATGCATAACGAATATTGTGTGAAAAATTGCATTTTGAGCAACAATTATAATAAATCCTCCTGGACTTCTAAGGCAATCATGTACCGATGACTTTTGGAACAAGGTGGTTTTCAAAAGGTTGCCTGATCAGAAGAGTAAGCGCGTCCACGCCCAATCGATTCTTCCGCTGCCTTCTAGATTCGCCACTGCAGGTGATCTTACCTTTCATCGTGGTCCACCAAATTCTAGATAGTGTCCACACGAAAGCATTTCCGTGCTCCACTGAACGGCCACGGACCTCGACCTCACACCCCCCACCCGCCATCCAGCCGAGCAGCACGAGGCGACTCTCACATCTGGAGGCGATCCAGGCGAGGCAGACGTTGGCGCCGGCGGCGGCGGCGACCACGGCGAGCAGCACCAGCAGTCGGCGGTGCGCCTGGTCGTGGCGCCGCTCCGCCTCGACGGCCGCCTCGTGCCGGCTCTGCAGCCGGCTCGTCAGCGAGTCGAGTCGGCCGGCCAGAGTGCGCACCACGACCACCAGCGGGTCGTTGGAGGCCGGCGCCGCCGCGCACTGCAGACAGTGCTCCACCCGGTCATCCTTGGAGACGCTCTGTCGGCAACGGGGCGCGTCTGGTGAGCTGGCGACGACGTGCTGCCACTGCTGGCGACGACGTGCTGCCGCTGCTGGAGACGACGTGCTGACGCTGCTGGGGAACGTCGCCCCATCGTCAGGCCAGGGAACGTCGCACCGCCGTTAGGCTAGGGAACGCCGCCCAACCGCCGTTAGGCTAGGGAACATCGCACCGCCGTCAGGTTAGGGAATGCCGCCCCACCGTCAGGGAAGGGAACCTGTTACAGCAGAAATCCGTCTCATCGCCAGGCTAGGGAATGTCGCCCCACCGTAAGGCTAGGGAACGCCACATGGCAGCAGAACGTCATCCCACCGTCAGGCTAGGAAACGTCCCACCGCCAGGATAGGGAACGCCGCCCCACGTCAGGCTAGGAAAGGTCGTCCCACCGCCAGGATAGGGAACGCCGCACAGCATCTCGCTGACACGCTCACAGAAAAAAGCAGCACTGCTTAGCAGGCAGCACATCGCATCAACTACTTGTGCAGAACACGTAGCATGCATCGTAGGTATCAGTTACTAGGGCGGAAGTCATATTGAAGTCATTGGCCTCTACGCAATGCCGTAGGGATCACGTTAAAATTGCCAACCACTCTGCAGGGCACGGAACAAACCGGTCCTGTCCGCATTAAGGGACCCAGCGAGCGCAAAAGGTGCCGATTTCCCAACTAACATAAGTATCTAGACAATCAGCCAATTTTCTCACTTTGTGTCGACCTTAGAGCAACGTTACAACTGCGCCTAGGATCCACACAAAGTCGTTGATGTGATCGATCTGGGACACTCGGCTTCAGAGACAGGAGGGATGGGGAGGGGGCTACGACCTATAAGCTACCAGCGGTGAACATCAACGTGTAAAGCTACACGCGCAGCACATGAACCGGCAGGCGTTCGTCACATTGCTCCCTCCCTCTGCCTTGTGATTGAGCTGTACGGTCCATTGTGACTGAGATGTACGATGTGATTGAGCTGTACGGTGTGCCGGGTATGTCCACCGGCATACCCGGCGAACGCCTAGGCGGTTGATCGCGTACAGAGTAACACGGCTTGTCCCAGAGGCATCGACTGTCAGTGGCAGGACATGAGGCTCGTCATGGACATGGTCGCTCGAAAATGAGTCAGGCAAGCTATACCAACAGTCCATTCAAGGCAGGACTATGGCCTGCCGTAGTGGTAAAGCTGTTTATTGTTTATTGTCCACAATCTCCAACAGCATATTGTGCCCTTTACAGGAGAAGTCGGTAGCTAAAAACGTACACAGAATAGGTGAATAGTTTTCAGTTCAAACAGGCAAACGGTTGTCAGAACTCGTCGATGTCCGATGGCTCCGCGTCTCAGATGTGAGCGTGTGATGCAGCACAGTATCTCACCACCTGTGTCTTAAATGTATTCAGCGGGTTTGTGAAGATGTCCGCACTTGGTGTCATCGCTAAAAATGTGTTCGTTACTCTTAATAATATGTTAAACAAGCCACACCTAATGGTTTCTACACGTGCATACGGTACATGGAATAAAACAGGTTGCCTATTTCTCCTGATTGGGACACTTAATCCCAAGTTTTGCAATAACACTGGGGAGTCCGTCCTGCCACATAAAACATTTCGTAACAATATGATGTCGGATTGTACGCGACGAGTGAGCACAGATGTCATGTTATAAAAGCGAAGAAGGTCCTGATATTGTTAACGCATCGCTTGCTTGATGACAGCAGCACTGCACGTTGTGTCGCGCTGCCGACTGGAGACCACGGTAGATGTAACGCCTGCGGCATTTGTGTGTCCGGATGTCACCATTTGGACGACGCGCTCAGGAATATCACATGCGGTCTCTGCATTGCTATGCCCTTACACAATTGTCATGATTGTAAAACCTTTTGGCTACAAATATCTTGAAGCTCGCATCAATTTGCACCAGATGCCATTATACGTCACGCTGCCGACCCGCTAGCCCGGTGTTCGCTGCTGACTGTCGATACGCCACCAATGGAGACCGCAACGCCCGTCGCGTCAAAAGCACGACAGTGACCAGGCTAGCACATCATTTGCCTATTCAAACACAACAAATAAGTGGCGCTTTTAGACCCATTGACGTCTTTGCTATTACACCTGGGTACGAAACAAAACTGCATGGTCCACCTTCAATGCCTTTGCATGGTACTGGCCCTGCGGAGCAGGGCACGTGACCTGGGTGTCCCTCATCCCCTGGTGATACTTTTGCTTGTACCTCGCTCTCACAAGCCGGGTCATGTCATGTGAGTGGGCTTGACACTCACCCTCCAAAACCATGCTACGTCCTTGTGCGGCATTCAGCCTCCATGGCCGGGCCATGTCCATGCTTAGTACTCACCCTCCAGAGCCAGGCTACGTCCTCACCCGGCACTCACCTTCCACAGCCGCGTCATGTCCCTGGACGCCACTCACCCTCCACAGGTGCGTCATGTCCCTGGACGCCACTCACCCTCCACAGCCGCGTCATGTCCCTGGACGCCACTCACCCTCCACAGCCGCGTCATGCCCCTGGACGCCACTCACCTTCCACAGCCGCGTCATGTCCCTGGACGGCACTCACCTTCCACAGCCGCGTCATGTCCCTGGACGCCACTCACCTTCCACAGCCGCGTCATGCCCCTGGACGCTACTCACCTTCCACAGCCGCGTCATGTGCCTGGACGCCACTCACCTTCCACAGGCGCGTCATGTCCCTGGACGCCACTCACCCTCCACAGCCTCGTCATGTCCCTGGACGGCACTCACCTTCCACAGGCGCGTCATGTCCCTGGACGCCACTCACCCTCCACAGCCGCGTCATATCCCTGGACGGCACTCACCCTCCACAGGCGCGTCACGTCCCTGGACGGCACTCACCTTCCACAGCCGCGTCATGTGCCTGGACGCCACTCACCTTCCACAGGCGCGTCATGTCCCTGGACGCCACTCACCCTCCACAGCCTCGTCATGTCCCTGGACGGCACTCACCCTCCACAGGCGCGTCACGTCCCTGGACGCCTCTCACCCTCCACAGCCGCGTCATATCCCTGGACGGCACTCACCCTCCACAGGCGCGTCACGTCCCTGGACGGCACTCACCTTCCACAGCCGCGTCATGTGCCTGGACGCCACTCACCTTCCACAGGCGCGTCATGTCCCTGGACGCCACTCACCCTCCACAGCCTCGTCATGTCCCTGGACGGCACTCACCTTCCACAGCCGCGTCATGTCCCTGGACGCCACTCACCTTCCACAGGCGCGTCATGTCCCTGGACGCCACTCACCCTCCACAGGCGCGTCATATCCCTGGACGCCACTCACCCTCCACAGCCGCGTCATGTCCCTGGACGCCACTCACCCTCCACAGCCGCGTCATGTCCCTGGACGCCACTCACCCTCCACAGCCGCGTCATATCCCTGGACGGCACTCACCTTCCACAGCCGCGTCATGTCCCTGGACGCCACTCACCCTCCACAGCTGCGTCATATCCCTGGACGCCACTCACCCTCCACAGCTGCGTCATACCCCTGGACGCCACTCACCCTCCACAGCCGCGTCATATCCCTGGACGGCACTCACCTTCCACAGCCGCGTCATGTCCCTGGACGCCACTCACCTTCCACAGCCGCGTCATGTCCCTGGACGGCACTCACCCTCCACAGCCGCGTCATGTCCCTGGACGCCACTCACCCTCCATAGCCGCGTCATGCCCCTGGACGCTACTCACCTTCCACAGCCGCGTCATGTGCCTGGACGCCACTCACCTTCCACAGGCGCGTCATGCCCCTGGACGGCACTCACCTTCCACAGCCGCGTCATGTCCCTGGACGCCACTCACCTTCCACAGCCGCGTCATGTCCCTGGACGGCACTCACCCTCCACAGCCGCGTCATGTCCCTGGACGCCACTCACCCTCCATAGCCGCGTCATGCCCCTGGACGCTACTCACCTTCCACAGCCGCGTCATGTGCCTGGACGCCACTCACCTTCCACAGGCGCGTCATGCCCCTGGACGGCACTCACCTTCCACAGCCGCGTCATGTCCCTGGACGCTACTCACCTTCCACAGCCGCGTCATGTGCCTGGACGCCACTCACCCTCCACAGGCGCGTCATGTCCCTAGACGCCACTCACCCTCCACAGGTGCGTCATATCCCTGGACGCTACTCACCCTCCACAGCCGCGTCATGTCCCTGAACGCCACTCACCCTCCACAGGCGCGTCATGTCCCTGGACGCCACTCACCTTCCACAGCCGCGTCATGTGCCTGGACGCCACTCACCTTCCACAGCCGCGCCATGTCCCTGGACGGCACGCGCTCGTGCGGCACGCCGGCGGCCACCAGCAGGAACCGGTCGGTGACGACGTGCTGCGGCGTGACGCCGTCACACAGCCGCAGCTCGAGCGTCACGCGCGCCCCGCTGCCCACAATGCCGCCGCTGGGCCGCACCTGGAACTTCTCCGGTGACGTCGTCTTCACCTGGCGGTGAGCAAATGGCGGTCTTTTGTTAGGTGTGAGATGTCGGAACGAGCGCAGCAGGATGTCGAAATTTATCATGGAATTAGTGCCATTAAAAGATACTTTGATGTCTTTCAGACTCAAATTTGAGTTGGTTGGTTATTGGTTTTACGACACATCGACCGTTCAGTCATGCAGGGTCGCCAATCTCTCGCGCCGATTGGTCGCGGGCGAAGAGTAACGACAGGTGAGACTCGAACCCACAACCTTTCGATTGTCAGACGAGCAACTTACTCCTAGACGACTCATCCCCTCAAATTTGAGTTAACGGTGTACTTATGACTGTGCTGTTATCATTTCTTTTGATATTAATACTTTAGCAAGAATTATATTTTGGATAGGGTGAACAATAACTATGCTCTAAACTGATATTATGTTCCATATCACATTATAGGTAATTCGTTCACCAGAAAATGCGTTGCGAAATATTCGTGTCATAAACATTCCAACAATAAATATCCCATATCGAGGGCATGAACACGATACTTATGAACGAGATATTATAGAAATGAGAAATGAAAATTCATAAGCACGCATCAAGGAGCAGGATGTCGATACTCCTTGAACAAGGATGCCGATTGATTGTTCAGAAAGATTGAACGGACGTGTTAATGTACGATTTCGAACCCATGCGCGGAAGTCGCCATATCTCAGTCGGTAGGGCGTTCTGATCACAAAATCATGTGTTCAAATTCCATAACCGGCGATAGTATTGAGTCCACCCGCGGCCAATCGGCGCGAGAGGTTGGCGACGCCATGTGGCCGAACGATGGCATGCGTCGTAAGAGCCCAAGGTGTTCTTCGGACTAACTAGTGCGTCTACGTTCGTCGCAGGTGTACAGGTGGCTGTACAGGTGGGGGCTCCCCTGACCTGCCGGTCAGATAGTGCGCCCGAGTGTACCTCAGAGTCCACAGGTACCTATCGGGACCTGAGGGTCCATCCTGTAGCTTCACTTTGGAAAGGAGCAAGTACACATACGCACTGGCAAGTTAGCATAGCTGGTGTCCCAGCCGACCTGTTTGCAGTCACAGCGCATGCGCCCACCTTGAAGTGTCCTGCTGCCAATCACAGCTCGTGAGCCCACCTTAAAGTGCCTTGCTGCCAGCTACAGCGCGTGAGCCCACCTTGAATGTTGCTAATAGCCCACCTTAACCCGTCCCGTCTCGGGGGGTCTTCAACCGCCCCCTCTCAGGTTTTTCGCGGATAGCGGACGAACGGAGCGCGGCAGCGCGCCCAAATTTGGCATACCTTTTCCCACATCAATTTGACATGCTGATTCAAAAACTTTAGGTCAGGTCATCTAGGGTCAATGAGTTAGTCAAGGTCAAGTGAGGTCACCTCCAAAAAAGTTCAACCAGTCATCACGCTTTAACAGATACAGATACTTTAATGAAACTTTCAGCGTTTGCTCATCCTTACGGATGAGTGGAACAAAACGCACGAGTGGATTTTTTTCCGCTTTTGACTACATATAAATTTTGTGTATTTCCCAAATTGTAAACCAAGTACAGGATTCTGGCTAAAGTAAGCATTTTTTATTAGTGCAAGTTGACTTCCAACAACGTTTCTCGGTCTCCTCTACCAAGTGGAAAAATAAAATTTAAAAATTTAAGAAAACTTGAAAACTCAATTTTTTTACTGTAAAAAAAATTGGGGGGGCCAAAACAAATTATAGCCCCGGTCGATTTTGCTAAACTTTTATCATTCCAAGTAAATTTTGTTTTTCATATATCCCCGAAATGAACTTCCCAGAGTCAAAAACATAATGTAAGTCGTGGAAAGCCGTGAAAATATAGCCCCCCTGGTGACATCACTTTTTGAGGGGAAGTTGTTTTGGAGGGTGGACCCGGACCCTACTCGTCGAGTGCTTTCCGATGATACCTTTATCGTTTTCGTACGATGCTTAGTTTGGATTTTAGAGGGGGTCTTCAACCCCCCCCCCGAGACGGGGTGGGAGGATGACAGGAAAGACGGCGCGGGTTAACCCGTCCCGTCTCGGGGGTCTTCAACCGCCCCCTCAGGTTTTTCGCGGATAGTGGACGAACGGCGCGCGGTAGCGCGCTCAAATTTGGCATACCTTTTCCACATCAATTTGGCATGCTGTTTCACAATTTTGAAGTCAGGTCATCTAGGTTCAACGAGTTAGTCAAGGTCAAGTGAGGTCACCTCTAAAAAAGTTCAACCAGTCGTCTCGCTTTAACGAAAACAGATATTTTAATGAAATTCTCAGCGTTTGCTTATCTTTAGGGATGCAACAAAACGTGCGAGTGGATTTTTTTTCTCGTTTTTTACTACATATAAATTTTGCATATTTGTCAAATTGCAGTTCAAATAGAGGATTCTGGCTAAAGTAAGCGTTTTTTAATGGGAAAAGTTGACTTCCAACAACGTTTCTAGGTCTGTTCTACCCATTGGAAAAGGAAAATTAAAGAAGACGTGAAAACTCTCAAACTTTTTCAACGAAAAAAAAATATTTTGCGGGGGCCAAAAAGATAAAGCCTTGGTCGATTTCGCTGTCCTTTCCTCATTCCAAATAAATTTTGTTTTCATACATCCATAAAATTAACTCCCCAGAGTCAAAAACATAATGTAAGTCGTAAAAAGTCGTGAAAATCTAGCCCCCTGGTGACGTCCTTTTGGGGGGAAATTGTTTTAGGGGTGGACCCGGACCCTACTCGTCTAACGCTTTCCGATAACACCTCTCGTTTTCGTGCGATACTTTGTTTTGATTGTAGATGGGGGTTACTAACCCCCCCCCCGAGATGGAGTGTGAGGATCTGACCGGAAAGACAGCGCGGGTTAAAGTGCCCTGCTGCCAGTCGGAGCGCGTGAGCCCACCTTGAAGTGCCCTGCTGCCAGTCAGTGCGCGTGAGCCCACCTTGAAGTACCCTGCTGCCAGTCAGAGCGCGTGAGCCCACCTTGAAGTGCCCTGCTGCCAGTCACAGCGCGTGAGCCCACCTTGAAGGCGACCGGGGCGCCGCGGATGTTGTTGAGGATCAGCTGCCGCTTGGAGCCAGCCGAGTCGCCGGAGAACCACAGCCTATGGCCGGGACAGACCTCGAGCAAATTCCCTGCAACGCAGCCGACCGCACTCAGTTTTGGTGTACACCGGTCGCGCTGCATCTATCTGCTCATGACAACCTACACATCACCCGTACCACAAAACACTACGCACGCGCAGTAAATTATCCACGCAACCACGGTTCTTACGTTTTCTTTATCAGTTTCCAGAATCCCCAGCTCACCAATATCGGCGGTGGCCTGGTCGTCTTCCGTCCGACCGTCCTCTGGCGAGTCCTCACTAACTGTACTGCTGACGTCATCAGGGAAGTGTACCTGTTGGAGGATCATCGCTAACTGTACTGCTGACGTCATCATGGAAGTGTACCTGCTGGTGGATCATCACTAATTTTACTACTGACATCATCAGGGAAGTGACGCTTCCAGCTTCAGCTTCCTCCTGGAGCTAGAGAACCCCTTGCATTCGGAAGGCCTTCAGCAACTGGCAACATGGTGTTCAAAAATCACCTCGAGTATTCTTGATTTGCATCGCCTGATTATGTAGCAATGCAGCCTATATCCGCACCAATGGATATCCAATCTCCTTTCTATAAAGGAATGCAAATGGGCAAAAACAATAATTAAAAAAACACATCCGACGCTCTGAAAAAAAAGAACAGGAAACGTTGCAGCAAAACAGCCATCAGAGTTTCCAAAGTGCGACGGTCGGGCCCAGCCGGCTACGGCCGGGCCTTTCAGGTGACCTCTCGTACCACACACCTGGGTGTAGAATCACTCTGGCTTCGCCTTCACTCGCAACGAACACTACATTCCTCTACATATAGGCGTTCGCTAACAGCTCCTAGTGCTACTTTTCATATGAGCAACGATTACCTGGGCCCAAATCTCCATTGTTATCGATTCCACCCAAAGCCAAAACAACTAACTTGTCGGCAGTGAGCACGAGACACTGCGCACCACCGCCCAGTCGCGGTCGGTTGGCTGGTTATTGGTCTTACGACACATCGACCGTTGAGTCATGTAGCATCGCCAAGCTCTCACGCCGATCGGTCGCGGGCGAAGAATAGCGACAGGTGAGACTCGAACCCACAGTCTTTCGATTGTAAGACGAGCAACTTACCCGTAGACTACTCGTCCCCCCAGTGGCAGTCACCTTGGCGCCGTCGGTGTGGCCGTGTGCGGCCGCCCGCTGCACGCTGCCGGACCACGACCCGGTGTCCCGGCCGGGCGTCTCGCGCTCCCGCGGCGAGCGCACGCCGCCGTTCATCGTCGCCGTCGACGGCGGCCGCCGGGCGGGCGCGGCCGGCGCGTCGTCGTCGACGCCGTTGGCGTCGGGCGCGGTCGCCGCGGTCGCCAGGTCGCCGAGGAACGGCGACGAGGGCATGGCGCACTGGCGCGGGTCGAACCGGTACGTCCAGTCGTCGCGGCCACCCCAGCGCGTCAGACACGAGTCGGCCTGCGGCAGCGGTGCGTTATTCACAACGTTCGTGATTCGTGAATATCCGTGACTATTCCTGAAACAGGGAAGAATGCGACACTTTCCGAACACTAAATAGACATCCTTTCCAACGACTTATCGATGTCATGCTTATTGATGTGTGCCTATGAAGTCTTTATGACTCGTTCTAGAGAACGATTTGCGTATATGCAGCATGCTTATGCTCACCATTACGGATTGAGCATACAAGCGTCTCGTGATACAATTTTAGATACAGAGATTTTATATGATGTGGTGTGCTAAATAATGCGAAGCGCTGATACCATGACATTGCAATCGTAATCGTTAACATCGGCATCCAAATATTAGGTGTCTCCAGAACTGAGCTAAAAATATGCATTGATCAGTACGCTATTGGCTGAAATGAAGCTTGAGGAATGCAAAGATATTTTAATTGGCATGCTCTCATGGCAAATTTCGACATCCTACTGTACTCGTTTCGACGTCTCGCACCAAACGAAAAATCCTTATTTTAACACTAGCCTGCAGCAACGAGCTGGCGTTCTTCTTGGACGCGAACTTGATGATCTGGTGCGACTTGGGCGGCAGCATGTTCTTGATGATCCCCCAGGCGGCTACCGACAGAGGCAGCGCCATGGTAAGGCGGCTGAGCCCGGGGGGAGTGACGCAAGGCTGCTGATATCAGACTGAGTGTCATAGCATGCAAGGATTAAAAACGATAAAACTATTAAATACAACATAAAATGATCTGCATGCAACATATGCTAAAACTACACACATTCTAAACGGGTTATGATATATATAGATGTATATATATATATATATATATATATATATATATATATATATATATATATATATATAATATATCATGCTTATATACGTATATAGGTATATATGCATAACATGTCCTACACGTCCCGAACGATATTTGCACATCGCCATCATACGATCGTCGTCAGATATGCACTAATGGGCATCGCAGTACAAAAAAAAGCGAAACAAAAAAACAACAACTCTGCCCCAGCGCCGTTCTAAGGTCATCTATAGGAGTTGGAAGAGCTGGCGGTTGGTTGGTGTGACACGTGTGACAGTCTCCAAAAATGTCACACAAATGACTGGAATCAGAACGGACACCAGGACATGGTTGCCAATGTCAGCACACTCCTGCTATCTGTTGGCGGAAAGGGGAAACACTGGTGCCATATTTCACCGTGGGCAAAGGCTTCCGTTGAATAATTCGGAATCGGAGCCCGCAACCATTGGTTAGTTCCATTCCAGGACCACCATCGGAGCCCGCAACCATTCCAGGACCAGCATTGGAGCCCGCAATCACTCCAGGACCACCATCCGAGTCAACCGAACTCCGACCCCAGTCATGTTAAAGCAATGGGGGAAGGATATCTGGCCGGGGGCGGGGAGAGGTGGTCGGCGGCAGGCTCGCCCCTCCACTTCACATGCTAGATGATGTCATTACGGATATCGTTTCCTAGATGGTACATAATCGACCAAGATAGGCAGCAGGCTGTCAAACCCTGCCTGCCAATCACCCCATCCCAATCGATTGGCATGGTCACTAACCATGCCCGATTCATCTCTTCAATGGGTGGCTCACAGCCCAGGCCACCATCACCAGCACTACCTGACGTCACTACATCAACATGTTCTGGACTGACGCAGCCACCTCATCACCTTCTAAATGGGTTCGTTCACCTCATCACTAAAAATTGGGAAAATTAGCGGAGGAGTGTCACACCAATGGGCTTGCCGGCGGTCTGCATCATGGTTAAATGGACGTTAGAAACGTTCTCATTCCAGGAACGAGAGAAGAGGACGGATGGGGAAACGGGAGAAGCGGATGTTGGTGGTGTCAGTGGAAGAAATTTGGACAGGAGAGTAGAGGAGGAAAGCTCTCGGAGTGTAAAGCGGCTGCCTATTCCTGTCTCTCCGCTTCGTGACGGCCCAGCTTCTGCCTTCGTGACGCCACCCTCCCCCACCCTGCCACCCGGGTCAGCCCAGACCACACTCTGCTCACCCTGCATGATGAAGGGCAGCTCGAACACAATGATGGCGCAGAGCATGTCCGGATAGTAGAGCTTGAACAGATTGACGAGGTAGGTGATGAACGGGATGTCGACGTTGGACAAACCGGCGTTTGCCATGTCGAAGAACAGGGCGATCCGCTTTCCCTTCTCCTCTCTGCAAAAAAGCATTTGAGAAAACTCCACTGATGCTGTATTAGCACTTTGCAATTTTGCTTTGCAGTCTGCTCCCGTTGGCCTGATAAAAGTCAGTGACCTAGCTTCATCAAAACGTCGACGGCACAGGTGCGTCACGTTTCAGTGCAGCGCGCTCTCCGGCTCCAGGGCAGGTCGGGACAACGTCGGCTCACGCCATGGGGCGGACGGCAGGTCGGGACAACGTCGGCACACGCCACGGGGCGGACGGCAGGTCGGGACAACGTCGGCACACGCCACGGGGCGGACGGCAGGTCGGGACAACGTCGGCACACGCCATGGGGCGGACGGCAGGTCGGGACAACGTCGGCACACGCCACGGGGCAGACGGCAGGTCGGGACAACGTCGGCACACGCCACGGGGCGGACGGCAGGTCGGGACAACGTCGGCACACGCCATGGGGCGGACGGCAGGTCGGGACAACGTCGGCACACGCCATGGGGCGGACGTGGCGTCAGCTCCAGTGGCCGCTGCGTGGCCGCGCTGCTGCTGCGGCACAGATCAGGCCCGTCGGCTCAGGTCACCAGCGGTGCCGGCGGGCATCTGCGATAGCGTCAAGGTGGCACGGAGTACTGTTCCGGGGCGCACTGTCGGTGGTGCGCCACACGGCCGCACACTGTGACAACTCGAGGGAAAACTGGCCAGAAATAATTGCGGACAAAATATGCTAGTTGAAGGGGTGATTTTGGTCTTACTCGAGAGAGCTTCAAATTTGGAACATATGGAGATGCTCCATTGTCTCAAAGACTGCTCACCCCAGGAATGTCAGAGGTCATACCTTCATTGATCACTACCGGCGTTAGAGCAGCAAGGTGCAGCTGAAACTTGCGGTACATATAATCAAAGGATTCCTTCTGTCATCGGGATTGGTCTCTCATTGTGCGCTGTTTTGCGTTAAACAGAACTTATTCGAGCTTGGAGATACTAAAAATTGCACGACTATTGAAATGACTTATTGTTTGATACAAAATACCAAATTGTGATTCGTTCTATGCCGTTTTGAACTGCTTAGCGCATTGAGAATGTTCCAAGCTATCATTTCATATTGAACTTGCCGCGGTTTTTAGAATGCATCTTACCTTTATCAATCATCGAACTCGGACAACATTTGCGCACACGCGCATCGTGTTTTTCCTAGGTAATATTGTCCATGTTCATGTTACTATACCATATCTTGTGATATGATATAGTAACAATGCAATGGCGCAACAAAGTTATCATGCTGTGAGCCGGGTGTCTAAATTCGGAACTTGGGTGCGAAGCGACAAGCAACGGGAAACTCTTTACGTCCCACAGCAGCCCTTTCGTTTGTTATTTACAACTTTCAATGGATAACTTTCATAAAAGCTGTGACCTGGTGGGCTTCAAGCATTTGCTGTGGCAATGCCGTCACAAATATGGCATTAATAATAGTCGAAAAATGCATTTCTGGCTAGTTTTTATTGAATTATCATACTGTGAGCCGGGGTATCTACATTTGGAATTTTGGACGCGAAGCGACACGCAGCGGGAACTATTTACGTCTCACCTTTCGCTTGTTATCTACATTTTTCGATGGGTAATATTCCTTGCACGCCAGATATGTGTAGCGCTGTTGGATACCTCAGTTAACTAAAACTGCGCTACACAGTTGAAAATAAATCGCCGTTTTATCCGCATCTTTTCGGAGCAAAAGTCAGTGGGTCATATTTACACCCAATACCAAACTGAAATTATAACCTTCAGAGTTTTCCTCGACTTTCACTTCATGCTTGGGAAGGGTTGGTGTCGGAATTATATTTCACTTCGATCTTGAAATTGCATTTATTCTACACTTGAGCTGGTACAATCTCCGCTGAACTCGGTAACCTTCGGCACCCGACATTGGCCCTTTGGACCTGACCTAGAACAACCAATAAGACAACGACCGATAATAAAGAACACGTCAACGTCCCATGACGTTTTTGTGGACAGTCAGGCAAAACTGTGCCGCTTCCTTATCGCTTTGTCTGGCCCTGAACAAACCCTTACGAGGACGTCAAATACATGACCTCACAGCCGACGCATTCTGTCGTCACACCGTCGCGCCTCGTCGACCAGTGCCAGGCGAGTGTCAGTCGGCGGCAGAGGTCAGCACGTGCACGCCCCCCCCCCTCCCCTCCCAGGACCACACCGACCAAGCCCTTCGGCCGGCAGATGACAGGGCGGGTCAGCGACCCCGGGGTGGGTCGTCGGAGGGGCATCGGTTCTGAGCGGCTGCTTGCCGGCCGTGAGGTGGGCCAGCGGTGCCGATGCGACGGGTAGCGACCACTGGCTGGTGTCCGGCCCGCTATCGCGCCGCTCTATCGTAACCCCGGCGGGCAGTCGATCCTCTATCTCGGCCCGGTGTCTTTATCGCGCCTGCAGCGCGCCGGCCAGCCGCCCACGGCGCGCTGCCGTCGAGCTCCGCCCCCCTCCCCCGGTGTGGCTGGGCTGTGTGTCCGCAGCGCGCCGGCCAGCCGCCCACGGCGAGCTGCTGTCGAGCTCTGCCCCTCCCCTCCCCCGGTGTGGCTGGGCTGTGTGTCCGTCGCAAACCCGCCGGGCGGTGATTCTGAGTAGCTGCACATACGTCGTGGACGATGCCGAGGCGGGTAAGGTCAGCTGGGTGGAGAGGCGCACGAGGCAGAGCGGTCGCACGACCACGAAAGTCGTCCCAAAATGGATCCGCATCAGGGATCCAGCGGTAGAAGTGATGGCATCGGCCACGACATGAGCCACATGGATTCCGACCAAAATACGACTTTCGTTCAACTGTGGTCATGGTAGGACTCGGAGAACAAGTACCTCCGATGTTGCTATCTGCAAATTGGCAAATATTTCAACGGTTGGCGAGGGAGGGCAAGGTCCCCGCAACAAAGGTGGACAGGACAACCAGGAGGTAGCGGGGTTCATCCCACGTAGCGCTGCAGCGAAGATCCTGTAGTGGCGCGTCTTCGGTTGAAAATTCGTCAAGAGTGGGTGTTTCCGAGCATACTCAGTATTTTCCTCTGAAAGACGCCAATCTGGCTGAGAAAATCCGTTGAGCGGAGAGGTGCGCTCGAGCCTTCCCGAAGGGCGCCTCTCCTAGACAGACGGACGCCACTTTTACTATGGGGGAAGGGGCACATGTCCCAGTACTCCCCCTTGCATTCATTCGCCCCCGGCAACTTTAAGATGCCTTGAAAGTGAACCTTGAAGATATAAGCAACCGAATATCTCACTTCGTTAAAAATACTCTTGATTACATGTCCTGTTTTCCACCACCTAAGCAATTCCGGAATTGTGCCACAGTAACATAGCACAATAGCCGCTGAAGCTGCTGATTCACAGTCGAATGATCATAGCCTGCAGTGCTGGATCGGCTTGAGTGCTGTTCGCGAGGACACACCAACTTCCGCCATATTCAGAAATATATCCGACACTCCCTTTAAACACACCAGGTCGTGGCCTTGCTCTACGGTACGTGATTGATCGCCGACGCGAGCACAGGTATAAGGGTCAAGGGCCCGCGATATGCACACTCGGCACAGGCGATAACTAGTGCGATTGCTGCGTCTCACCAGCGGCGCTATCAGCCACGCCAAATCATGCGCCAGAGCAGCTCACACGACCACGTGCTAAAACAGATACAAAACTGGCCGGCAACATGCCTGTGCCTAGATTGTTCGTTTTGGGGGGATCGGAGGGGCACAAGGTACAATGCAAAGCTTTTGGCTTCAGGTCATCTTCACTGAAGATGGCGTACAGCTGAAAGTTTCTCATTGTGTTTTAGCCCCTTTCGATCCCACCGTCGAACAGTATACTGGTGTGTTGCCGGCGAGCTTTGTAAGTGTTATGATGTTCACAGACAGACGAATGCACAGGACGTTCGCATGCTCCTGCGAAAGGATCACTTCCTGGAGAAGAAAAGTGGCAATGCCGGTTTGCATTGTTGTGAAAAAACCAAACCAATACGCGGATTCTGTCAGATACTTTGGATACCACCGCATTACCACAGGCGAACTTTCTCAATTACTCAAAGAAATATTTGATCAGTTGTCTCAGGAATGCGTACGGGGATGGAAGGTGTGGAACAGAATTCCGTACCTTTTCATTTAGTTTGAATTGGTAAAACTTGTACGTCTCCAGTATATCACGTCTTGGTGGGAAAAGTGTGTGCTCGTGGGGAATGCTAGCTGCTATTACTGCCACCTCCCTACAAGAATGGAGGAAAAGGCTGTCCTGATCCCCTGTCTTACCTTCTAGTGTGGGCTACGTGTTACAAACGTGTGAGCAGAGCTGTGTACATTTGTATCATGTAGCCCACACTAGAAGGTAAGACAGGTGATCAGGCAGTCTTTTCCTCCATTCTGGCAGTGAGGAGGCAGTAATGACAGCTAGCATCCACCATGAGCACACACTTTTCCCAGTAAGACGTGATATATTGGAGACATGCAAGGTTTACCAGTTCATACCAAGTGAAAAAGTACGGGACCCTGTTGCACTTTTCTTTTTCTTTTTCTACTGAACTTTCAATAGATCGGTGTCTTGTGACTGGAAATGCCGGCAAGGTACTGTACGTAGTCCCTCTTCTTGTTTCACAGGACAAATTTGCTTCCATATTCGTGCAAAAGCGTAATGTCAAGTATTCTTGATACGAGAAAGAGCTACATATTTTCATCCTCCGGGATTCATCGAATGATTCGACCATCCTGAATACTTTCCCATCGTGAACCTACAAGCAGTTCTGCAATCACGTTACGAGTGGCTTACCCCAATCACTCACCTCTCAACCTTTTCCACCCAGAACACGACGAACTTCTTGACCTCCTCCAGGCGCGCGCCGGTGGCACGCTCATGCATCCTGGCGCTGAACAGCAACACCCGACTGCCCGTCTTGTCCCAGCCGTGCGTGCACAGCACGCCCTTATTGAACAGCGTGTTGTCCACGGAGTTTAACGACATTTCTGTCAGACGGGGCACACAAAATCCCGTCAGACGGGGCACACAGCATCCCGTCAGACGGAGTACACAGCATCCCGTCAGACGTGGCACACAGCATCCCGTCAGACGGAGTACACAGCATCCCGTCAGTCGGGGCACACAGCATCCCGTCAGACGGAGTACACAACATCCCGTCAGACGGGGTACACAACATCCCGTCAGTCGGGGCACACAACATCCCGTCAGTCGGGGCACACAGCATCCCGTCAGACGGGGCACACAGCATCCCGTCAGTCGAGGCACACAGCATCCCGTCAGACGGGGCACACAGCATCCCGTCAGTCGGGGCACACAGCATCCCATCAGACGGAGTACACAACATCCCGTCAGACGGGGCACACAGCATCCCGTCGGACGGGGTACACAACATCCCGTCAAACGCGGCACACAACATCCCGTCAGACGGAGTACGCAACATCCCGTCAGACGGGGCACACAGCATCCCGTCAGACGGAGCACACAGCATCCCGTTAAGCGGGGTACACAGCATCCCGTCAGACGGGGTACACAACATCCCGTCAGACGGGGCACACAACATCTCGTCAGACGGGGTAAACAACATCCCGACAGACGGGGTACACAACATCCCATCAGATGGAGTCCACAACATCCCATCAGACGGGGCACACAGCATCCCGTCAGACGGGGCACACAATATCCCATCAGACGGGGTACATAAACCGATCAGAAGTGGGAACAAGACACCCCTTTTCGACAAGGTGTACAACATCTGTCGGACAGGATCACACATACCTGTCGGACAGAGTACACAACATCCGGGCCAGATGGAGTACACAGCATTCAGATTAGACGGAGTACAGAAAACTGTCGGGAAGGGTGAAAAATTACCGCAATGCAAAGCATCATGCTATCAGGTGTCAAACCGATTGATCACTAATGATTATAGAGAGAATGACTTACACAATGAACATTATATTAGTAAATAGAAAACTGAGAAAATGAAGCCTCAATATCTTCTTAATGTTTACAGCAGAGATGGAGCAGACGCTACCCACCATATTGGTGCAAGTAACGGCCTACAATTTGCCTACATGCTCTATTCGAGCTGGTGCTTGCAAATAGTTGAATTTGGGCTTCAGTCTCAAGTTTGAAATGCCGTGCGATGTCGTCGTGTCGTGTCCTGTCGTGTCGAAATGCCGTGTCTTGCCGTTGTGTCGTGTCGTGTCATTTCGTGTCGCATCCTGTCATGTTGTGTCTGGGCGACGACTGACCGTTGACTTTCATCTCTTTGCGGAACTTGGCCGAGTCCAGCATGAAGTTGAAGGACTGGTCCATGTTCATGTCCCCGTGTGCGAGGAACCTTTTGCACCAGAACGGGTCGGTGCGAGCCCGACGAACGTCCACCGGGTCAACGCTGTCTGCAGAGGTCAATCACTCGATCAGGTCAGGCCGAGAGCATCAGGTCAGGTCAGGTCGCCAGCCAAATGGCCGCAGCATAGCAAGACGTCAACACACCCTGGCACACCCAGATAATAACCCTGATACATCCGGACATACTGCACATACTGACACAACCAGGCGGTATCTTGACACAAGCTGACGCACCAATGCAGCATCGTGACACATACTGACACACCAATGCAGTATCGTAGCACATACTCACACGCCCAGACCATACCTTGACGCGTACTGATGCACATTGAGGAACACAAACATACTGACACACAGACATACATAGCCAGACTAATAAGCTTTACTGACACACATACATACATAGCCAGACTAATAAGCTGTACTGACACACAAACATACATACCCAGACTAATAAGCTGTATTGACACACAGACATACATAACCAGACTAATAAGCTGTACTGACACACAGACATACATAGCCAAACTCATGAGCCGACTGACACACCGTACACCCAGAAGTCGGGGCGGGGGTGGCCGAGTGATTAAGAAGTTGGGCTCTGGGTACCAAAGGTCCCGGGTTCGACACTAGCGCCGCTCGGGACGTTTCCCAATTCCGCGGCCCACCGGCGGAACAGTGTGGGCGGCACCCAGATATCTGGGCGTGCTCGGAGACATCGGGAACGCGACCTTCACCGTGACCTTACTGACAAGGTGACCCCGCCGCTGGCTGAGCCGATAACCCTCGGAGGAGGAGGGGGGAGTCGGCGCGGGATCGCAGCGATAGGCCACGCGTCGCCGCAGGTGCAGCCAATATTGAGGTGGCGCACCTGCTAGTTCGTATGCTAGGGGTGTGCTCGGTGTAGAGTCGTACGGTGCGTGGCAAATCGGCCGCGGAAAAACGCGCGGCTGAGTACCTGCGACTCGCTTTGTCCCCGTGGCGTGACTGCACGGAAAGGTGTGAATGATTTCCAGAGAACGAACATACTTTGGCGAACGTTATACCTACCTTGCGCAGCAACAAGACGGGGAAAAAAGAAGTGAATTAGTTTCATGAATGGTAAATATTTTGACACGCGCTATATAGCCGCCGTCCATACTAAAAGTGTTATATAATGTCGATCACATGCCGTCCAAATCTGTGGTAGATCGGCTTGAACCATTGTCGGACTCGTCAGGGCCGCCGCCGTCGGGCAGGCGGTGGTCCCTCCAGTGACTGTGACACCCGCGCTGTTACACAGAAGTGACGCAACGACAGGGAGAAAATATATGTCGATGTCTTCTAGTGAACTGGATCATGACGCTTAGTAAATAGTCAGCGTGTTGATGTCGAACAAAATGAGCACGCGGGTTCTTGACTGGTCACATCAGCTATCATATAATATCTATTCTGACGATATCACCCAGATGGGAAAATTTGCCTATATATATATATATATATATATATGTGTGTGTGTGTGTGTGTTAATATACATATGTTTATGCACATATGTATATGTATACATATATATGTTTATATATATATGCTTATATATATATATATATATATATGTATATATATATATATATATATTATATATATATATATATATATATATATATATATATATATATATATATATATATATATAAGGGTTAGCTTCCATACAGTTCGCTAGAAGTTTATGGGAGCAAGATTTAAGACGATTCAAGGAGTGGCGTCATTACATTACGACTGTACAAAGCCGCGCGTGTGCGTCCGATCAGCCGACCCACCCCAGACCGAGCAGCAGACACACCCCAGACCGATCAGCCGACCCACCCCAGACCAAGCAGCAGACACACCCCAGACCGAGCAGCAGACACACCCCAGACCGATCAGCCGACACACCCCAGACCAAGCAGCAGACACACCCCAGACCAAGCAGCAGACACACCCCAGACCGAGCAGCCGACACACCCCAGACCGAGCAGCCGACCCACCCCAGACCGAGCAGCAGACACACCCCAGACCGAGCAGCAGACACACCCCAGACCGATCAGCCGACCCACCCCAGACCGAGCAGCAGACACACCCCAGACCGAGCAGCACACACCCCAGACCGATCAGCCGACCCACCCCAGACCGAGCAGCAGACACACCCCAGACCGAGCAGCACACACCCCAGACCGAGCAGTCGACCCACCCCAGACCAAGCAGCAGACACACCCCAGACCGAGCAGCCGACACACCCCAGACCGAGCAGCCGACACACCCCAGACCGAGCAGCCGACACACTCCAGACCAAGCAGCCGACACACCCCAGACCGAGCAGCCGACACACCCCAGACCGAGCAGCCGACACACCCCAGACCGAGCAGCCGACACACCCCAGACCGAGCAGCCGACACACCCCAGACCGAGCAGCCGACACACCCCAGACCGAGCAGCACACACCCCAGACCGAGCAGTCGACCCACTCCAGACCAAGCAGCAGACACACCCCAGACCGAGCAGCCGACACACCCCAGACCGAACAGCAGACACACCCCAGGCCGAGCAGCCGACACACCCCAGATCGAGCAGACAACACATCCCAGATCGAGCAGACAACACATCCCAGACCGAGCAGCAGACACATCCCAGATCGAGCAGCCGACACGCCCCAGATCGAGCAGCCGACACGCCCCAGATCGAGCAGCCGACCCACTCCAGACCGAACAGCAGACACATCCCAGACCGAGTAGCCGACACAATCCAGACCGAACAAACGACACACTCCAGACTCCATACCGAACAGCAGACACCACATAGTCACTCAATGTCCTCAGCAACAGGTCAGGTCTGCCGTGTCTCTGGATCACCAGTGTTTGTAAACCGTCCAACGGTGGGGGAGCCGACGGTGTACAGTTCAGAGGTGGCGAACACATGCGAACTGTACACCGTCCAGCCGTGGGGGAGCCGACGGTGTATAGTTCAGAGGTGGCGCACACACACATGTCACGCTCGTCCCACTCGCCACCAGGAGAGGCAAGGCGAAGCCATGCACCAGTCCACTGGAAGTTCAGTTCACGTGGGAACAAGCCCCCAGTAGAAGCTTGTTTCGACCTTGTTGTGCAGAGTTGCGACTTTCTGAATCGGCGTCCGTGAAACGTGACTGCATTCAAATGCATTAGTTCGTCTAATGTTTGTAAAACTCATTGGCAACATTTTCCTGGAAACGTTATGCTAATGCTATGCTGCTACTACTTTTTGCATACTGCTTTCTGACTTCGTCCTTTTTATCTGCAATATTGGTGATTTTTAGGCACAATTGGCTTTGACGTCTTGGTTTCATATCTTCCAATCTATGTGGAATTAATTCCAACATATTTTCCTACACAAACCCAATATGGAAGGAGCGAAAACTTCCATGCGAGTATGGCTGCTCCGAAATTGTGTCATATTCAGTTGATAGAATTTCGCCTTCTAAGGGAGGATTGCTAAATGGACGAAAAGACGTGAGAAAAAGTACATTGGATGTCTGTGCATACAAGCACTTCGTCAACATAAAATACGGCGATATAATGAATGTTTTGTCCGCATATCCGATGTAATCCTGCTACTTCTTTACAATGCACCTCAAACGGGCAGACGTCCACAGGATTACTCCTAAACGTTTTGATAGTGTATGTTCACCGATAAAAGGCTCGGCGGTGCGTGGATGGCCGGGTGGTTAAGGTGTTGAGCTCTAGGTACCAAAGGTTCCGTGTTCAACACTCGCACCATTCAGGACATTTCCAAATCCAGTGGCCCACCAGCGAACCAGTGTGGGCGGCGCCATTAGCCGTGATGATGCATAAAGGTTTAATTTTGCTCAATAAAAAACACAGGTGTCTGATCTGAAGTTTCGTGTCGGGATCGGACCGCGGCTTCACGACGCACTCAGCAGCTGAGCCCATGCGGCGGCGCCTGCCTCTCACCACGGTAGGAGGGGCAGGCATCGCTGGGAATCGAACCCCGTACCTCTGGCGCGTCAGACGCTCAGCTTAACCACTGAGCTACCGACGACGAAGTCTCGCGCCTGAAGTGAAGTGGATAACTCTGCATTATCCTCCCCCTACAGCTTAAGCCATTCACATGTAAACCCACTGTTTAGGACAGCCAGCTCCAAGTTTCTGTGAGGTAACTGAACCCACTTGATAAATGTCTGACGAAAACTAAAACAACGGAAAACTTGAAAGAGAGAACTATGTTGCATGATATTGAAAGCTGCCTGAACGTTCAGTGCAATTATAATACCAATCATATTATCTTGGCGTGTTTAGTCCATCGTGCCATTGATAATCTACAAGTTGTTATTGGTTAATTGGACAAGTAAAATACAGATTATAATGTTACACCAACGTTTCGAACATATCATCTTGTGCCATTATAATCTGTATTTTAATCCACAAGTTGCCACGGATGTTTGTCCTTGTAATGAAGTCAACCTGGTCAGGATGTATTATTGCATTCATGGCAGTGTTCAATTCCTTATCGAACACTATGGTGATTATTTCAGAAACGACATCCAGCATCGAACATTTTTGTGCTCGATGTCGTTACTCACGCCGCTTATTTCAAAACTGTTTTTGATCCCGATCTTTTGGAATAAGCGTCAGAACATGCCTACGTTGTGAATACAAAGTTTCCCGTTCTCAAATGCATCGTTGATACTCGTATACATCATCACTTCACCAATTTTATCTGAAAATAGCCTAATGTACTCGTTATCAAAATATGGCACAAGGGCGACTTATTGCAACTCATTGTGTTTATCTCTAGCAGCCTTGCATTGCATAGCAGCCGCGTATGCAGATTTGCAAAGTGCATTTTGCAGATTTGGAGCATTCCCTTTCTCCCAGAATTAGATCTTGTTCGCTGTGCTCTACAAGATGTACGGCCCTCCCACAATTATGTCCATGCAGATAACAACGATTTGGTCCGCCTTTCGCCCTACTCCAGCCAGTTTACATATTGTCCAGATCATTGCACGTTGCATAGCATGGGACTCGGTTATAGGTCCACCTTCTCCCTGTCAACTCGGCGAACAGCCCCAATGTGGGGATAAGAAACAGGGTGTTTAAGTTTGCTGACGTCATAAACTGACGTGACTGTGTAAAAATTGTTATAATTATAGCTAGACTTAGAGCATGTAGAAAGTAGACTGATAAATAGCAGATATCTTTCAACAACGGGAAGTGTAAGTTGATACCTCTGAGGTCTGAAGATAAGACAATTATATGCAATGAGGAGTAGTGCACTGGATGCTATTGAAGAGGAAACATATTTAAGCGTGTTAGTTTCAAAGGACCTTAAAGTAGAAAAACCAACGTAACCCATTTAGGAATATGGCAGTTCGAATAATAGGATCGTCACTAGGAGATGTAAATGTAAAATCAGGGAAGCTATGAACAACTGTACATTGCCTATGTACGATCCGACTTCTCTTGGCATATTGCACACAGAATGGAGCCTTTCCCTAGATAAGGATGTAGGTATGTAAGAAAGAGCCCAGCGCGAATCTACTAAGGTTATCAGTGGGCTGGGAAATTTTAGAATATGAGGAGACGCGTATGGCATTAGATATACACTCACTCAAGTATGAAAGATTAAGGAGTGGTATGTTTACGATGCTTAATGGTTAAATGTATTAATGGTTAGAAAATGGTTAAATAACACCAATTTGAATGACGTTCTCCTAGTTAGTGAATGACAAAGGGAGCACCAACTCAGGATTAGACAAGTCAATGTGTGGACTGTTAACGTCAACAAGTTTTCGCTCCGAGTAGCTCAATGCAATAAGTTGCCTGGCAATGTGGTGATGAGCCCCTCATTACACGTATCTAAACACAGGGTAAATCATTCTACTGTTCAACAATCTCAGTTTTAGTTTTAAGTCGTGCATTCGGGAAACATGAATGGGGTGGATGGGGGTATAATTGATGCTAGTAGGTGTTTCATACCATGCATATAAATGGACGGATCTGATAGCAACAGGCGCACTTGACCAGTGTATTAAGAGCCGGACTTTGGTGCCGAGGAGATTGGCAATGCTAGCACAATGGGGCGGATAGCTTTTTACACACTATCTGCTTGAGTACTGCTTGAGTCCACATTGTGTTCGATTACTGCAGCATTATCTGGGCAGTGGCAGCCAAAGTTCATATGCATAGAGTTGAGATAGTACAACACAAATTCTTCATGTGGCTGAATGCACACCCTCCCTCACAAGCTGCCTTCCACTCGCTGTCGCACTCGAACTTGCTGCACTATTTAAAATGAACACGTTAAAGGCACGCAGGGTGCAACATTCCCACATGCGTGCTGCAACATCGCTACAGATATGAATTCGAGTACATCATACGCAATGTGTACTATGGTAGGATTGATGACATTCTTGCTAATTTCATCATCATTGTCCACGATGGTGCATGTGCATGACGAATGTCATGCTGGGTAGGTGGCCAGTGGCAAAATCAGGACGAGTATACTGTACGATCTGGCCATCAATGCTTTACATAGTACGTCGGATGGAATAGCCTCTACTGGGATACCTCGGTATCACTGACTATGTCACGGGCGCTGCATGATTCTGCAGTGGATGCGCCCCTCAGTTCCAATAACTAACCAACTCTGCGGTGGTGCGAATCCTTCGCCACCTGTCCCTCTTCCACGTGTCCTATGTGCGCGTGTACACTGTGAGGGATGGCCATTGTTAGGATGCGTCGAGCGGAAAACGAATATCATGGAACGTGACCGGGTGCTGAATTTTTCCGTTCGCACTTCCTGAATGCTCCGGAGAAGCGTGACGAAACATGCGCCTGCTCTCCGGTAATACTGATACGTACATGTTTCAGTGAACTGAAGCCAGTGGCGTAACAAGAGGGCGAAGGTGGCTGCCGACCCCTCGCCACTGGGGAGTCCGAGGTGGCCCGCAAGGGCCCCTGGGCCGACGTGAAAAACCCATGAGCCGACGAAAGGGGCCCGTGTCGATGAAGAGGGCCCCGAGTCAAGGAGAGTGCCATCGGGAAGATGTTGAGGTTCCTGGGCTGCGCAAGCGTGGAGGGCTTCCAGGTTGACGGAGAGGTCCGACTCGTTGGAACCCAGGGCTCCCGGGCTGATGGAGAGGCCCCCGAGCCGATGTGGGCTAAGCCGAAGAAAGGGCCACTGGCCTGACGACCGGACCAAACTTTTGAAACGGGGTCTGGCCTGCCGGAAAAGGCACTGGATCATCACAGATAGCCCCTCAGGCAGCAGATGGGGAACTAGATGCCGGAAAGGGGAGAGGAGAGGGCTTCGAGCCCTCAGAAAGCGCCCTCGGGCCGATGAATGGTGCCCAAATCGTACAATTGACCCTGGCCTGATGGAGGGACTCAAGCTGTTGAAAGAGTGTCTCAAGCTTGACAGTGAAAGTCCTGGATCGCCAAGGAGGGGCCCAGCACCGACTAAGGGGACCCTGGCCACTGGAGAACCTTGAAGCGTCGAAGAGGGCCCAGAGCCGGCATGAAGGTCATCTGGGCTGACGGTTCTCCAACATGTGAACAACTTGGTGGCAAGTCATGCCCGCCAATCACGGTAGGCAAGTGACTATCCCCCATCCTCCCCCTAATGTTGACTATGCCCACCTTCTCTGACACAATGCCAACTTCTAACATGGAACCCTGTATGCAGTGTGCTCCCCTAATCTATTTGGGCTTACCCATTGCCTTCATTTATTGTGCCCTCCCCTGCAATATTTTGTTCTCAGAAATCAACGCCCGTGTAACCATGGTGGGCAGAATACACTGTAAAGTGTCGATATTTCGTTCCCAATGCTTGTAAAATAGGTTGGAGTTGATCGGCTTCCCCGAGGAGAACAATCAGACACGTACTTGATAATACACTAACATGGTCGTCGTTAGGCAGTTAAAATGCAAATATATCTTTTTTATTGGAAATGGAGTGGTTAGTGTCTTGAAAATAGTGATATTAAGCTAATGAACACGTAAAGGAACTCTCGAGTGTTGTGCGATTCGACTCAAGTTACTGCCACGTAAATGTAGTGGTCAGGGGGAAACATCCAAACCACTGCCTGTCATGCTCCCAAGCACTGGAATGCTCCATAAATCCGATTGACACTGGCCAGAATGACTTCGGCAACACCGTCGTCTCACCCTTAAGGTCATCCTGTTGCACCCGCTGCAGGAAGCGCTGCCGCAGCACGTCCGCGTCCTCGTCGGACACGTCATCGACAGAGTAGACGGTAGTTTCCGGCATTGTTGTACGGCATTGGCTGCCAGCGCAACCCAGCCCCACCGCACCAACACCGGCGCCCTACCGCCCACAACGCCGACGAGCAGGCTGCCGCCGCTTACACTGCGGCAGTTCTCGACCGCGCGGGGCACAGTGACCGTCACCATGGCGACCGGGCAGGCCGTACGCTGATTGGCTGATCGTGTGGGGCACTCTCCATTGGAGTTTATCATAGGTCGGAAATTCGTGGCATTTGTGGGTGGCAGTTAATGGAGGTCCGCCCATTGAAGTACTTCAGGTAGTCTCATCTGAACAGAGCTGGAAAGTAATTTTAGGTGTTGTTTTCGCACAAAATGATGCTTTAATCCACCGGAAAATATAAAAAGTACACAAGCTGGACGTGCCCATATTAGCAACGCATTCGCATTGTCGTTTAGCATCCTATTCGCATTCTCTCCGATTTCGTTCATTTTCTTCGGGATATGATCTTTGCTGCTTCGCAAAAGTAAGTCAAACAACAATTATTCAGTAGGACGAGCAGTTCGATCTCCAGAGGTCAACAAAGGACATTCGGATCAAAAACACAGCACCTCATAAATCTAGGAGTTTCACTTGGCCGAACGATTCCAACGCCTAGATGTCCGCTGTCCATCAAAGATGCAGCACGTCAAATTATGTGACCTTCAATGTCACAGTTTGACCTCAGGCCACCAAAGTTGGTTTTATTCATGCACTATATCTATTTACGGGGTACCGAATAAAATCATGGTGACACATTGGAAATACCTGATTTTTACAGGTGCTAGTCTGCATATCACGTATATAAAGCCCATCGATAAAAATCACCAATTTTGGTCACGGATTGATCACCGTTCGCCAAAAAGGCCCAGAAATTGCAAAGTATACCAAATTCATGTGTAACCGATAATTTCCGGCAAATTTTACTTGGCACCACGCAATAACACCTAAAAATTGGGTATGGCTCATGGATGCAGCCAGGCGCGCACCCAGGATTTTTCCATCGGGGGGCCCGGACCGAAAAGGGCACTTAGCCGACTCCAAAAGGGCACTTGACCGGCTCCAAAAGGGCACTTTGCGGCCCGGGGCACACTGAAAGGTTTGTTGTTGACCGGGGGAGGGGCGTGCAAAATAATTGCCCAAAAGGGCAGTTTTGGGCCCAAAGGGCACCTTTGACACAGGCGGGGCACATAAGGCAGGTGATGTTTTAGCTAAATTTGGGAAATTCCAGCCAAGAGGGCACTTTTCGGTCAAAAGGGCTGCCGGATGCGTGCTGCTGGCTGTCCGCCAAGGGCCTGGCTGCTGGAGTACCAGCGCAGCGAACCTCGCCTTTGATCGCGCGTGATCATAGGGCTTGTTCGTTTGTTTATTTGTTTATTGGGTGGTTCACGACGCACTTTATGCACTTACACAGCTAATGGCGCCGCTCACACCGTTTCGCCGGTTGGCCGCGGGATTGGGTAATGTCCTGAGCGGCGCTAGTGTCGAACCCGGGTCCTTTGGTACCCAAAGCCCGACACCTTAACCACTCTGCCATCCCTGCCCCAAGCGCAGGGCTTGACGTCGAGACCGGAGTCAGTACCTTCTCGTGGCGGGGCGTGTCCCGAGTGACGCGTGTGCTTTCAGCGAACGTTGGAACGTTGTTGGTGGCGGTGGTTGTTGTTTTTTACGACACGTCGAACGTTGAGCCATGTAGCGTCGCCAATCTCACACGCCGACTGGTCACGGGCGAAGAGTAGCGATAGGTGAGACTCGAACCCACAATCTTTCGATTGTGAGACAGGTAACTTACCCCAGACTATTCGTCCCCTGGAACGTTGTCTGAACGTGTAACAGCGAACGCTGGAGAGAGCCCACGGCAAGACCACTCGGCGCATCCCCCTGACGCTTGTTGCCCGTGTTGAGCTCCGCCAGCACGCCGCTGAGCGCACCCATGCCGCTCCTGGGACCCGATGCCTGTCCGCTGAGCACGCCCGTGCCGCGAGCAGACTTGTGCTCGACTCGAGATGAATCAAGAATCGACTCATGAATCAACCATTTTTGTATGAGTCGCGAGTTGAATCGACCGTTTTCCCCCAAATGTATCTTGAGTCATGAGTTGAGTCACATCTTTTTAAAAATATGGGTTGAATCATGAGTCAATCATTCAAAAATAGTGTGTGGGCAGTGCACACTGAATCATATGGCTCATGAGTCTGATACCACTGAGTGGGATCTGAATCGATTCAAATTTATGTCAGTCTGTGTGAGTCACGAGTTGAATCAGATCTCAAGATCCATGAGTCACATGTGAGTCGACTCAAAACATTTGAGTCGAGCACAAGTCTGGCCGCGAAGGCCATCCGATGATCGGTGGCCGCGCTCCAGCCGGTCCAAACTGCAGTGCCGGCCCCTCTGATTAGCGGGGAACTGATGACCGCGCCGCATAGTCGGCGAGTGGCCGCGCGGGTGTCGAGAGGTCGACAGCTGCTGGCCCCGAACTGCAGCAGTTCGGACCAAGCTTCTGCGGACGGCGGGGGACCGTGCATCAGGGTGCAGTGTCAGGGCGAGCCTCAGCTTTCGCTGGCGTGTCCACATCTGAGACGGCAGAACTGGACACCGAAACATCGAAACACCGAAACGCCGAAACGTGTGCGACTCGGCGGCGGCGGGGAACGTGCCTCGGCGGAAGTGACTCTCCCAGACGCGTTACTGGAACTAAGAGACCCGGCGAGACGCACGGCTCTGCGAGACGCGTGACGGTCGAGTGACTCGGTGAGCCGCGTGACAACGTGCCGACTGTGATTCGGCGTAAGAGATTCGCCGAAGCACGTGACAAACGACAGCGGAAGCGACTCTGCGTGTCACTTGGCTCGGCGAAGCAGTGGCGCCATGCTGTGCGGCGTGCGGCCCGGTGGCAGCTGGAGAGCAGCGCGTGCACGGCCGCGATCGTGGCGGGTCGGCGTACTCGGCGTACTTCCTGTCGGCGTACTCGGCCGTCAGCCAGAGCCACTCCCACCGGCGCATCGCGGCCGCGGCCGCCGAGCAGGCCGGCCGACTAACGCTGGAGGCGGCGTGCGCCGACCGGAGCCGATCCGGAGCGAGGCGGACGTGGTGGTGCTTGACGGCCAGCTGCGCGGCGTGCGCAGCATCTGTACGCGCCGTGACGCGCTATGGATCGCCGACGAGGTGCGGTTGCGGGCCTGGGCCACATCTAGTCTGGTATGCGACAGCGAGCACGTGCGGCACGACGTTCTGTTGCTGGGGGTGCCGCCCGTGTCGGCGTGCCAGGCCGACGACAGCGTAATGGCGTGCGTCCGGCCCGGCCTGGCCCGGCTCCACCTACGGCTCGAGGACGGGCGGCTGGCGGAGCGCGCCGGCCGGCTGCTGCGACGGCGGCTGCTGTTGCGGCCGGCTGCTTGGGCTGCTCTTGCTGCTGCTGCTGTGGCGGCCGGTTGCTGCCGCTGCGGCGGCTGGTTGCGCCGACATCGTCGCCGGCACGGTGGCCGCCATGTAGGCTATGGTGGCGCCATCTGAACTCGATCCCATGTAGGTTATGGTGGCGCCATCTGAACTCGATCGAGAGTCCTTAGGTGGCGCTAGTAGTTACCCCACCACGCTCGGTGTGCTACCCTAGTGGAAAGTCTTCCCTTTCGGAGAAGCGCCTGAGTGCCCTGAATTCTCTCGAGGCATCTTAGGCTCAACCAGCACTTGTGTTGCACAGGGATAGATTGTCCCCAGTATTTTTTAAGTTCAATATTGCGCCTATGGGCGGTAAATTGTGTTTAAAACTCCAATATTCTCGCACATCATTGAAGCGTGGCAGAGCTAGTAAACGAGTCAGTATGGAGAACTTGAACATATACGTAGGTACCCACCATCATCTTCATTCTCCACACATCAAAGTGCGAAATTTCCAGTCAAGTGTAAGACACTTTCACACTTGCTCGACGAAAATTCGCCGCCCAGCCCTCGTCATTGCATATGGTCTGCTTATTAGGCGGAAACTAGTTGGGTGTCTACAGAAAACAGGATGCCCCTTAAGTCATAAATACTTGAGTAGGTATATATACTTCCAGTGAAATGAAATGAGGAAGGCTCGGGCAAACTGGCCACCCAGAAGGAACCGTCATGCAATTAATATGGATTGCGAGACGATTTTTCTTCTTACGGTGATTTTTCTTGTTGTGTAGGTGAGTGGGGGTGGGGGAGTAAGCGCGTGCTTTCTGATGCGCTAGGAGGCTGTACTTCCGGAGTGACGTACAGTAGCTGGGAGGGGTGGGGGTCGGGGAAGAGACGCCTTTTGTGTATCTGTTTTGTGATGCTTTACAATATGCATGTGCCACATTGCTTGACATCTGCATTGATTCATTTCAGTTGACACAGCCTGATGTGCGTCATTCGATATCCGTAACGACACTTTTATTCCGTAAATTATTATCATCCTACAGAGAGCACGCCTGTTTCAGATTGCTTGCCCAGTTTGCTGACGGCGCCACCATCAAAGACTTTAATGCGGCAGTTCCATTACACCATTACCCGGCTTCACACGAAGCCGTGTCTGGAAAGCGAACGTTTTTCGCATGAGCTCATTTTCCTGACACAATTTCAGCGATTTTGTGTGACGCACGGAATGAGATCAAAACTCACGCACTTTTGCTGTTTAAGTGCCATTTAACACGTCTCGGGGGGAGTCTTCAACCGCCCCCTTTCAGGTTTTTCGCGGATAGCGGACGAATGGCGCGCGGCAGCGCGCCCAAATTTGGCATACCTTTTCCCACATCAATTTGACATGACGATTCAACATTTTTAGGTCAGGTCATCTAGGGTCAAGGTGTTAGTCACGGTCAAGTGAGGTCACCTCCATGAAGTTTAACTAGTCGTCACGCTTTAACGGATACATATATTTTAATGAAACCTTCAGCGTTTGCTTACCTTTACGGATGCAACAAAACGTACGAGTTGGATTTTTCATTTTTTTTTGTGTTTGACTACACGTAAATTTTTAGTATTTGCCAAAGTGTAGTTAAAATACAGGATACTGGCTAAAGTAAGCATTTTTATTAGGGCAAGTTGATTTCTAACAACGTTTCTCGGTCTGTTCTACCCATTGGAAAAGGAAAATTAAAGAAAACTTCAAAACTTAAAATTTTAAAATTTTAAAGATAAAAATTTTATTTTGGGGGCCAATAAAAATGATAGCCCTAGTCGATTTCGCTGTCCTTTTCTCATTCCAAATGAGTTTTGTTTTTTTCATAAATCCCCCAAAATGAACTCCCCAGAGTCAAAAACATAATGTAAGTCGTGAAAAGTCGTGAAAATCTAGCCCCCCTGGTGACTTTTGGGGAATTTTTTTTCAGGGTGGACCCGGACCCTACTCGTTGAGCGCTTTCCGATGACACCTCTTTCGTTTTCGTGCGATGCTGAGCTTGGATTTTAGAGGGGGGTCTTCAACCGGGCCCCCCCCCCCCCGAGACGGGGTGGGAGGATTTGACCGGAAAGACGGCGCGGGTTAAGTATCGTTTTCGAGTCCGATGGTTTTTCCTCAACTGAAGCCATCATATCCGATCTTGATGAGCCTAAAACATCTATTGGTATTGATGTGGCGCCGTCGACAACGCGAGTTTCGACAGGAAGAAGGCTGTGTTGGGTGTAGCGCAGAAACTGGCCCACGGTTCGGGGTGGGGAAACGGAGTGGGATGTGACAAACTTGAAGTCATTCTCCACGAGCAACGCTCGTGCGGCCAATGATTAACTCGTTCAACGTTGTGATTGGGGTGTTGCCTTTTTCGCCCCACGGTTTCTCCGATTGCCCAGGGTGCCGCCTATCTCCCTCCCTCGCCGTTAAGACTGGATAATTTCACACCATCGTGTAAGGCATGAGAAACAGCGACCCATTGGCATACCATCGCTCTATTGCGATCTCCGTAGAAGAGCATGACGAGCTGGTGGCCAATATCAGAAAAAGGATTACAAAAATGTGGAAAACGCCTGTGAGATCCGCTCTCACTCGAGTGGCCGGCAGCAACGCTATGGTAGTTGTGCTATTTCCCGTGACGATGTTGTCATGACGACGGGCATCGCTTATTTTATTTTATTTATTTTTGGGAGGACCGCAAGCCCTCCCCTGTCCAACGTTAAGCCCCCCACCCACCCCCGCCCAACGTTAAGCCCCTTCCCCACCCCTATGCAGTGTTTCCTGCAACATATTTTGACCGCGGGGCCCGTGTCCATTAGCCACATCAGGGGCTTCAGCCACGCGCAATCACCTCCAGCCCCCGCCGCAATGCTAAATCAATGGGAGACATTCAGTGAGTGCGGGGGCCGCGGCTGCGCCTGCGGGGACCGCTGCCCCCAAGGGAACATAATGTTACGCTAGGCCCTGGTCGGCAGAGTGCCACACGTGTGGTCGGAATCTACAGTGTGGTAGTCGTTAGCTGTGTGACAGGGGCGAAAACCGGGGTACGGGAAAGAATGTGCCCCCATGGATAAGTGACTCCCCTCTTAGCGGGACAGGTTCCCTCGCGGGACAGGCTCCCTTGCGGAACAGGCTCCCTTGCGGGACAGGCTCCCTTGCGGGACAGGCTCCCTTGCGGGACAGGCTCCCTTTCGGGACAGGCTCCCTTGCGGGACAGGCTCCCTTGCGGAACAGGCTCCCTTGCGGGACAGGTTCCCTCGCGGCACAGGCTCCCTTGCGGGACAGGCTCCCTTGCGGGACAGGTTCCCTTGCGGGACAGGCTCCCTTGCGGGACAGGCTCCCTTGCGGGACAGGCTCCCTTGCGGAACAGACACCCTTGCGGGACAGGCTCCCTTGAGTGACCCCAACCGCCCACGCCACGTACTTGCCAGCCAAATGCCAGTCCAGGGACATTGCGCGCCTCCACACGAAAATCCATGGATTAGCTCCTACTCGACGTCAATGTCATGACGAGAAAAAAAAAACACGAAGCGAAAACTGCCCGCTCCACGGTTTCTTTTTCGCCGATAATACATCGAAAAAATGCTCGGCGTACCCCACCTCCGCCAAACACATTTCTCCACAAATAAAGGAAGCGAGACCTTCCTGTACCCTATGACATGCCAAAATATTTTGGATGATCGCAGTGATCAATACCCTTACCATGACTCCCAGTCAGGTGTGACGGGTGGGACAGTGTCATGGTGGGACAGGATCCTTTCATGTTTTAATGACCTTGGGCACCATTGACCCTCCAACTCCTAGTTAGGCGTCATGAGCGGACATAATACCGGTGGCGCCTCTGGTGGGGGATTTGTGAAAGAACACCACCAGAGTGGGCTGGGTCTGATTAATGCTATATTCTAGTTCCTAGAGAAGGTGCAGGTGATTTCCAATGGTCAAACTTGAAGAACATTGAAACAAGCTCTCTTATGATCTGTAGTTCATTGTATTATTAAATTATTTCACCCTGTTACTTTGCCGTTAAAGTGAAATGAAAGCAATTGGCCACCCAACATCTTGTGATAAAAGCGCGTCACGCATCTTATGTGTGATGTCCTGACAATTTCCAATGTTCTTAACGAAACTAAAATCGAGCGTGCTACATTTTTATAGCATCTTGAATAACTTCCATGAAGGTTTAACCCCGTCACTTTTGCACTAAATTCCAGAATTTGTGTTCCAAATTGTCACATCGTACTACAATAAATTGTATGCCAGATGTTCTACATTAACAAATTAATAGCCAATGGCCTCAAATAAACCGGCATAAAATTAACCATCTTCTGATACCATATTCAACTACTTTTGTAGACATATAACACTGTAATTTTTGCACTCAATGCAAAGATTTGTCCGAAATCATCGCATTCTATTCCTTCAAATTGAATAGCGGATGTTCTACATTAGCGAATTAATTTGCAATGGTCTCAAATAAACTGGCATACAATCAGCTCCCCTCTGATGCCATACTCGACTACTTTTAAATACACTTAACCCTGTCATTTTTGCACTCAACTCCACGATTTCTGTCCCGAATTATCACAGTTTATTACTTTTTTTTTTGTATTTCAGATCTTCTATATAATTAATTTCCAATGGTCTCAAATAAGCCGCCATAGAATCAGTTGCATTCTGATGTCGTACTCGAATACTTTTATAGATATCTAACCCTGCCATTTTTTACCTTTTGACATGAAGCTGTTCGGAATTATTGAGGTTCTGGCATGGCTAGATGCACGTTAAGCGCCGACGGTTGCTGCCCGGAGGATCCGGAGGGCCACCGAGGGGTAGTGTGCACACAAGGGGTTAAGGTCACTACCCGCTCCTGGCAACTGAAAGAGTCAATTAGAGCAAATTTGTATTCGCCCGCAGAGCGTTTTTTTTTTTTTACTTCGAAGACAATCGCCGGAAGGTCGGCTTCGATGTTTTAAGGTGCACATAAAATGGATCACATTAGACGTCGGACGCAATGTTAATGCGGACATCAGGGGGACTCCCAGTAACGAAAGAAAACAAGTAGGTTCCTTATGCCATTCAAGAACTCTGAAACATGTGCCCGCGACAAGCGCGCCCGGATGTTCTTCTGGGAAAGGTGAAGCAGCTGTGGGAAAGAAAAGAGGGCGTCCGAAAAACGTCGAAGAAACAACATTCCGCTCTTACAGACCGTTTAACAACTGCTGCTGTCTCCGATTTCGGTGAACTCTTCGACATTTGTCGAACACATCCTGCCAGTCAGAGCTTGCCAATGACAGAGTTCCTGGCCGACCAGCGTGGCCCCAGGAGACGCCACATTGGTGGGGTCGACCAACAGACGACGGGGCGCTGGCACAGGAGAGATGAGCGGGCCGAGAGACAGGCTCGTCAGGCCCAGCAGAGCTGCCACCGTCACTGCCGCCGCCGCCGTCGCTGGACCGCCTGACGAGCCTCGCCAGGTCCCAACGGCTGCCCACGCCTCAGGTTCGAGTCACCGATTACTTCATTGGCATTGGCATGCATGAGATTGTCGCTATATTACTTTAATAAGGGCGACATTACCTCTCCTGACTGCTTCAAACCAACTGATGCTCCCTAACCCACCTCAGGTCGCCTCTCCCGCGTCGCCACCGCTGCCGCTAATAGGCCATCAGCGGCTCCTCGCGCGGCCCGCACGCCCATCGCCGTCACTGTTGGGCCCTCGGCGGCTCATCCCCTGAGCCGTACAGCAGCTTCGACATCTCGTGCCGCCGCCGTTGAAGGCGCTCCTCTTCCTGTCTCCGTATCCGCAGCTGCCGGCACCTGCCGGCACCGGGCCAATCGGCCAGATGGTAGCGGGCACGATGTATGAGCTGCCATTGGTGGAGTTCCAGCCCCTGGCCTCCGCTGAGCTACCGCTCTTGCCGGCTCATGTAGAGCAGTCGCTGAGCTCGGATCTACGGCGACTCTACCAGTGTGCAAAGTGTGCGGAGTCCGGCGGTGGCAGCCTAGTGGCGCACCGGATCCACGGCCAGCTCAACTTGGCACGGTGGTACACGGCGCAGAGCCGGCTGCTGCGGGTATATATGTCCCGGCAGAGCCCCAGTGACCAGCTAACGACCCTGGCCCTGTACATTGTGGCCATGTACGTCCCCACAGTCATGGCCATAAAGCCCAGGCCGGACCTGGTGGAAGCGCCCCGCCACCTGTTTGATCAGCTGCAACGGCAGCAGCGGCACTTGAGCGGCGCCGACCTGGAAACCGTGCAGGAACGCCTGTGCGGGAATGCCCTGATGGCCCATCCAGAGAAAGTGGTGCTGTCGATGCTGGGCGACGAGCGCCCGGAGCTCAGGGCGAGGGCCGTGCAGATGGTGTGCGAGGCTCGAGAGCGCCGGCAGCCCGGACCAGTCCGCCAGTTCCGGGTGCAAGGCTTAACGATCAACGTGACTTCACGCCAGTACAAGGAGCTGGTGAACATCAACCAGTATGCTCGGGAGGCCGACATCGAGCCACCATGTGTCCGCTCTATCACTGATGACGAGGTAGCCGGCTCCTGGACGAGCCGCTCCGGACGGGAGTGTCCTGCCACACCCAGTCCACCGAGCGCGTCGTCAAGCTGACGACCAAGGCCGCAGCGGTCGTCGTGGGCGCGGAGGGACAAGACGGTCACAGCTTAAATAAGGTGGCCTTCTGGCGGGCGCCGCTTCAGGGGCCAGTAGACCAGCTCAAAGACCAGACGAAGCAGGGCCAGAGCGTCTGTGGCAGGATCGGTGGCTTCAGACTGATGGATGTGGCGAGTCTGATGAGAAGGCGTCATTTCGGTAGTGGTTGGGTTTTGTTCGATTGGCTTGTGTGTTTGTAATTAGTAATGGACCTCAGACCTGTGGTAATGATTGTTGATTAATTAATTAGAAATATGTAGTGTAAACACTGGAATTGTTCTATCAGATGCAGATCTATGGGAGGGGCAACGGCGGAGGGAGCTGCCCCACCTCACACCCACCCCGATGAAAAGTGGCGACCTTCTGGAGAGGCACCCTTCAACGATGAAACACGCGCGATCGCCACCAACGCCATCTATGGGTGGCGTGCTGAAGTAGGCCGTGAAATTGGGAAATGGTACGGACAGTGTTTTTGCATTATGTAAATGGAGTGAAAGCCGCTGGTTTGTGCGAATATCTTAAGAAATATACCTGGTTCAGCTTGTCCATGTTGCCTTTCCTATTTCCTGTCACAAGTTTCGGAATAATGAGCCGAAAAAGGCGAATTTGCAAAATCGCCGAAACCTTTTAGCGGGCATCGCGGTCAAGTTTTTCCAAATTTGGAATTTTGATGAGCGCATCGCGCTCAGCGCCCAAAAATGCATCAACTAGGGGGCGACCTAGTGCATTTTCGAGAAAAAAACGCAAACCGGACCAGCCTAATAGACACGCAGTCAGCATTCGTCCAATAGTTAGCCGACAGGTACAGCTGGTCGCCGCTCAGCGTGAACTGAGACTTAGAGCGTCCGTTGTGGCGAACCGCAACGGCTCTACTTGACAGATGCCAGTCACGTGGAAAGGTTGACAACTGTTCATTTCCTGTCGACGGGTAGCTGAGGTCGGTGGTGTGATCGGTTTTCACGCTGTTTCGTATTTTGCAGTCCGATGTATTCTGTAGTATGATGGCATTTGGTGGTGACGGCTGATGGTTTTGCGACTCGCCGACATGTTTGGTCGTACAGCGTCGCCAGTCTC
This sequence comes from Imbricaverruca yamaguchii, assembly GCA_034440575.1. Lineage (NCBI taxonomy): Eukaryota > Metazoa > Arthropoda > Thecostraca > Neoverrucidae > Imbricaverruca > Imbricaverruca yamaguchii. Next base: position 2,076,861 of record JAOTOL010001620.1, read on the forward strand.
TAGCGCCTAATGACTGCGGGCGAAGAGTAGCTACAGGCGAGATTCGAGCCTTCGATCTTTGATTGTGAGATAGGTGGCTTTCCCTTAGACTACTCGCTCCCTCTTCCGTTTTTTTAAAGGGTAATACACAACTGAGTAGTGTATTACCCTCGTATTCAGCCAGCCGACGCGAAGCGGTCCCCAGCCGCGACCTCTACACAGACGCCAGTCAGTCCAGAAGCGTGACGTGACGGCCAAGGCTGCCGTCGCCCCGGCTGCCGGCGTGACGCTCTAGGTCGGGAATGCCAGCACGGATACAACCAGTGCATCTGCAGGCCGCCTGTATTGCGTAACCATTTGGCAAGGTGCAGTGGTCGCCGGCACTGCTGGAAACAGTGATAACGCGAATCATGTGGCCGGATGTCAGAAACTAAATATACAGACGACATACGCAGACAAATCGCCAGGCTTGGAATGGACTGCGACATGCTTGGCTGGCAATCGGCAATACGCGGAGCAATGCACGTTCAGCTGAAACGATCAGAAAATAAACAGTTCTGAAACGCCATGATTGCAATTCCTTACAGTTTGATCCCTCGTAATACCAAGACTGCCGCTACTCACTACGGGAGCCGAACAATATAACTGGGTCACGTCATTTGTTCCGACTGGAAATACGAATCCATCACTGCACTGGCCCAAAAGGATCCAAAAGTCTTTCAACCGACACCGCCCATCGATTCGGCCAGTCGGGAAAGTCCATCACCAAAATGAAATCCGACATCAACTACAAACCTCTGCACCTTAGCACGGTCGATATAAAAGCATGCCGTTAATATAAATCACAACTCGATTTCTTTTTCACAACCGCGTCATGCCACACGGAGGCTGGACGCACACAGCATGAACAAACAGTCCGACCGACACATGGGGTGATACGATACCCATGCGTGAGGCCGGCATGGCACCCAGCAAGACTGAAATGTGACACATGCTCTCACGCAGCGTGCACGAACGGGATGAGAAGTCCGCAGCAACCCGCAGTGTCGGGCAGGAAATGGAGATCATGGCAAGGCCGTAATCAAGAAACAACAGCATGCCATTCAGATTCACGAACACACAAATCTGGTATTTGTAATGCCAGCCAATGTCGCTGCATGCGGCTCACTTTACGTGCCGGCCCCTTTCCTGCCATGACGATTTTGAGCTGATGTGAGGTGACCTCGCTTGACGTGTAGTTTAGGGGCGATGACTGCACAGATCACACAGCTCGGCTCGACTTCGAACTCGACCTGGGCAGGCACCAAACCAGCGCCCAGCCGGCATCGCCCTGGACCGGCTCGGCGCCAACTCATCCCCTACCGGGCATCATTGCCGGCCGGGCTGGCGGTGGCGCGCGCCGACGTGCACAGGCTCTCTAGGTCGGCGAGCAGCTCGAGCAGCTCGGCGGCCGTCTGGTGCGGCGCGTCGGCGGTCAGGCCGCGGGCCGGCCAGCGGTCGGCGCCGACGGCCACCGTCGCCTCCAGCGGCGCCAGCGCGGCCGACAGCTGCGCCAGCACCGCGTCCGCGTCGCGCACGGCGGCCGACGCGGCCAGCGGCGCGCTCCGGTCGAGTGGCGGCGGCTGCCGGCCGGCCGGCGGCGGCGGCGACACGTCCGACAGCGAGTAGGCCGTCAGCTGCGGCAGGTGGCGGCTGAACGACAGCGTCGTCTGCTCCTCCCCGCCGCCGCCGGGCCGGTCCGCCGTCGGCTCAGACTCGGACGAGTCGGACCCGTGCCGGCGATCGGTCTCGGCCGACTCGGCGTCGGCTTCAGCGTCGGCGCCCGGCCGGTCGTCCGGCACGTGCCTGATCGGACTGGGCGGCCCCGACACCGGCTGGATCGGCGACAGCTGCGACAGGTGCGTGACAGGCGTCGAGTGCAGGTGCTCCGGCCGACGGCGCGGCGGCGGCGGCGTCTCCTGATCGGCGCGACGCCGGCCCACCAGCGCGCGCAGCCGGCGCAGCTGGACGCGGATGTGGCCGTGCGGCGTGGAGGGCAGCCGCTGGCCGGCCGGCAGCGAGTGGCGCAGCTGGCGCAGCTCGGCGCCCAGCCGCCGGTGCTCCGTCTCCAGGTGGCCCAGGATGCTGTCCAGTCGCGGGTCGGCCGACACCGAGCCGTCCAGGATGGTGCGAGACGACAGCTCCTCGTCCTCGGAGGACGTCTCCTCGTCGTCGTCCCCGCCCTCGCCGCCGTTCGGCCGGCAGTCAGAGTCGTCGCCGCCGGCGGCCGGCTCGGCGGCCGCCGGCGGAAGCGTTGCCGGCTTGCGGCCGCCGCGGCCACCGCTCAGCTTGTTCCAGAGCGTGGCGAGCAGCGCGCGTGTCTTCTGCCGCCGGTTCCACTGGCCGCAGTACTCCTGCAGCGGGTGCGTCGACTTGTGGCCGCGCGCCGCGGCGCCGCGGAAGAAGCACTCCTGACACAGGTGCAGGCCGAGACACTGCAGGCACGTGTAGCAGAGGCCGACGATGGGCCGCGCGCCGCACACGCCGCACGATACGCTGTGCACCACGTGCCGTGCGGCGGCCAGTCGGTGCATGGTGGACACCCACACCAGCAGCTGCGGCTCGCGCAGCAGCCAGCTCATCAGCTGGTCGCAGGTGAGGCCGCCGGCCGCCGCGGCCGCCGCGCACGAGCCGACCGTGCCGGCCACTAGGTGGCGGCCGAACGCCTCGCGCTCGCCAAGCAGTTCGGCCACGCCGGCGGCCGTCTCCAGCAGCAACTGCAGCCGTGGCGGCGAAACGCGCGCGCTGGCGTCGGCCAGCTCGGCGTGCGCGTACCGGTAGCGGTCGGAGAGCCGGCCGCCGGCGAGCAGCGCCAGCAGCAGCTTGAGCGCCGTCACGGACAGCCGGCCGGTGCGGCGGCGGTCGAGCGCGGCCAGCGCCACGTTCAGCGCCAGCTCGGCGGCCAGCGGCTCGGCCGGCAGCAGCGTGGCCAGCACGGCGCCCGCGCCGGCGCAGTCCACGCTCGCCGACCGGTCGGCGGCGGCCAGGCCGTGCGCCGCGAACGCCGCCTTCACGGCCGCCAGCGGCACGGCGTCCAGCGCGAGCGCCGCGCGCAGCCGGCCGCACTTGGCGGCCGTCCGGTAGGCGGCGAACTTGATGTGCGACAGCTGGTGGGCGGCGAGCAGCAGCGCGGCCAGCCGCGGGTGCGTCCACGAGGTGCGCTGATCGGCGTGGTGCACGTAGTAGGGCACGCCACGGTCGGACGTGGCGCGCCGCCAGCCAGACGCGTCCATGGCGGTGAGCACGGCTCACGCTCTGCCACAGCCGCTGACTCCACCTTGGCGGGCGGCGAGCACCGGTGGTGAACACCCAGCTGAAGAGAAGACACGGTTTTGTTGTTATTGTAATTTAGGGGCGCATCGACTGCGTCAGTCATGTAGCGCCCAAAAGAAGACACGGTTTTCGTGGTGGTTAAGGGACGATGGCTTGTTTGACGTTTCGAGGAAGTCTGGAGGTCGAGGCTGAAGTTCGATTTCGGAAGTGCGCGTCGGATTCCGGAATCGAGGGGGTATCCCCACGTTCGCCACATTGAAGCTGTGAGGAAATTATATATACTTCGAATATTTTTTTAGCTGATTTCGAAAATTGACACCATAGAAGTGGTAAAGCTCGAATTTGCTGTTTAAAAATAATCAAAGAATGTATAATTCCCTCGCATCTACGTGGCAGGACACACAGCATTATCAAGGGTCAAAAATTCACAAAGACAAAATGGTCGAAAAACGTTCCATGCAAATTTGAGTAGCTCACTCCCATCAGTACATACATTATATTGGTCTACAGGTGGGTTACCACTCCTGCTGGGTTGTTTTTAATTGGAATGATGCCAGGTCAGATACTGAAGCCAGTCAAGGCGGCCCAATATATGTGACTACATATTGATATGGCTCTGCTAATGTTATCCTTGTCAGTGGTTAATTACAGCATGTAGCAGTTACAGATATCATGATACTTTTCTCTCTGGTGTAGTGTCATATGCAATAATGACACATGTACCTAGCTCAGTGATCATCAGTTTGATTTGTATCTACTCTAGCCCAACGTTTGCAGCGATGCTGTCCACATCTGAGTGCAAAGTTCATGTCATATAACAAAGCTCTTGGCACCTAACTGAAACATGTGTGTGGCATGAGATACTGAAACATGTGTGTGGCTACCTGTTGAAGAGGTTGCAAGGTCACAACAGCTGGTGCCTAATTTGTTCATGTTTTTGATACAAATCTAGATAGGTCACCAATAGCCAGTGTGACTGGCAGGGGGCTCTGTATGTGGTGGTCATGAAACTGGCTATTGCAACACAATATATCTGATAATCTACACAGAACTCAGGATATCACATTGATCACGGATTGAATCTCTTGTATCTTCTGATGCCGCCTACCTATCTTACTCCAGTAAACTTAACCCTGATGGACCGTGTGGCTCTTAGGTATTATTGAGCTTTAAGGTGTTGTATGTAGTTTTGAAGAAACATGATCTAATGCAATGTCCGTGGACATCATTAAGAAGATGTGGCCACTCATTCCCTCTGCAAATGCTTGCTTTGTGGTTGGTTGTGGCAAACATTCCAATACTGAATCATCAATTTCCTCCATGGTTTAGTTTCTGGACATATATTGAGCACACAGCAGACTCCAAGAGAAGACTATATAGCATTGAATAATAAAAATGTCTGCAGTCAGGACAGGATGCACTGCTGATGAGATGAAATTATGTTAGGCTACTATATTTATACATTTAATCTTGTTGTAGTCCTTGAAATTCTTTTACTTTGTAAGCCAAAGCAGAAATGTCAGCTGAAGCAGACATTCTGCCCACCTTACCCAGCCTGCAAAGTATGACAGTTTCCACAGGACTTTGCTGGCAATGGGCAGGCTGTCAGCTGTGCAGCTGTAGTGAGGCTGATGTGGCAATTTGTGCAGGGATTAACATTGTACCTGTTTAAATACACCTAACACTGTGCCTGCCTACATGCAGATACCTGTTGTAGGCAGGTACAGTGTTGAAATAATAATGTATGGTGAGGTGTGAGGTGTCAAAAGGAGACAGCAGGATGTTGGAATCACCATGTAACTAATGCTCCTTGCATTTTTTTTTAATCCTGCAAACCACGTTTTGTGGAATTTGTGTGCATACTGCTGTTTGGCATGTTTGAGAGGCACCCAAGTTTGGGACATATATAAATGATAAGCATACAAACACCTATGTTGTAAACTGGCACTGCATACCATAGTCTAAACTGGCACTGTTCATCCACTATCCATGAAAAATCTGAGGGGGGCAGTTGAAGACCCCTGAGATGGGATGGGCTAATCTGAGATTGTGTTAGGGAATGCTCATAATCATGATCCTGGATCCATTATGGTGAGCACAAGCATGATAATTGAAAATGGTTAGTTAGAAATGAGGGATAAAGACCTCACAATCACACACCAAGAAGCAGGATTGAATCTCACAACTGACTGCATTAGAGTCCACAGTGACCAATAAGCATGAGAGATTGGCCTAGTAGTTCAATGCTTAGTAAAAGAACCCAAAACATCCTCTGCTTCAAAGTTAAATTGTGTCACATTGATTGATTAATAGGGTTTCAGTGTGCATAAACCCAAACTAGGTTATTTTGCACACATAACAAGGTTAATACAGATTTTCAGGTCCAGAGATCAAAAGTATATGACACTAATTGAAGATATAGGTGACCTACCCAGGTGTGAATATTATTTAGAAACCTACCTCTGCAAAGAAACAAAACATAAGTAATGTTCAAAACCAATACAAATAAACACTGCCCAATGCAACATGGCATAACATTCCATGCAAGGAGGCAAATTATTTCATTAAAAATTGCAAAATTTTTGCAGTTTTGTTTCTTTAAAAAATGAAGAAAAAAAAAACTGAACAGAGCCTAGCCTAACATAGTCTGAGCTATTTCAAAAAGAAGATAGCATTACATTTTTGGGGGTTTTAAAAATTTAACTTACTGCAAACCCTAACCAAACGTGACTTAAGCAAACCTAACCCATTTGTATGCTTCATGGAGTTTAAAGGTATGCAATACTTGTCTCGTGGCTACCTTAAAATGCAATAATACCGAACATTTTCATGAACGGCAATACGTTTGCAATTGCATTGCCAAACAGCTTCGCTCAACCTTCCAGTACACTAACAATGCACGGTCTCAAAGGCTGAAATTGCCAATAAACACTATCAATGCGGAAAAGCTAGGTCACATCTATACATCTAAACAATTTAACCGCTATGAAAACAATTTAACCGCTATGAAAACATACCGTTCCGAAAACGCCCTCCCCAAATCGATTCAACCGCGGTACTCAACGAGCTATCGCTTTCTCGTGGAACAAAAAACTCATCTAGTGCGGCCAGCTTATGAAGAATGTAAATGAAACCATGCTACCGGTTTTAAAAATACGAAGAGATGTGCTATTTTTTGTGTTAAGAATCTCGTAAACTGCTTTTTAAATATTTTGAAATGTTTTCACCATTGTTTGTTCAAAAATGTATTTGTTTCGCTAGTTCCCAGAACTGCCAGTAGGTCCACCATTCCTCCGCATCAACCAATATTTGCTTAAGGAGATATATAGTACACCAATGCAATAAGCTGCATCGAGCACTTGACACAACTTATCCATGGAAACTTTTGCTGAAATACTTTTAGTATAAATATATTTGTTAACTATCACACCTCAACAACTTTTTGAAGATGTTACTCAGCTTCGTCCACATGGACAATTTCCCCAAATTGACGCCCAGGTCCTATGGTGTAATGGTTAGCACTCTGGACTTTGAATCCAGCGATCCGAGTTCAAATCTCGGTAGGACCTCGTTTTTTGTGCTGCATTTGGTGCTCGGTCCTATCGTACCCGTTGTTTGTTTGTTATAAAGTTATCAAGCATAGGCGTAGGAACCCGTGGGGCCGCTGGGGCCATGGCCCCACCACTTTTTGACCTGGTGGGGCCAGCAATGTTAACTGGCCCCACCACTTTTTGAGCAATAACTACCAGAGATAAATAAGAAAACAACGTGATGTAAAGTAATTATTAGAACCATGAGAGAAACCATTAAAACAATCATATAGATGACTGGTACACATGGCGTGCCTTTTATTTACAGACCGGGGCTGCGGAGTCGGAGTCGACAAAATTATGCCGACTCCGACTCCGCCTGACACGGGCTGGTGACATTAGCTTGCTAACCAATGTTCGCCGTTTTCCGGTGCAAACCTATGTTAATTCGAGCGTGCTAGCAACATCTCCAGAAACGGAGGATCAACCGTTGCTATAAGCACGTTTTCCCGCGTCTTCCTGCGCGAGAAAAAGCTGGTAGAGCATTTATCCGTCGCCGGCATTGCATTCAATTATTGATGCAGAAAATTAAGTTCGGTCTGTTGTATTTATGAGTTTGTGATACTGGCTTTTACTGGCCAAGTCGGAGTCGATCCCGGAGTCGGAGTCGGTGTCACCCAGAAACCCATCGACTCCGCAGCCCTGTTACAGACTGTAGCAGTTTAGTCACTTGCGTCTATTGCTAGCTTGATTTGGCGCACAAGAGACATTTCTGACAACTAGCCCAAACCCGATTTATAAATGTGTATGAAGGCACCTTGGCCCAAGCCGCCCGTCCCAAACTGATGCTGGATGCAGGTTTCTTGACTCAATAGTGGAAGCAACACTGGCGGATCCAGGGGGGGGGGGGCATTAGGGGCAAATGCCCCCAAAACCAAAATGGCCGATATTTCGTAAAAACCATGTTTTTCGCGATTTTTCCGGAAATGCCCCCACCCCCTCCCCCAAACCGATAAAAATATCCGTCCTGGATCCGCCAGTGGGAAACAACTGGTAATTAATGTATGCATGCTATTTGAAGTTGTCAATGATAAGATAATATGAATGCTAATTCTAACGATGACCCTTGATACCATATTTGCCATTTGTCATGAAAGATCAGTGCTGGGTACGCGATCGAAAATAGGTGGTCCGCGATTGGTATTCCGCTATCGAAAATTTGGCGTTCCGCGATCGCGGAATATTGATTTAATTTTCAATTAAAATTCCGCGATCGTTAATTCCGCCATCGGAAATCGCTAGCGAAGTTTTTCAGCACCCAAAAGCACCCCAGCGAAGTTTTTTTTTTAGTAACCGCTTATTCGCGCATTTCTTCAAAGAAATGAAGTCAATAAGCGGTAAAGCGGTAGCGCGGGACAATTTTTGTCCTTTCTAGCTTTACATTTTGGATCGCGGACTAAAAATCGCGGAATTTAAGGAGGAAAAAATCCGCGATCGCGATCGCGGAATTTATTCAAATTTAATAAATTTCTGCGATCGATTTTTGGTAGTCTGCGATCGCGGAATCGCGAAGTATAATTCCGCGATGCCCAGCACTGTGAAAGAGTATATTTTACCTTGCCTCGCGTTTCAGGCCGGGAGAAGACATGGTTATTGTCATGATTGGGACGAGTGGTGGGGTCACGACCCATCTGCCACTTACTCCCTTGGTGACCATGGGCGTAGCAATGTGCCGAAAAGTGGGGGGAGGGCGAAGAAAACTTTGGTCCTGTATTATATTTAAAAAAAAAAATCCACACCATCCTGATAAAATTTATCAACGGATTTGGGCTCCTTATGATTTGGTCTTTCTCCTCAGATATAAAACTTCTATGTAGCAAAATATTTGGCAAAATTAAGGAATTGTTTCGACTGAAAAGTGGGGGACATGTCCCCCTGCCGCCCCCCCCTGTTCCTACGCCTATGCCATGGTCTGTGTGAATGAGGATTGTTCATATTTGTACTATTGTGATCTTAGCAATAAGTACGTCTAGTTGCAGATCCAGGAAATGTGAATTTGGACCTTAGATATTCCTCAGACATGTGCACCAATGTGCCACTGCCTACTTTCCACTTTTAACTTTGGTCTATAGAATGGCACATGCTAGACCACCAGACATCTTTTGTTGGTGAAGTAGAAAAGTTCTGCTTTATCAACAATCTATGGATGAATATGGACCCTGTTCTAAACTTGATAAATGATGAGTTTACCAATAGGTGTATCTAGCTAACATCCTTCTTCCAATGCCATGAGAGGATGAACTTCCTCGGACATGAGGGGCCACTTCTGACAAATGGGTGACAAAGTTGTTATGTCCTGGTGCTGGTATGCATTTTGTACTCATTTGGGTGATGATTCCTTTCACAACACCTACATTCCACAACTTTTGTGTGTAATGCGGGTTCCATATTTGAGGCAAGTTCACGTTGCTTTTCACAGAATTTCAGTCGTTTCATTAAAAAAAAACACACATGTCAATTTTAACCGGGGAGGTCATGTCATCTCTCTTGAAACCTGAAATCCCATCAGCTACGTAATACTTAGCTGGAAATCGCATCTACCATCCCCCTCCCACATGGTATGAAAAAAGCGAAAAATACTCTAGCCGGAAGGGTAATTTCCGGCTACCGGAAGGCAAAATTTCGGCTACCAGAAGGTGTTTTACACTCACACGGCCTAACCGGAAGGCGATAATAACAAACAAAAAACCGCACATAACGTTATATGTGCGGCCCCAGTCACTAGTTTGTTTTTTTTCTCCTACCGCGCCCTCCCCCGGTTGACGACACTCGTCCGGGCAATTTGCCCCTCTTGGGTAAAATCCATGGCGTCGCCACTGCACCAGTCACCACTTTCCTAACACATGAGGGAGCATCAAGCAATCTGACTAATCTAGCTTCAGATATTTGTTTTATACATACAGTTTTACTCACCATTGAGCAACTGTCTACCCCACCCAATGCCATTTTTATTTGTGTTGTATAAATGTAATAATAACATAAGGTGGCGGATGCTGGCAGATATCCTAAGGGTTCCTCATTTCCAGAAATCGTGTTTTACAACAACAACAAAAAAAACTATTCCATGATCAACTGCTTCACCATCCTGTACCTCTGGTTGTGCTAGAGGCTCTGAAGATGGACATACGAAGTTTCTTCGCGAAAAAGGTAAGTAAGGGTGGATGTAATTATGCATCAACAAACAGTTGATCGCGCTACTTACCTATGCAGCTAAATGAAAAACTACGTTTTTCCATTAGGCACTTTATGCCATGCCAACATTCACTCTTCACTGTTGCTATGCTGAACGATATGCCTGTATATACCTGTAGCGATGTATGTGTATACCGATATACCTGTTACCTGTTTCGTCACTTCGAATAATACTAATCATAATAGCAATAATAATAATTAGCATAATTTCTCCAAATTCATAATTAGTGGCATCGTAGATTGAATTAAAATTAGGACATCACCACTATGTGAACATGCTGGTTGGAGCGCTTTCGATCCGTATTACGAATCGTCATCGGCAACACTCGGTACGGATTCACTCAGTGGTGATGTCCTAATTTTAATTGAATTATCATAATATTGTCAACTGCAGTTGCTTCATAGAAGTCCCTTCATTGATGGATATTTATCACATGCTGCTATTCACAGTCCACCCTGGATAATCCATCCGCTCCTGCGTCTACACCTGCACCGTCTGCTCCTGCGTGTTTGCCTACGCCAACGCATCCTGTGCCAGAACCCACGTCTCCTTCTACGCCAGCATCCGCTTCTTCAAGCAGCCCCTCTGACCTGCATACTGATGCTGAGGGAAAGATAGAGCTTGTCTTCGGCAAATCGGCAAACAGTGGGATATCGCCGGCAACTGCAGGTAATGTGAACAACTCCTTGCCGGTTTGATATGCATACCTACTTTTAATTTCTGTTTTGGTGACTTAACCCTATTACTGGCGGGCCTTACGAGGTTCAGTTTCTGCCGGGGGGCCTATTCGGCCCCCCTAAGATCTGGCGATCTATGCTTCCTAGCGCAAATCCGAAAATGGCGTTGGATAGCTCGTACCGTGAACTCTAGAAAGTATTTCGGTAATTTTGTACCTCAGGTCAATGGTTTGACCTCCAGAGGTCATCGACCATATAGAGGTTACGCAAAGTTTTTCGCCAATAACTTTTCACCTAATTCAGATAGAGACTTAAACTCAACGTCATCGTGTTCGCCTTGTTAAGAAGGTTCGAATGATATATAGTCTACCCTAGCCAGGTCAATTTTGACTGTTGAGGTTAGGTCACGTGACCTACGATGACCTAAAGTCACCGAAAAGGGTCAAGCTGCATATCATATGAAAGCTGGTGATAAAACAAACACAATGGCGTTGAGTTTGACGCTCTAGCTCAATGTGGCGGAGAGCAGTGGTCCAAAAACGGTTTTTGAGCCCTGGTGACCTCGGATGACCTCAGAAAGGGAAACCGTCAAATTTCACCCCGGGAATCTGTGAAAAGGTGGGAGTGAACATGATTCTGAAAGTTGTGCGCCGTTTTTATCATATTTGTGGCTTTGGCAGTGTCATTTTTATTTTTCCCATGTGATTCCAATTGGAGAGGTCACCTCGTCACTTGACGTCAGGTCAACGCTAGAGAAAAAACCGAACTATATGTTATACATCTCTGCATCTCTGTAGGGCCATGAAGTGTGGTAATTTTTTAATTGACCGGTGTAAAAGTGTGGGTGCGATGGGGCTCCAAAGTTGAAATGAGGTGACCTCAGTTGGCCTGATCTGGTGACCTGACCTGACGTGACCCGGGGTTAAAATTTTGACACAACCTGTCAAAAGGACCAATAAAGAAAGTCAGAAGGTTTCAGGTCTTTATCACCAGCCGTTCCGGAGAAACTAGCAAAAAACCTGAGAGGCCTTAAAGGCCTCCCGCCAGCAGTAATAGGCTTAATGTGTTTCTGAATTCCATTACACCGAATGTAAATGTCTTATGTGCTATATCATCCAAAGTGAGGCAGTTAATTAATTTGGTCAAATCCGATATTGCTTATTTTACTGCACATACCCCACTTATATGTTATTCGTACCAAGTACCAACACAAATGTCACACATTGCGATTAAGAGAGGTCTGTAGTAGTGTACATTTATCGTTCCTGAGGGGTTTAAACGTACATAAATGAAATAATGGGGTTTGCAGCTGATTGACTTGTGTAAGATCCTAGAAATGACATTAAGTTCATAACCTATTCTGCTTAAAGTTATCTAATCAGCCAGTGAAGCAAAGAAGCAATTGCCTTATAATGGAAGTAGTGTATCTGCACAGGTGGTATAGCTAACTGATTTTTGGTTGTGTTGAGGACTTGAGGTCAATACAGGGGCGCAGCCAGGGGGAGGGGCAATTACCCCCCCCCGTTACGACCGATGTTTTTTCTTTTTTTTTACCATTGGAACTGCCCATCAGCAACAGTCTACCCTCCCTTTAGCATTACCTTGCTCCCCCCCCTTAGGACAGTCCTGGCTGCGCCCCTGGGTCAATATCTCCATGAACATCATAAGCATTACTTGTGGCACCTTTTTATAAATGAAGGTAATTCACACCTGCAAAGTGGTGCAATAAGACAGCTGTTTCAAACAATATAAATGAATTGCAGGCAAAACAATCGACAGAACAACCCAGTGAAAAACATGTTGTGCATAAAAGTATAATTGCTGTTGTTACCATCACACAGTCAATGATCACAGCTGCTGGAATACCAAGACTCGCAATTTTTTGTGTGAAAATAACGAGATAAATAATTGGTAATTAGTCGTATTTCCTGTTTTCAGTTCCACCATGCTCATCGCCTTGCTGTTCCACGGTCCATCCCCACCAACCGACCGACACTGCCACGCTCTCAAAGACTGCGCGTGATCAGGGCGGACGAACGCGATCATTTTGTCCCGAATGGTACAATAATTATGCGTGGCTAAGCCTCTGCTTAGAGTCTGGAAAGGTTTTCTGTCATGTATGCCGGAGGCAGCACAAGCTCGGAAAGCTAACGATGAGCAAAAACAAAGAGGCTGCGTATGTGGAAGATGGCTTCAACAATTGGAAGAAGGCGCAAGAGAGTTTCAAAACGCATGAAAACTCAATGTGTCACCATGAGGCATGCACGAAAGAACTGAAAGAGAAACAGCAGACCATCTCTGCGCTTCTGTCTCAGCAGACCAGCGAGGAACAGTCCCGGCGCAGAAAATGCCTGAAAAAGGTCATCGAGACTCTGGTATACTTGTTGCGACAAAACATTCCCATAAGGGGAAACACGAAATGGACGGGAACCTCAGCCAACTCCTCCTCATCAGAAAGAAGGACGTGCCAGAGCTCAACAACTGGAATCACTACCTGTCTCCCGTGATCCAGAACGAGCTGATTCGTTCGATCGGCACGACACTTCTGCGCAACATGCTGAAAGACATCCGAGAGGCAAAGTTCTTTGCTATTCTAGCAGACGAGGCCACTGACTTGTCACTCAAACAGCAGGTCAGCCTCTCCATACGTTGGGTGGACGCCAATCTGCAGATCAACGAGGATCCCGTGGAACTGATTCACACCGAGGTAACCACCGGTGAAGTACTTGCGGACACGCTTAAGGACGCACTGGTGCGTATGGAGCTGCCGCTGAGTCGCTGTCGCGGACAAGCCTACGATGGGGCTGCAAATATGCAGGGGCGAGTGAAAGGAGTGGCGGCGAGGATCAGCGAAGAATGTCCATCAGCCCTGCATGTCCATTGTCTGGCACACTGTACAAATCTGGCGTTGCAGGAGGCAGCCAGGAAAAACAAGATGATTCGAAATGCCCTGGATATTACCAACGAGCTGACATCCTTCGTCAGAAACTCGCCGAAGACGGCCGCAGCACTCCGACGCGTGACGCTGTCCGCAGAGTCAGCTGGCGGCACTCTGCGGCCGTTGTGCCCCACGCGATGGACCTGCCGTACCGCGTCGCTGCGAAGCGTAGTGGATAACTACGAGCACGTGATGAGCACCCTGGAGGAAGTCAGTGCTGAGGCAAGTGACGATCATGGTCGAAAAGCAGGAGGAATACTGGCGCTCATGGAGCAGTTCGATACATTTATCGGGCTGCTCATTGCGATCGAGGTATTCTCTCTAGCAGAGGACCTGTCGCGTGGTCAGCGACAGTCAGCGACAGCGACAGTGGGAAACACACAGGAGGCGGTGAAACGTGTGTGCGAGCGCTATGAGGGGATGCGCTCAACTGAGTCTTTCGACAGGATGTTCAAGAGAGCTGAAAGGTTGGCAGCGGCAGCAGGTGTGGATGGTCCCAAACTGCCTCGAAAGCGGAAAGTTCCCATGCGACTGGACGGCGATGGACAGTACCACGACTCCACCGTGAAAGACCTACATCGACGCCAATTCTTCGAGATATTGGACACACTGACCACTCAGCTCAAGGAAAGGTTCCTGCAACCGACGTTCCAGAAAGTGCGCGAGGTGGAGCGACTGTTGGAGGATGCGAGTGCGGGAAGGCACTTCACCGTCCCCGTCGCCGTAAAGGATCTGTATGGCGGCGATTGGACCTTGCACGATTGAAAGTGCAGCTGCAAATGCTACCTGATGTGGTTGGAGACGGAGGAAAGAGCGTGCACCAAGTGATTCAGGCTCTCGTGGGGGCAAAGCAGTCGGGTGGTACAGTGTTCAGTAACATGATGAGCGAAGTGCTGACGCTGGTAAGGCTGTACCTTACTGTACCAGTAACAACGGCCACGGCAGAGCGCTCTTTCTCCTGTCTCCGACGCATCAAGTCGTATCTCCGCTCTACCATGGGTCAGGCCCGACTTAACGCTGCGATGGTGTGCACCGTGCACCGTCAGCGCGTCGACGAGCTGGATGTGGATGCCATTGCCTCGGAGTTCTTTGCAGCAAATGATCGGCGTCGCTCGTTCTTCGGCGTGTAATCCAGGTTGGACATCACTGTGGCACTCTGTCTGCGAGATATACCCTGCGACTATTCCGAAATGCTAAGCAATGCTTGCTAAACCAGGTACGGAATGTATGTTGTGCTAGGATGGAGCTTAAGTCCTGTACTGCTTGTTTCCGTGGTCGTGGCTCGTTTATTCGTAAAATCCCTGGTGCCCAGGCACTCAATCTTCGTGTTTGGGGCCTCGAATCGCCAGGGATAGATACTCTTTAGTTGCGTTGGAAATATCAATCTGAATGAAAATGGCATGATTGACAACTAAAAAAGTACATGCCTGTAATTTTGAAAGGAAATTGGGATGAAGTAATAAATGTGTAATGGTACTGCTCCATTTGATTTTGTGGTTAAAGCCAGAGACGGAGTTATTGAGGTGGAGGTACAGGGGGAAAAAATAAGGTGGTCGCCGACCACACTTCCTCGGTGGTCTCCCTACATGGGGTATTGAACGTTGGAGATATTGATTTTGGGACTCCGGACATCGGTTATATTTTGGTTAATCCTCGGCAAATAAAACGGTACATAGCATAGCATTCCCTCGCTTCCTTCGTATATTCTAGATAGTCGACTATTTACTTACATTCTATTTACCTGCAGGGCTCCTACGGATAAGGTGCATGTTCCTAATAATTATACCTATGCAAATGTATCCGTTTTTGCATAGGCGCAGGAACCGGTGGGGCCACTGGGGTCATGGCCCCACCACTTTTCATTCTAAATAATTCCTAAATTTGCCAAATAAATTAATATTTGGAAGTTTTATATCTGGAGAGGAAGACCAAAGCACAAGGAGCTCAAATCCGTTGTGAAATTTTATCAAGAGGGTCTGGATTTTTGATAATATGGGGCCAAAATTTTCTTGGCCCCACCACTTTTCCGCGAACATGCGTTTTTGCCACATGAGGCTGGCCCCACCACTTTTCAAAACGTTCCTACGCCCATGTTATCAAGGTTGTACCTGTCACAAGTACTGCGATGCATACACGAGGATTAAGTCACCCGCCCGTGGTGTTTGTTTTTCGACTCGGTGTTCCCAACACGTTCGTCCAGAGTATGAACATGTTTATATTCGTATTAAATTGAATGTTCACTGACAATCCAAGACACGGTGGATTTCTTTAGAAATTGTTAGACCGGTAATGCTCGATGTGCCGATCATCATGCACATACAAGCTAAGAGGAGCATTACTAATTAACTAGTTTTTCCTATGTCCAAGGTCAAGAGTCACTGCGGTCGGACTACTCAAATATCCGGGGAAAAAATACTACACTCGTAGCCGTTGATGGGCTGATGATCATCATGTGCAGAAAAACTAGGAGGGGTCTTCACAAACAGCTGAGTTATTTCAGGCTGGAGGTCAAGGTAACCAAGGTCGGACTACTCAAGAGGGGTGTCATGGAGAGCTCAGTTATTTAAATCAGAACTTCTCCCGGTGTGCATATGCACCAATAAAAACACAGTATCAATCTGCTCGTCGTCGATTGATATTCGGCTCATGCGCTTGCGTCTTTCTTAAAACCAGCACGCCGGTAAAGCGTGATGCCCAAATTATTATGAGCACCATAAAAGAGCCGTGCGACACAACGTAGCAATTTGGGGTCAAAGGTCAAAGGTCAACGAGGTCAGAGTATGTGAATACCGTCTACAATTTCCACACATAAAGTCATCAAAGGACGGACATGCAGATACAAACTCGGGGGCGTTAACAAAAAGTTGGGTTATTCAAGGTCGAAAGTCAAAGGTCACTGAGATCGGACCGCTCAGATTTGCACAAGGTTTCCACAACGATAGTTCGTGAATGGCTAATCATCATGAGAATAAAATTTAAAATTGGCTTTCATGAACAGGTGAGTTATTCGAGGTCAAAGGTCAATGGTTAGCAAGGTCGGACTACCCAGGTTTCCTGTAAAAATTAAACACAGGTAGTTTTCGATATGCTTATCATGATGCACATACAGGTTAAATGGCATCAATTAACAACGTGGTTGTTCAAGTTCAAACGTCAAGAGTCACCAATTTCGGACTACTCGGATTTTCTATAAAATTGGCACACGGGTAGTCTCCGATGGACTAATCGTCTTGCGTATCGGGGAGTGGGGGGGGGGAGTGGAAACAGGATATTGAAGATTAAAGGTCAAGGGTCACTGAGGTCGGATTACTCAGATTTAGATATAAACAAATCCTGCACTTGCAGTTCCTGACGAGCTATCGTCACGGGTGTAAAAGGTAAAAGGTACATTCATAAACAGTTCTGTTGTTTCACGTCAAAGGTAAGGTGTCCTCGATGTGCTGATCATCGTACGCATTAAAGTCAAGAGGGGTGAATATAGATAGCTGGGGTATTCCAGGTCAAATGTCAAGAGTCGCCAAGGTCGGACCATTCAGATTTGCACGAAAATAGCATACAGGTAGCATAATGAGGTATTGATCATCATGAACATCAGAGGTCACAAGCACGCAGAAGTGTGTGCAGATTGATATCAGTTTTTTTGTGCTTGTGTGAAATAACTGCATATGCACACCGATAGATGTCCTGGTTCAAATAACTCAGCTTTTCATGATTGCCCCTCTTAACGTGTATGTTCATGGTCATCATCATGTCGAGGCCTGTTTGCATTTCAATTTGTGTGCACATTTGAGTCGTCCGACCTCGAATAGTTCCCTTGTGTATACGGCTACTTTATGGTACTCATGATAATTGAGGTATGATGTTTACCGGTTGGGTGATTTGCAGGATGATGCACTCGCGGAAATCTAATGTGAATCTAACTGGAAATGTAACTTGATATTAGGTTCTATCACTTCATATCCACATCGACAGAAGTTCTCGGACCAAAATAACTCCGCTTTTTATGAACGGTCCTGCCACCGTTTCTGCTTTTCATAAACGGACTCAGCTGTGCATGAAGGGAACGTTGTGAGTAATGCTAAGGCTTCATAGCTAAACTGTCTTGATAACTCGAAAGGCTTTTGATAACTGAGGAAGGCCCCTGAGCTAGAACGGGCCTAAATGAGATGCTCCTGAGGATTGGGAGGAACGCTGAGGGATGAACTGAGCTGCCTAAGAGCTAAGGAAAGTAGTTAAGGAGAGTTCGGAAAGCTGGCGATGCTTTCTAGAAATTGTGAGGCTTGTCTCGAAGCTGCAGGATCGGCCTGAAAGCCTAGCCAGGTTTGCCGAGGACTGGACATGACCCTTGCAATATGGAGAGGCTCGTGACTGATGAACGGGCCCCTGAGAGCCGGAGAGGACCGGACTTGGATGTTGCTGAACTTTGGGATGAGCACCTGAGGGACCGGGCCCCCTGAGAGCTAAGAGAGTTTTTGCGAACCGACCATACGTGCGAGGAATACTGGGGATTGTTTTTTAGGCGTAACGGACAATAAAGGTGAATTGCGCCGCCTATAAAGTGAGTACGTTACGTGTCTGTCTATAAAAGCGAGTGTTTGCAATAAAGGTTTAAACAGGCGGA
The DNA here is from genome assembly GCA_034440575.1 of Imbricaverruca yamaguchii. Lineage (NCBI taxonomy): Eukaryota > Metazoa > Arthropoda > Thecostraca > Neoverrucidae > Imbricaverruca > Imbricaverruca yamaguchii. The sequence continues at coordinate 2,095,171 of JAOTOL010001620.1, forward strand.
CATTTACGTTCATGGATATTTACGTTATAGTTTGTGTGGTGTTTTAGGTGCTGAAGGCGGGGCTGCGTTGGGGACATCTCCATGTCTAAATGGTTTTAATTTTGCTTTACTCCTGTACAAAATAATTTGTAGTTTGGTAGGGTGGGGGTGTTTTGAGAGTGGAGAGAAGTTGATTTTTCCGGGGCGAGAAGTTTGACTTTGCTTTAGCCTATTTTTATCGAAGAGCACTGAGGGATCTTTACAGTGCGAACAAGGAGGAAATTGTCCACACCGCCTATCACGGCAGCCGCCGCGTATTAGACATAAAGACATGAAGACATAAAAGACTAGTGCAACTATGAGCCACAAGGGCCCTTCTTGGTTGCACTCTGTATACTGAACCAGTTGCCCACCAAATCTGTCGATCAGCCCTCCCTGTAGTACTGAAAAGCAAGCCCTCTATTCTTATAATGATTGTCTATGCTGTTTTTAAAGATGTTCAATGTGCTGCTACTGACAATGTTTTCTGGCAGCTGGTTCCAGTGTTCTACTACCCTGTTGGTGAAGAAAGTTTGCCTTAACCTTGTTCTGCTGTGGTTAACTTTAATTTTGAATTTATGACCCCTAATTGCATCATTTCTGTTCAATTCAAACATTTCCCCAAGGTATCCCCTGTCCAGACCATGGACAAATGTAAAGACCTCGATGAGATCTCCTCTCAGCCTTCTATATCTAAGTGAAAACATATTTCAGTTCTTCAATCTTTCCTCATATGCCAGGTTGCTTATGCCATTAACCATTTTTGTAGCCCTCTTTTGTACTCTCTCTGAAAGCCAACAATCTTTTTCATAGCTAGGAGACCAAGCTTGGATGCAGTATTCCAAATGTGGCCTGACGTATGCACAGTAAAGCTTCCTGATCACTTCCTCACTTCTGTATGATACATTCCTATTTATTGCCCCGAGCATTCTCAGTGCCTTCTTCTTGGCTTCTTTGGTCTGTTCTGATGCCCCCAGTTTTGTGTTTAGAATAACACCTAAATCCTTCTCCTGTTGAGTCACTGATAGCACTTGGCCACCCATCAAGTATGGAGCCTTCATATGCTGTTTACCTACATGCATGATTTTGCACTTATCAAAATTAAATTTCATTTGCCATTCTTCAGACAACTTCACAAGTTCGTCTAAGTCTTTTTGCAGCGAGATATGCTCATCTTGACCTGTTATTGCCCTAAAGACCTTCAAATCATCCGCAAATTTCAGAACTTTACTGCTTAGGCCACTTTCAATGTTATTTACAAATATAATGAACAGTAGTGGCCCCAGTACTGACCCCTGGGGGACTCCACTAAGAACATTTTGCCATGATGACTTTGTACCATTTAGCATCACTCTTTGCTCTCTATCTGAAAGCCACAACTCTATCCATTTTAAGATGCTACCTGCAATACCATGGGACTGAAGCTGTATCATTAACCGTTTATGGGGTACTTTGTCAAAGGCCTTACTAAAGTCAAGATATGCTACATCAACCTGATTTCCCCGATCAAATTGTTTTGTGGCGAAGTTCAAAAAGTCCAAGAGGTTTGTGAGACACGATCGTCCTTTTCTAAACCCATGTTCAGTATCTTGAATCAATCTGCTACCTTCCAGATAACTAACTATTATATCCTTGATAATTGATTCAAGTACCTTGCAGACTAGGGATGTGAGACTTTCGGGCCTATAGTTTTCAACTTTCCCTCTTTCTCCTTTCTTGAAAATAGGAACTACATTTGCCCTTTTCCAATAGGTTGGAATTTCATTTTGTGAAACTGATCTACAAAATATTATACTAAGTGGAAATGCCAGTTCCTTTTCAGTTTCCCGCAACACCCTAGCATAAATATCATCAGGTCCTGCTGCCTTGTTTGACTTTATTTTCCTGATATGATTGTAAATAACATCACTATCAATGAAATCAACATCATTTGTCAGATCCCATGTCACTGAACTATGGTGTACGGTCGGCAGATTGGTCATATCTTCCAATGTAAACACTGATTTAAACTGCTTGCTCAGCTCCTCAACCATCTCACTATCCTCACCCAATGTAGTCCCGTTTACTTCCAGTGGACCAATTGTGCTAGAAACTTTACTCAGCTTGTAGAAACTAAAGAACTTTTTACTGTCCCCATTACAGTTTCTAGCTAAATCCAGTTCTTTTGCTCGCTTTGCTGCTCTGGTTTTTTGCTTCACAGTGTCTCTAGCATTTCGATACGCCTTTAGATTAACGATATTTGAGGCTTCTTTAAAGACTCTAAATGCAGTTTTCTTAGCCTTAATTGCTTTTATCAAGTCTGGTGTAAGCCATGCTGGCTTTCCTACCCTTCTTTTGCGTCTTTGCTTTTGGGGACATGTCTAATCTGAATTTCCTTCAAGTAAGATTTGAACTTTTCCCACATTTCACAGGCATTTAAATTGGAGAATTCTTCTTCCCATCTGATGGCACTTAAAGCCGCTCTCATGGAGTCAAAGTCTGCTCTGTTGAAATTTGGAATCTTTACCAAATTATCCTTGATAATTTCCCCTACATGTGCCTTGAATCTAACTATGTTATGATCACTTCTTCCCAGAGTTTCGCCTACAGTCAAGTCTTGAACCAAGTCACTTAAATCCGAGAATACAAGGTCCAAGAATGAACCATGCCTGGTAGGTTCCGATACAAACTGGTGTAAGAACAGGTCCTCTTCAAGGCATTTCCTAAACATTTTGCATGATGGGGAGCCAACACCAGCATTTTCATAACATTTTTTCAGCATTTTCAGCATTTTCATAAGATTAAAGTCACCAAGAATAAGGCACTTCCTCTTAAAGTTTTTTTTTCTGATTTCCTCACAAATCACCTTGTCAAGCTCCAGTTGCTGAGAATGTGGCAGGGTTCCTGATCGGTAGAAAGCTCCTATCCTAAGCTGTTGCCTTTTCCCACAGTGACATCAAGCCAAATTGACTCCACAGACACATTTTGATCCCCACTTGCTACTTTTTGAGAACTGAATAAGCTATTCATATAGAGCATTACACCACCCCCTTCCATTGCTGGACCCCTATTGCATGAAAACATATTGTATCCCTGGATCTCATAGTCCTGTAAGTTATGTCCAAAATACCCTTCACTGACCCATGTCTCCGTAATGCAAACAAAATCTGGTTCCTCCTCAGCAACATAACACTTGAACTCATCAAATTTGGAACGGATACTCTGAGCATTAAACATCATACACTTAACAAATGCTCCATAACCACTTTTGGCTTTTTCATACTGAGGAGTTCTTTTATCATTAGATGGACTATCACTCTGTCCCCTTGAACTGCTGCTGTCCCTAGTTGCAGACTTTGAGGTTCTATTGCCCTGGCGGACACTATTCTTATATTTTTGAGTTGGCAATGCAATTTCATCCCTCCCCACCCCATTTCCTAGTTTCCCTGAAGGACATGCTCGTACACTTTGCCTAACACATGGACCCCCTTCTCAGAGAAGTGCAGGCCATCCCTCTGATAGAGGTCCCACGATGCATAAAACCTGCTCCACTCGTCTACAAATGTAAAACCTAGCTCATGGCAGAGCTTTCCTACCCCGGCGTTAGCTGCCAGTGCCCTAGAGCTCCACTCGGGGGAGGCTCTAGCCCTAGGCAAAATTATTAGTTGTTAGTAGCTGGTCAGTCTAAACATGCCATGTAGGGTTGTCACTTGAGTTAGTACGGTGCTCTGCAATTCTGCTCTTCTACGTCCTCTGTACTTCTGGGTAGCCGTTTACGTCACGAGTTGTAAGACAAATCGGCTCATCTACGTCTGATGGCTCCTCTGGGTAGTCGCTTTGCGTTATGCTAATTTTCATTTTAGTTTTGATGTTTTCCTAAAGCAAGTCAGCTCATCTACTTCCCACGGCACCGCAAGGTAGTCATTTATTTCTAATTGGGAAGGAAGTCGGATCATGTACATCCGACGCCATGCGGGGATGGCTATTCACGTGTTTCTTCCGAGTGTTTCGCGGTAATGCATTGCAAGTTGATATGAGTGTTGGTGGTGTGGTACCTATAGTGCTCCTGAATGGGGAATGGTGGGATACCGAAAATAATAAATCCAGAGGAATGTTGTGAATACTGAGGGCCAGCACCAGAGATAAGATATCCTTGACGGCGATAAATGTTTCCGAAGACCGGCATGGTCAAGCACTGCCACCTCAGCGGCGGCAGCCGTCCCAGTGGCCACGGCGCCCCAACGGCCACAGCCGTCCTGTCGGTGATGACCGCTAAAGCGACCACAGCTATCCAAGTGACGTGACCACAGCTGCTCCAGCAGCTACGGTCGCTTCAGTGATGACAAACAATGCAGCCCAGCGATAGCTGTGATGACAGCCGCTTCAGAGGTGCCAGTCGCTTCGCCTTGCATCGGGATGACACTGATGAGGAAAACAGAAAGAAAGAAAGAACGAATTGGCCGGATACTGTGTGTTGGGTGTAGCTGATCAGACCTGTTGCTACTCCTTCCATTGTCCCCAAAGCATGTACTCATTTCATCAACTGATGTTCACACATCATTTTTTGATGATATGGAAGTGTTGAAAAGCCGCAACAATGTGTGCTTCATCCTTATGAATACCCACCCTTTTAAGCTATGTCTGAACACAGCGGATAAAGCAATTGTATCCACTGAGATGAGTAATCGTTCGTTTACCCAAGCTAATGATATGCATGCCTTCATTAGAGATGTGTTAGTGGCACTTCATTTTTCCGTAATAGGTTATCTTTCGTCGGTTGTCGGAAGCTGAACGGTCCGTTGATGCAAAAATAAAGGAGACGTTCGAAAACATAGTCACCGAAATCCGAAAAGTTTCCGAAAAGTGTGTGCATGGGAGGAGGGGATAATTACGTAAGGGGTCCTCTTCAGATTTTCGGCCGTTGCATCAAATCCTGGCTACGCCAATGGTTATAGGTGTAGATTCTTCCATGTTGCTGGGCGCCGCGTCGAATGCCAACAGATGCGATTGCATAAGTGTTGCTACCGTCGTTTGCATTTAGTGGTATTTATGTTCGAGCGCAAACGTGAATAACTGCCAGAAGCTATGTTTGGTTTCTAATTTAGCACATTGCATCACCTCGTACTTTAGCACCTACAGGTGGCAAGTCACAAACTCGGAACCTTCGTAATTTACTGATCATGTCTTCCTGTGGTTCCACTCCGGTAATTGTATCTATTCCCATTTTCGAGATTATCCTTGTGCAGTGCTTGCACATTTTGCCACATGTGCTTATTCTCTGATAATGTGTTACCAATGAGGCAAAGGCCACCTTTTTATTTTATTACGTGCCACAAACTGCATTTACATCCCGCTGACCTGAAACTCGGCATGGCGAATACCACGTCACGTACCTTTCCGGGAGGCCCTACCGCGTGAAAATCGGCCCACCGGTTGAATCTTGCGCCATGACAAGAGCAATGCGGGCAGAGACGAGCAAACCCACGATCAGCAGATGGCATGGTTCATGTCATAGGTTCGATTCAACTTTTGTCAAAAGAGCTACACATTAATCTCGTAGTGCAACGTGGCGTGGCAGCATGCTTTTTAAAATATGCTTTTAAAATATCGATTTGGTTGTGTTGATCTGTGGGGAGTATGATGACTTCATGCACTTGATACCGGCCGCAATCACTGGTCTCTAGACCATCTACTGCAGCCGGATTCAAGTGATTAAATTATAATCTGACAGGTACCTTTTCATCTAAAATCTTCCGTTATGATCCGGCAGGTGGTACTTACATTTATATTTTTCTCACACCTCATCCAAGATAATCAGAAATAACAAAAATCTTACATCGCATGCTTTTTTCTAAGGAACGTTTAACAGCTACAATTATCACAAGCCGAGATTAGTAGCGGTATGTCATGAACAAATCGAAACTATATGACACAAATATAACTTTTACAACTTGAAGCCCTTTAACATTGCCACGGAGGGCACAGGGAGCAGTCCCATCCCCCACATGTTGCTTAACTCCGGGGACTTTCTTTTCTTTCAGGTAACAATTTGAAGAAATTGGGCAAAACAAGCTTAATGCCCCGCCTTTCGAAGGCCTGGCCACACCTCTGCCCAACAGCAACACAAGAAGATTAACATCCTCGAGAAATGTGATCAATTGCTGCTGACTCGATTGACTTACGTCACGCCGAGTCGGCGCTCCGCTACCCAGGTTCCGGCGTGTCGCACGCGCTAAATCAAAGCGCCGCCAATCGTGTCGCCGAGCGGTGATCGTGTGGCGGGCCGGTCAGCTGGGCCGGCTCAGTGGTCGACCGACCTTGCCGACCGCCGCCGCGGCGCCGTACGGCCGCGTACGAGCCACGAGTAGTGTAGCGCGGCGCGGCGTGGCTGGCGCACGCGGCCGCTGCCCAGGCGACGTGTGTCGGAGATCTTGTGTCAGAGCGCGGCGCGGCGTGGCTGGCGCGCGCGGCCGACGTCCGACGGTGCTGGTGGCTGCGCTGGGAGCGGCGACGTCCGACGGTCCGGAGGTGGCGGCGTCGTGCCGCAGCTGTTTCGCCGGACAGGCGGCTGGACGGCGGCGCGGGCACGAGCCAGGCAGTCGCCGCGCACCGGCTCCCGTGCGCCACGCTTCGTGCGTGAAGAATTCGGCTGTGCTTCGGCTGTGCATTGCACGTGACGCCGCCCCGGGCACGTGTCGAGTGCGTGAGTTCGCCGGGGGATTGTTGGTGGTGAGTTTGGCCGGCCCACCGCCGGTGTTTGTTTGTTCATTGGGGTGGTTCACGACGCACTTTATGCACATTCACCGCTAATGGTGCCACCCGCACTATTTCGCCGGTGGGCCGCGGGATTGGGAAATGTCCCGAGCGGCACTAGTGCCGAACCCGGGACCTTTGGTACCCAGAGCCAGACACCTTAACCACTCGGCCATCCCCGCCCACTGTCCCCGGTGTGGTGGAGACGGCTGTTTCGTGGTGGTGTGAGTTAGGTCGGTGCTTGTATGTAGGTTGGGGCTGGGTTACGACTTGTGTATCTTGCAGTGTAGGTGTGTTTGTGCATGGGCGTGCATAGCCGTGAGTACAGGATAAGAGACGAGTGGGAGCTGATTGGAAGATGCAGTATTAGACGAACAGAGATGAGCAAAGATGAGACGAGTTTTCCGGAGCTGAGCTGAAAAGACGCGATTTGTCTGCCTTTTAAAAATAATCGTTCCTTCCTTTATTCGTTTCATCGTTCGATGTTTCAGCAGAGCCTTCCCTTTCCTTTCCTCCTTTCACGTTCCATTCTCAATATACTTCATGGATGAGACGAAGAGTTCAAGGAAACTAGAGGAAATACTGGTGTAGTGTTGGGAAATAATCGCTGAGAAGAGTGGTGTTATTTAGTGGAGTGTTGTTCGCTTTACGGTAACTTGTGATGATATCTGGCGTTAGTGTACGCGGTGCAGTACATGCGAGTTTGTCTCGGTTTTTTTTTGGTGGGGGGTTCACGACGCACTTTATGCACATTCACGGCTAACGGCGCCGCCCACACTGTTTGGCCGGTGGGCCGCGGGAGGACTGGGAAATGTCACAAGCGGTGCGAGTGCCCAACCCGAGACCTTTGGTGCCCATAGCCCGACACCTTAACCACTCGGCCATCCCCGCCCCCAGTGCATGAGAGCATGAGTGTGTGTTTGCTAGTGGCATGTGCAGCATCGTGGTCGTGGCTGTTTGTGAGGCATAACTGACTGAGTCTGGTGTGTCCAAGTCGCAGGTCTGTGAGTACGTGCTGCCTCAGTCTGGTGCTTTGGTTGGTGGGGTCGCGGTGCTCGTGTTTAGGGTGTGTCTTGTGGAGTTCCATTTGCGAGGTGTCCGGCATGTATTGGATGCATGTGGTTATGCTCTGCTGAATTGTGGAGTAGTAGTCGGTTTGTGACAGTGGACATTATATAGTGTGTTGTAGTGTTATGGTTATGTTTGCCTCTCCGTCCATGTGTTCTTTGTCTTATATGTTGGTGTGCCTGTGTATCAAAAGCAGAAGTGATTGCCAATGTGAAGTTAATTCATGAGTGTATATTTATTTATAGAACTGGGAAGTTGAGGGGGAGGGAGCGTGGTCCAAGACGAGGACTGATTCCACGGCGGATTTTTACCAGGACGAAGTCCCTAATTTGGTTTGGTGGTATGGAGTCTTTGGACGTTGACTGAAGATAATGACATAATAATGACCCAAGTGCCGCCGATCTGTTTCGCAAAGCTCTATATCTGGCGGGATTACTTCGCAATATCAATCGATACATGCCAAGTTCGCATATACTGATTACACAACAGCACATGATTGTACAGATTACAAGTGATTACAACGTCAAGCCGACGCACCAATCCCGCTCACATAAGGAAAAGTGTTCAAGCCCACGGGTGCCGTGCAAACAACCGTGTTTGTACTTTGTACTTACTACAGACGAGCCTTAATTGTGTTTGCAAGCTGATGCGATTTGGGGCCACTTTTCAGCGTGCAAGGGGTACGCAGCCTGTGGATAAGGGCTTGAAGTATTCGCTTGTAAATCATATCAAATATGCTACAAACGACAGAATCACGCGGATGCTTGAACAACGAAGAGAAGAAACCAAAAATATAGTTATTTTTTAACATATCAGGAAATAGGAAAATATCCTATATTTTGCTGAAATAATGCCGGGGGGACAAGTTACAAAGCTCGTGGGGACAAATTATGGTTTTCCCGAAAGAGGAGGGGGCTGTCATGTCATTGCAGCAACCGGCAAATGTTACACTCGTGGGCTAATGTGCTGTACATGCCAGGTATATATGATATGATGGAATGATTATGATTAGGGTAAGGTGTGATACTTTGCATTGCTGTTTTTAAGCCAGTAGCGCTAATGTTGTGTTGTACGCTTGTGTTGTGGATTGTTGAGCACGTCGAACAAGTATCGCCAGTGTATGTGGGAATGTTGCATTGCATGCCTGTGCTATGAATCTTGAGCATGTCGATAATAATCGCGCCTGCCGGTGACGGAATGCTGTGTTGCACGCTTGCGTTATAGATTGTTGAGCATGTGGAATACATTTCGCCAGTGTGTGGGAGTGTTGTGTTTGGCAGGCGGGTAGACAGAATGACTGGGCGGTGCTGACCCGGGCTACGTCACCGCCGCTGTGCCCGTGTGCTGTGGTGCGTGTACCTGGGAGCCAACAGGGTGGTGTGCGGTGTACTCTAGATAGCCCGATGGGGATTGGTGAAATAAGTACTGAATTTTTGCGTTTGTGCAGGTGGTTTTGGTAGGTCTATGAGTGTTGTGGATGGTTTGTATTTCCACCATTATGCGGTACGTGGATGTGTGTTGGGGTGTGTAATACAATGATGTCACCTTGTATATGCTGAGGGGGCCACCACCCCATCGATCCTTGACTTGCCCATCCCCAATTAGATCGAAGCTTAACTATCATGCATAGGGGCGTATACTAGATAAAAGCGACTTTTCAGGCAACTTTGGCCATCAAAAAGATTACTTCCACCCCCACCCCCAGTTAATTGAATAAAGCGACGTTCAATGTTGTATTATGTAGGTCGCTGGCATATGTGCGTTTGCGACATCCCATGGCTGTGTTATCCCGGTGCGTACATGAGTTGGTGTCTGCGACGGGCGAATAATTTAGTTGAGCTTGTACAGTGGCCGTGTCTACTGATCTGTGTTGTGACAACTTCACGAATGAGAAGTGCTTCGGTGCTTCGGTGTTCTAATAGTGGCATGTGGTTGGGGTGCGTCTCCTTTCCGCAGCGGTGGCGTAACTGCTCCGACCGCCAGCAGTTATCTCAATTAGGCGTGCTGCCACGCAGACATTAAGTGCCGGAGCTGGTGAGGTACTTTTTTTTTGGTGTGGCAATTTTGAGGCGTTGATTTCGAATTTTGTCGGAGTTTACATGTGTGTCAGGCCTACGTTTTCGAATAGGTGGTATTCATGTTATACAATGGTTTGAATGGCAGATTGGTATGTCATAAATGCATTTCTGTCTGATTCCCAAACTGTCCTTGGAAGTGCGCGAATGATCAATTCTCGTCGAAACGCCCTAAAGTCCAAATAACTAACTAACGGCCTTGGAAGCGCTGGCAAAATGTTGACTGTGTTATGCTCGTTTTTATATTTTGAACATAAGTCTGTCGGTGACAGCGAACTGGACGGAATGCATTTGTATTTCCGAGGTACAATGTGAAGTCTGAGAAGTGCCAGGCGATATTGTAAGTCTGTGAGTGCACATCGTAGAGTTCCTAGTATGTGATGTGGAGTCATATGTGATGTCCAAAGTACAATATCGTCTCCATGTAGTTAAAGTTGAACAGATAATGGAGAATGTGTGGAAGAATTGAGTAAAGGCCGGTACTGAATGGAAAGGACTAAAACGGATCACCGCATTAAACCAGCAGTGGGAGATTTAGTGTCTGAGATGTGAGGCTCAATTTAGGCGCGACATGATCGATTCCGCAGGTAGATGTAATGCTAGTGTGCCGATCGTCGCTCTACAGCGAAGTCGTGCCGGCGATGTAGCAGTGTTGTGACGTCGGTGGCATCATGGGCGTCATCGATGGTCAGGCAGACGGCGGCCGCGAGGGTTCTCGGGCCGCCCGTGTCCCGTATTGGGGTGACGAGGAAGGTGGGGATGTCGCAGCGGGATTTGCCAGAAAGGAAGCCGGCTTAAATGGAGGTGCCGCAGGATGCAGGAGAAGGGGAACTGGGGGAATGTGCCCGCTTCCCCGATAGAGATGTGACGGCCCTTCGGGGCGCTCCAGTGCGCCCCTCCCTACACATTCAACGAGTATTATGGCCGATGACGTTCGTCAGAGTAGAAGAGGGGCTCCTCCGGAGAAATGGCGCCACCTCAGGAAGCAGCCCGCCCCGATCAAATGTTCACGATCCGCCGTGCCGTAGCTTCGCTTCGGTCGCGTGTCAGCCGCGTTGCGCTGCGAGTCAGAGCGCTCTCGCCTCGCGCTCATGGACGACCTGACCGTTCCCACTGCTGATGAGCTCGCTACTCACCGCCTTTTGTTGGGGACGAGTAGTCTAGGGGCAAGTTGTCCGTCTCACAGTCGAAAGGTTGAGGGTTCAGGTCTCACCTGTCGCTACTCTTCGCCCGTGACCAATCGGCGTGAGAGATTGGCGACGCTATATACTTAGCGGTCAACGTGTCGTAAAACCAACAATCACCATCATCATTACTGTTTCGTTTGTACTGCACCCGGAGCGTTGGGCAGGTCACCTCGCGCAAGATCAAACGACAAAACATGACCTGGCTGCAGTGTGATCGGACGAGCAGACAGAACGATGGCGTGACTGTGGCCACTATATATAGTCAGTCCACTGAACCGGAGCATGAGGTAACAATTTGCGTTTGAATTTCAAACAGGCCGAATAGCAGCTGTATTTTGTTCGAGAGCCTAGTTACCGGAACTTCACTTCGCCTACAAATCGTGTTGCCATGCTGTGTTGCTTACCACCATTTTAATGAACGAATTTATCCCCAAGACAACAATTCTTCTGAAATTTGCATCTTGGTTGCCTGACGAAGTGAAGTGAATTGTCAGCGCGTGGTTTGAGCTCAGAATGAGAATTTCCTGAATAAAATTAGCAAATGGTATGAACCAAAGCATGCGGCTGGTATCCTCGGCAGTTATGTGTACACATGTCAGTGGATGGTGGCCGGTGGGTTCAGAACTTAAGATCTGCTTCGGTTCTGCACACTTTTGAGGGGAAAATGCCCCCTCGATGTTGGCTTCCCCAAATAATTTTAACTATTAACACGGGACCCTAGGGAATGTGCCCAAATTCCATTTCGACTTGCTAATTGCCTTCATGTATTGCCCCCTCCCCTTATAATAAAAAATAAACACCCGCGTCTGGCACCATTGCATTGTAGGTACGTTTAGGTACGGATGCCTGACTCAAGCGGCAGCGACGGCAGCAAACATCTGTGGAGCCACCAGCTCTTTGGAGGCACCCCATACCCACACTTGCCCGGAGTGCGCTCTCTTATAACATCAGATTAGTGCTCCACACGACAGCCCCTGCACCGCCTTTTTCAACTCATCAACCACTGCTGAGCTCTCCCAATAAGTTACTTCAAGCTGAGATGATGAACATGATGAGTGGTGGCCTGCTTATCAATGCTCGAGACCCGCGGACTTTCTGCTATTTTCTGCTCAGTTCGACTGCTCGGTGACGCAATTTGCCGTTTCTGCGCACGTTGCTACAGAATCCCTAGTTGTACCTAATCCCTGGCGGTACAGAATCCTTGGCGGGTGGGCGAGCTACCCAAGACGCCGCCGGCGCGCCATAGACCGTGATCAGTGGTGGAGAGGGTAGAGATTGTCCATACCAGATCTGAACATTTATATGCTCGGTTAGGTTTCAGCTAGTTGCCATAGCTTGAATACACGTCAAGAAGTTATACGTTCCTTCGTTTTTTTCCTTGCCCGTGGAAGGCGCAGTGTGCATTAAAGAGCGTCGTCAATTTTTCATCTCGTACGCTAGCATCACGTGGAAACTGCAGTCACTTTTTCCGGTTGGGAGCCGTTGTACTTTATGGTTAACATAAATACTTGCCACAACGAAGGCCAATGTGAATGTGGTCCGAAGAAAATCAATGCTGAGAATGCAAGGCATATGCTGGCCTCGAATTTATGTTCGATGCCAAGCTGAAAAACTGAAATGAATTGAAGTGTAATTGGCATAATTGGCGTCAATCAATATCAAATTGACCAGTTCAGCATTTCGATAGCCGAACCCCACATTCGTCCACAAATCGGAGTGATATTGGCAGCGGAATGATTCAATGAACTTTTACATCGGTTTCTGAACGCAATACATTGCCAATAAATATCGCCACCGTTTGACCAACGTCACTGCGTCATTTTCCGCTCGGCCGTCTGGCTCCGGCCGTCGATCGATTACGTGACCAGCCTGCAGTTTTGAAAGGTCGTCGAGGCGAAAGTCACCGATCAGTTTTGGCATTCCAAACGTCAAACGTGCCGCGGCGCGCGCTTTTTACGGTTGTCCACCTGCGCGAGGTTTTAGTCTGCGTCTGCGGTGTGGGAACGCACTCATGGCAGCACCGAACTCAGAACATGACGGTTTTCGTATGATAAAGGCATGGTGGCTTTCGTATGGTCAGCACATGATGCTGTTTGTATGATCAGAACATGATCATATTCGTATGATCAAAGCGTGATCATATTCGTATGGTCAGAGCTTGATCGTATTCGTATGGTCAGAGCTTCATCGTATTCGTATGATAGAAGCATAATCATATTCGTATGATCAGAACATGATCGTGTTCGTATGATCAGAACATAGCGGTGTTCGTTTGAGCTTGCCAGGCCCTCATGTGCCTATTTCATATCCTATTTGTGGGGTGGTGCTATCACTTCTAAGTTTAGGGTATCTCTTTGAACTTCTGGGTTACAGGGGAACAGTCAAGGCACACACTTGCAGAACTAAGACTTTTAAAGAAGAAATGTATGCCAAATTCCTGCTGAGGTGGCTTGATGGTCCAAGTTGCCAGCCAAGTAACCGAAAATGCTTAGGTCTTGTTTACGTTTTCCTCCCTAGCCTTCATGGAAGTTGTCTGAGTCGCGTCTTGCTTTGTTAGGTTATTCTTTTCTGTATGATTTTGTTTGTTAATTATCTGCTATGAACGCAATTATTCTAGTCCAAGCCCCAATAAATCCAGTTCGCATCGGCGACTGAATTTTGTGACGAATGGCATGACATTGACAAATGCGATCGAACTTGCAACGATCACCTGCATCTACATTCCCAGGTATAACCGTACAGCAGGTGAAACTGTATTCCCAGGCATAAGCCGTTTTGAAGTCGTATTCCCGTATAAGCCGTTTGACGTAGTTTGCATTTGCGTGCAAATATTTTCAATTTTCATCATTATTCGCCTTTGCTCACGGGCGGGGAATTTCAGTCAGTAGATCAGCTGCATGCCAAATTCAGGTCAACTTGAGTTCAGATGCGTGCAAATGAATCAGATGTTCAGCTATTTTCCATTGTATTGCCGTGAAAACAATCAAATTTGGACGACAGGGCACCAGAATCTTTGCATGACCGCAGGTCACGTGAAGTAGTCACAGACAAGCATTTCTGAGGCAGAATCACCTCTGTTGGGTTTTATCAATTACTGAAAGACTTGTGATCCCGCCAACTTCTAAAGTGGAGCCAAATGTCACAAAAGCTTGGTCGCTCATGTCGCTGTAGTAATACAGGGGAAATACGACTTTAGCCATTTATTCCTGTAGCTCATAACACGTGTCGTTCTCAACTGAATACTAGCGAGCAGCAGGGACCTGTCTGGGGGGGGGTCCCCGCCTGGGGACCCTGGCGGAGAATGGAGGAAATGCATGTGTGGTGCCCCTCCAGCGTGCCTGAACGTACCCCCTAATATTATCAGACAATGTGCCACTCCGATTAGAAAAACACTCTTCAGGATGTTCGAGTGCACCCCTGCTGTTGAATTGTTCGCCCGACAGCACCGCTCTGAGTGCAAAATCCGTAATATTACCTCCCCTGGCGGAACCTCGGAACCATCAGTGGCTTGAAGGTGTATGCGCGTTGGCGGCCTGGAAGCTCTTTGGCGGTAAATTCAAATGAACGACTATTTCCGCTCAATTCAAATCGACATCGATGGGGATGATTATCAAAATGCATATCACCCCAGAGTATATCTAAATATATCAAATATGTTCGGCTCAATCGCTTCGTTATCTCTAAACCAACTCACAAAGTACTCATGAAACAGCCACTCTTATTAAGTTTTCTAATTGTGTGAAAACAAAATGCATTTTATATTTCGGTGCAACGACATTCGACAAAGCGTTGATATTAGACACGTTTACCTATGTAAGCTTCATTTTACCACTCTCACATAAATTAGTTGGGGGAAACAAGCATGTCAAGAAGTTATCCCAGCTTGAACTTGGAAGCGTCGTCGTCGCAAGAGTCACGCGACGATCACTACACTGCATTCCGTCTGTATTCCCATTGATAATCACTGGTCTGCGTGATTTATAAGGTCAAGGGTGTCTTAGCTGTTTTTAGGTCAGTTTTTCATGCTGATTCCGAAAATGGCATCCGTTTTGCTTGATTAGCTCGATTAATAAAAAAAAATGTTATTTCACTCATATGAACCAAAACATTGCTCTGACCGGTTTACTAGTGAATCCGACAGAAGCATAAATAAAGGTTTAAACTACAAACAGATGGACCATAAGTGTATTCAGAGCGCATCCCAACAGTACACACTACTGCGGAATAAATGGCCTTTTCAGGGAATTCCGACTGTGTTGAGCAGATGGGACAACCCTCTTCAGGCACCAACAACAGCCCGCCAGAAAGTTCACATCCCACCGACCTTAGTAGCGTTCTTCCATCACTCGTATGTTTTTGTGGAAGCGTTCTCCCTGCTCTCCACTGTAATCTCCGCATTTATCTTGGAAATAATATAGATGGGACCTAAAGAAGTGCATTTTTACCGACATTCGAGCACCAAGCTGCTGAAAACTGTCCATCAACTCATCGACGACCAACACGTATTCCGCACTTCTGTGATTACCCAGGAAATTGGTGATGATTGACTTCAAGGCCAGCCATGCAGAAAGCTCAGACTGTTCCAGACATTCTTCGAATCGAGTATCCTTCATGAGCTCCCTTATCTGAGGACCGTCGAATGCACCAGCCTTCAGCTCCTCTCTGCGCACATGAGGAAATTTCTGCCCCCAAAATGCAAATCCTCGTCCTTCTTTATCCAGAGCTTCCACAAAATGTTTCATCAAACCGAGTTTGATATGGAGTGGTGGAAGTAGGATTTTCTGTGGTTCAACCAGGGGGCGTGACTGCACGTTGTGGGAGCCAAGTTCAAGTGCATGCCTGTATGGCCAGTCGCGTTGTACATAGTGCTGTTTGTCAGCCCGACTGTCCCAGAGGCATAGATATTTCGTGTAGCCGCCCTGCAGCCCAAGGACGAGACATACTACCTTGAGGTCACCACAGATCAGCCAACCATGCTCTTTGTAGTTCAAAGCAGACAACAAAAGTTCCGTGGTGTTATGCGTTTCCCTCAGTTGCACGGAGTGTCCAGCAGGAATCGACGCGAACTTATTGCCGTTGTTCAGAAGAACTGCCTTCAGGCCCCTGCTCGAGGAGTCTATGAACAGCCTCCATTCTGCCGGGTTGTACTCTGTACCCATTGCTTCTACTAGGCCCGCGATGTTGTTGCAGTAGACTAGAGAATGTTCTTCGTCGAAGGTAAAGTATTCTGAATTCTTTTTCGCGATTCCGATACCAAAATAATGTCGTTTCAGGCGCCAGCAAACGTTTCTCGCGGAGCCGTGAACTCAGCAGCTGAGCAGATTCCTTGGACAAGTTCAGGTCCCTCGTTAGGTCATTGAGCTCAGCTTGGTTCAACGGTACCGGTCGATCGTTCTCGGTCGGTTCATATGCACCAGACGCGTCTGCGTCCATTTCATCCCCTCTAGAGTCGGACGATGACTCGATGTCGACATCGGGTTCAGGGATGGGGACATCTGGACCATGAGGGACTGGCTTGATGGCTGATGGCACATCCGGATATTTTGCATGCTTCTGTTTCTTTAGATTTACTCCTTTCGGATCTGTCATACAAAAAAATATCACTTATCTCCGCTACTGATATATCATCTGCAGTATGCATACTGATACATCAGTGTGTGAGTTGTTATCTTTAACGTAGTGTGAAAACTTAGCTAATCGAGAAAAATGGTTAGGATTTTCGGATTCATCACACGAAAGTTGTATTAGAACAGCTGAGAAACTTCCGACCTTTTGAAGAAGAAAAAGTTTTGAAACGCAGGCCAGGGTAATGATAGGAATCTTTCAGGCATTTTAGACAGGGTGATTGCAAAAGCCAGCGGTCAACTCACGTGCAAGATACTTTTGGGCACTCCTGACCTTGTTTGCTATTGCATTGCAAAAGCAGCGTTACTGGACGCTGCTTGCTGCAAAAGGCACGGGTGCGCTTGGGAAGGACCATTACCGTTCCGCAGGGACGAGTGGTCTAGGAGTAAGTTGCTCGTCCCACAATCGAAAGGTTGTGGGCTCGAGTCTCACCTGTCGCTACTCTTCGCCCGCGACTAATTGGCGTGAAACATTCGCGACACTTCATGACTCAACGGTCGATGTGTCGTAAAATAGATAACCAACCAATCACCGTTCCGCAGTTCCTCTTCTGATAGCCGACACCTTCCGGGTACATGTTTTCGTCGGTGTCGTTGGGTGGACAAATGCCATGACCTTCCTTCAGCGGAAGCGATATCGAAGTCGCAAGGCCAGATCGATGCGTCTGCGGAACTACGGCCCCGACGGTACGTTTCACGGTAGTATGTTTGAGAAACAATGCTCCCAGCCTTTTGGCTGGGTTTCGACGGCGATGGTGCTGAAAGGTCTGGACCAACATTTTGGAAGATATGAGAACTTATGGGACATAACGTGGGTGGTAAGTACAATAAGTGGTACTATACGGGCCAAAACGAGTTGAAACTTAGCCCCTCAACGAGCTCGCAAAGCTGAACAGTACCTCCAAATTACGCCAATATACCAAACATGCATTCGCTCCGACCTTGGAGGTTATGATTGGAAGCATACCTCATACGATTCCGTATTACATTTAGGGAATAGTAGGCGACGGGAGCTGGGTCGGCATTAGGGATCGACGAATGGTAAATCTGACCACAACTAGCACACACAATTATCTTACGGATCAATACTGGGAACTTCGATGTCCAATTTGCTCCCTGGACTCTTCAGCGTTATGTAAGAAAATTATGCCACTCCTGCAATATCATTCAAATAGAAGACAAGCTTAGGGCCCCAGGATGCATTACTTCACAATGCAATGCTTGAGATGAAATTTGGAAATTGTCGCCATTGAACTGGAGTACGCGTTGCATTTCAACTGTCCGCGTTACATATCATGTCCATTGTACAGGTGTTAAATTATGATGCAAAGGTGAATACTGACAATCTTCGAATAGAACACGGTGAGTTGCTGACTGAAGAAACCGCGCACGCATCTTTGACATTTAAGATATTGATCCCGACTTTGATGACTGGAAACCCTGTCCTCCTGTCCCCTATTCAAAATTCTGCCGTTGAACTGGAATTCATGGATCGGGTGGCGGCGCCAGGGTTCACGCAACAAGCTCTGCTTAGCAGTAGGTCCCTGGTTCATAAAGCCACCCCAGCAAGAACTGGGATTAAATTTATATAACTTTAATCCCAGAAATTTAATAAAAATTTAACCTACATTGTTGAAAGTTATTTGCTCGGACGTAGACACCTGCACGAGATAGTGAGCACGTGCACGGTGCACTGCGAAACGTGTGCATGGCGGTCGTGGATGACGCGCACAGCCCTCCCCATGACACCCCGCTTGTTGGGCACAATGGACGTCGGCAACTGATCTAACACCGGGGAAACCTCGTTATTCACGCACCGACTGTGGGTATGCTTTGCGAACGTGTTCACGACATCGTGCAGGGGTGTGCGTCCAAGCGGTTCAACAGCCGTACCTGCCACGTGTGTCAAAATCATGCTCCGATATGGCTGGGTCGATCTGCATGCAACCTTCACCGATCGATTCACCGCATGCGATCTCAGATCTCAGATCACTCGGCGCTTTGGATATTTAAGCCTGAATCGAAGTCTAACAAATGTAAATTGTTCAATTCCGAAATTTTGCCATTCGGGCCAAAACCACGCTCCGAGACGTCCGGGCTGATGTGCACGAAGTTTCTAACAATCGAGTCAACGTACGCGATTTCATCGGCGCTTTTGAATGTCTAAGCTCGCATCGGTGTCATGCACTATTCATCCCGCCAATTCTTGGATTCCCCTATTGCAACCAAAGCCATGTTCCAAGATGGCCGGCGAATTTGCTTGACAGCGTCAGTAGTCGGTTCATCGTATGTAACTTCGTCCGCGGAGTTTTCATGCAAATCGGCCGCTCGGCTATCTCGGAGCATGGTTTTGACTGCAAATAGGCGAATCTGGGAATCCATCGGTGTGGGGTTGGCAGACATCGTTTCCGGATTAGATATTCAAAAGCGCCGGTGAAACCGCACGCGCTGAATCGATTGGTGAATGTTTCATGCAGATCGGCCCGGCAGGAAGAACAGCGGACAGATCAATAAGAGCAGACCCTTTCGAAGCTTCCCCCGATTCTTCCACAACGCATCATATCGCATGCAAAGTAGGGTGAACGGTGAACACGACTTTTGCTGTCCAAGTGTATTTTAATGTCTCATAAACGCCACCCATTGAATTCCTACCAGATCACCTTGTTCGAAGATGGTTGACAATTTTGTTAGCAATAAACGGGGTCCGATGTTCTTCAGAGTGCTGGCTGTCATTGGCGGTAGATCGCTGGTAGAATGAATGCTGAATTCTTATTGGTGCTAATAAAACTTTCAGTGACACTGTAACAGGCCTTAAAAGTTCGGAAAGGAACCACGAATACAATTTTGTTTTTCAATACCGAGCAACGGTGCATATGAAACATACTTGTGCCTTGTTGTATTAAGCCGGTGCTGACCAGAATATTTCCTGCAGCATTAGGAAGCAGAACCAACCACTATAAGAGTTGTTGGATCCAGGCAATGAACCATCCGGACACAGCCAAGCTTTTCAAATTTCTGGAGCTGATGTCTTGAATCTTTCAATCATCTCAGGTGTTTCTGTGTCCATAGTCATCCATACCTGTGTCCATAGTCACTCACGCTTGTGTCCATAATCACCCAACCACACTCATATTGTTTATGCTCGAGCAAGTTTGCAAGTGTACTTTCATTTTACCTAGTTGTAAAATTGGTGGCCTTCCTTTAGCAGCGAATTAACTTTGAACCTATATTAGGCTCCTAGGCAAAAGTGATGCAGCGACCTGACCTGTGTCCAGAAAATTGTTCCTTTCAGGAATCCCAAGCTTTAACCGTTAGTGGAGAGGGAGCAGCATGCAGGTTGGGTCCACCTTCCAGGTTCAAAGGAAGGGGGCCTGGCCTGAACGACTACGCTGGATTCGTCAATGCAACGGTGTAAAACTATTGCAAGAAAAGTGCAAAAGAAAAGAAAAACAAGAGAATGAAAAGAAAGAAGAAGGAAGAAGAGGACAAAAACTACTACAATCCCCCCTCCCCCAGTTTCAGCGGGTCATTGTGTCCGACATTGGTTAAGAAAAAATATGGGAGTAGCCATTGAAGGCTGATATGTCATTCTTCGAATACAACAGAATATCCTTTTCTCTTCACGTTTATTAAATAATTTTTATTATTATTAAAGAATCTCTTCACGAGATTCTTTAATAAAACGTTCACGCCACACATTTTAATCCAATTATCGTTTCAGCGCACATCAGACACTACCTTTATTTCACAAAAAGGCAGCATCGCTTTTTAGTTCACGATTGGCGGCAATATTTGGTGCACCAAGCTCGGGACGCAGTAACGATTTTGGGACAGGAGGTAGTTACGGGTTGCTCGGGCAAGAGTCCCTTCGGTAGTGGGAAAGTCCATCAATTTATAATTCCGCACAGCTTCCTCATTTTATTTGTTGGAGTTCCTACAGAAGTGATGCAATTTTCCGACTAGTTTCGAAGCAAGTGGCCGCCTTTCATTCACCGACCTTGAAGTCGTGGACTGAAGATCATATCCACTAATCAGTATTCGCTGTAGGATTTGTGGGGTCCTTGGTTGGAGAGTGCGTCAGTGCAAGGAGTGCAGCACATGACAGTTTATCACCGACATCAGACTCTTCTTTCTTAAAGAAAGGAGTATGCGAGATGTTAATGCAAGGAGTAGGTTTATGTGGAAATGATGTTGTTTATATTGTTGATTTGTGGTTTATCTATGCTATATTTCTTGTTTATTTCTCCTATATTTAAAGTTTATTTGTCGTATATTTGTTGTTTATTTACCGTTTATTTGTTGTCTATTTATCGGTCATTTGTTGTCTATATGCTGTTTTGTTTGTTGCTTGCGTGCTCGGTGTTTTACCTATGCATTGCTGTTTTGTTGCTTCCATTTTTGCTCATGTTTTTGAAGTGTGATCCTAATCTGACTGTAATCTGACTGAAGCCAAATATTGATCCATTTTGTGGAATTCGTTTGCTAAATTCGCATTTACAACATGCATTAACACTTGTTTTATGAGGATTGTTCAGCCGAACTCCTTTCACGATAATCCGAAATAAGATTCCGGGACATTTCGCAATTAACGCATCTCTTTTGCGATTGAGGAAATTATCGCATAGGCGGAGCTACATTCAGTTGACACATGCGAGTATCACGTGATCAGGTCAAGCGGCAAACACATCCATCATTTTATGGGGTGATGTCAGCACTACCGGATGGACTTTGTAGTATTTGGATCGTTCTTGCAATGAACATAAACATTCTGGCTGGGCTTGAATTCCGGCTGAAATCTCGATCGTGTAGAACACGATTTTAAAGCTATCAGCAGCGTTTGGAGATTGCCCAACGTCATCCAAGGTAATTGTTAGTTCATTGAACTCGGTCATTAAATGCCCCGTATAACGCTCAATGTTTTCATGAGTGTTTATTGAGCTGTGGATTCATGCAAAACAGTTAGTTCATGCGCCGTATTGGATTCCTCAGCTGTCAGCTGATATGCAAACTGTCCGTCATCGGACATGTCACAAGGTGCAGCGCTATAAATTACGGCTTGGAAAGCATGCGCTTGCCCTGACCTGCATGGTCAGATCTACGACACACAGTTCGGAGAGTAAGCGTTGAATAATAAAATGGAAGGCCGTTCGGATGACAAAAATTGATATGGAGTTGTACAGTCATGAAGTGTTGGGGATTAATAGCAGCGGCACTGCCCCATGTGAATCGATCCTATCAGAAGAGGATGGTATAATACAAGGGAAAGGTGATCAGACGCTCTGGTCAACGCTATATTCCAAGTCCTAAAGAAAATATCAACCCCAACACAGCCGTTTCAACCGCCCCCATTGGTCATGATGTTCGGTTCTGCTCTGGTCTGTTGTTCTGGCGTGGTACCTGAGAAAGCATTTTGTGAGGTCTCCAGAGAAATATTTCAGCCTTAGATTATGCCCATTCGTAACTATGCTAGTCCTGTATTAAAGCTAGAGTGAAGAGTCGTCGCATCTGATGTATATCCGAACAAATGTATTCCATGAGGTGCCAGTCTCTCTGGGACACCCAATACCTGTGAATGGATTAAGATGGAAAATATTCAGATCCTATGCCACTATCTATTTTCCCCGAAAGAGTTTTCCTTTACGAAATTTGACATTTTATTAATATTGTCGTTTACTCTCATACGCATCTTTTCCGGATATCCGGATATTTGTCTTGTCCGTTGCGAACCTTTTTGCTTTGAATGCTTTTTTCCTGGTCCGTAATATTACCGCGTACAAACTAATCAGGTGCACAACTTGGATATCGAGGATCATGTGCTCCACGTTAGCTTTTATCAGACGTATTTTACATTATCTCAATTTTATATCTATGCTTACATTGCGGACAATCTACGGCACTCAGTTATTTTGTCTTTGCGGAGTGATGTGATGTAAAAAAACATTCCCAACAAATTATTCGCACTCTTGTTGCCTTGTTTACTTTTTTTGTTGCCTTGTTACCCTTAGCTCTGGTTTTAGTTTTATACCGTGCTTTAGGAGGATCGGGATTTCACCGTTGAATGAGCACATGTCCTTATCACCACTTCATCGGAATCCGAGATCCCTGCAGCTCCTCCAGTCACCGACAGCCACCCACTCCACCCCCAGCACCACCACTTGGCGTCCCGCGTCTCCGTTTGTCTCGACGAGCCGACGTGCCTCGGCGAACCCGTGTTTTCTTGAACTCGCGACCCCGTGAACCGACGGCGGAGTTTTGTTTGAACTGCACTCGCCGCGAAACACGAACTGGCCGCGCTTCATCCGCTGGCAAGTCTCCCCTGAGCACAACCGGCCGCTTCTGCGGTCGGCTGGCGAGCCGCCCCGGACCACCCGGCTTCACACGTGGCGCGGCAGGTCACGCGGCCGAGCCGCCCCGGACCACCCGGCTTCACACACGTGGCGCGGCGGGTCACGCGGCCCAGCAGCCCCGTGCGGAAACGCCGGCGGCCGGCGGCGCGTCAAACGGCGGGCATTCCGAGCCGGCCGGAGGTCCGCAGGTCCGCCGGCACCTCGCGCTCGTCACGTGCCACACGTGCCCGCCGGCCTCGTGTTGACGCCCACCTGTTTATGTAACGGCCGTCTGGCGCCTCGCGCCATACCCGGCGTCTGGGCGGGCAGGGGCGGGGGCGGGGGCCGCAGACGGGGCGCCGTCTGCGGTGGCGCTGCGCCCGCGCTGGCGCTGGTGGTGTCTCGGTGTTGGTGCCGGTTCGGTTGTGGTGCTCGCCCGGCTGTGGTGCTGCCTCGGCTGTGGCGGTGTCTTGTCTTGGCACATGTGACACGTGTGTCGTGACATATCTCGGCTGTGACAGTGTCTTGTCTTGTCACATGTGACACGTGTGTCGTGACACATATCGGCTGTGGTGTCAAGACAGTGGTGCGGTGAGTCTGTACCACTGTCTTGACAGTGGTGCAGACTCAGCGGGTGTACTATCGTGACTGCGCTGCGGTCCCCGTTGTGATATGAGCTCTTCTGGTCCCGGGATTTATTGCCCACCATGACGCTGGCTGTCACGTTGATGCTTATTGTGAAGATAACTCGCGTTGGGAGAAAAATAGCGTTCGGGAATGGGAGCCGAGCTGAGGGTTCTTCGTGCGGCGATTTTTGATCGGCAAACGGTCGACCGGACACCGTGCCCTCACGTCTCCCAGACAACGGGATATTTTTATCGCACTCCAACTTGTGTTCTAGATCGCGTAGAATGTCGCGGCTTACACTGGCGCGTAGCGCTGTCCTTGATCTACTCAGTGAAGCAAAACATTGTGTTTTATCTTTACCGTTGACATGACAGGTCGGGTCAAACAGTTCGAAAGCTGTGTGTCGCCGACTAGCAGGTATATTTTGTCTTTTCTGGACTTCTAGCCGCTAACCAAATTATATTTTCCGATACTACTTGACACAAATGACTGGTTGAGTTCGGGGCGGGGATGGCCGAGTGGTTAAGGTGTTAGGCTCTGGGTACCAAAGGTCCCGGGTTAGACACCGTTACCGATCGGGTTATTTTCCAATCCCGCGGCCCACCGGCGAAACAGTGTGGGCGCGCGGATAGACGTGAATGTGCATAAAGTGCGTCGCGAAGCACCCAATAAACAGACTAGTTGAGTTCTGGAGAAGACCATGTTATTATAGGAAGGTAAATTTCAGTGCGGAGGTTTCGAGTGGGTGGCGGCATAGTTTTCCCTGTGTTTGACGTAATTGTACCGAAGCCCCAAACGACGGACAATAATGCAACAAAGTATATGCAAGGGGACGTGCAAAGATGCGCTGCAACACATGGTGCCCATGTACTTGATGCAAAGTCACTTAGTAATAATTTACCGCGCATTGTTACCCACCGCCAGGTGTACACTTTTCACACCATACATATATATATATATATATATATATATATATATATATATATATATATATATATATATATATATATATATATATATATATATATACATATATATATATATATATATATATATATATATATATATATATATATATATACATACATATACATATATATGTATTTATGTATTTATGCATATTATTAATATACTTCAGCATGCCAGATTTGCAGAGATATTGACTCTAGGATGACCTATGTTATGTTCCTATAATTTGGCACTATGGCCAGATCAGGTGGGCGCGGTTGGTGTGTAATGGTTTCAATCCCGTGGCTCTTCATAAATGCCTGGGGAGTGTGGGTCGTGGCGTTGTCATGGTGAAGTCTGAACCGGTGGTCTCGCTTGGTTGGCCGTTACATGCTGATGGCCCTCCGCATTTTTATCGGCAGCTGACTGTATCTAGCTCAGCCGGTGGTTCTGCTTCTTGACAGGAAGTCAATGCACACGATGCCCTCTTCGTTGAAGAACACCGTGCACATGATCTTCCCGCTCGTGCACCTAATTTCCATCGGGTAGCCTTAAGGTGCTTTCGCTTATCCTCTTGCACTGCTTGCTATTCGTTCTTCTTAGCTGGTCGTACAAGTTGATCCACATCTCGTCAACAGTAACTACGGAGTCTAAAAGTTATCCCTCGAAATCGTAACCTCGAACTCGTTTCCGTCGAAATCTCTGAACAGCTCTTGCGCAGCCTACAGTCGCGCCCTCTTTTGCTCCTCGGTGAGATTACGGGGTATCCGTCGACAGCAACTTGGACATGCCCCAATTCGTTGGGCACCCTTCTCACTGCTGCTTTGGCCAAACGAGCGTGAAACTCCTGGCTTCCAAAGCCATGCCTCCAACCTGGCGCTCTGTGAGCGCAGTGTACGCGCAGTGCGCGCGCTCCTGGAAGCGCCTGGATGAGGACTGTCTAAGGAAATTGTTTGCCCAGGGCTGAGGCGGCGAAACCAATGGCAAATAGTCGGTAGGGACGCAACACCACCAGCATAGACTTTGGTCAGGAACCGACGCACCTTAAGGGGGTTTCACCAGCGAGACAGTGCGCGAATGGCTTCACGCTGAAATGATCTTTCCACGCATTTTCAGCAACAGACTTGCGCCGTTCCACTCAGTGACCAAGGAAAGACATACAAGGAAAACATCCTGAGGTCATCATCCTAAGGTCATGCTGAGGCCATCCAGTGGTATCTTCCAATTCCAAATCAAAGCACATTTCAAATTGAATGTGCTTTCAATTGATGTGCAATGTGTATGCGTGACGCGCCTGCGGCACGTGCGTGGTATGTTAGCATGTCGTGCATGAAAGGACTGCCTTGCTTTTGGATGCGTCACATCAAAATGCTTTTATGTACTTGGTGTACTTGGCTCTGGTACTTGGTAGCTGTATTAAAAAAAAATCCGCGATGGCATTATGAGCTTCGAATCACGATTCTTCTTATATCATTGGCCTTCCCCGTTCCGGCATTACATGTTAGAGCAGGGCTTTTCCAAGCGGACGGTAGGGCAGCGTCCCCAGCTCCCAAAAGGGGACACTGCCCAAGGCACCGAATATTAGCTTGATATCGTCGGATGCGTGGGTCCGAGT
Organism: Imbricaverruca yamaguchii; assembly: GCA_034440575.1. Classification (NCBI taxonomy): domain Eukaryota; kingdom Metazoa; phylum Arthropoda; class Thecostraca; family Neoverrucidae; genus Imbricaverruca; species Imbricaverruca yamaguchii. Next base: position 2,121,391 of record JAOTOL010001620.1, read on the forward strand.
TACGATTTCTAGAACGGAAGCGCGTGTGTTCGAGTCTCTGAGCGTTTTCGTATTTCGGCTGCGACTCGGAGGCCACACCGACTGGCCACGAGCCCGGCAGTGGCGAAAATGTGCCCGAGCGGTCACCATGTCGGATCATTGAGAGCATTTACTCGCCGTTGAATTATTTATTCGAATTAAGATTCGCCCGGGAGGCGGTGGTCCAGAGTCTGCTCAACAGCCCTCGCGTTTCAGACCACGATCCTGTTGAATGACACCGGCATCCATTCAGATAGATTAACGCTCTAAAAGAGGAGACCGAACCAGAGCAACGGTGCTAATATTAGTGCCGGCGAAACGGCTTCCCCGCGTGCGATTTGAAATTCAATGTGATGGAAATGTCTCCATGCCGCCTGCAACACGGTGCAACACGGTGCCAGCGGCCTCGCGGACGACCTCCCAGCTGCGGCGGGGCCACGGGGTGCCGGTGCTGCAATGTTGCATAATTGCACCGGTGCAGCGCGAGACGCTCTCGACGAGTGCACTACCCCCACCGAAGGTCGCGCTCGTCACCGCTGTCTTGGAACGCTTGAAAATCGTCCGAACACACCACGCGACAATGCTTCTGAATGGGGGGGAGGGGCATCGGCACCTTCCTGGAGCCACAGCCGAAGCACCTGCCGATCGGCCGGGTTACCCGCTTTCGCCATTCAGCTCGGACTCGGAAGATTCCGCGCGGCGCGTGGTCGCCAGCAAAACAAAAATACGCCGCCTCGCCCGCGGCTGTGTGAATCATCGCGGAACGGCCTGTGGAGCGGCGCCAGAGGGTGTCGTGCGCCACGCCGGCCGGCGCCAGCCCGTCACCGCCGCCCGAGAGCGCCCCTGTCCGCTCCCGCGGCCGCCGCCGCCGACAGCCGCTGACGTCATTGTGACGTCACGCTCGTGCTGGCTCGTCGCTGGAATGTCTGGCTGGGCGCGTGCCGCGTGCTGGTGTCACGCCACCAGACACGTCATAACGTCGTAATGTGTTCAGACGTAATGTGTGCTGTGGCATAAAGCATAAAGCCTGTCATGGGAAGATGTTGTAAGCCTTAGTAAGGACAACATCCTAACCAGTACTACAATATAAACACCAAAGAATCTATCCACCAACATCCTGCACATCTTCGTGTGGTTATCTACCTACTTATCTAGCCATGTATACATATAAAGTAAGAATCTCAATTGATAAATATATTATCTGTTTGAATCTATGGATTAGCAAAATTCGGTGCCAGTTTTGTCGGCATATATACGCTGGCGAGACAAATTAGGTACATTTGACCCGAAGTCTAATTTCTCATATTTCATTTCGTGAGTGCGAAAACCACTGTCGTCGACGCATAGTGCGTTTTGGTCGCACGGCTCGCACCTCTCGGCTCGCACCGAGGTGACCGTACCGCGTACCGTACCCGTACCACGTACCGTACCCGTACCGCGTACCGTACCCGTACCGCGTACCGAACCCGTACCGCGTACCGTACCCGTACCGCGTACCGTACCCGCACCGCCAGGTTGGTGCCCTCGCGCCGACGAGGTCGCGTCGGCCTCGCCCCGGTTACCGATCTGGTGCGCCACGTGATGACAGCGAGGCCCCCGCTGGGCAGTAAGGTGCCGCCTGACATCGATGTCGGTTGGCGGCCGTGTCATGCGACACCGTCTGCCGCCGGTGTCGCATGACACGATGGGTGACGGCGGTGCTCGGGTCGGTGGACCCGACTCCACCCGAGACGAACGGTGCCGGTCGTCACGAGTGGGGTCGGGTCCGTAGTGTGTCTGGCGTAGTGTGCTGGAGGACCTCCCACATCCCCTCGAGTGGGGTCGGGTCCGTAGTGTGTCTGGCGTAGTGTGTTGAAGGACCTCCGCCATCCCCTCGAGAGGGGTCGGGTCCGTAGTGTGTCTGGCGTAGTGTGCTGAAGGACCTCCCACATCCCCTCGAGTGGGGTCGGGTCCGTAGTGTGTCTGGCGTAGTGTGTTGAAGGACCTCCACCATCCCCTCGAGTGGGGTCGGGTCCGTAGTGTGTCTGGCGTAGTATGCTGAAGGACCTCCACCATCCCCTCGAGTGGGGCCGGGTCCGTAGTGTGTCTGGCGTAGTGTGCTAAAGGACCTCCATCATCCCCCCGAGTGGGGCCGGGTCCGTAGTGTGTCTAGCGTAGTGTACTGAAGGACCTCCAGCATCCCCTCCACCATCCCCTCGAGAGGGGTCGGGTCCGTAGTGTGTCTGGCGTAGTGTGTTGAAGGACCTCCACCATCCCCTCGAGAGAGCTCCGGGTGAAGTCGGTGGACTGACATGTCGTCCTGCGGGCCACAACCTCCCGGAAGCGGATCTGGAATCGACGCCGCCCACCACTTCGCGACCTGACCCGGCGACGCTTCATCAACTGGTCTCTCCTGTTCTTCATACAAAGCCCCCAAACTCCCCCGAATCATTGGCGATTTTCCTGGAACCCATCACCGCCGTCGTCGTCCTGCTTCAACACCACATCCTGGTGACGGCTCTGGGTCAGAATCTTCACCATCCCAAACACGCCTGAAGGCACCCGGGTCGGGCTGGCGGGACGTGCCGGTAACGGGGCGCGTTCGCCGACCACAGATGAGGTTCGAACCTGCGGACGTCAGCTGACCGACGACAGTCATCAGCTGATCGGAGAGCGTCATCAGCTGATCGGCGAGCATCATCAGCTGATCGGTCGACTGACAGCAGTCAGCCGCGTCCTCCACCATGTGCGCCGACGTCAGCCGCCTGCTGGTGCTGCTCCTGACCAGTCTGCCGGCCGTGCTGCTCTTCGGCGACTCGACGCACTGCATGACTGACGAGCCAGGTGAGAAGCGGTCGGAAAGGACGTCGTCAGGGATTTTGAATTGGGGGGTGGAGAGCGACAGTCGATTCGGTTGATTTTTTTCCAAGCAAAGCCTTAGGCGCACACTTGTTCACGACTCATGGCTAATTGACCAAATTCGGCGAGTCTTCTCCATGTGTTTTGCGAAAAGAGCAAGTCGGATCAGTGTGGTTGCCAAGGCAAACGAATCGCATTGAATTGACTCGTTGGCCAAAGTGAATCAGATTTAATAATTTCATTGATACGTGTTGACTCATCGATTCATGGACGATTGTTTTAAAAAAATGTCTATCTAGCTCTTTTACCCTGCTATTTCCCACCTATCTTCTTTTTTAGTTAATGTTTCAAGTGCTCGCATATAATTCGAGGTGAATGATGAATGTTGGATTTATGTGCTATGAGCTGGAGTTGGGACTAAAAAGTGAAATATCAGGAACCTGTAGGCTTCAAGGTAGCGAATAATTATCATTGGAAACTACAATATTTCAGAGTTGCTGTGGTTATAGGTATCTACTTTTCCTGGGGCATTGTATTTGCATGGCGGCATCACACCGGTGAAAAAGCATTTGCATTTGTGTACTTTTTATGTTCATGCACATACACATACATACAAGCACACACACACACACACACACACACACACACACAGTCCAATGTACATATGTGTCCAATGTACATGATATAGATAATGGATGTCAAATATAATGTATGTGATTTAATTTGGTTACTTTCAGGAGTTAAACCTCATATACGTTTTACCGCTCACCCATGGGTGTCTGGCTGAAAATTTATAAGGGCCCTTGCCCCCAAGTATTATGTTGACTTGGCCTCCAATCAGATCAATTTGAGCTTGAAATTCTATCGACGGCCACCGCAACCGACTTCGGTCCTTCATTGCCTCCATGTGTTGCAACTCTTCCCCACTATGACCTCTTCCCCACTATGGATTTCGGGGACTGGCGTTCGTTCTTACACCAATGGTTACATTATTGGGAATACGCTAGACTAAAGAGAATACATATCTTATTTCGTATCTTGCATTAATTTAGCTTGGTGTCTTCGAGAGAATCCCTGGTGAGGCCTGTGTACTGGCATATCATCCTGCGTCCTATAAATTCCTGGAAACGGATCTAATATCGACAGAATGCCCGCCCACTACTTCAAGACCAGATCCGGCGAAGCTTCATCAACTGGTATCTCCCATCTATCACACAAAATCCTCCAAATTCCACTGGATCAACGGGCATTTCCCTGCCCCCGCCCCACCTCCACCTTCATCCTGTTCCGACGTGATTTCCTGTTGACGTCCATGAGTGATCACCTTCACCACCACAAACATACACGATGGCACCCTAAAATTAGCATTTCTACCGCCATTAAAAACTCCCTGGTGACACCTCTTAATCAGCACCGCATCCTCCCAGACACAAATTTCCGGAAACGGGCTTGAGTCAACAGCTCTCGAGACAGATTTCTCGTAATGCCGATGAATTGGTTCTTAATTGGCATCTCCATCACCGCCCCCACCCCCCATCTCGGAGAGGAATCTCAGACGGCGTCGCTGAATCGACACCCCGCCCTTTGCTTCGGTGCACACGCGACTCGTCGATTTTACAGACAGCCGGCTCATTTGCTGATGTCGGTAAATCTGAATTAGCGTGCGTTGAAGGCCGTCCCGGCAGCAAGGAGTCCACCAGAGTCCAATGCCCTCGGCGTACGATGGACTCTCGTCGATTTTGCCCGGCCCCTGCGCCGTTTGACGCCGTCAGCGCCAGAAGGAGATCCATCACGGATCCGTGACATGTGGATATATCGTGCGAGATGTTGGCTCACGAGGCTTGCGTCGGTGGGGGATGCTCGTATATTTGGCACAGATGTGGATCCATTGCGGGGTGTGCGATGTGTGTGGGATCACGAGGCTTGCGTCGGTGGGGGATGCTCGTATATTTGGTACAGATGTGGATCCATTGCGGGGTGTGCGATGTGTGGGATCACGAGGCTTGTGTCCCTGGTGGATGCTCGTATGCACGACCAATAATCTACCGAACACCCCGTCGAGTCTGTCACGAACGTACAGAGTATTTTTAGTTCACTCGACCGGTGCTCGTTATCATTGAGCTTTTGCTTCCTTTTATCGGGCTCATGCTACAAGACAGCTATTTATATCATTCGATCGGCGTGTATGCAGAGCTATTGCGGTAAAGTCCAACGCATTAGTGTTTCCAGTGATGCATGGTCGCAGAACCTACGCATGTCTTTGCCTGGAGTGTGGTGCACCACTACGTAAACTGACGCACTGCTAGACTATTCTGGTGCGCCTAAGGCGGGAATCAATATTCGATCTGACACCATTAGCTTTAATTTTCGCCCGGGCTTTATCAAGCTCACACTTATTTGTGTCACGACGACTCCGGTTATAAATGGAATGATCATGCCGGCAATTCCATCAGCGAATGCAAAATATTACCCCACCCACTCCCATCCTGAATTGTGGCTCAAATATGAGGCTGAAAAGGTCAGAATACATCACACCCTGACTGCTTTATATTCATGGAGCAGATATTTCGTCTCGCAACGCAGCAAGAGCAATACCATACCAGTGATGCCAGCAATACCAGTAACTTGATTTATTCACGTTAATTTATTTACGTGAGCCCCAGCCCCAGCTACTTGCTATTTTAATGGTGCTAAGTGCACGATTTCACTTGTTTCGCACCAAGTGGGCAGCGTTTCGGTTGGTTTTTGGTGGTGTTATGCCTTGTTATTATGTTAAATTTTGATCCCAAAACGAGATTGGTAAAACACAACAGATTATATATGCTATGGTGGCTTGGTGCTTGGCTACATATGTTCACAATGTGATAAATGAGCACTGTTGCATATATTTATCGTTGTTTTGATTGCATTCATTTTTTGCAAGTATACTACGAGTTTCATTTTAACAAGTAACCTCCGTTGGCTCTGCGTATAAAATCTTGAAGAAAACTGGCAATCTAGTGAATTTTCTAGTCAGCGAGGTAAACAAGAGCTTGTTTACCTTGCCGACCCTTGAAATCGTCGCCGACCTCAATCCGCCCTTCGCTCCGATGCATATGGCTGACATTGGCTGCAGTCAGCTGGCTACCAGTGGTCACGTTTATGGATCGAGAAGGCAAACACTGCCTTCCCATTAGTGGAAGCAGCGCTATATTCAACAGACATTATTTTTTGCAACGAAGATGATTTCAAATGTAGTTCAAATATAACACTTCCTGAAACAAATTCCTCATCTGCCTGGCAGTCTATTTCCCCACACAAGTGATAGGAATGCAGGAACAAACTTATTGCACCTTGGTTACGTCACTGAGTAAAACAGACTGAACAAAAACAACTAGGTTGCCAGTTATATTCCAGATTATACAAACAGGACCACCGCAGGTCGCATGCCAGGCATGACACTTGTGAATGTCTGAAGTTTTAATGGATGATATTAGAAATGCTACTAAAAAGAACATCTTTGGTGACGAAGACGCTGCATCAGTGGCATTACGATTAAATGGTGGCGAAGGAAGGGAGGGGAACAGAGGACGCGAAGGATATTTCTGATGTCGCGTGGGAATTTCACGCTCCTTTTTAGCGAATGAGGCGATTTATGGACTTCGCCGAGGAAATGTGTCAGAGAGTTGGAACAGTGCCGATTCAGGGAAGTGTCCAGTATTTCAGGACCACGACATTTGTCCAAACGATGGAGTGCCAATCCAGGGGTGTCATCATGAATTGGTCTCGAGCGGACGGTAGCAGTGCCGATTCAAGTCTGCCTCGAGGATTTATGGCACGGAGACTGAGATGTAGGCTGACGCGGATGTCACACAATTTTTCGAAGGTGTTATGGAGGTGCAAGCATATACAGAGGAATATTTTGGGCACTATTACACCACCAAATGATTCGCACAATGTTAAGCTCGATATCGGAATCGTAAAGTGTTGGTGCTCATGGTTCAGAATGGCGTCTGCATGTTTTCGATTATTTAATGCAGTGGAACCCTGTGGCTATGCAATGTCCTGTCTGCTCCTGCAAATATCCCACCGCACTCCTTGGCGCTGTGATCAAGATGTACCGTGGTTTCCTCATGTATGGCCGCTATGTTGATCGCAAACCGCTTAGAACCGACTCTTCGTATATTTATAGCCCATTATCTACGGCAAGACACATTATCCCTGTTGGTTTGCATGCATTGATGCCGATGTGGATAATGTATTTCCCCCACACACTTGGCTCGTTCTGAGCGTGCACCTGTGCGACCGCTCCGGCTAGCACCTGAGGCTAGACACCGGCATCCTCAGCCTATGCAATGGTGACTGGATGTACAGCTTGATCCCGGGGTGTTTGGTGTATAGAGGCGAGCATCATAACAGGCTCGGAAAGGAGACAAGAAGAAGCCAAAAAAAGAAGCCTGAAAAACCAAATTAGACAAGAAGGGGGTGACTGTTCTGCGATTGTCCGTGGATTGAACACCGGTCGGTGTGATTGTCCTCATGACCTGCAGATCGCGTCATTATGCCTCGCGTTCAATGTGTCACAACGCCGGAGGCGGTGACACATTTATCGATGAGTTTTTGGCTGCCCACGCAGAGCTGGTGAGTATTTGCCCGGCCATGGTCGATGACATAAGTAGCGAATGCCGTCGACAACGCGACTTCGCCCGTCATCGCGCAAGATATACCGGGCACGGTGGAAGCGCATTTCAGCCGTGAGGAAGTGGAAGCCGACGCCGCCGTTCCAGTCGGCGAAAAAAGCGAAAGTTGGAAAAGCATGTGTCGGCCGGCCATTCATTCGCGGAACACCCGTCCGTGTTGGGTGTAAACTATGGGCACTGTGCGGCAGTGACTGATGTTGCCACAAATTCGACCTGCGCTGTGACAGGGACCGGCGGCCTCGGCTGCAGGGACTGCCTCTGGAGAGCCATATGGTGCTGGACATGATCAGCGCAGTCGGCAGCACCAGTGCTCACGTGCTGCACCTCGAAGGCATGTTCCCGTCCAGTGCGCTGTCGCCTGAACCGGAGAGGCGTGGTCTGCTGACTGAACTGAAGAGGCGTGGTCTGCTGACTGAGCTGAGGAGGCGTGGTCTGTGGGCCACCGACACTGCTCGGGAGGACCTGTTGGGCAGTGGCGTGGCTAGGATTTTGTCCGAGGGTGAACATCTGAAGAGGACCCTCTCTTTTTCCGAAGTTCCTTGGATTTCGGTCACTGTATTTTTGAAGAGCCCCGATATTTATATAATATATATATTTTAAGCAAACATGGCTTAACATTTGAGAAAACAAGGAACTCTGCGCTTACGTGGCTCATGTGATACATGCAATGAAGGCTCAACAGCACGGTAAATACCAGAATGAAAGACGAATTATTTAGCTGCCCATAACAACCAGGAATAGAAAGTCTATTGCGGCAAATATGGGGACATTAGCACATCTTTTATGAAGGCATGAGGTTTATTAGCTTGCGTACAAATGCAAATGCTCATCTCCATGGACACCATTGATTCTTTCTGTTACCCGCTACGTTCAGATATAGTTTAATAGGGAGGGTGGTCATGATAAAGGCGGAACCACATTGTTGCTTCTTTTCAACACCATCCCACTTTCTCAAAATGAGGGATGAGTACCAGTGTGGAACAAAAATCTGAGATTTGAGAGCAGTGTAGGACTAGCACCATGCTCGACCAGCTAGGCCCAACACACAGCATCCTGCAAGTTGCTCTATATATTTCTGCTTAACCGACATCAACCGGGTCCAAGGCGAAGCAACTGACACTGCTGAAGCAGCCGTTAGCACAGCCATCGCTGGGCTGTCTGTTTCGCAACGCGCTGGAGCGACTGTGGTTGCTGGAGGAGCTGTGCTCAGGCCACTGTGACAGCTGTGACCGCTTGGGTGGTCGTCATCGCCAGAACGGCTGAGGCTGCTGGGGCGGCCGTGGCCACAGGGCGGCCGCCGCCACTGAGGGTCGCCTTCCCAGTCCTTGGCAGCATTTATGGCTCTGAAGGATATTTAATCTCTGAGGCTGGTCCTCATCGTTCCTTGCACCCATCGCCGGTTCTGAAGGACCCTTTAGCTTTCAGGGGGCCCGATCCCTCAGGTACCTATCCAAAAGCTCAGGAATGTACCAGCCCAGTTCTCTCTGGCTCTCGGGGATCTATTTCATCCGTCAAGAGCTGCCCACTTCGCCCCCTTGGCTACAGCATTGCTTAGGGGCTATTAAGGATTAGGTGGCAGCTATTATCCTTTTTGGTGGCCCGTCAATTGAGAGCATAGGTATAGTTTTTCCAAAATGATTGTGGTGGGGATTTTCATGCCAGCCTTTCCAGTCAACGGTAATGTGCCCCATGTTGAACCTTCGTAGCTTGGGAGAGGGGCAGGTATCCCTCCAATAGTATGGAAAGTTCCATCCCTGGCTGAGAGTTGGCTGACCTGCTATGCTAAACATGTTCGCAATTCACCTCTTGGGAATCCATGAATATTAGTGCCGAAAATCCGATAGCTTTTCAGTCTCGAGTATGAAGTGAGCCCCGAAAATATTTTGCCTGCCTTCCTTCAGCCTAACCAAGCTGTGCCCTTGATTATTGCAGAGGCCCCTAGGAGCCTAAATCGTATGTAGCTGTTTCACTATGAACTTGAAGGCGAATGCACATAAATATAGCGCGTACCTAGCTATATCTTAGCCCGCGCCGCCTCTCCGGTCAAATCCTCACACCCCGTCTCGGGGGGAGGGGCGGATATTAACCCCCTCTAAAATCTAAACAAAGCGTCGTACGAAAACGAAAGAGGTGTCATCGCAAAGCGCTCGACGAGTAGGGTCCGGATCCACCCCAAAAAACAATTTCCCCCCAAAAGTGACGTCACCAGGGGGCTAGATTTTCACGTTGTCTCTGTTGTTGTCTCTGGGGTGTTCATTTTTGTGGATGTATAAAAAAATTATTTGGAATAAGAAAAGGACAGCAAAATCGATCATGGCCATTTAATTTATTCCCCCCCCCCCCATTTTTGTAAAATGTCAAAATGTTAAGTTTTAAAGTTTTCTTTAATTTTCCTTTACAATGGGTAGAACAGACCGAGCAACGGTGTTGGAAGTCCACTTGCCCTAATAAAAGATGCTTACTTTAGCCAGAATCTTCAATTTGACCTGCAATTTGCAAATATACAAAATTTATATGTAGTCAAAAACGGCAAAAAAAATCAACTCGTATGTTTTGTTGCATCCCTGAGGATAAGCAAACGCTGAAAGTTTCATTACAATATCTCTATCTGTTAAAGCGCGACGACTGGTTTAACTTTTTGGAGGTGACCTGACTTGACCTGGACTAACCCGTTGACCCTAGATGACCGGACTTCAAAATTTTGAAACAGCATGCCAAATTGATGTGGGAAAAAGTATGCCAAATTTGGGCGCGCTGACGCGCGCCGTTCGTCCACTATCCGCGAAAAACCTGAAGGGTGGGCGGTTGAAGACACCCCGAGACGGGACGGGTTAATGTATTTTTTTTAGTAGTTATCAGTGCATTACATAATACCACAGTACATAAATAAGGCAGCGGTATGAACCATACTCGCAATGCAATAAGGTATCATCTAATTTTCATCGATTCACGATTCGAATCGAATCAAGTCGTTGATAGCCTGACCAAGTCGGGCAGGTACACCCCTCCCGCGCCTGCCGTAGCGACCTCGCGTCACGCCGTGTCACGTCACGTAGCCGTCACACGGTCACGTGACGTCCGAGCGGACGTGCCTGTGGCCTGAGGGTCGCGTCACGCGCTCACTTGGACATAAAGACATAAAGACATAAAAGATCAGTGCAACTCTGAGCCACAAGGGCCCTTCTTGGTTGCACTCTGTACACTGAACCAGTTGCCCACCAAATCTGCCAATCAGCCCTCCCTGTAATACTGAAAAGCAAGCCCTCTATTCTTATAATGATTGTCTATGCTGTTTTTAAAGATGTTCAATGTTCTGCTACTGACGATGTTTTCTGGCAGCTGGTTCCAGTGTTCCACTACCCTGTTGGTGAAGAAAGTTTGCCTTAACCTTGTTCTGCTGTGGTTAATTTTAATTTTGAATTTATGACCTCTAATTGCATCATTTCTGTTAAATTCAAACATTTCCCCAAGGTATCCCCTCTCCAGACCATTGACAAATTTAAAGACCTCGATGAGATCTCCTCTCAGCCTTCTATATCTAAGTGAAAACATATTCAATTTCTTCAATATTTCCTCATATGCCAGGTTGCTTATGCCATTAACCATTTTTGTAGCCCTTTTTGTACTCTCTCTAAAAGCCAACAATCTTTTCATAGCTAGGAGACCAAGCTTGGATGCAGTATTCCAAATGTGGCCTGACGTATGCACAGTAAAGCTCCTGATCACTTCCTCACTTCTGTATGATACATTCCTATTTATTGCCCCGAGCATTCTCAGTGCCTTCTTCCTGGCTTCCTTGGTCTGTTCTGATGCCCCCAATTTTGTGTTTAGAATAACACCTAAATCCTTCTCCTGTTGAGTCACTGATAGCACTTGGCCACCCATCAGTATGGAGCCTTCATATGCTGCTTACCTACATGCATGATTTTGCACTTATCAAAGTTAAAGTTCATTTGCCATTCTTCGGACCACTTCACAAGTTCGTCTAAGTCTTTTTGCAGCGAGATATGCTCATCCTGACCTGTTATTGCCCTAAAGACCTTCAAATCATCTGCAAATTTCAAACTTTACTGCTTAGGCCACTTTCAATGTTATTTACAAATATAATGAACAGTAATGGCCCTAGTACTGACCCCTGGGGGACTCCACTAAGAACATTTTGCCATGATGACTTTGTACCATTTAGCATCACTCTTTGCTGTCTATCTGAAAGCCACAACTCTATCCATTTTAAGATGCTACCTGCAATACCATGGGACTGAAGCTGTATCATTAACCGTTTATGGGGTACCTTGTCAAAGCCTTACTAAAGTCAAGATATGCTACATCAACCTGATTTCCCTGATCAAATTGTTCTGTGGCGAAGTTCAAAAAGTCCAAGAGGTTTGTGAGACACGATCGTCCTTTTCTAAATCCATGTTGAGTATCTTGAATCAATCTGCTACCTTCCAGATAACTAACTATTCTATCCTTGATAATTGATTCGAGTACCTTGCAGACTAGGGATGTGAGACTTATTGGCCTATAGTTTTCAACTTTCCCTCTTTCTCCTTTCTTGAAAATAGGAACTACATTTGCCCTTTTCCAATCGGTTGGAATTTCATTATGTGAAACTGATGGAGCACGCTGCGCCGAGCCCCCCCCCTCCGAGTACTATCTATTGTCGTCATATCGTGATGCGCAATGCAACGCCACTCGGTCCTGAAGTTCAATATCACCCGCTATTGGAGCTCACACTCGGAGAAGTGTTGGATCGCGTGTGGGCAGTCGGCTTTGGGTCCGGGTTTAGGGTGGCGCTCTAGTGGGCCCCGCGCGGAGGCCCTCGTGGCGCACCACCTTGCGAAGGCGTCTACTGATGGTCTGATGGCCGCTCGCGCCCAGCCGCTGCGCTACGGCCTAGAATTGCACGAAAAAATGACACCTCACTTACTTTTTAAAGTGCATTCATAAAAAGTCGATTTCGTGGGTGGTTTTCAACGTAGAAACTGATTCTGGCAACCGTGTTGTGTCTGATGACAATTTGATTAAATATTGCTATTGTTGATATGCCATGCAATGGCGTGCGGTGCGCGTCATTTGACAACTATGCAACATTTATCTTCGTCCAAATACGATGGACTCAGAAATATAATTGGAGAGTTTGCAATAACATTTAGCACTCGGTAACATGAAACATATATTCGGGATCATATATCGGTGAAAACCAAAAATGTTGCAAAACATCGACAAAGCAATGAAAACAAGGCAACACCAAACTCCCTCACTCACTGAACCCTGAGCCGCTGATGCCTTGATCTGCGGGGGCTTGCAGCATGCTCCAAGGGTCTGACATCAAGGACCTCTTTACCCCGGGCTGCTCCTTGAAAACGCTGATTTGCGGCGGAGGAGCTCACGAGAGGACCACTGCTCAACAACAGGCAGCTGAACTGGTCGATGATGTTGCGCAGTCGCGAGTCCTTCCGTACATGTCCGACACGGTATGCACGGACAGCCTTGTTGCGGGACTCCTGGGCTCCTCGCTCATGATTCCGATGGACAAGAGCAGCGATGCGATGACTTGATATCCGTGTATCAGCACACTGTGCAGTGTTACTGGCATCGGGCACCAAGGGTACAGCACAGCATAGAGCTCCGCCGTGAGCAGCATAGAGCAGCATAGTCTCAGTAGTCGTCGAATTTACTTGAGTCGATTTCGTATCCAAATGCCAATATTTGCAGGGTGGTGTGAAGGCGACCGATGAGTCCTTCGTCGACACCGACTACTTCTGCCAGCCTCGACTCGTCGCTGAACGCCCGTCTGGCCGTGTTGCCGTCATTCGGTGTTCTTCCGTTACCTGCTCTAGGCTGCGTGAGAAGAAATATACGACCTTCAATATACCAGGAGGTGCTGAGTTTCCATTAAAAGTAACGTTAAGGATTATCCTGTATTACTCAACGTTTCGGCCAGGGGCCATCTCCAGGAGTGGCCTCCAGGAGTGGCCTCCTGACGATGGCCCCTGGCCGAAACTTTGAGTAATACAGGATAATCCTTAACGTTACTTTTGATGGAAACTCAGCACCTCCTGGTATATTGAAGGTCGTATATTCAATATACCAGAAAATATACCAGCAATAATTTAATTTCTTCTCACGCAATGTCTAAAACCCAGGAGCATCTTAGAGCCATTCTTCGTTGTATTAAACAATGCTCTGGGCTGGTCCACGTGGAGATGCAGAAGATGCCAGAACTGATCTTGGATGATCTTCTTGCACCGAATGACTTCCTCTTTTCAGCTATTAACCTGCACTGCCACTTTTTATGTTCAATCTGCAGCTGGTGTGCGAGACGCACTCAAAGAGTCGGATCCAGGCGTGCAAGGTGCTCAGGGCAAGTCGCAGGTGTTCTCTGTTGACTGCCAACTGACGCATGTGGTGTAGATCATTCATGACTCTGGGCGTGGGAGAGCAGATGGGACAGGCTGCATTGACGCTGCATTGGTGATGGCGTTCAACACTTTTCCGTCGATCATCGTCTGCTCGAACGTGAAATCCACACTGACGCTGACGCCTTCCAAATCAGTGGCATGCGTCTGGAGGTTGTCAATCTGCCGCCGCCAGTACGTCGACTCTCCTCTGCTCAGCGCAGCCGTCTCTTTGCAGTATTGCAACTTCATGGGCCTGCAGAACCGAGTGGAAGATGGTGCTTGGCTACACCATACCACCTGATTTCCATGGGCCAACTGGAGTGGCACTAGAGAGGTCAGAAGCACCTGCCTATCTTGAACTTCCTTTGGCGTGCCGCCTTGTTTGTAGAGGCTTTGACCGGTGGACCCGTCAAATCCCCACTTGCAGGTGAGCTGCAGAGTCACTCGGTTGTCTCCATCGGCCATTTGGCAGACCGACTCTTTCTGCATGTGAAGCAGCCGATCACTCGTGTGGGCCAACAGAGATTGCAGACGCACTTCGGCGTGCATCGGCTCAATGCTGATGTTTTCTGGGTAGCACCGTTCTTTGGCAGATCGGATGGAGTTGTATGTCGGATAAATATCAGCGTATTGTTTTTTGGCCGTGAGCCGCGTGAGCTGCCATGTCGCCTTGGTGAATTTTCCATCCACAAAGAGGGCGAGTGCTTCATCTTCGGAGTACTGTAGGGGCTTAAAAGTTATATCGCAGAGCAGTCGACGTTGTTTGTCGGTCTTGTTGGGGTTTCCACCTACCGATTAAGCACGAACGCCAGGTCGTTCCGGCCCTCGCTCCTCGCTCTCCTTCTCGCCGCGTACACCAGCTTTTCAGCCAGCAGTGTGCCGAATCAGCGACTTTGTGGCGTTTTGCGGTGCGCTAAGACTCTTCCCTGGAAAAGTCTACCGCCGTTTGCCGCTAATGGGCACGGGATAACCGGAGTCTACAGGATAACCGGAGTCTACAGGATAACCGGAGTCTACAGGATAACCGGAGTCCACAGGAGTCTCACCACTGGTCGATGCACCCGTCACGTTCACGACATCTTGCTTCAGCCACTCTTCATTAGCTTTGGTGAATTATTCGTAGTGCCGGTTGGACTTGGCCCATTTAACTTTCAGTCGGACTATACAGGCACTTATATCTCGGCTGCAACGGGTCGGTTCGACTGGCCCGATGTCTTGCTCCTTGAGAAAAGCCGAAATAGTTTGTCCTGTTGCTTGTCTCAGACCGCCACTCTGATAAATGCACTCGAATGCTGCTTTTTGGACATTACTGATTCAATATAGTGGAGACCGGGTCTAGTTAATGTGGTAGTGCACACTCAGTCCTCACTGTAAGACTGCAGTGTAAGACCACGGTCTCTTTATATTCGCTATGCACGGTCTGGTTACACGAACAGTTGACTGTAGCCCTGCTCTGACGCGACTGGTTCTGTCCTGACGCGACTGGTTCTGTCGTGGCGAACAGTAGGGAGTGGGGCACGCGTCCGTGGAGGTATATGGGCTATAACCATAAACCACGACCAGCGCTCCGCACGTGCGACACACTCTCAACAGTTGATGTACCCTGCTCTGACGCGATGGTCCGCTGCTCTGACGCGACTGGTTCTGTCGGGGCGAACAGTTGGGAGTGGGGCACGCGTCCGTGGAGGTATATGGTGCTATAACCATAAACCACGACCAGCGCTCCGCACGTGCGACACACTCTCAACAGTTGACTGTAGCCCTGCTCTGACGCGACTGGTTCTGTCCTGACGCGACTGGTTCTGTCGGGGCGAACAGTCGGGAGTGGGGCACGCGTCCGTGGAGGTATATGGTGCTATAACCATAAACCACGACCAGCGCTCCGCACGTACGACACACTCTCAACAGTTGACTGTAGCCCTGCTCTGACGCGACTGGTTCTGTCTGGGGCGAACAGTTAGTGGGAGTGGGCACGCGTCCGTGGAGGTATATGGTGCTATAACCATAAACCACGACCAGCGCTCCGCACGTGCGACACGCTCTCAACAGTTGACTGTAGCCCTGCTCTGACGCGACTGGTTCTGTCGGGGCGAAAAGGGGTGAGTGGAGGACGTGTCCGTGGAGGTATATGGGTTAACATAAACCACGACAGCGCTCCGCACGTAAAGTTGCTCTGACGCGACTGGTTCTGTCCGGGGCGAACAGTGGGAGTGGGGCACGCGTCCGTGGAGGTATATGGTGCTATAACCATAAACCACGACCAGCGCTCCGCACGTACGACACACGCTCAACAGCTGACACACGGAAATGGTATCAACTACACCCAGTCTCCCCTATCGTCATACAACCAGTATTTATAAAATTCAACTGCAATAACTAATAAGGATGGCTAGGGTTATATGCCAATGATGCCTGAGTATTACAATCATAATATAAATAGTTATTTTACAGGTTAATGCAATTAAGGAAGGCTTGGCATGTTCTACCTATTAATATAGTTAATACCTATTAATATTTATGGACGACTATAGATGGCGCTGTTCAGAACATGGCTGAAGCCAGTTTATTTATGTTAGCGCAAAAACCCACAATAACATACAATCGAGACTTGCAGCCAAAATATGTATCTACTATATAAAATCAAAATCAGCGTGTAGGTCGTTGAGTATTTTTAAAGTCCATAATATGTTCATCGTTATATATTTGCATCGTTTGCTCCTTCCCAACACTATATTATCTGCAGAAGGTTCCTGGATAGGTCATATCGTTCATTTCTACTCCTCGTCTACTCCTCATGATCTGAGCAATTCAATAATATGTAAAATTATTGGTTTGGAGCCTTGGAAGAGGAATGACAATACTTAAAACCTGACAATAGAATTGCGCGTTTGCAAAGACTTGGATAAACATGCTATAATAGCATGATTTCCTGCACTATTTATTGACACGGGTTTTGGTACATCAAAGACAAAGTACTGTTTTAGAACGCTGGCAACATTTTGCAGACAATCTACGATAAGACTATTGAGCTTTGACGAACTTCGGAATTCGAGTGTCACTTTTTAAACCATTCTGGCCCACAGTGCGCTGGTGCGACAGTTGCAGACGACGGGCCTCTCCTGACCCCCGTTAGCTTTGCCGCGCGAGAGCTGTCCGCGTGGCTCCGAGGCGCACTCATGAATGTTATCCGAGCCGGGGTGGCTTTCGGCATCAGGGTCCACACTAAGCGCAGCTTGTTATGCAGATCACAAACCGACCACTCGTCGGAGGAATTTCAAATCAGCGGTGTGATTATCAGGGGGCCGAGTGCCGAAAAAGTCTTCCTCCAAAATGCTTTAGTTCTTGAGGAAGAAAAGGCATCAGTTACCCAATCATTGCGCTTTTGAGATGCTGATGGCTTCGCAGTAACGGGCAGAGAAATCGCAAATGAGGCACGGTCATACAGCTCTATTCTCTCAGTGCCGCATCGTAATTCATGAAATCTATCCCGCCTGCTTCGCTCGGAGATGTTTTCTTTCTTTCCGGAGGGGGCGGCTCACCTTTGTGTTTTGCTGTTTATAAAAAGTTGTGACGCTGCTATTGACCGATTGCTTTTAACAGCACAGTTTTTGCAGCGAGAAACATCAGCGTGAACGTTACGAGTTACTGTCAACTGTGTGCTATATTGGGGAAATATCAGTTGGGACAAAATAGCATTAATTTTATCAACCTGTATAATGTAGGTGCAAACCATATAAGCCCAGGCTGACTTGCACACGACCTGGGCTGGATCTCTGCTGTGCAATTCTGGATTTTGGGAGGAAAACGTGGGGACATTTCAGTACAGAGAGGATATCTATGTAATTTTTTTGCTGATCTTGGCATCACAAACTCCCTCTTGTACTTCGCAATCTGTTGGAGAGGAATATGTTCTGGATGACAAACGGCTAGGATAAGAACATGCGTGTGACCATGAACCTGCACACGACATTTGGTACTCACTCCTGAGTTGTATTACAATTTCAGATATTGCAATTTCTGTGTTGATTTGCAAAATGTTGCAAGACAATCCGAAGATACCCAAAAGCATTCCGAGACGTCTCTAAATCTGCCAAGATTCGACTCGCTCGTCCTTGACAATCGCTCCCTAGACAGCTGGTGGAACCACACGCCTGACTATCCACATTGATGGTGCGGCGCGTTGTACCGTGTGGCTAGTGGCGCCTCGAGACCTTTCGTGTCGTTTGAGCAAGAGCTTAAGGGCAAGCGTTGCAAGAAAGTTGACAACTCAAAAATAAAACAGTACGTCGAACTCTGAGCGACAAATGTATGGTTTCAGTTGCTGTAAAACACATGCAGACACGGAAATGATAAGACTTAAAGAACTGAGTGATCGTGCTCGTGGAGCCGGGTCGGGTCGGGTCGGGTCGGGTCGGGTCGGGTCGGGTCGGGTCGGGTCGGGTCGGGTCGGGTCGGGTCGGGTCGGGTCGGGTCGGGTCAGGTCGGGTCAGGTCAGGTCAGGTCAGGTCAGGTCAGGTCAGGTCAGGTCAGGTCAGGTCAGGTCAGGTCAGGTCAGGTCAGGTCAGGTCAGGTCAGGTCAGGTCAGGTCGGGTCGGGTGGGGTCGGGTTGGGTCGGGTCGAATCTCGTCGAATCGGTTGGGTCGAACTGTTCATATAAATGTGTTGGAGTACGCGGACGTAGATTCGTTCGGACTCAGCACTCGCTCGCGCTTATCCGGAGTGCAGCTTGCCTGGGAAAACGAGAAGAGAAAACTAGGGCTCTTTTGCGACGCATTCGACTGCTGGGCAATATGGGGTCGCCAACCTCTCACGCTTATTGGTCGCGGGCGGACCTGATAACTCCGCCATTTGCGGGACTCGAACCCACGATTTTGCGATCAATCGTCGATTTCCCCGCCGACTGAGCTTCCACGTCTCCTAGAGCTTGTCTGGCATCCCTCATAGAGTCTGGTTATTTCTAGAGGCTATACTGATGATGTATACAGGGAGCTCAATCTTGTCAAACTCCAATCGTGTGAAAGCATCTCCTGTTTGTAATCCTGAGTCACGATGAATAGTCTATCAGCCAACTTACCGACCAAGATGGCAAGCAGCGAGCCAACCAAGCAGGAAAGCAACGTTCCAACCAAGAAATCTTGTATTCTTGTACCTCTTGGCTGTTCTAAGGATGATTGATTCATATTTCTTTGCGTGTACGAATGATTTAAATCGGAGTAGCTACTACCATACCAAATGCGTAATTGTGCACTTTGGGTCATTTTCACCATGTACGTATTTCGCCATGGGTCATTTGTACAAACACCGGGATCTATTGAGGCTCGGCAATAAATCTCGGTGAAACTCGCTTTGCACCAGCTTTTTTTCTTATGCGTGCACTCTTGATGCAAAATAATCATCGGGATGTTTACATATTTTAGGTGCGACGGTCACACGTCTTTGGCCAGCAGCCTCACCCTCCGAGTGATGGCCACACTCTGTGGTCGGCAGCCCGATTCCCCCCATTTGCACTCTGCAGCCTGCCTCATCGACTGACCTCTGTGTGACGGCGGCACGTCTGTGGTCAGCTTCCTCATTCTCCCGTGTGATGACCACGCGTCTGTGGTTAGCAGCCTGCCTCATCGACTGACCTCTGTGTGACGGCGGCACGTCTGTGGTCAGCTTCCTCATTCTCCCGTGTGATGACCACGCGTCTGTGGCCAGCAGTCAGACCCATCGACTGACCTCTGTGTGCCGGCGGCACGTCTGTGTCGCCAGCTGCCTGCCTTATCGACTGACCTCTGTGTGCCGGCGGCACGTCTGTGTCGCCAGCTGCCTGCCTTATCGACTGACCTCTGTGTGCCGGCGGCACGTCTGTGTCGCCAGCTGCCTGCCTTGTCGACTGACCTCTGTGTGCCGGCGGCACGTCTGTGTCGCCAGCTCTGCTGCGGCGGCAGATGCGCTGGCGCAACTCGGTCCACCAGATCGGCCTGCGCGTGTCGGATCGGCCCGACTCCTACCTGGTGGCCTGGCTGTTCAGGTTCTTCCTGCGCGAGATGTACGGCTACAACAACGTCACGTTCGTCCACCGACCGGAGACGTTCAACATGTCCCGCTACATGGAGGTGCTCTCCGATTGTCCCAGGTCGGTGCATGTTGATGAAGTGGGCGCGTCGTGATTTGTGCACATACTGCGCTTTGCAAGGAAGTATGTTTGTATGTGGGCATGTATTGTGCATGTATGTGCGTTTGTGTGTGTGTGTGTGTGTGTGTGTGTGTTTTTTTTTTTTTTTTTTTTTTTTTGTGTGCGCGCGTGCGTGTGGGTATGCGTGTGCGCGTGCGTGTTATGTCTGCGTCTGATTCTGGGACTGCGTCTGTGTCGGTGTGTGTGTGGAGGGTGGGGGGAGATATATTTTATGACTTCATCACGCTTTGTGTGAACTCACCGGCGTCCTATGCAGTCATTTCAGTGGGTTCATACGCATCAAGCGAATTTATGGAAGCTGTCTAAGAGCCATTCTTATTTAAATGAGAGTCTCCATAGTGTGTAAAGCCTACATTGACATCGCAGCTAGCCCCCACAAAGCTTGACTCATATTGCGAGTTTTCTTATCAACTCCGAAGCTGCGGGTGGTATTACAGTTAATCGTGGGAAATGAATCTTTCTAAAAGTGCAGCTTATTCTTGTGGCAGTTCGCGCCAGATATGCTCTTTATTTTCCTTTTACCCCTGCTATTCCAGTATTGTCCATAAAGTGACAATACTGAACAATACTTCATTTGTGTTCTCAGGAAAAAAAAGTTAGCATCGGCGTTTCTGTTTACTGGTCAATTTCAAGGACGATTCGGGATTGAATACAACATTGCAATTGGCATCTTCTCGCTGGGAACGAGATCTGCTCTTTTCAGTCCAGTGGTTTTATTTTTTGCCTTTTTTTTTTTTTTTTTTTTTTTTTACCTTTTATTCTCGTGTTTTCCTGGCATACGTACTCTCAACATTTGTTCAAAGAGAGTGAAGTGCGTCGACGTTGTCCCGCGCGGGCATCTGACTGGATTTCGACATCGCATTCGACGTTCTCCGAGGTTTCGGGTTCAGTCCCAGGGGGTGGCGCTTTTTAGTTATATTTTTGCTTGGACAATTTAGTAAGTGTCTCGCGTCCGAAGTCACTTTAGCTGTGTGTGCATGCATGTGCGTGCATGCTTGAAAGTGCGTGGCTGTGCGTGGCGTCTGACCTAAGGACAGACGCAAGCTGTGACCGATGCAAATGGAAATTCGATTTCGGCCGCGCTATTAATGCTTGCCCATGTTCGTCGACCGCCGATGACTTGACACTTTATGCTGGTTTATTACTATCAGAAAGTGACCAGCAAGCCTTCAGGCGAGATAATTTAGGCCGCAATCGATAGTAGGGGCCTGCAAATCTGACGGGGCCTGAACCTCGTCTCTTGGAAGGAAAATATGGGGAAGGAAGAGTGAAAAATGATCCGCTCTTCTCCGTCGGAGTGCCGCGAGTTCGTGATCGTGAAGAAGCGGTCGACCTTCAGTGAGGGAGGACGTGATGTGAACGGTGGTAGGACTCGGCTAAGATAAGATGCTTCGAGTACCGACGAGGGACGTGTCTGTTGGCTACTGTGAAGGCTATCTTTTACACAAATTGGTTAGGACACAACGTAGCTAGAGTTAGCAGAGTACGAAGTGTTCGCAAAGTAAGTCAGTACTTGCGAAAGATCATCGAAGCTAGATGGCCCCAGGCAAGTGTAATGATGAACAGACAGGGCTGAATTGTACGTAAGTCTGCCTGCTTAGTACTACCATCCGTGGTGTAGCCAAATTTAGGCCAGACCGCCTCCCGGCATCAATCTAGCTCGACCGGAAAACATTGGATGCAGCCGGCGCATCGTTCACGATAGAGGTGGCGGGCGGCCAGCTGGTCAGGCGCGACATGTCTCGCCCAAGTCAGGAGCGGTTCCCAGGGGGTGCGGGAAGGAGGCGCACCGGGGCACGTGCTCCCTGTAAAGGCGCGCCCCTCTGACTGCAAACAGCGCCCTCCACGGGCGTTATTTTCGGCCAAAGACGAGCAGAAAAGGTGCCCTTCGGGGACACACGAGTCCACCCACCTCCCTTTAACCCCTAACTCCCTTTAACTTTGCTCGAGGACTGGCACCCGTCCGGACGAGCGCCGCTCGAATCAAACTCCCTGGCTCCGCCTCTGATACAGAACATATCGAACACTCGGGTCGGCGACATCAGGCGTCTCGGCCGACCAGTTTCCGCCGATATGCTCCGCCGCGTGCCCGGATTGATGACCTCAGTGAAGCTGCTTGCAGAATGTCTCTCTCATCACACAGGAAACTGGTCGCGGATTCCCACCTGCACTTCCAGTTTCAAGAGCAGAAATTGATTATTTGAAGCTTAGCGACGGCGTTCACTGGCGGATCTGGGGGGGGGGGGGCATTCTGGCCATGCCCTCCCCCCCGGGAGCGCTTGAAGTGGGGGCATCATGTCTTCCCTCCCCCAAACCAACACAAGTAAACTAAATTAAAATGTGGTAACTTTGGCCGAGGTTAAGAAAAGCGGTCCAGGTGAAAGAATCTCCAATTATAATGGTATTTTTAATAGTTGTTTGGAAGCCCAATATGGTAGCATAGTAGATTCTGACGCTCATCGAGGGTTATATGCTGTTGAAGTTCTGCTTACAGAAATAGTTACCAATATCAGCAGTTGCATTATTCCTTAGTCAGTCAGATAGTTTCATGAATTTAGTTTAGTCAGTAACGGGCAAGCAATCCCAGTGAGACAGATTTCGAAAACGAAGTTTGAGTAGGATGTTTTGTGCGTATGTCCAGTTGAGCCCAGTTGAGCAGCATGTTTCGTATATTGGTGTTGTCGGTCGCTAAGATGAAGAGACAGGCTACATTGGCTGATTTATTGTTCAAGAAAAATAGCAAGAGGAGGTATGTAGATATTTAGATCCTGAATAAGAGATAACTTGGTGGGTTCGCAGGTAGGGAAGATTCGGGTGGTAGGACCGGGCTATCAAACTTCAAGGGTTATATTGCAGTCTAACCGGCGCCGTCTCTCCGGCCAGATCCTCGTACCCCGTCTCGGGGAGGGGGGCGAATAGTAACCCCCCTCTAAAATCCAAACTAAGCGTCGCACGAAAACGAAAGAGGTGTCATCGGAAAGCGCTCGACGAGTAGGGTCCAGATCCACCCCCAAAACAACTTCCCCAAAAGTGACGTCACCAGGGGGGTTATATCTTCACGACTTTTCACGACTTACATTATGTTTTTGCCTCTGGGGAATTCATTTATGGGTGATATATGAAAACAAACAAAATGTATTTGGAATGAGAAAAGGACAGCGAAATCGACCAGGACCATACAAAATGTTTGGCCCCCAAAAAATAAATGTTACTTCATGAAAATAAAAAAATGAGTTCAAGTTTTCTTTAATTTTCCTTTTCTAATGGGTAGAGCAGATCAAGAAGCGTTGTTGGAAGTCAACTCGCCCTAACAAAGAATGCTTACTTTAGCCAGAATCTTCTATTTGAACTGCAATTGGCAAATATGCAAAATTTATATGTGGTGAAAAACGGGGGAAAATTACAAATTCCACTCGTACGTTTTGCTGCATCCCTAAAGATAAACAAACGCTGAAAGTTTCATTAAAATATATGTATCCGTTAAAGCGTGACGACTGGTTGAACTTTTTTGGAGGTGACCTCAATTGACCTTGACTAACTCGTTGACCCTAGATGACCTGACTTCAAAATTTTGAAACAGCATGCCAAATTGATGTGGGAAAAGGTTAAGGTGCCTACCTACGAGACAAGTTTTACACATAATGCCTAACGATCAGGACATGTGGAGGGTGGGCAGCTTCGTAGCCTACGAACAAGCTTCATTTCCCACCCGCGACCTAAAACGAAGCGGAGGCCCGGCGCCCAGAGAGAGTCGTGGGCGTCAGGCCCGATCTCGTATGTGTAGGTGTATGTTTAAGTTAAAGCTCGGAAAACCCTGAGAATGGGGAAAACCAAGCTGCCTTGGAAAACTCGTAGGTAAAAACCAAGCGCAATCTACAGGGAAATCCGTCCGTTTTGGCCAAATTCGATCGGTCCCTGCCTACCTAATGCGAAATAACCTATATGTATGTGCTTTGCGACGTCGAGGAGTATGTAACGAAGCCATATAGGTAACGAGGCGTGTCATACAGCTTTTAACTTCATATCAAATAAGCTTGAACCAGGTAACGTGCAATAGAAATCAGATCAATTCGGAAAGTTTGGTGTCATGTAAAAAAGCGGAAAAGTAGCTCGAGGAGTGCCGGGTGCTCATTCCCGAGAATAGCCCAAAGCGAAGTGTGTATGGATGTTGGTGAAATTGTGGATAATAGCGCGCCGATGAGGAGCATATGTTGGACCGGTAAGTAAAATACGGGCAACAGTAATGCGAACTCGACATGCGCTAGAAAGTGGAGACCGGCGTGGTCGATAAAAGAATATATTTTTGTGTCAATTTGATGTGTCCGAGGCGAAGTCTGGCGAGTACCAACTCGTTCAAGCGGGAGTGGTGGTTGGAGGAGGGCCAATTAGAGAGTGTGGGCTTGGTAGCACGTAGGTGTGTGGTGTTGTGTGACCAGTAGGCCTGGGTATATTTCTTAAATAAATTATTTGTTAGGGATAGGAGATCCCGGAGCACCGGAACTCCCTCGTTCGAAGGGAGGTTGATAGCCTCTAGGGCCAGGCCATCCTCTCGTTCGTTCCTCGGGATGCCCCTATGTCCGGGGATCCAGAGGGTGGTGGATTGAAGGTGTGCTTGGTTGTCACAGTAGAGGTGTCCGATGGCGTGGAGTGTGGGATTCGCGGTGTTATGTGTGGCCGTGAGGGTGTCAACAGAGGATCGTGAGTCAGTGCAGATTGTAGTAGGGGCAGTGGTGTGTCGTGCAATGATGTGTTGGAAGCAAGTGAGTATGGCGACTAATGCTATGTGTATGCCGAATGATGAGGTGTTAATTTGTTTTGGCCAGTGTCAGGCCCACCGCACCAGGCGGCGCCCGTGCCATTGCTGGTGCGGGAGCCGTCAGTGTAAAGGAAAGTGTGTTGTGGGTGGGTCTCTTGATATTAAAAAAAAAACTACTTGAACGTCGATGGGGGCGAGTAGGGTTCTGTTGTGCCTAACGAGATGCTCGAGTATGGGGTGTTCCATGTGCCAGAATGGGAGAAGGGGAGGAGAGTTCGGTCATGGGTTACATATGGAAATCTTAGTGCGGATGTGAGAACCTGCTTCAAGTGGATAGCAATGCTACATTTATTCTTCTTTTTGGAGCGCCGAACCGGGGTGTTGTAGACCATGCGACATTGGAGAGGTGATTTAGCTTTGCTGTTGCCCTGAAGTGGTGTCTAACAAGTTTTAGTGTTCTGCGGTGTTGTAGGCTAAGAAGATTGTCCTCACCCCGGATACTGTTGGTAGGTGTGGTGCGGTGTTGTGCGGTGTTGTAGGCTAAGAAGATTGTCCTCACCCCGGATACTGTTGGTAGGTGTGGTGCGGTGTTCGCCGGTGATGAGGGGGAGTGCGTAATTTTGTGTGCATTCTAGTGATTTTGTGAGTGAGGGGGATATATGATCGAAGATAAACGCATTGTATTCCAGGATTTAATGAATCAGGGCAGTATAGGACATGGACTTATGAACCTGAGGAGTGGGGGGGGGGGCAGGAGGTGGCACAGATGGCAACGCTTCCTTCAGGTAGGGTGGTCGGCCACGCGGGAAACACACTTTCCTGGAGCATTGACGTTATTTCTGGAGTGGCCAGGCTCACTCCCTCCTAGCAGTTCAGGCGATCAATCACAGGTCGCTGAATCCGAAAAGCTCTTCACCGTCCTATCTGCTGTGAAATTCTGCTTTGTCTATCAGGGGTGTTAATATTACGATATCAAGATGCAGCGTGAGGGATACGCACAGTACATGGAATGTAGTGTAACAACGGCCCGAACAATTGACGTGTTATGCTATGTTGATTATTTGGGTTTCAGGGCGCGCCGATTACAAGGTCATTTGGCGTCAAATGACCCTGTAATCGGCACGTCCTAAAGCCCAAATAACCAATGAATCAAGCGCGGTGAAACCTCGCTGGGTGTGACGGGTGGCTGCGACCTCAGCCTGTTGGCGCCATCCGGTTGGCGCCAAATCCTCCATCACTCGACGTCCGACGGCAGAGACGCGGCCGTTGAATGCGCTGGATGTCTGGCACGGGGGCCGATCTAACGAGCAGGGGCGAAGGGAGCAACCCCGCTTCTCCGCCCCTTGGGACCCGAAAGACCCGTCCCCATCGAAATGCGGCATCACTACGAAGAGCTTGAGTGCACGCGTTTGATTCATGCTTAGCTCAAGGCACACCGCCGAGTAGAAACGGCGCCCCTCCAGAGGCACTCGACACCGTACAGCTCCACGTGCACTACAGTATGGCTGACGTTTTCTTAATTAGTGGTACACCTCGGTAAAATGGCTCCTCAAAATTAAGCCCCTCTTGACGAATTTCTTGACCTGCCAGTGATCTAGCATGCCTAGCGTACCTAGCATATGCATCTGGCTTATCTAATGTTTGAGAAATACATGTTTTGACCCCGCTGGTGATGCGTGTATTTTATTTTGGCTGGTACCTAACTGGATTTTCCTGAGACCATATAGGTGATTGAATCCAGATGCGCAGCCAAGGGGGAAGTAGGCCGAGGGAGGGTCGCCCCAGGGAGGGGGGCGCCCCCGAAGAATCAAATACACCCGATATCAAGAAAGAAGTTTTGAGATTCTCATAACTCAAAACCAGACATTTTCGGCACGCTTTGCGCGCCGAAAGCGGCCTCTGTTTCAGGACGTCTTTTTGGGGTTCGGGTCCCGTGAAGAAAGCCCTGGCTGCGCCGCTGACTTAATCATTCACGCGCTGACCGCTATTTTCACCGGTGAGTGCTTAGTGGCGGTTTCGGGCAACAGCTGCTCCTATTAGCCGGCGCGTGGCGGACGTGTCGGGTTAATTCGCGCCAACATCACTGAAGAGGCAGGCGGGCATTTTTCAGCTGACAGCTGGCCTTGGCAGGAGGCATTCGCGACGGCCCGACTCCGTGATGAAGCACCGCCCGGCGGGAAAGTTATCCGCGTGATTTGTTGCCTCCATTTGTACTGCTTGGCGATGTCCCCCCCCCCCCAGACGTTTGGAACTTTCTCGCCCACACCGCACGCGAGACACCAGCGCCCGCCTCACGGGCGTAATTTGGTGACATTAATTGAGGAATGGGGGCAAATTACGCGACAGTCGAATTTTCCTCGAAAGCGGTTTTTTTTGTGTGCGCCCGACGTTTAAACTTTGGTTTGATTTGAGGAGGGGGCGGGGGTGTCGGCGTGCTGTGTGAAGAGCTTTTTGTTGTGTCGCACCAATTAACCAAGCCATCCCTCTAATGTAAGGCATTTTTATCCGAAAGCCTACATGAAGTCGGCTTAATCTTCACCGAAAAAGGAGTTTTCGGGCGGCTTTTCCGTTAGCGGGAAACAATTAACAACTTCCCGATCGGGGCCAAATCTGCTCTTTTCATTTCGATATTTGCCAAATGATGGCATGATGACGTGATGCAGTTATCATTTGAACATGATGACTGCAAATATTTAATCGCATAAGTCAATAGCCACTTTTTCGGGCCCCTGCACGATATTTGTAGGACCCTTCCTCTTTTTTTTGGAGCTTCAAAGCGGTTTTCCGCGCTCGGGAGTTTGTTTTTTAAGTTCCCAGTCAATTTTTTTTTTGTGGGCTTCAGTTTGTTTGGGGCATCAGTCCTATTTTTGGTGCCCTGCGCGAGTTCTGGGGCTCCCCTGTAAATAGCTGGTGCCCCGAGGCGAAGTTTTTGGGTTCTGATGGGAAATTAAGGTGCGATTTTTTAGACCCAGGCTCAGGTTTTCGGGTCCCCGCTGTGTTTATTTGGGGCTTCCAAATGCGATTTTGTTCGGTCCCGACGGGAGTTTTTAGGGCCACCAAGCGGTTCTTGGGGACCCACCACCTCTTAGGAGGGTACATTTCCCCTTCCCCCTTATGTACACCACTGCCTCTTGCGACGCCGCTTCCAATGCCGTCGCATGCCCCCCCCCCCTGCCATGCGAAGTGGCAAAGAAGTTTCACGCATAAGAAACACTAAAAATCCGGCTGGTGATCATGCCGTTTACACAATTATACCTACTGATAAACCGGGTGGGTCAGCCGTCACTGAAGCAAGTCGCTTCGTTCTTGGAGCTTGCGGGCAAGTGGACTGAAGCAATGTAATTTTCGAAGGCCGGGCACGGAACTTAGAACTACGTAATTTGCCTTCAGAATGAATGTGAACACCATTGTGTTGTGTTATGTTTTGCGTCATCAGAGATGAAATAATAACGTTTGTGGTGTGGTTTGCCGCACGACAATACGCGACACGCGGATGCGCCATGCATTGCGGTGCGTCCCGTTGGATTGTCTGAGCGCGGATGACGCCACGAATTTTGATACTGGGTCGAAAGTGTCGGGAGGTCAACTTTTTCATGGGGTATCATACATGGGTGCAATGGTAAATTGCACAAAATGTTGAGGAGCGCGTCCTGCAGTCACTCATCGTGGTCACGCCCATAACACTGGGCAAAATCTTTCACCGCGAAAGAGCAATTTTCCGCGAATTCGTCTTAGATTACCGTTTCATTCCTCAGATTCTCCTCCATGTGTGCGAAGCACTTGCCCCGTTCCTTCGCCACATGGATGATGTTTCGCCAACTGTACGATTTGTAGCTGAATATTTTGAGCACTCTTCTCTACATTCAAAATGTCGGGGGCGGATCCAGGAATTATCTTGTGGAAGGGTACATTTTCTTGGAGTGGTGCCTTTGGCAAAACAAAATCGTTGAGCGGGCGGGGAGGGGGCATACGAGCATAGATACTAAAGATCCTTCCGTATCAAGGGCGCTTTTCTTCTAAAATGGGTGACTGGCTGAAAACCCGTTGAACTGGGGGGGGCACCCGGCCTCTGTGAAGGGGAGCCTTTCCCGGCCGGGCGGGTGCCACCTTTTCTTGTAAAGATGGGAGGGCACCCCAGCCTCCAGTGTCTGTATCCGCCCCTGCAAAGTGCAGCGATCCGCAGTCTGGCGCTTACGCTTAATTCGGTCATCGGTCTCGTTATTTGGAGCATGACTGCCCAGCTGTCTCGTGAGTGGCAGGATCGCCTTCTTGGCCCGATCACCGTTCACAGGTGGGCGTCGCGCAGTGTCGGCTGCTGACGTGGCGTGCCGCGTGGTTTTATTGGTCGCGGTAACCGATGACGTCTTTCAGGCCCGCGCTGAGATGACCAGTTCGAGATTCTGACGGTGCGTTGGAGAACACCAAGGCTGGAGATCTCGCACCAAGCCGGGAGGGGCCAAGTCATTGTTTCTGGGACACATTTTCAGTTTGAATGCGGAAAATGAGGGTAAATTTGTGCTTTCGGGTGGTTTATGAATTCTTGAATTATTTCCCAGTGTAACGTTTATGAACGTGATTAAAACGATGTGACAACGAACTTGTTCTGCAATCGTTTACTTTTAAGTTGGTCAGCGAAATAAGACAAAAAAGGGAGCTTTGAGTCAGGTCGTTACCATGAAAAATAATGGTTAAAAATGTAGCATAACCTAAACTACGTGTAGCCTCCATTTTTAGAATACCTACAATTTCCAAATCGCTATGAGTTTTTTCCCCACATTTTTGTTTCCTCAAATTTTCAAACTTAAATATCCGAAACTAACCTAGCCTTGCCTAACCTGAGTTTTAGGAAAAGAAGTTTGAATTATTGTGCGAAAAATGTCCCTCCCAAAATAAACCTTTTCGTGCTTCAAACTGAACCAAACCTGTTATAGCCAAACTTAACCCATTTGTTTGATTTGTGGAGGTGAAATGTGTGTAAAACTTGCCTCGTGAACACTTAGCACAATAATATTAAATACAAACCGACATTTGCAGGGAGCCAAGCCAGAGAGGTCTAAACCACGACCCATCAGAAATTTCCAGCCATGGTTCAGAGACACACAGAATGGGTGGCGTGGGCCAGCAAGAGTGGGCACACTGCCGCACTAGATCTAATAGCCAGATACTGAGTTGATCAGATCCAGTTGCATTATTTCCATGTTCGTTTGTTTGTTTATTGTTTGGTTCACGACGCACTTTATGCACATTCACGGCTAATTGCACCGCCCACACTGTTTCGCCGGTGGGCCGAGGGATTGGGAAATGTCCTGAGCGGTACTGGTGACGAACCCGGGACCTTTGGTACCCAGAGCCCGACACCTTAACCACTTGGCCATCCCCACCCCGTATTTCCATGTTCGCTAGTATTCAACAAATGTCAGCTCTTCTGAAGTACACTTACGCCGCTGCACGTATGGAAGTATATGAATAACTTACCGGTAATCGGTGACCGTGAACTTTGGGAAGCTAGTGAAGGGAAGCCATAAGGTTTACATAAAGTTTCAACTAAATTGGCATGAAATGACCTAGGCAGTATATGCGCCCCTCGATCCTTATAACAGACAAATGCTAAGCTAAAGCCAAGGGCTCAAAATGCCACAACGCCAAAGTCGAGGCCAAAGCCAGCAGCTTAACATGCTACGAAACTGAAGCCAAAGTCAACTGCTGTTTAAATGATCACGGTTAAACCCAAAGCCCGAGTCGGCAGTTTGAAATTGCATATGGTCAAAGCCGAAGCCAGCAAAATGAAAGCTTTATGAAACCAAAGCCAAAGCCCGCCTTTCCCATCTCTGATTCCATATCAATCTAGTCTCTGAAGAACGCTGTACAATCACGAGTGCATGACAAATGACCTATCGCTATAATGCGTGCAGAACACTTAATGTGAAAGTGAAAATCAGTTGCTTGAATAGGGCTAGGAGCATTTGCATGCCATGCCATCGCATGGATTCTCAACATCCTTCCCTCATCATTATTTTCCTATGGCTTAGGTTTCTCTTCAAATTGCCTTGCCTCGGGGCACTGATAGCTCTAGTTGCTTATCCAACCTCCACCGGCAAGGGGAGAGCTTTAAATGTGTTATTAGAAATGCTCTACAATGCTAAAACTTCGCCAATGGCATCCGATGAGTTAGTTCATAATGTTCCAGGCTAAGCTCATGATTACTCAAAGAACCCAAGCAAACATTGAATAGGTACGGATCCCGCCAATATACGAATATGCGTGTACTGCTGGGTTGGTTGTCTAGTTAATGGCTTTTAAGACATAAAGACATAAAGACATAAAAGATCAGTGCAACTCTGAGCCACAAGGGCCCTTCTTGGTTGCACTCTGTACACTGAACCAGTTGCCCACCAAATCTGCCAATCAGCCCTCCCTGTAATACTGAAAAGCAAGCCCTCTATTCTCATAATGATTGTCTATGCTGTTTTTAAAGATGTTCAATGTGCTGCTACTGACGATGTTTTCTGGCAGCTGGTTCCAGTGTTCCACTACCCTGTTGGTGAAGAAAGTTTGCCTTAACCTTGTTCTGCTGTGGTTAATTTTAATTTTGAATTTATGACCTCTAATTGCATCATTTCTGTTAAATTCAAACATTTCCCCAAGGTATCCCCTCTCCAGACCATTGACAAATTTAAAGACCTCGATGAGATCTCCTCTCAGCCTTCTATATCTAAGTGAAAACATATTCAATTTCTTCAATCTTTCCTCATATGCCAGGTTGCTTATGCCATTAACCATTTTTGTAGCCCTCTTTGTATCTCTCTAAAAGCCAACAATCTTTTCATAGCTAGGAGACCAAGCTTGGATGCAGTATTCCAAATGTTGCCTGACGTATGCACAGTAAAGCTTCCTGATCACTTCCTCACTTCTGTATGATACATTCCTATTTATTGCCCCGAGCATTCTCAGTGCCTTCTTCCTGGCTTCCTTGGTCTGTTCTGATGCCCCCAATTTTGTGTTTAGAATAACACCTAAATCCTTCTCCTGTTGAGTCACTGATAGCACTTGGCCACCCATCAAGTATGGAGCCTTCATATGCTGCTTACCTACATGCATGATTTTGCACTTATCAAAGTTAAATTTCATTTGCCATTCTTCGGACCACTTCCAGTTCGTCTAAGTCTTTTTGCAGCGAGATATGCTCATCCTGACCTGTTATTGCCCTAAAGACCTTCAAATCATCTGCAAATTTCAAAACTTTACTGCTTAGGCCACTTTCAATGTTATTTACAAATATAATGAACAGCAATGGCCCTAGTACTGACCCCTGGGGGACTCCACTAAGAACATTTTGCCATGATGACTTTGTACCATTTAGCATCACTCTTTGCTGTCTATCTGAAAGCCACAACTCTATCCATTTTAAGATGCTACCTGCAATACCATGGGACTGAAGCTGTATCATTAACCGTTTATGGGGTACCTTGTCAAGGCCTTACTAAAGTCAAGATATGCTACATCAACCTGATTTCCCTGATCAAAATGTTCTGTGGCGAAGTTAAAAAAGTCCAAGAGGTTTGTGAGACACGATCGTCCTTTTCTAAATCCATGTTGAGTATCTTGAATCAATCTGCTACCTTCCAAATACCTAACTATTCTATCCTTGATAATTGATTCGAGTACCTTGCAGACTAGGGATGTGAGACTTATTGGCCTTAGTTTTCAACTTTCCTCTTTCTCCTTTCTTGAAAATAGGAACTACATTTGCCCTTTTCCAATCGGTTGGAATTTCATTATGTGAAACTGATCTACAAAATATTATACTAAGTGGAAATGCCAGTTCCTTGTCAGTTTCCCGCAACACCCTAGCATAAATATCATCAGGTCCTGCTGCCTTATTTGGCTTTATTTTCCTGATATGTTTGTAAACAACATCACTACCAATGAAATCAACATCATTTGTCAGATCCCATGTAACTGAACTATGGTGTACGGTCGGTAGATTGGTCATATCTTCCAATGTAAACACTAATTTGAACTGCTTGCTCAGCTCCTCAACCATCTCACTATCCTCACCCAATGTAGTCCCGTTTACTTCCAGTGGACCAATTGTGCTAGAAACTTTACTCATCTTGTAGAAACTAAAGAACTTTTTTCTGTCCCCATTACGTTTCTAGCTAAGTCCAGTTCCTTTGCTCGCTTTGCTGCTCTGGTTTTTTGCTTCACAGTGTCTCTGCTTTTCGATACGCCTTTAGATTAATGACATTTGAGGCTTCTTTAAAACTCTAAATGCGTTTTCTT
Source organism: Imbricaverruca yamaguchii (assembly GCA_034440575.1). NCBI lineage: Eukaryota > Metazoa > Arthropoda > Thecostraca > Neoverrucidae > Imbricaverruca > Imbricaverruca yamaguchii. Next base: position 2,154,550 of record JAOTOL010001620.1, read on the forward strand.
AGCCCTAATTGCTTTTATCACGTCTGGTGTAAGCCATGCTGGCTTTCCTACCCTTCTTTTGCGTCTTTGCTTTTGGGGGACATGTCTAATCTGAGTTTCCTTTAAGTAAGATTTGAACTTTTCCCACATTTCAAGGCATTTAAATTGGAGAATTCTTCTTCCCATCTGATGGCACTTAAAGCCGCTCTCATGCCGTTAAAGTCTGCTCTGTTGAAATTTGGAACCTTTACCAAATTATCCTTGATAATTTCCCTACATGTGCCTTGAATCTAACTATGTTATGGTCACTTTTCCCAGAGTTTCGCCTACAGTCAGTCTTGAACCAAGTCACTTAAATCCGAGAATACAAGGTCCAAGAATGAACCATGCCTGGTAGGTTCCGATACAAACTGGTGTAAGAACAGGTCCTCTTCAAGGCATTTCCTGAACATTTTGCATGATGGGGAGCCAACACCAGCATCTTCATAACCTTTTAGATTAAAGTCACCGAGAATAAGGCACTTCCTCTTAAAGTTTCTACTGATTTCCTCACAAATCACCTTGTCAAGCTCCAGTTGCTGAGAATGTGTCAGGGTTCCTGATCGGTGAAAGCTCTATCCTAAGAGTATTGCTGTTGCCTTTTCCACAGTGACATCAAGCCAAATGGACTCCACAGACACATTTTATCCCCACCTGCTACTTTTTGAGAACTGAATAAGCTATTCACATAGAGCATTACACCACCCTTTCATTGTGGACCCTTTTTTACGACACATCGACCGTTGAGTCATGGTAGCGTCGCCAATCCCTCACGCCGATTGGTCGCAGGCGAAGAGTAGCGACAGGTGAGACTCAAACTCGCAATCTTTAGATTGGAGATGGGCAACTTACCCCTAGACTACTTGTCCCCTGCTACTGGGTGTGCGTGGGTTTGAACACCCTATGATGGATGACACCTTTGCATTAAAAAGGATGCTTGCATTCATTGTATCCACACTTAGCTGTTGACATGCAGTAGGATGGCTGCTGCATGCTTACAGTACCTAGAGTTTGCCTTTGCAGGAATACTTCGCACCTTTTATCCTGCCAATCTTGACACCATTATTGATGCCAAGCTCAACATTGATGTCGTGGGGCTCACCAGTTCCATTGGAAGTCTGCAAGCACAGTCCAAAAACTGACACCACGAACTGTTCAATCTGTATTTTGTCTGATCTGTCTTCTGTTAAAAGCTGCAACCAGCATCCACGACATGAAAAGTTATAGCAATGCATTTTCGTCTCTGAATCTAATCAACGTCAATGCATGTCGCCAGTCATGTCACATCAGCAGTGGCCCCCAAAACAGAGACGGATCTAGTAGGAGGTGGGGGGGGGGGGGCAATGGAGTGACCGCGCCCATTAGGACCCGAACAGGGTCCCAATAAGATGCGGCGGCCATCCAAGATGCCCGAGTACACCTCCCCCACTCCCCACACCTTGGATTTATATCGGAAGGCAGCAGGCTGAGAGCGGAACAGGCTCTCTGAGGGTTGAGTGCACCCGATCCGTACCCGCTCAACGGACTTTTCAGCCGAAGGCCCCCCAGTGGGGCTCTCGACGCCTTCTTAAAACTGCGCCCTTCCTTAGCGAAATCCTTGATTCGCCAGTGCCCCGAAGAAAAAGCCAGTGGACCAATGCGACTCGTGAGATTCAGGTCTCTTTTCTCTCTGATATATCGTTTTGCTCCCAAAACTATCCATCGTGACTAAATCCAGCGGCTTTTGCCTAAGTCTAGCAGCTTTCACCTCAGTCTAGCTGCGTTTGCCCAAGTATAACGGCTTTTGCCTAAGTTTAGCCCGGCTGTCGATTGAGTGATGGTAGAATTTGCTGAGAGCTTTCGAAAACAGCTTCCCCTTTTTAACCGGTCTGACCTATGCGACGCCATTCATGAGACACACGCCAAAGCTTGTAATGGCCCGAACACGCATACACATGGCGTGACATCACACAGAGCCATTGATCGTCGTTTGAGTGAGCTCGATTTGGCCATCGGAGATGGGGCGGGGCGACAGGCTCTTCTGTCTGTCATTGCCGTTCGACCAAGACTGCAATCAATAACGGGGAGACGCGAGAAAGTTTGTGCACACGCACCGTGAACCGTCCTGTCACAGCCCGCTGTCCAGCGGGTCGTCCGACGGCTGCATCGCAGCTGATGTCTCACGGCAGTTTGGAAAGCCAAAGTGCCTCACTCCAGCCGAGCCTCCAATTCCGCCGTCCAGCCACATAGCCCAGCCCGGGGTAGCCTCGCCAAAACTGTAGCCGCCCCGGCCAATTATCGGAGTGAAGCGATCTGCAGTCGGAAGGTGGGCAGCTGAAGTAATTCGGAACCACGTTCAGAAAGTCGTCCAGTCGTGCGTACCTCGGGGAACCAGCCAACTACCGCCTCTGGGACCCCGTAATTACGATTAGGTTCGCCGTTATTGCGATCAGAATGCACATGACGTCACTGTCGCCGGTATTTGCTGACGAAATGTCGTGTTCTGAGCTGCTACGATCTCCGGAGTAGAGTCGGCCCTGCTCGGCGCTCACTTTGCGGCGTCCCGACCATTCTGCCGCCCGCTCAATGGCCCAGTCTGTCGTGTTATCGAATTCAGATTAGTGCTGTCTGGGAGTTTTCTGTCCCGCTGACGCCTGGGCTGTCACTGTGTCGATATCTAGGAGGCGACTGTGTCGATATCTAGGAGGCGACTGTGTCGATATCTAGGAGGCGACTGTGTCGATGTCTAGGAGGCGACTGTGTCGATATCTAGGAGGCGACTGTGTCGATGTCTAGGAGGCGACTGTGTCGATATCTAGGAGGCGACTGTGTCGATATCTAATAGACGAACGTGTCTATATTTAGGAGGCGACTGCATCGATATCTACGAGACGAATGTGTCTATATTTAGGAGGCGACTGTGTCTATATTTAGGAAGCGACTGTGTCGATACCTACGAGGTGACCGTGCCGATATCTAGGAGGCGACTATGTCGATATCTAGGAGGCGACTGTGTCGATATCTAGTAGACGAATGTGTCAATATTTAGGAGGCGACTGTGTCGATATCTACGAGACGGATGTGTCTATATTTAGGAGGCGACTTTGTATATATCTAGGAGGCGACTGTGTCGATATCTAGTAGACGAATGTGTCTATATTTAGAAGGCGACTGTGTCGATATCTACGAGACGAATGTGTTTATGTTTAGGAGGCGACTGTGTCTATATTTATGAGGTTACTGTGTCAATATCTAGGAGGCGACTGTGTCGATATCTAGGAAGTGACTGTGTCGATGTCTAGGAGGCGACTGTGTCGATACCTAGGAGGTGAATGTGTCTATATGTAGGAGGCGACTGTGTCGATACCTAGGAGGTGAATGTCTCTATATGTAGGAGGCGACTGTGTCGATATCTAGGAGGTGAATGTGTCTATATTTAGGAGGTGACTATGTCGATATCTAGGAGGCGACCATGTCGATATCTAGGAGACGAATGTGTCGATATCTAGGAGGCGGCTGTGCACGATATCTAGGAGGTGACTGTTAGTATCTAGGAAGTGAATGTGGCGATACCTAGAGGGTTGCTGCTGATTTCTGGAATATCAATGCGCCAATGTCTGGGATGTTACTGTGTTGATGTCTAGGGGTGACTGCGCCGATATCTAGGAGATGAATGTGCCGATATCTAGGGTGCCACTTTGCTGATCAGCACGGTGACTTCTAGACATCGGCAGTAGCCTCACATACTGCACTATCTGGGAGGTTGCTTTGCTGCTGTCTGGGGAGTCGCTGTGCTGCTATCTGAGAGGTCACAGCTGATGTGTTGTGGAAAAGTGAAATATGTGTAGTGTGTCTATGATGAGGAGATAACAGCGGTCTCGTGTCGATAATCCGGAGGATGACAGCCGTCCTGTGTTGGGACTCCACGGGATGACAGCCGTCCCATGTTGGGACTCCGTGGAATTCCAGCCGTCCCATGTTGGGACTCCGGAGAATGACAGCCGTACCATGTTGTGACTCGGCGGGATGACAACCGTCCCATGTTGGGACTCCGCGGGATGACAGCCGTCCCGTGTTGTGACTCCGCGGGATGACAGCCGTCCCGTGTTCGACAGTTGTCGGGACGGAGAGTCGTGCGGGGTGCGGACGTTCAACAGACCGTGCCAAGTGCCGAACGTCACCATCAATCTGGAGGCGTGGGTGCCAGCCGGCTGGGACGTGCGCAATCTGGAGAACCTCAACAACATCGCCTACATGGGCCCGCTGGGACCCACCACAAGGTCGGTGCACACTGCAGCTCGGCCGCTAATGGTTTTGTGAGCTGACGTCACGGTTGTTTTGTTGCGGCTAGTGAATCAATCCTCACATGGACGCTCGATTTGCTGCTGCTAATTTTAGCCTGCGGGACATTTGACGAGCGGTTAATGCGTAAGCGCTATGTTGGAATTGGCAGGGGGAGAGGTGTTCCTTCTCGTGCGGTGCGACCAGCGTCCACGCCGTTCCACGAGACTATCGCGAGTGTTTTCTCTTCTGTGCCAGGTTGGTGGAGCGCCGCCAGCTTTATTGACTGCCATTATTGTTATGACGGGCGAAATGCGGTCAACGTTTGCCGGTACATTTCCACCGGGCTGGCAAATGACTCCCTGCTCTTTTACGATGCATTGAACTGTCAGGTCATAGAGCGCTGCCAATCTCTCACGCCGATTGGTTGCGGGTGGACTCGGTGACTGCTCCAGTTGCGGGATTCGAACCCGTGATCTTTTGACCAGGAGTCGAGCCCCGACCCGGCTGGGGTGTCGCGACCCCTTCCCGAGGAATGTTTGCGCTCTGGATGAGTGGGGTGAACTCATGTGGGGAGAGACCGGCGGTCATGGCAGTCTCAGTCGTTACCGGGAACACCGAGCTGCTGCCCTCCCCTCGACGAAATGGCCCAGGCGAAACCTCGAATGACGTCATACAGCCAGGCATTACCGGTCACGACACGCGTGGTGGCCAGATTTGCGTCGATTGACTTGTGCATGCTCAGGCGGTCGATAACATGCTATGGGACATGTGGGCTTTACAGGACATGTAGACCCCATATGTATCCAAGTCAGAAGTCGTGCTCTCAGGCTCAAGGAAGCACCTGTACCATCAACACGGCCCATATCAGGTTTGACCTAGACTGACCTAGGCTGACATATGATGACCTTGGATGGCCCTTTGTTCAGTTTTTAATTATGTAAGGTAATTTTCAACTCTTCGGTTTGTTTTTAACGTCAAGCGATAACCAAACCAAGCCCGAGTTTAAGAATAGGTCGCCAACAAGGTCAGCTATCCGTGGTCATTGACCTAGATTGACTGGTATAATATGTTGAAGCTGTGATGAGAACAAAACACAAACTTCCGGCTCTAGATTCATGTCCAGTGGATGCAAATCGGTCCAAAAACCTCGAAGTGATGATACGTAAAGAATGTGTCGCTCGTTCCTTCCACACACTCCACTGACAAAATAAGATCATTGTCACATTCGATGCAACGCATAAATAGGCATCCATGTCTGCAGTACAAATGACCTATTTCGTTGCGTAGCTAAGTTCCAGCGGGAAATGGAATATAGCTGCGAATATTGGTAGTGGATAATCCCTCAGCTCTTGAAGATCGAATCCACGGCTAAAAAGCGAAATTTCGTATGTTGGCCATATTTGTTCTAAGATTACCGCCAGGATTTCATTTTTTAAAGTATTTGCTTGAAATTGATTCACCTCTGAAGGTGAAACAACAGTACGCATCTGACCGTGCGGTCTGGTAGAGTTACCGGTATGAAAAGTCAGAAAAAACGGAAAGTAATCAGATGTCATGCTTGATGACAATTTCCCATATTAGATAAACGGAACATTTCCTTCTTCGGTCTAAAATCCCACCTGAGTTTAATACCTAATGATGCACAATTTCGCATTCAGAAAAGCTGGAGACTGCATGTCGTACAATGCAATCTGATAATATTCGTATAATGTTTCATGGCGCAAATTAATGGTATGTTCAAATTGATGCGTACTCTAGCATTGGTCTCCGCTTGTCGTCACGTGACGCAAGGCCGGCACGGAAGGTGAAACGAGAACTATGTAGTCATCGAAAACCGCGTCTGTGCTCATCTTTTCGTATTTAGTGTCCTGAATTTAGTGCCCTGGACGCCTTTACAAATCTACCGCTCCATCCAGCCCTGAAGTACGGTTGTTGTCGAAAATCAGTTTCTCATGGTAGCAATATTACCATAGCAGTCGAGGCGCCCTAAAGCCCAATTAACAAGCAAATAAAATCAGCTTCTCAACTAGCATGAATATGGTGAGAAAATACGCATGTTCTGAACTTGATTTCACATTGATTATCGCGGAACACGGAAGAACGCATGATCATCGCTCACCCTCGCCACCAAACACGCACACTCTATCACACACTATTCTGGAAAGTCAAATACGTAGATTGTGAAGTTGATGCCACACACAGTTATGATACTTCGAGAGATCCAAGTCACCTCACCCCGCCCCAAAAATCACACACATCAAAACAGAGAAGTACGGTTGTTTGTCAAGATACTTATGCGAACCACGTGCTTGTCACGTGTGAAACGGCGTGCATGAAGTGCGTCGAGAACCACCCAATAAACACGTGCGAAGCGGCGGCAACAACAGTCCACACCGCGCCAACCTTCAAACGTCACGCAAGTGCAGCGAAGTCGATACCCAGTGGGCCTGAATACACGGCATTGCCGTCCGCTCCACTTCCGACACCGTCCCGCGCGGCACGGCTTTGGGCTCCAGCTTCTCCGTCGGCTCGGCCACGGCTCTCAGCCGCCGCCGCCGATCGGTGTCCAGGTCCCGCCAGGGGGATCGGCCGGGTCGCGGCCACCGCAGCCGATCCCCGACCTGGGCTTTATAGTCCACCCATCGCGAACGTGAGGTCCCAGGGCTGGAGCGCGCCGCAGGCGGACGGCAGGCCGGGGAGCAGCGGCTCATTTTCTGGGCTGATTCCCCTGGAGGCGGCGCCCGTGGCTGCGTAGTTGTGGCCACTGCCGCTGCGTAGTTGGTGATCTTCGGCAGGCATTAGCGACTTATCACGGAGGAGCAGGCCAGCCTTTCGACAGCCTCGGCTGGAATATGGCGAACACAATTACAGAAGAGCTCTAACTAGAACACATTCAAGAGAAACTCAATAGCTCAAATTGGGTACCTCAGCTAATTGGTGAATGTGTGTTCCAGGCGTTTAGGTCCCTTTCTGTTTTCCGTGTGCGTATTTTACCCCAAGTAGTAGAGGATGACCAACCTTCCGCCCCTGCTCCCCCTCCCCCAGGTGTTAATAACCATCGCCCCTTCCGGTCGGGGCTAATCCTTTACCCAAGCTTTCTACATTAACCCCTTCATCGTGTACGATGCAGAATATAGAGTATGCTCTATATTAAATATCAGAATATAGAGTATGCTCTATATTCTGATATAAATGAGGGGCAAATATCAGTGTACTTCCGTCATTCGATGGAGGTGGGGGACGGGAGGGTATGGCAGTTTAAACCTCAAGTTGGAGGATTAGTGTTTGAGCCTCCAGCTTAGCAGTCAATGCTCTCCTCTCGTCGCGACCGGTCGTGTCTTTTGCGCTCCCGTGACCAGGGAAGACCGTGAGTAAAATATTAGGCGCAGGCGGTTAGTGGAGGGAGGATTTGTTCTACTGTGGACCTAAGTTAAGAAGGATAGGTTAGATTGTTTAAATTGGGTATATTATACTTATCCTATGTATTCTAAGCTTCTATGACTATCGATCGGCCACGTGACGCTCTATAGAGTGGTGGCGCGGCCTCTTGGATCGGGTTTCTATTTTTGTAGAGGAATTAGCTTGTGTCTTTTTGGTGTTTAAGTTTAAGATATAGATTAATATTAAAATATTGGATTTAGATTATACTTATCCTGTATATATAAGTGTAATTTAAGCTCACTACACTCATCAGTGGAATAGGCAACATAGAATACGGCGAATGGCTTGCGACATTAAATATGTACTCAATCAAGAGATTAAGGGGGACATGATCGAAATGTACAAAATTGTTAAGGGCTAGATCAGGTCAATTTGAATGATGCTCTTCGGTTTAGAGTATCACATGGGGGTCATCAAATCAGGTTAGAGAAGTTGAGGTGTAGGACATAAAGCGACAACAGGTTTTTAGTCAAAGGGTTGTCGATCAGTAGAATAGGCTGCCTGCTGATGTTGTGGGGAGTTTCTCATAGCCCTGTGATGTTTAACGTATTTAACGTATTTAAAAGTAGGGTGGACACATTTTTTGAGACAGGAAAATCTTGTTTTTGAGTTATCATTAGTGGTGGATGGGGTGAGATTTATGCTAAGTAAGTGCGCACGGAGAAGACCTCTTTGATGCAGGCATGGATGCAATGTGAAAATTATTGGTAGGGCATTCAATATCCACATGTGTTCAGAGGGAGCAAGGGAATGGGACTGGATACCTAGGATAGATAGGTACTGATAGGTCTGTGGGATGTTGGTGGATGATTTCTTTAGGACCTGGTGCTGGTTGGGGTGTGTCTTTTTTACCGGGCCTATGGTATCTTTCACTTACAGGCTTAACTGTATGGGCCCTTGTGGCTCTTATTAAGTCTAAACACTTTATGACTTCATGTTTAGTGTCCATAATGCCCTTCATGCTTAATGTTCATAATTCCCTTCATGCTTAATGTCCAAATGCTTAATGGTTAAGTGTGGAAGTGATTGGAGAGGTGGAGAATGCATCCTCATAATATGGAACATTTCACCTTAGGTGGAAAATATTCAAGGGGTACCAAAAACAATTCTCCCTGTGCATTGCTTTGTGCATGCCCCCTTTGTGTAGTTGTGATTTTTTGGGCGCGTCAGCTACTTCGGCCATGTTGTGCCCATAACTGATATACCAGCATCAATTCAGGAGGTCAAACAAAATGTGCGTGGAAGCAATGCCAGAGAGAGCGAGTAAAGTCGAACAAAGCAGAATAATCGAAAGCAATGGTCATGGTTCGAGGTAGATGGGAAACAAGTCGAGCGGTTTAAACCATGTCAGCTTTGCTACGAAGAAAACATCGAGGCACGGTTCACAGGGCTACACTGGCTGGGGGGGGTGAAGCTAACCTAGCCGATGCCCACCCTACGAACCGCCGGTTGGACATACACAACATGTACTTTGATGGTATTGAGGAATCTGAAAACATTAGAGATATCCAAGCTGGTGTATTCGCCTGATACATCATGAAAACTAGATAGCATGACAATTTTTTGTCCGATTGAATTAAGATGTGTACATACAGTGAGCATACGTTCCGGAATCATCACAGTCCCACAGGATATGCAACGCTCTCGGTCTTTTCCTGCAAAATATTGACTGAGTTAGTTATCTATTTCCGATGCTCAGCCTGCACAGTGCTACCCTTCCTTTGTATTTTCCAATCAGCATACCGCCAGTATCGCACACATGGTGTAATTTGCTTGAGGACACATGGCTTCTCTGAAGACCACTGATTCTGCCACACATCCAGGATTGATGAGGTCAGCATGGCGAACAAATCTATTGCCGGTATATTAATGTTGGCTGAGAAGGGAGATGATGCATCGGCAGGAGTGTCGACATTTTCATTTCCGTGAACTCCGACATGGCTTGAAGACCACGTACAATTTATACGCCAATGCTCTTGTACGAGTGCAGTCAGTCTATTTTAAATACGTCATGCTGAATAAGATTGATGCAGTTGGTTGGTGATAACCTGGAACGAGCTCGCATAGTCTGAGACGATGAATACACTTTGTTAGTCACGTCGAGAAATAAACCAGCGCCTTCCATATTGCGGTTGTTCTGCGGTAAAGGCGGAACACTCAGCCGATCAAGTATACACCTCCGTCACCTTGCCACTCGCAAGGACGCAGCCCAAGGACGGAGCCTAAGGACGCAGTCTTTGGCCGTCGGTGCAGAAGACAGAACAATCGCAGATTTGGAAATGTAGCGCTTAGCTAGACTGCGAAATCCAGCAGGAGTGGTTTCGGGTTTCCTATGTGTCGAAAGGGAGAGGTAGAAGTCGCAGGTGTCACCCGACGGCCGACTGTGGACGGTTCAACATGTGTCACTTGATTAACTGGTGGCTGCATATCCCTCACCCTCTGAGACACGCGCACACGGACCGGCCTCGTGGAAGAGCGGCGGCCAGACAGGACTTCCTGGGCCAGGTGTGTGTGTTGAATATTGTACTTTACGAATTAGGTAGAGTTAGGAAAATTTTCGTTGTGACATTTGCTATATTCTCTTTGTCTTTTTTTTCTACGTAGAAGTTTCAATTATGATGTTTTGCAGTCTCTTTTCAGATTTTTTACTGCATTGAATCGGCGATTTCCTTACTGTTCGTGTCCTGTATTTTTGGGTTTGTTGAAAGCCTAATTGTCTTCTCTTTGAACAGGCCATCTCCGTTGGCCTCATGAACTCGTGAATTGTTTCAGAAGGGGTTATTCAAGATATCGTTGATCATTCGCATAAATCCTTTAATATGTCTCATATATTTGTGTATATATATACTTCATGACGATGGGGAGGTCTTAGAACATTGGTAGTACATCGTCAATCGTATATTTTTGTTGTCGCGGCTTGGCACACAGCTTCACTATACCATGTCTCGCTTTGTTTTCTCGTCGGTTTTATATGCTGACAGGAGGGTGACTTCGGAAAATTTCTCAATGCGATCCGTGTTGCACCACTCGTCTCAACATGACCCGTGTTACGCGATGCGTCGTCCCGTTGCGTGAAATTGCCGAGCATGTTTGTTGTCTGTTTATTGGGTGGTTCACGACGCACTTTATGCACATTCACAGCTGATGGCGCCGCCCACACCGTTTCGCCGGTGGGCCGCTGGATTGGGAAATGTCCCGATACGTGTGGGTGTCGAACCCGGAACCTTTGGTACCCAGAGCCCAACACCTTAACCACTCGGCCATCCCCGCCCCTTGCCGAGCATGGAATGAGCAGTTGCCGAGTGTGCGAACCAGCGTGCGAGTAACCGTTGATTGCGAAAATTTATCGAAGTCTGTCATAAAGACATAAAGACATAAAAGATAAGTGCAACTATGAGCCACAAGGCCCCTTCTTGGTTGCACTGTGTACACTCAACCAGTTGCCCACCAAATCTGTTGATCAGCCCTCCCTGTAATACTGGCGCAAAATGACCCTAGATGTCGACGCGCCCCTAAACTCCAATCCACCACCCTGCAATACTGAAATATAAGCCCTCTATTCTTATAATGATTGTCTATGCTGCTTTTAAGGACGTTCAATGTACTGCTACTTACAATAGTTTCTGGCAGCTGGTTCCAGTGCTCTACTACCCAGTTGGTGAAGAAAGACTGTCTCAACCTTGCTCTGCTGTGGTTAACTTTAATTATGAATTGATGACCTCTAATTGCATCATTTCTGTTAAATTCAAGCATTTCCACACGAAATCCCCTCTCCAGATCATGGACAAATTTAAAGACCTCGATGAGATCTCCTCTCAGCCTTCTATATCTAAGTGAAACATTTTAAATTTCTTGAATCTTTCCTCATATGCCAGGTTGATTATACCATTAACCATTTTTATAGCCCTCTTTTGTACTCTCTCTAAAAGCCAACAATCTTTTTCATAGCTAGGAGACCAAGCTTGGATGCAGTATTCCAAATGTGTCCTGACATATGCACAGTAAAGCTTCCTGATGACTTCCTCACTTCTGTATAAAACATTCCTATTTATTGTCACAAGCATTCTCAGCGCCTTCTTCCTGGATTCCTTGGTCTGTTCTGATGCTCCAATGTTGTGTTTAGAATAACACCTAAATCCTTCTCCTGTTGAGTCACTGCTTGCACTTGGCCACCCATCAGGTATGGAGCCTTCATATGCTGCTTACCCACATGCATGATTTTGCACTTATCAAAATTAAATTTCATTTGCCATTCTTCAGACCACTTCACAATTTCGTCTAAGTCTTTTTGCAGCGAGATATGCTCATTTTGACCGGTTATTGCCCTAAAGGCTTTCAAATCATCCGCAAATTTCAAAACCGTACTGATTAGACCACTTTCAATGTTATTTACAAATATAATGAACTGTAGTGGCCCTAGTACTGACCCCTGGGGGACTCCACTAAGAACATTTTGCCATGATGACTTTGTACCATTTAGCATCACTCTTTGTTGTCTATCTGAAAGCCACAATTATATCCATTTTAAGATGCTACCTGCAATACCGTGGGTCTGAAGCTGTATCATTAACCGTGTATGGAGTACCTTGTCAAAGGCCTTGCTGAAGTCAATATATGCTACATCAACCTGATTTCCCTGACCAAATTGTTCTGTGGCGAAGTTAAAAAAGTCCAAGAGGTTTGTGAGGCATGATCGCCCTTTCCTAAACCCATGTTGGGTATCTTGAATCAATCCGTTTCCTTCCAGATAACTAACTATTATATCCTTGATAATTTATTGGAGTACCTTGCAGACTAGCGATGTGAGACTTACTGGCCTATACTTTTCAACTTTCCCTCTTTGTCCTTTCTTGAAAATACAAATTACATTTGTCCTTTTCCAATCTGTTGGAATTTCATTTTGTGAAACACATCTACAAAATATTATACTAAGTGGTAATGCCAGTTCCTCTTCAGCTTCCCGCAATACCCGAGCATAAATTTAATCAGATCCTGTTGCCTTGTTTGGTTTTATTTTCCTGATATGATTGAAAACAACATCACAATCAATGAAAACAATATCATTTATCCGATCTCATGTCACTGAACTATGGTGCACGGTCGGCAGATTGGTCATATCTTCCAATGTAAACACTGGTTTAAACTGCTTGCTCTAGTTCCTCAACCATCTCAATATCCTCACCCAATATGGTCCCATTTATTTCCAGTGGACCAATTGTGCTAGAAACTTTACTCAGCTTGTAGAAACTAAAAAACTTTTTCTGTCCCCATTACAGTTCCTAGCTAAATCCAGTTCTTTTGCTAGCTTTGCTGCTCTAGCTTTTTGCTTCACAGTGTCTCTAGCTTTTCGATACGCCTTTAGATTTACGATATTTGAAGCTTCCTTAAACACTCTAAATGCAGCTTTCTTAGCCTTAATTGCTTTTATCAAGTCTGGTGTAAGCCATGCTGGCTTTCCTATTCTTGTTTTGCGTCTTTGCTTTTGCGGGACATGTCTAATCTGAATTTCCTTCAAGTAAGATTTGAACTTTTCCCACATTTCACAGGCATTTAAATTGGAGAATTCTTCTTCCCATCTGATGGCACTTAAAGCCGCTCTCATGCAGTCAAAGTCTGCTCTGTTGAAATTTCGAACCTTTACCAAATTATCCTTAATAATTTCCACCACATGCGCCTTAAATCTAACTATGTTATGGTCACTTCTTCTCAGAGTTTCGCCTACAGTCAAGTCTTGAACCAAGTAACTTAAATCCGAGAATGCAAGGTCCAAGAATGAGCCATGCCTGGTAGGTTCCGTTACGAATCGGTGTAAGAACAGGTCCTCTTCCAGGCATTTCCTAAACATTTTGCATGATGGGGAGCCAACACCAACATTTTCATATCCTTTTAGATTAAAGTCACCAAGAATAAGGCACTTCCTTCGAAAGTTTCTACTGATTTGCTCACAAATCACCTTATCAAGCTCCAGTTGCTGAGAATGTGGCAGGGTTCCTGATCGGTAGAAAGCTTCTATCCTCAGTGTATTGCTGTTGCCTTTTCCCACAGCGACATCAAGCCAAATGGACTCAACAGACACACTTTTATCCGCACCTGCTACTTTCTGAGAACTGAATAAGCTATTCACGTAGAGCATTACACCACCCCCTTTCACTGCTGGACCCCTATTGCATGAAAACATATTGCATCCCTGGATCTCATAGTCTTGTAAGTTATCTCCAAAATACCCCTCACTGACCCATGCCTCCGTAATGCAAACAGAGTCTGGTTCCTCCTCAGCAACATAACACTTGAACTAATCAATTTTGGATCGGATACTCTGAGCATTAAGCATCGTACACTTAACATATGCTCCATAACCACCTTTGGCTTTTTCATGCTGAACTACCACTCTGCCTCCTTGAAATACTGCTGTCCCTATTTGCTGACTTTGAGGTTCTATTCCCTTGGCTGACACTATTGGAATATCCCTGAGACAGCAATGCAATTTCATCCCTCCCCACCCCATTTCCTATTTTTCCTGAAGGACATACTCATGCACTTTTTCTAACACATGCACCCCCTTCTCGGAGAAGTGCGGGCCATCCCTCTGATAGAGGTCCCAGGATCCATAAAACCTGCACCACTCATCAACAAATGTGAAACCTAATTCATGGCAGAGCTTACCTACCCTGGCACTGGCTGCCAGTGCCCTAGAGCTCCACTCAGGGGAGGCTCCAGCCCTAGGCAAAATTTCAGTTGCAATGACTCTCCTATTGCTCTCCTTCGGGGGGGGCCAGAAGGGCCCTATAATCCTGCAGCAGCTCCTCATTCCTAGCAGGATCTATGTTATTCACCCCTACTTGTATTATAACTGTACTAAACTGGTGATCACTTGTGGCCTGTGCCATCACTGGCACCAGGTCCTTAACCCTGGCACCAGACCTGGTGATGCACCTCCTGTCCCTCCTACCTTTAAAAAATACCCGATCTAAACGTCGCACACGAGAATCACCTACGACCAGTACCGTATCCTCACTACTACTATCCTGGGCGCAAGATAGTGCCTGGAATCTATTCGGTGTTGCTATGCCTGTTTGTTGAGCAGTTCGACTAGACATAAAGACATAAAAGATCAGTGCAACTATGAGCCACAAGGGCCCTTCTTGGTTGCACTCTGTACACTGAACCACCAAATCTGTCAATCAGCCCTCCCTGTAATACTGAAAAGCAAGCCCTGATATTCTTATCAGGATTGTCTATGCTGTTTTTAAAGATGTTCAATGTGCTGCTACTGACGATGTTTTCTGGCAGCTGGTTCCAGTGTTCCACTACCCTGTTGGTGAAGAAAGTTTGCTTTAACCTTGTTCTCCTGTGGTTAACTTTAATTTTGAATGTATGACCTCTAATTGCATCATTTCTGTTAAATTCAAAGATTTCCCCAAGGTATCCCCTATCCAGACCATTGACAAATTTAAAGACCTCGATGAGATCTCCTCTCAGCCTTCTATATCTAAGTGAAAACATATTCAATTTCTTCAATCTTTCCTCATATGCCAGGTTGCTTATGCCATTAACCATTTTTGTAGCCCTCTTTTGCACTCTCTCTAAAAGCCAACAATCTTTTTCATAGCTAGGAGACCAAGCTTGGATGCAGTATTCCAAATGTGGACTAGGCTTCCTCCCACTCTTACCACCTGCCACCTGCCACTCACTGACCCCTTCCTTAGGCTCGCGTCTCCAAATCCTCCACCCCCTGACCTCATGCTACTTCCCTTCCTGTGACCTACCAGAACTACCCCTCCTCTGTTCAATATTAACACTCAACTCTAGAGAAATCCCAGCCACCTCCACAGTAAAGGAAGCCTCAGCTACCTGGTGGCCTGCGACTACCTAGGCATATGATGTCCCTGCTGCGGAGTGACCCTTTTTAACCTTATCTTGCCTACCCTGTGCAACAAGGGCAGCCTTGAGCTTGGAAATCTCTGCCCTAAGGGCCCTAATCTCTTCCTCTAGTGCCTGCATCCTGGTAGAAACCATCCTAAATTTAGATTGAAGCTAACTTGTTAAACAACCGACAAAAATGAAGTTTAAAAATAGCCAACTATTATTAACTATAAATTGCTACCTCCTATACTGTCAGATAATGATCTACGTACCTCAAGAATACCAACACACTAAGCAGAAACTATTAAACAACTGTTTGTTTTGTGTTTTTTTTTCTGAAATTAAATGTCTGATCTTCTAGACTTCTAGACAAGTAGACAACTATATGAATATCACTTTTGATATATCGTATGGCTAGACAGGAAAATAAAGTCACACAGCACTTATGAATACCACCAACTTAGTATTAAACTCTATCTTAAACTTAAACACCAGAGACTATGCACCTCAAAACTAAATAAAGTATGTTAGGTTTTCTAATGTGCTTATAATATCTACACACTTGTAATATCTCCAACTGAACTCCAACCACTCGTACACTTTGTTAGGCAAAGTGTACGAGCATGTCCTTCAGGGAAACTAGGAAATGGGGTGGGGAGGGATGAAATTGCATTACCAACTCAGAAATATCCCAATAGTGTCAGCCAAGGCAATAGAACCTCAAAGTCTCCAGATAGGGACAGCAGCAGTTCAAGGGGACAGAGTGATAGTTCATCTAGTGATAAGAGAACTCCTCAGCATGAAGAAGCCAAAGGTGGTTATGGAGCATTTGTTAAGTGTATGATGTTTAATGATCAGAGTATCCGTTCCAAATTTGATGAGTTCAAGTGTTATGTTGCTGAGGAGGAACCAGATTTTGTTTGCATTACGGAGGCATGGGTCAGTGAAGGGTATTTTGGAGATAACTTACAGGACTATAAGATCCAGGGATACAATGTGTTTTCATGCAATAGGGGTCCAGCAATGAAAGGGGGTGGTGTAATGCTCTATATGAATAGCTTATTCAGTTCTCAAAAAGTAGCAGGTGGGGATCAAAATGTGTCTGTGCAGTCCATTTGGCTTGATGTCACTGTGGGAAAAGGCAACAGCAATACTCTTAGGATAGGAGCTTTCTACCGATCAGGAACCCTGCCACATTCTCAGCAACTGGAGCTTGACAAGGTGATTTGTGAGGAAATCAGTAGAAACTTTAAGAGGAAGTGCCTTATTCTTGGTGACTTTAATCTAAAAGGTTATGCAAATGCTGGTGTTGGCTCCCCATCATGCAAAATGCTTAGGAAATGCCTTGAAGAGGACCTGTTCTTACACCAATTTGTATCGGAACCTACCAGGCATGGTTCATTCTCTTTTGATTCAAGGCACATGTAGGGGAAATTATCAAGGATAATTTGGTAAAGGTTCCAAATTTCAACAGAGCAGACTTTGACTGCATGAGAGCGGCTTTAAGTGCCATCAGATGGGAAGAAGAATTCTCCAATTTAAATGCCTGTGAAATGTGGGAAAAGTTCAAATCTTACTTGAAGGAAATTCAGATTAGACATGTCCCCCAAAAGCAGACGCAAAAGAAGGATAGGAAAGCCAGCATGGCTTACACCAGACTTGATGAAAGCAATTAAGGCTAAGAAAACTGCATTTTCAGTCTTTAAAGAAGCCTCAAATGTCGTTAATCTAAAGGCGTATCGAAAAGCTAGAGACACTGTGAAGCAAAAAACCAGAGCAACAAAGCGAGCAAAAGAACTGGATTTAGCTAGAAACTGTAATGGGGACAGTAAAAAGTTCTTTAGTTTCTACAAGCTGAGTAAAGTTTCTAGCACAATTGGTCCACTGGAAGTAAACGGGACTACATTGGGTGAGGATAGTGAGATGGCTGAGGAGCTGAGCAAGCAGTTTAAATCAGTGTTTACATTGGAAGATGTGACCAATCTGCCGACCGTACACCATAGTTCAGTGACATGGGATCTGACAAATGATGTTGATAGTGTTGTTGTTTACAATCATATAAGGAAAATAAAGCCAAACAAGGCAGCAGGACTTGATGATATTTATGCTAGGGTGTTGCGGGAAACTGAAAAGGAACTGGCATTTTCACTTAGTATGATATTTTGTAGATCAGTTTCACAAAATGAAATTCCAACCGATTGGAAGAGGGCAAATGTAGTTCCTATTTTCAAGAAAGTAGAAAGAGGGAAAGTTGAAAACTATAGGCCAGTAAGTCTCACATCCCTAGTCTGCAAGGTACTTGAATCAATTATCAAGGATAGAATAGTTAGTTATCTGGAAGGTAGCAGATTGATTCAAGATGCTCAACATGGGTTTAGAAAAGGACGATCGTGTCTTACAAACCTCTTGGACTTTTTGAACTTCGCCACAGAACAATTTGATCATGGAAATCAGTTTGATGTAGCATATCTTGACTTTAGTAAGGCCTTTGACAAAGTACCCCATAAACGGTTAATGATACAGCTTCAGTCCCATGGTATTGCAGGTAGCATCTTAAAGTGGACAGAGTTGTGGCTTTCAGATAGACAGCAAAGAGTGATGCTAAATAGTACAAAGTCATCATGGCAAAATGTTCTTAGTGGAGACCCCCAGGGGTCAGTACTGGGGCCACTACTGTTCATTATATTTGTAAATAACATTGAAAGTGGCCTAAGCAGTAAAGTTTTGAAATTTGCGGATGATTTGAAGGTCTTTAGGGCAATAACAGGTCAAGATGAGCATACATCGCTGCAAAAAGACTTAGACGAACTTGTGAAGTGGTCCGAAGAATGGCAAATGAAATTTAATTTTGATAAGTGCAAAATGATGTATGTAGGTAAGCAGCATATGAAGGCTCCATACTTGATGGGTGGCCAAGTGCTATCAGTGACTCAACAGGAGAAGGATTTAGGTGTTATTCTAAACACAAAACTGGGAGTATCAGAACAGACCAAGGAAGCCAAGAAGAAGGCACTGAGAATGCTCGGGGAAATAAATAGGAATGTATCATACAGAAGTGAGGAAGTGATCAGGAAGCTTTACTGTGCATACGTCAGGCCACATTTGTAATACTGCATCCAAGCTTGGTCTTCTAGCTATGAAAAAGATTGTTGGCTTTTAGAGAGAGTACAAAAGAGGGCTACAAAAATGGTTAATGGCATAAGCAACCTGGCATATGAGGAAAGATTGAAGAAATTGAATATGTTTTCACTTAGATATAGAAGGCTGAGAGGAGATCTCATCGAGGTTTTTTAAATTTGTCCATGGTCTGGAGAGTAATTGCTAAACACCTATCCATAGCTTAACCTAGTGCACTGCCCTGTTCTGCAACGACTTATCTGGTAAGTTGGAGCTCCACATCCACGCACTTCCACCGTGACACCTGGCTGCAAACTGTCGAGTTATCGGTCCAGTAGCTGTGATGTAGAACAGTTGTTTACGACGCGGACAACATCGGATCCGACCGTACCCGTCTTGTCGGAATCGATGCAATCGCCGGACACCACTCGTGCACCTGGTCGAGATAAGTGGTCGTTCTGATGCACATCTGTGTGAAAAGTACCACCGGATGTGTCGATTAGCAGGCCGAGAAAAGGCAACCCGCTGGCCGCACTAATATTCAGGAGTAAAAGCTAAGCCTGATTTATCTACGAGCTTGCTACGTAGTGAATAAATTATGAGTTCCATCAGCGTGCACGGTAATATCATCTACGTAACAGCAGAACAAGTCTGGCCTACAGTTCCCTGCCTGCAGCGCTCCCTGCTCATCATTATACATGCACGCTTGGACGAATAGCACCCTCATTGCCACCCCGTCAGCTTGTAACTATAGCCTTCCTTCTGGACGCCTAAATGAGCCTCTGTTGTGCATGCTCGGCGCTGGTGCTGAAGGAGTAAAAGTTGGTCGGTGGGAGGGGTGCATGGTGATGCACACAATCGAGTATTATTTCCTTAGTCTCAGTGACGGGTACCTTAATAAAGGGCTTTCGACATCTAAGGAAGACAGCGACCCTGTAGGTGCCCTAGTTGTAGGTATGTCAACAAACTCCTCGGTACGGTGCATTGCATAGCCGTGTGGATAGATACAGCGAAATAAATGCGTTCAATTTATTACCTGTTGATAGGTAAGTGTCAGCAATTGAGAACTTATGGGCTTCATGAGCTCATCTGGTTTGTTCGTCCTAATATTACTCTGCATGTAACTTGGGCTACTTTCTGCACTACTTTCTGAAAATGTCTGCCATTACGCGGCTGTTCGGCATCGTCAATTTACTTATTTACTCCAGCTGTCGGAGCAGGGCTAGTCCGTCTCCAATAATGTGTTGAAACTTCCTTCCGCCAGCGAAGACTTTGCGCACATTTCGATATGGTTCGCCTTATCTAGGATCACAAGAATAAACAGAGCTCTTGTGCTGCCCGCCCAATAACGATATCTTCATTTGTGCGTGATTCGTGCGTAATGTGTGCATAATTCTTGCGTAATTCGTGCGTGATTATTTTTCCGCCTGCGTCAGAGATAGTTATATGCTTGCATGTTTTGGCGCCTGCGTTTGGTAGCTTCGACTTGTACTTGCTTTGACTATTCGGGTGAACTTGTAGCTCTCCAGCGTCTTTTAGCTAGTGAATGTCTCCACAAAGAATATCGATTTCCGCGTTCTTGACTGTGGGGTCAAACTTTGGATACAGGTGGCAGCTCAACATCAGATTGAGAAGTTCGTGCTGCGCCCCAGTTAGTGTAGCACTGGGCAGGTCGATGAAGTCGTCTGACTTCTCCGGTAACACTGTGCGGCCTTACCGCCCCCGCCCACCTCCGGGCCCAGCACAGGACTCTTGGGGGGTATGATAACGTGTTTCATACCACGTAATCCGTGCCCTTGCAACCATGCGCAATGCAACAGTGCGTACGAAACAGTTGCATATGCTCCTCGTTTGATCCGTCCGGGTGGCGTCAGTTTCACGCCTTGGCTCTGGCAGAATGCTCGATTATGCTATGTATGGCATAATTGGCATGCAGCATATTTTTTCAGATTATGGGTCCAATCTGCGACTTGGTTCATCTTCTTCGGTGCAGTAAGCTTGTTTAAAAAAATCCGTCCGAAAACATTGTTCTCTCGCTGCACCGTTTCGCCGTGGAGTCGCGCCTTCGAGTATTCGGGAAGCAGTTTCTCCTTAAACATTGCTTATCACAACCACGACAAGATCGGCGTTGTTGAATTTTGTTCGGGATCGCTTTTATATTTCGGATTATTCGTCCGCCTTCATCGGTACAGAATGTTTATGCAATATTTTGGCAAAATTACTCATATAGTATTGGTCGGCGTTTCGATTTCATGAACCATTGTCCAGACGAAACGCATTACATCATTACACTGCGAGGCACAAAATGGGATCAAATTATGGCGTTAATTTAGTGCAGACGAACGTGTATCACATTTGGTGATGCTTTCACGTTTACTCCGTCATTCAAAACTAACGCATCTATGCATGCAAGACATGCAGGTGATAAAACGCTATGCACAAATACGGTTAGTCACTTCCTTTAGACCTTAACATGCAGTCGTATGCCGTCCGAAGAAAAGACAGTCTACCTCCGAAATACTGGATATATTTATATAAATATACACGTATATATAGAATATATATATATAGATATGCATAACGTATATATATACATATAAATATACATATATATATATATATATATATACATTTACATATATATACATATATATATATATATATATATATATACATATATTGCTATATTCATTTCTGTAATAATATATGTATGTATTTGTATATTACCATATATATTTATGCATAGGTAATTGTCATTGGGTTCATGTCAGGCCGTAAGTCTCCGATGTCCATTTGCCATCGCTGGTGGGTCCACCTGCGGGGAGTACACTGCATTAAGTACGGTTTCGAATTTGGCACCATGCATTAATCTCACGTCGTGCGGAAGGGCCTGCACCAGCCCCCCGAGAGGCTCTCGGCGTAATCTGTGGACTGGTATCTCATCATTTGGGAAAAATCCTGGAAGAGGCCCTGAATCAATTCGGCCGCCATTGCACGCGTACGAATCTCCGATGACGTGTCCTACGTCGGCTTGTCGTATTCGTCAAGCACCATCCTCCAAATGCCCCTGGATCGTTTTGAATATCGCTGCATCCACCACTTTCTGCTGTCACCCTACTCCTCCCCTACCCTGCCCCTTACTTCGACACATTCCTGGCGACGGCCCTGTATCAATACCTTCGCCACCTCTAAAAATCCCTGATGCACCTTGGAATCGCCACTTCATTCTTCAACGGACAAAATGTTGGAGGGACCTTGAGTCGGCACCTCCATCAGACTGTCGAGGTCCTTGGCAATGCTGATTAATTGGTACTTAATTGGCACCTCCATTAATTACCCGCCCTCGCCGAGAAATCATCGACGGCGCCGCTCAGTCGGCACCCCCGGCCTCTGCTCCGGTGCATACGGCTTGTGATCGGAACCCCCGCCCTCTGCTCTGGTGCATACGGCTGGTGATCGGCACCCCCGCCCTCTGCTCCGGTGCACACGGCTGGTGATCGGTACCTCCGCCCTCTGCTCCGGTGCACACGGCTGGTGATCGGCACCCCCGCCCTCTTCTCCGGTGCACATGGCTGGTGTCGGCACCCCCGCCCTCTGCTCCGGTGCACATGGCTGGTGATCGGTACCTCCGCCCTCTGCTCTGGTGCATACGGCTGGTGATCGGTACCCCCGCCCTCTGCTCCGGTGCATACGGCTGGTGATCGGTACCTCCGCCCTCTGCTCCGGTGAACACGACTGGCGCAGGCTGTAGTCAGCTGACTACTTTGCCGACATCGGCGAGACTGAAGCAGTTCTATCACAAGGACTCCTAATTCACAATTTGAACAATCATGTTGGTGCAATTCCATCGACGGATGCAAATATTACCTCACCCACCTCAATGCCGGGTTGTGACCCGAAGTTTGAGTCGGGCAGGTTCAGAGTGCATCGCACACCTCCGGTTTCCCCTCACTGAACTGGCAATTTGTCCGGCGACGCATCGAGAGCTATTCGTAGGTAGCCTGGTCAAGTCTCCTTTTTTCGTAAGTTCGACGCCCTTCACCCTCTCCCCCCCCCACACGTAATTGATATCATACAACACCACACCTGTCAGATGATCTGCTGCATCAGCATAGTCCATCCCAAGCTGGCGGATAATTTTAATTCAGGCACTGGAGTTCGTTGGCTTGGCACCAAATCAGGCACGTCCCAGTTGGTATTTGGTAGTATTTGTTTATAAAAATATATTCCGGAAAAAAAGGTATTGGTGAAATAGCAAGGTTATATAGATGTTTTGATGGATGCATAGCTAACCATGTTCACAAGAAAGAGAAGTCAGCGCCTCTTTATGTTTTTCATCATTATTTTAATTGCATTCATTATATATTTTAGAAGGAAACGCGACGCATTCTATTACGTTATTTCCGTGACCGTGCAATTTAGAAGGAAACTGGCAGACTAATTTTTTTTCTTGGTCATCGAGGTGCACAAGCTGTAACAAGGTTTCTCCCGTGTTTGTACTTATTTTTTGGTGAAAAAATGGTATTCTCCCTGTATCTGTATGATAAATCGTCGGTCGGTCGGTCTGGCCGTGCGTCTGAATGTCGGTCTTGCCATCGGTCTTTTCGTCTGCCCGTCGCTCCTCTCGCCCCTCTCGCTCTTCCCGCCCATCTCACTCATTGCCTCTTCTTTATCTCCCTGTCTATATATTTATCTGTATGTCTGTCTGCGTGCCTGCCTGTATTTGCGTCTTTGTGTCTGTGTGTCTGTGTGTTCGTGGCTTTGTTAGCGTGTCTGTGTCTGTCTGTGTGTCTGTTTGTCTGTCTGTTTCTGTGTCTTTGTTCGTGTGTCGGTGTGTATGTGGGTTTCTGTGTTTATGTCTGTGTGCTTGTGTCTGTGTGTCTGCGTCTGTGCATCTGTCTTTGCATGCGTGCATGTATATTCCTGATGCGCCTGTCTCTGTATTCCGTGTATGTGCGTCTGCCTCTCTCTTCTGTGTATATGTGTGTCTCGGCCTCTGCCTCTGCGTGGATATGAGGCGCTATCGGCTTGTGGTAATTAGGTGTGTTGTCGGCACGACGTTGGAAGCATGCTGCCATACCAAATGATTAGAAAGAACATAGCTGTTTTCTTGGCAATTCAGAAGATATGCAATTATTTCGTTCTTCTTTTTTCCCTTGTATATTTCAGATACACATCCTGACTTATGCAATTCTACTTAAGTCTGAATCACTCACAGTAGATATACATGTGTAAACCAAATAATCAAGGAGCGCACGTGCGCACAAATACTCGATGCCCTCAAAACACAACGTATAAAACACAAATGCATACATGTGCACATATCCATATATATATATGCATACATTTGCATGTGCATGTACACATCTACCAATGTATTTACTCGCACATTTTAATGCTTTCATATAATATCATTTCAGAGATAAGATTGCATGCAACCATATGCGTATAATGTTCACGGCGTTCCGTAACTGATGAATCGCCATTTGTGAACATAAGTACTCCTTTGCCTCCTCCCTTCCCCATCCCACCCACCGCCCACCGTGCTATTGCACCCCTCATCCACTCACTCGCCCTCGCCATCCCTGCATGGACAGCGAGGTCTATCTTGAAGTCGGAACAGAACATATAATACCTCCGCCTGGCTCTGCGTCGCATGTGCAGTTTGGTCTTTACCTCTCCTCCCCGCCCCTCCCCTTCAGGAAGCCTTTCGCCTTTTTGGGCCAGAAGTTCGTGGGTGAAGCATTATTCTAATCATCTGAGCAATCAAAGTGTGGGGAATGCTGACGAATATTGGGGTTGCTTGTACTGTCTTGTTGTTTATTAAAAGTGGTGATAATAAATGAAACCTTTGCCAGAGAACGTTCTTAAGTGTGTCTTAGAGGGTTCAAAACGGTTTGAGCACAGAATGACTATCATTTAATGATGGATAGCATACAAACCGTTCGTAACATGCCTGACTTCCAATTCATGCTTCCATCATTAGATTGTTAGTGTGTCCACGTGATCTCAGCAGCTACTAAGCATCAGGTTGCACTGCACAGTGGTCGCATGCAAATTGCTCCTTAATGGTCGCGTGCAAATTGCTCCATAATGGTCGTAGCTCCTGCCGTAGACGCATAAATCATCGCCGTGACCGGGGAACAAGTCGCACTGTGTGCTGGGAGCGGCACCGTAGCGGTGGGCGGGCGACGGTTCGCGGCGTTCCGACGCAGGTGGTCGGGCGCCCGAGGGCACAAGGCGCCGCTGCTGCTGCTCCAGCTACACGTCGCCGACGTCCGAGACAGCACAACGGTGCCGGCTGGGGCAGTGGCCTTTCAGCGCAGACTAGGGGTGCTGCGAGTCGTTTGCTTCGGTCGCAGTTGCGGTTCGGTTCGTTCGTTGCCGTTCGTCGTTCGTACATGGTCCAAGCTTACCGGAGTCGTTCAGTTTTCAGTGTGGGGTAAGCGGGGGGAGTCTGCTCCTGTCGGATCATATTCGCATGCCATTAGGCTCATTAGGCTCGCATGCATCGCATAGGCTCAGGACCATAGGCGAAGCATTTTACTGAAATGTGGCCAATAAATGGAACTTTGAAATTCCGAAACGTAAAGTTCTCCGTGATTCCGACAAAAAGGTCCTCCTAGTGCCACATAACAAAACACCCCTCGTCTATGTCTCCGCTCTCGTCAGCCTAGCGTAGATTAGTTCATTGCCAGATCACCATGAGGCGTGTATGCTAATCGTAGATGAAGCCACATCAATAAAGAATATGAGTAGCAAACTACCACAGAGAGATTCCACCTATAATATATACGGATCGTGAAGAAATAAACACCCATCCATACAAGTGCACACAAAATATAACTTCGTAAAATAGAACGGCAAATGGTGTGCCAGGTGCATCACATAATGCTCAGGAAACCATCGTTTTGGATGTTAATACTCGGGAATTGCAGGCAAATTTGGTGCATGCGAACGTCGACCACCAGGTTTTGGCATGCGTTTGCAAACGAAGCTGTCCGGCGCATCAGATAGCGCGAGCGACACGCTCTGCATATGGCGCCGGTCGCTGTTTATGAGCAGCGGAATTCGTCGGGCCCGATAAACGGCTATCGACCTCAGCTCGCGCCGCTGCTGCGGACCTACCAGTCGATGCCAGACAGGATGATCATCCCAAGCTGTTCCGTTATCAGCCGACGCGCGGCTGTTCCTGTCGCGTGTTTGGCCGGTCGACTGACCTGCGGCTGTTATCTGCCGCAGGATTGGCCGGCCGACTGATTTGTGCTTGTTATCTGCCGCAGGATTGGTCGGTCGACTGATTTGTGGTTGTTATCTGCCGCAGGACTGGTCGGTCGGCTCATCCGTGGTTGTTATTTGCCGCAGGATTGGCCGGTCGACTGATTTGTGGCTGTTATCTGCCCGAGGATTGGCCGGTTGACTGATTTGTGGCTGTTATCTGCCGCATGATTTGCTGGTTGATTGATTTGTGGTTGTTATCTGCCGCAGGATTTTCCGGTCGACTGATTTGTGGTTGTTATAGGATTTCCCTATCGGCAGACTTGTAGCTGTTATCTGCCGTAGGATTGGCTGATCGACTAACCAGTGGCTGTTCTCTGCCACATGACGGGCCAGCCGACCGACCTGTGGCTGTTATCTGCCGCAGGATTGGCTGGTTCCTACAGGAGAACGTGACGGCTGGTGGCCAGGGCATTGTCGAGCACTGGCGCGAGTTCCAGCGGAGCAGCATCGTACAAGTGTTCAACTGCACAGAGACGGAGCGGCAGAGCCTGCTGCTGCACGTTCGGGACGAGTCTGGCAGGTCAGGTCAGGGCGCCGACCAGACAGGTCAGACGGCAGTGGAATGTGTGTCATGCCATGCATATTTCGCAGTATTTGTCCGGTGTGTTGAGGTTGACAAGTTTGCTATTAGTCACCGCCCGCCGGCACGATCGGCGGGCGTGTCGCTGTTCGGTCGGGTCAGCTGAAGTGAGCTAGACACCGCGACCTTGAGTCGGTCGCGCTCCGGGTCGGTCTGGATCGGATCACTGGGTGCTCGGCGCGTCTATGACGTCGGTCGGTCGCCGACCAGCCCGGGTCGTCTCCCGGCACGGCGATCCGGCCGGGGTGGCGTTTATAGCAGACTCGGTCCGACTGGCGGCGCCTCCCTGTTTGTGGCCGGCGTCAGCGTTCGGACGCAGTGACCGACCCGGGGGCCCGGCCGGGGTGGCACTGGACAGGCGCGGCCCCGGACGGGGTGGGGTGTTCTAGTGGGAGAGGGTGCTCACCGGTCCGGTGTCCGTCCGTCGGCAGGTACAACTGCGAGGACCCGCTCTGCGAGGACGGCGTCTTCACCCCCGACTGGTGCGTCGGCTGGCGCTGTGCCGTCCTGCTCGCGTCAACGTCCGGTAGGTGTTGCACCCCGTCGGCGTCCAGCTATCAGGCAGGCACTGGACCTCCTCCACGTCGAATTCGGGGGTCGGTACTGCGCCCTTCCCGTCCATGTCTGGCAGATGCCTGATCCACGTCTGGCCCACGTCTGATGTCTGGCAGATGCCTGATCCACGTCTGGTCCACGCCTGGTACCGCACCATTCCCCGTGCAACTCCGATAGGTATTGCACCTCTTCCTGGTCTAACTCTTGCAGGTACTGCTCCACTTCCCGTCAAACTCCACTGAGTACTGCACTTCCTCCTGGTCTAGCTCTAGTAGGTACTGCACCTCTTCCTGGTCTAACTCTCGCAGGTACCGCACTTCCTCGTCTAACTTGGGGAGATGCTGAACCTCATCCTTGTCCACGTCAGGTAGGTGCTGCACTTCCTCCCAGTTCACGTCCGGTGGGCCCCTTTCCCGTCCGGCTCCGATGGATACTGAACCCCTTCCCCCGTCCAACCCAAGTATGCGCCGCACGCCCCTCCCCACAACACACTAGGTAGGGTACTGAATCCCTTCCCCGTCCAATCCAAGTATGCACCGCACGCCCCTCCCCACAACACACTAGGTAGGGTACTGATTCCCTTCCCCATCCAATCCAAGTATGCACCGCACGCCCCTCCCCACAACAGACTAGGTAAGGTACTGAATCCCTTCCCCATCCAACCCAAGTATGCACCGCACGCCCCCCCCACAACACACTAGGTAGGCACTTCGCTCATTTACCACTGGCATGGGAATACTTCCCCCATGCATTATTCGTGTGTATTTACACACTGCCGATCACCTCCGGTGCCCTGGGCTTATTGTGGTATGTGCTGGCCACCTCTGACATGCCTGGGGGGGGCACTCTAATCTCCCTCCGGTACGTTATAGCAATCTGGTCTAAGTTATGACATACCTAAGGGACAACTCTGATCTACCTCCACTACGTTGTGGTAGTCCGGCCTACTATGACATACCTTAGGGACCACTCTTGTCTACCTCCACTATGTTATGACAATCTGGCCTACTATGACATACCTTAGTACCACTGGTGTACCTAAAGTACCACTGTAGTGTGCATCTAGTATCACTGGTGTGTCTCTAGTACCACCAGTGTACCTCTAGTACCGCTGCGGCGTGTCTTTGGTGCCCCGGGCACCGCCGTTGCGTGTCGTCTGCGAGAGTGCTCGGTGCCGCCAGTTTCTGCACGACTTGCCCTTGATGCAGGCCTCGGGCGGCATGAATATGCACATCGGCCGGGAGCTGATGCCAATAATCGTCGGCTCTGTATCATGACCGGCTGCGAGGGCTCACGCCAATGCATTGTAATTCATTCATTCCTTGATTATTCATTGGCATGGTTCGCGAGGTGCCACGACAGGCCACGACAGGGCACTGCCTCCACCGCTGGCGGCACCGACACTGGCGCGTGGATTGTGTGCCGGCACGAGTCTGGGGGAGCTTGAGGTTGCGGCTCTACGCCGCACTCAGGAGCTGGGGCCTCGTAGCGTCGCCTGCCTGTCGGCCTGGCAAGAAGGGCGGGCATCGCGGGGAGTCGAGCGCGCACAGCTGGCGTGCCAGGCGCGCAGCCGGCACCCGCCGACGCGGGTCGGTCGGGTCGCGCACGGGACGCGAACGTGCCACGATGTTTGTGGAACGCGTTGTTGCACGCGTGTGGTGGTCGAGCAGCGAAGTTGTCTGACTCGCTCGTGCGGGGACGATGTCGGCGTTGTGCCGACGATGTCGGATGTCCGACTCGTGTGTTGGAGTCGCGAGTTCAGGTGCACGCGTCTCCGAGACGATTATCGGTAGAGACACATCATCTGAAGGATTCCGACAATCATTGCTCTGGTGTAACATTCCTACGCATCAATTCTGCTTATCGTGTGGCCGGGTGAGGCGTACAATTTATACAGCTCCAAACCATGATACAATGATTTCGAATATAACGGTATAATGCTACATAAATACCATGATACAATGTTACATAAGACCAATGACAATGAAGTATGTCGAATGGTCGCAAAGTCGCCAGCGCAGTCGACCCGCCCCCAAACACAAATTCACCACACAGAAGTATGACAGGGAAAGGTATATGTACCGGGGCAGAGATGGCAGAGTGGTTAAGGTGTTGGGCTCTGGGTATCAAAGGTCCTGGGTTCGACACTAGCGCCGTTCGGGACATTTCCCAATTCCGCGGCCCACCGGCGAAACAGTGTGGGCGGTGCCATTAGCCGTGAATGTGCATAAAGTGCGTCGTGAGCTACCCAATAAACAAAGGTGTCTGCACCATGAATACGTCAGTAGCAGCGGTTTTCGGCAATTGATACGATGGTCCCGTTTGCATCGGCAGACACACCATTGCACCGCTGAGATCAGGCGAGCGGCACTGAACACACGCTGCATCGAGTGGCACACAACATCAGGCCGATGTAGACGCAATCATTTCAGTGTCGTGAGTGAACAGGCTTTTGGATTTGTAGGGGGTGGGGGGCGCCAGAAGCATACCAGCCCGGACCAACTGACGTTTTGTGTCGCTCTGCTTCACTCTTTTTTCTGTTGTATTGTACCGCACTACGCTTTACGTCTTGCACGTGCAATTTGTTGCACCTGGGCGTTCCGCCACATATGTGCAGCGTTATCGTTTACAAAAATACAAAGGTGAAAAATATTAATGTGCTACGGAATTCTCGTGGTGACGTGACACTTGTGCGTTGCCGCAGACGAAGCCGATTACGTGCTGAGGACTATCGTGGAGCTGCGTCTGTACGTGCAGGTGTACTGGGTTGGCAAAAGCCTCACTCAGCTGGTCACCTCCAGAACTCGAGCAGGCAGGTGAGTCGGCGTTTCCGTTCATCGCGTTGAGGAGCGGATTCCCGCATGGTAGTAAACCATTTGTGTCTATTTCTTGTTAAATACTCCTACCCATTAATGTATAAGCGTGTGTGTGTCCTTCCTTGCGCATGCGACCTAACTATGCTAATATTCCTTTATGTAGAGACAAGTCGCATCCAAATGAAGCTACGTCATATCACCCCCGCTGTTTGCTGCAGTTTATTTTTGTCAAGGAATACCCATCACCAGATTAAATACAAATAAAAACATCTCAGATCCAAATCAACCAAGTAGGCTTGCTATAGAACTGTTACTCATGCCGAGCACAAAATGCGATAAAATATTACACGTGTTCTAGTGTGAACCATCGTGAAGCTTGATGGACGATGCTTAAATTCTATCGAAAGATCCGTTTGTAACTTCTTGTGACCTTTGTCAACAGCGTGTTACCTACTGGAGAATGTATTGCGCCATCTTGCTCTGGATAGGTATGACGTTCGTCATACCGATGTCCTTTTGGCATAGCCGGATTGTCCAGATGAACGCATTGAGATTAAATAGTCTCCTAGGGTTGAGGTCCTCGATCCGAACCGAATGGTTGTGGGTTTTAGTCCTACCTGTCGCTACTCTTCGCTCGCGACCACTCGGCGTGCGGTATTGGAAACGTGACGTGACCTAGCAGTCGACGCATGGTAAATTAAATTACCATGCGTCGGTAACAAAAATAACAAAATAACAAAAACCAGCACCACTGTTCGAGACGCGCACGATTCGGCGACGAAGTCTTCAAAATATACTCATCAATAACGACTCGCGAACGAACGGTCAGCGCGGTGCAGGCGGCCTCTGGTCCCCACTGGCATGTCGCTAATGTTGTGGCGTTGGCGGGCCACGCACGGTGGAGCGACTCTTCCGACCCCGGGGTAAGGTACGATGGTTCAAGCGGATCACGTGTTATGGAGGAGCTGTCCAGACTACAGGTGATGGCTTCAGGTGTGGTGAAGGAACTCGCCCGACCACAGGATCAGGCGTGGTGAAGGGTCTCCCCGAGCCCAGGGTCGGGCGTGGTGAAGGGTCTCCCCCGAGCTCAGGGTCGGGCGTGGTGAAGTAACTCGCCAGACCACAGGATCGGGCGTGGTGAAGTAACTCGCCAGACCACAGGATCGGGCGTGGTGAAGTAACCCGCCAGACCACAGGATCGGGCGTGGTGAAGTAACTCGCCAGACCACAGGATCGGGCGTGGTGAAGTAACTCGCCAGACCACAGGATCGGGCGTGGTGAAGTAACTCGCCCGACCCCAGGATCGGGCGTGGTGAAGTAACTCGCCAGACCACAGGATCGGGCGTGGTGAAGGGTCTCCCCCGAGCCCAGGGTCGGGCGTGGTGAAGGGTCTCGGCCGACCCCAGGGTCGGGCGTGGCGAAGAAACTCGCCAGACCCTGGGGTCGGGCGTGGTGCTCGGCTCCACTGACAAGTCACTAATGTGCTGGCGCAGGCGCAGGCCGAATATACGCCCTGATCGTGGCCACACACAGCAGTCTGGAGCTACCAGCAGTCTGGAGCTGCAGCAGTCTGGAGCTGCCAGCAGTCTGGAGCTGCCAGCAGTCTGGAGCTGCCAGCAGTCTGGAGCTGCCAGCAGTCTGGGCGCCAGCCGGCTTCAGGTTGTTTTGGGTCCCGGTAGTACTCGGTGTTCAGACCGACGGTGCGGCGGTATTGTCGACGCGAGGTGCTAACTGGCAATGCATCTATAACGAATTGCGTGTGATGCTTTAGTTGTGGATTAAGTCCGTCACCCTGATTGCGACTGTCATTTTAGCCCATGTGATCTTCGAGAAGAATGGTGGGCGCTTGTGTGATCGACGTGGTCGATGCGCCCTAAAATGGCTAACCAACTTTGAAAGGAATGAAGAAGTCCATAGTTATCTTACTAGATACAGCTGTCTTCCTCAAGATCATCACGTGCACAAACACAAGCAAGTAATCAACAGCAATAAATTAATCAATAAATCGCGATGTGTGGGAAAAACATCGAGCTGTGGTCTATTAGCAGCGTGCCTGTCTACATCCGGCGTACTGGCCGCTCGGAGGAAGGACCTTGGGTTCTTTTTCGGCGCGTTCGATCGCCAGGTCACGCAGCGGCGTCAGACCGTCACGACTGCTAGCGTGAGCACATGGTAATCCCGCCGACGTGAATGTGCACTTCCGGCTCACGATATCGCGACCAGGAGTCGAATGCCGGGTCCACCGAGCTGTCGCCACCCAAATATCGGCTCGGACAAACGCCGCTCGTTTGTCGCTTAACTTTAGACTGAGAATGAGAACTGTGCATGGATTTCCTGGCCGTCGCGCCACCGATGTTCTCGCTGTGTCCTTAAATGGTGCAGGCGCAGCCGGCTGGCCAAACAAATCGTCCATTTGACCAAGTTGCGCAGTAAAAATGTCCACCGGTGGACTGGAAGTTAACGGGGCACCAAGGCATACGAGTGAATGAGTGAAAGTGTGCTTAGAGGCGGACCGGACCATAAACGTCGTTTGCGCCGCCTGTAAAGGGAGTGTGCTTTGCAAACAAGTTCAGAGCGAGCGTACATATACGCAATGATGAATATTACTGTGTCATGTGTTCGCGCGTCAAGATGCTGGGGGCGGGGCGGCCATCTTCCAAGCGTTCAGGCGCCGTGTCAAAGCTTTGGATACCATGAAATGTGTGGCACGCATGACATACGGAACAAACCGTGCAGCCCTTTTCAATATGTACCGCCAGCTCATCCGTTCCAAAATTCACTACTGTTGTTTGGTGTATGATTCGTGTAGGATAGTGATAGCTTCCTCTTCCAGGAAGCCTGTGCTTGACACCGTTCACCATACAGGCTTGCGCATTGCGACTGGAGCATTCCGAACCTCGCCAGTTGCAAACATCCAGGTAGAGGACCACGAACCGCAACTGGCACTAAGACGACTGAAGCTAGGCCTCGGGTATGCGCCTAAGCCGATGCAGTATCCCCTGCACGCTGCATATGACGCAGCGTTTTCTTGCCGTTTACTCACGCTATTCCGTGGATGACGGAATACAACCACAGATCCATTCTGCATGAGAGTTAGAACATACAATTGCGAAAGCGGTATCCGCACACGCGGAATTCGCATAACCGAAGTGGAAACACAGCCCTGGGAACTAGTATCGCCGTGAATAGACATATATTGCTGCACTTCCAAGAAGAGTGACGTCCCCACCGTACTATTCCGGGCGAACTCATTGGAGCGTATCGCTACATTGTATTTCGGTCGGAATATGTCATAAATAGAGCAGTCGAACAGCAATGTTGCGCATCACAATGCGGTAAATCAGCCGAGGTTGCGATTTTTGGGCCTCAACGCTGCCCACATAAGGAGTTGGGTGCCACCCCAAGAGGTTTTCTCGAGAACAGCCGGAAAAAATAGCGCGCCGTCTGTTGTCATGACTGGTCGTGCATCTTCTGCGCGTCTCATGGCAAACATCTTGGTTTGAGGTTACCCCAATCTGCCGAGGAGTGACATAATCTTCCGGAGAATGTTTGTTGCGTTGTTGCTGAAGTCGTAGTTGTTGCTTCTCTACTGCAGCTTCTCTACTGCTCCTTTACTGCCAGGCGACCGGCATTGCACGATTTTAGGTACTCCCGCACCCCATTATCTCACCGGTTACCTTGTCGCCCGACGGCTGCAGCCATCTCCTGGGAATTCCGTGGTGTCCCGCTCCTTCTCAGCGAAGCCCCGCTCTGGCTCTGTTCGGTTATCTCACGTTGGAGGGTTCCCGTGCAACTGTCCGGGTGTCTGAGATGATAGACGCTCCAGCGACGATGCTGCCTGTTTCAGATCGGTGCTGTTCGCACACTACACGCCCAGCATCTTGACTCTGCAGTCCTCCTATGTGGAGGTGGCCCTGCCGCCCTGTCCGATCGGCACGATCTGCGACACCGGCACGCGCTTTCTCAAGAAATTCGCCTGGAACTGGCTCAAATATGGCGCCAGCATTGCTCGGAAGGTGGGAGACTTGGCGGTCGGCCGGCTCGGCCGGATACGAAGTGCATCAAAATAAAACGTGCACCCCATGTGCATTTGTGACTGATGCAATCTTCACATTTCACTGTACTTTCCTCAGAAATGTTTTGAAGTTGGGATATATCTAGTGCGTCGGGGTGCCTACTGTTCTCATTAGCGTTCGTGTCGTTTGCCAACAAACAGGTATTTCGAGCTCCATCATGAGTTTGAATCACCAGCAATGTCTGATGGGAGGCTATCTTCGAGTCCCATGAAACTTTCTGGTAGCTTACTTTGTGTATAAAGCGACAACTAAATCTTGTTTACTACTACTCCGCTCAGACCTCCTGACCTGTACCTGACCCGTGCCAACAGCCCGAACCTGTCCACCACTCCACTTTTCCGTCCTGTCCAATTACGACGGCTACCCTCTTGACCTGATCTGATCTGATCTGACCTGACCTGACCTGATCTGACCTACGATATCTGACAACGTTCCGATAGCACCTACCACGTCCTTACACCTTCACTTCTCCCCTTCGTCCTTCCCATTCTTGACGCACATCCATGTATCCCCTTGAGTTTTCCACTGGTTGGGCAGGCGCTGCTGGACTTCAAGCTGTCGCAGCAGCAGTACAGAGAGGTGCTGCAGTTCGCGGTGGACAGGCCGACTCTGCCGCTGGAGGATGTCGCCTGCCGGTGGGTGAGGCGCAACGCGGACCGGCTGAAGCGCGACTGGCTGCCAGGCGGCGGACTCAAGAACCAGATCGTGATCGGCGGCATCTTCCCCATCTCCGGCGACCAGTACAAGGACCCCGGCGTCATCCCAGGTGGGTAGTCATCGACGACATCTTCCCCATCTCCGGCGACCAGTACAAGGACCCCGGCGTCATCCCAGGTGGGTAGTCATCGACGACATCTTCCCCATCTCCGGCGACCAGTACAAGGACCCCGGCGTCATCCCGGGTGGGTAGTCATCGGCGGCATCTTCCCCATCTCCGGCGACCAGTGTAAGGACCCCGGCGTCATCCCGGGTGGGTAGTCATCGGCGGCATCTTCCCCATCTCCGGCGACCAGTGTAAGGACCCCGGCGTCATCCCGGGTGGGTAGTCATCGGCGGCATCTTCCCCATCTCCGGCGACCAGTACAAGAACCCCGGCGTCATCCCGGGTGGGTAGTCATCGGCGGCATCTTCCCCATCTCCGGCTCCGGCGACCAGTGCAAGGGCCCCGGCGTCATCCCGGGTGGGTAGTCATCGACGACATCTTCCCCATCTCCGGCGACCAGTGTAATGACCACGGCGTCATCCAGGGTGGGTAGTCATCGGCGGCATCTTCCCCACCTCCGGTGACCAGTGTAATGACCACGGCGTCATCCCAGGTGGGTAGTCATCGGCGGCATCTTCCCCATCTCCGGTGACCAGTGCAAGGACCCCGGCGTCATCCCGGGTGGGTCGACGACGGACGCCATCCCAGGGTCCGTTTGTTTGTTTATTGGGTGGCTCACGACGCATTTCATCCACATTCACGTCTAATGGCGCCGCCCACACTGTTTCGGGAGTGTCCCGAGCGGCGCTAGTGACGAACCAGGGACCTGTAATGCCCAGAGTCTGAGACCTTAACCACTCGGCCATCCCCGCCCGGCAATCGCAATC
The DNA here is from genome assembly GCA_034440575.1 of Imbricaverruca yamaguchii. NCBI lineage: Eukaryota > Metazoa > Arthropoda > Thecostraca > Neoverrucidae > Imbricaverruca > Imbricaverruca yamaguchii. The sequence goes on from JAOTOL010001620.1 coordinate 2,190,150, forward strand.
GGCCGCTCTCGCCGCGACAGTGCGCGTCGGTCGGGCCCTCGCGTCGGTCGGGCCCTCGCGTCGGTCGGGCCCTCGCGTCGGTCGGGCCCTCGCGTCGGTCGGGCCCTCGCGTCGGTCGGGCCCTCGCGTCGGTCGGGCCCTCGCGTCGGTCGGGCCCTCGCGTCGGTCGGGCCCTCGCGTCGGTCGGGCCCTCGCGTCGGTCGGGCCCTCGCGTCGGTCGGGCCCTCGCGTCGGTCGAGCCCTCGCGTCGGTCGGGCCCTCGCGTCGGTCGGGCCCTCGCGTCGGTCGGGCCCTCGCGTCGGTCGGGCCCTCGACGACAGTAAACGTCGGCGCAGGGCCGCGACGCCGGTGCACGTCTGGTCGGGGATTGGCTCGCCGCTCCCGTTACGTCCGCCGTGTTCGGCGCCTCTATGAATACCTGATGAGCGCGGCCGTATTGGGCTGTCTGGAGCGCGTCTCGGCGACGCTCGTGCACAGCGCGCTGCACCTGTAGTTCGCACGTGAGTCTGCTGAGTGTGATTGCATTATCATGTGGCGTAATACTCGGCCGGCACGGACCCGGCGACCCTCTGCACATGGGCGCGCGCGTGCGGCACGCTCGGCAGAAGTTGCTCGGCCAGTTGAGCGGTAGAGGTGATTGCGACCGGCCGAACCGTGTGATAATTATCACCCCGCATGGTGTGCAAGCGAGGGCAAGGTCCAACCGGGTCTGTGTCTACTCCCGCGCACATACGTGTCAAATGTCGTGACTCAGAGTGATACCTAGTCTTTTGATGCCGATTTCTAGCAGCTTGTATCACAATTTTGTTTCAGTGCATGCGTTTATTTTATTCAAAGAAAAGGTTTTAGACGGGTGCCGGTCGCAGTCGGTTTTGACCCGCGGAGCCAGCCAGCTGCCGGTGACGTGCCATGTCGTCATGACACGCGATCTGTGCTCCCCGAAGCCGGGCGGCCAGTGCCCGTCCCACGAAGGGGACCGCACTGACCGCCTTGTATCTGGGCATGAACTGAGCGGAAAGACTGAGATAGGGACTGTGATATAGCGTGACGCATATGCTGACCTGCCGGGTCGAAGTAGTGCATTTGTTTGAAATACGTACACTATGTTTGGCAGATGAGCCAGATTTCGGCAAAATTGCCGCTAATTTCGGCCGGACGAGAGTGGCTTGCAATGCGCATATGCTGGGCCCAAGACCGAGTTCGGCAATTGCCAGATTCTCAATCTTCTCTGCCAAATACGGAGCGTGCATCCCGAAATGACGAATTTTAGAAATAGGTTTTCGTTATTTTCACTGCTCGTACTTACGCAAACATTGGAACGCAACGGGGTGTATGTTTTCGCGGGCTGCCAACACGACACGGTTCCAGTTATCGCGCACATGACATCGATTATGAATTTGGGAATGATTGGTAGTTACTATGTGCCTTGCACATCCACAACATTTCTACCTATTTTTGTTGGGCAGAGCTGCCTTCATGTCTTTCAATTTACCGGTTGCATTAACCTGACGACTAGCGGCGCTTAACAAATGCGTGTCGTTGCCGTAGTAACGGACGCCGCACACCGTCGTCGCAGCGCGGTCGCCGCGCGAATGCCTATCTCGTCAGCTGTTGTCATATCAGGTGATCTGTCAGTCAGCTGTTGTGCGGTATCAGCTGATCTGTCGGTCAGCGATGGGCGTCGACCAGCCGTCCAAGCCAGCGCACCACGGTGGTGCTTACTTGCCGCGCCATGCCAAGCTATGTGAAGCTCGTTATCTGGTGTTTACTCCTGTCGTGTGTTGGCGGTGCCGATGGCGCGCGTCGACCAGGGGCGAATCCAGGCACGTGACCTTTGCCATCGGGGTGTCGTGTCTGGGCCCCACTGCGAACGGAGACGGTTGGTTATTGGTTCTACAACACATCGATCACTGAGTCATGTAGCGTCGCCAATCTCTCACGCCGATTGGTCGCGGGCGAAGAGTAGCGACAGATGAGACTCGAACCCACAACCTTTCGATTGTGAGACGGGCAACTTACCCCTACGCTACTCGTCCCCTGCGGACGGGGCCCTGAGTAGAATACTAGAATGCACTAGGCGTGTAATGAAGTACGACCCCATGGACAGTTCCAGAGTACGCTAGTTCACGTACGTCGGGAAGGCGGGCAATGCGCGATGGGCGGACAGACATTCCGGCCATATTGTGTCAGTGCTAGCCTCTGGCTGCCGGGAGAGGTACCGAGTCGGAGCCCCGTAGCTCGGGGATGGGGGGGGGGGGGCGCATCCGGGACCTAAATCCTTCAAACTTCAAATGTATTCGCACCAGGTCTATGTCGACGAGGACTTTTCTCAAGTGCGCGCCAAAGTGTTTCAAACCGGAAGCAATTAATATGAAATTCGACGGCACGCACCGCTCGACGGACCACCGACACGACGCGGCGCGGCAATATCGTGGCAGGACGCACGTGTTCCGCAGCCGTGGCTGGCGACGTGTCGCACGTGCGACACTGTCGGCGCGACAGTGTCGCACGTGCGAGGGTAGTGCGGACTGCTGACGCACGCTGGCCGGCGCGGAGGTCGTTCAGCACCTGTGGTCGCTCTACTGTACGGCCGTCGCCCTCCAGCCTCAGCACGAATCCGAGTCGGCGTGATTTTGTCGGCGGGTCTGGTCTCGTGTTCGGGTGGCACGTGTGCCTGCTGGCCACAGGCAGACTTGCGCTCGACTCAAATTTTTTGAGTCGACTCACGTGCGACTCATAGGTCTTGAGATCTGATTCGACTCACGACTCACACTGGCAGAAATTTGAATCGATTCAGATCCTACTCAGTGGTATCAGACTCATGAGCCATATGATTCAACGTGCACTTCACGCATATGATATTTGAATGATTGACTCATGATTCGACTCATTTTTAGAAGGATGTGGTTCAACTCACGACTCAAGGTGTATTGTGGGGAAAAGAATCAATTCAACTCACGACTCATCCCAAAATGATTGATTCATGAGTCGATTATCGATTCAACTCGAGTCGAGCACAAGTCTGGCCGCAGGTGCCGTAAATGTGTTAGGGGTGCCCCGTGGTGATTGCCTGCTATGTGTACTATCCTCACAGTGTGCTAACCCTCGAGTTGGGTCACACGAAGCCAGAGGCACAGCCAAGGAGGGCCGCGGGCCCGCCTCTCCCTTAGGACCCGAAAATGCACTAGATTAAACGATAACTTTTGATACTTTCGCCACGTCCACCCCTAATTTCCCTGCGCGCTTTCACCACGTCCATCCCTAATTTCCCTGCGCGCTTTCACCACATCGACCCCTAATTTCCCTGCGCGCTTCGCGCACCGGAAGCCTTTTCCATTTCATCACGCTTTGTTGTGGGTCTTATAAAAACCCTGGCTGCGCCTCTGTGCACGAAGCCATCCCAGCTGCTCAATCACGTGTGACACGCCGTCGAACCGTGTCCTACCGCTGACTGCTCGCGCACGAAAGTCGATCATCTTCTCCACTCGGAAGATTTGCGCTGCGCCTCTTGAACCGTACATTCTTATGCAGTGCAGCACTGTAGATAACACGACAGCCTGCGCAACGATTGCCAATGTGACCGTCGACATTACGTGTCTGGCGCAGCTGGACGTACCGAGGACACCGGCGCGTTCTCCTGTCGTGTCGTGCACACGCTTGTGGTAGCTCTGGCGGCGATCCAGGTAGACTCCTGTTTTGCTGTTTAGGCGTCGTGCACTTTGAATGCACAGAGATTGACTGCATGGCGTGCCATTTCGCGTAATTGCCGGCGAGCGCTACCACCAAGCGGCGAGCCGGCTGCCATATAGGGAAGTCATCCATGTGTCGTGACAAATTAGGACTACGCCGTCACATGGGGCCGAAAGCCTTTAGCGTGCGCCGACACGTTATCGCCTGTTGATGTAGAACGAGTTCGCACTTGTGTCTAAACGTTTTTGTTTGCAATTGCGGTTTCTGAATGTGTGCACTGGTAATTGAGTTCTGCACGCAACGTGGTTCGGGAAGAACTTCCTGGCTTTGATGCATATCAAGCTGATTTATTATGCATTGGTACGTATTTGGCTTCGTGAGCGCTGGGGCGACGTGGGTAAATACCCGATCAATACGAAATGTCATCCGAAAACAAATAATGCCATCAAGGTCCGTAATTTTTCATCGACAATTGGCATTGCAAATGAAAGCCGCCCGGAGTTGGTTTAACGGAAACTCATTTCAGCGTTTCCGTGGAGTTAATAGTCACTAGGATACAGAGTGGTGAAATGTAATACGAATTCAGCGCATTCACATTCGCAGTCTTGAACAGAGTCTTCACAGTCTTCACAGAGTGGTGAAATACATATTCAGTCTTGAACGCATTCATATTCGCAGGTATGCATGTCATTATTGGAGGAGTTTTATCTTACCGATTAGTATGATACCTCAGCATTGACCATTTTCGTCATAAGATGAGCAATTAAAAGTAGCTGGCAAAAGCTTCCGTTAGCCTAAAGTAAACATTTCAAGTTTTCCTCCAAAGAATAGTAAGGCTGTGGTCATCTTAGGTCATGTCAAAGTTACGCACTAGAGCCGGTCGTAGGTTCCATGAGCAAATTCAGTGATTGGATAATATCCCAGCCAATACAGGTTGGCAGGTCAGTCCTTTCATTAGAAAACAAGTACAAAATATGAGAGGCTCCGCCCGAAACAACTAAAACGCGGGCACTGGAGACAGGGGAAGCCGCCCGCCCCGCCCCCTGCTTTCGAAAATATATCATGAACGGGTAGGGATGTTGCAATTAAATATCGAGAGCGTGTGGCAAACTGAAAAGTGCATCGCATTCATTTTTGTTTTAATCCGTTAATAAATATTGGAACTGCGGAGGTGCAAATTCGACCTGCAGGCCGCCGGCCGCGGCCGCCTCTAAAGTTCAGTCGACTCGCTGGAGCGTGGCGACTCGGCGGAACTCTCGGCGGAATTCTCGGCGGAATTCTCGGCCGGCGGGGCGTCAGCCGCTCGTGATCCGCCAGACAGTCCAGTGTCCAGTGACTCACCCACCGCCCACCCGGCAGCGAGCGGCCGCGATTTACGACGTCGAGTAGTGTGCGACCGGGACCTGGGGCACTTCCCGCGGCACAGCCACGCTCGCGGTGGACGCTGACGGCTTCATCAGGGGGGGGGGGGTTGCGTGCTGTGTGCGGGTGCGGATTAGCTGCACTGTGGTACTGGTGGTCACGCGCGGCGGTCTGCCCCCCCCGGCCGGGTGCGCCGGGTGCAGACACGCTGCGGCTGCAGTGGCCGGACCTACAGACACATGGTGCTCGTTGAGCGCGTCTGGTGTTGTGGAAGGTGTTTCGATTGGCTTTTGCGTACGCCAGAGTATCAACTGCGGTCGCATCATGTCGCGGAGCAGGTCATCGACCGCGACGAACATCTTAACCCTTCGGGGGGATCGTTTTACGTCCGAAGGTTCTTCAGGGGTAGAGGGAAACGACGGGGCGTATCGCCACGAAATTTTATGCACATTTTTCTTCATTATTTTTTAGCGTCTGATGCGGAAGTTTCAAGCTTCAACCTCGCATCATGTGAGGTCGTTGACCTAGCGCAAGTCAAAAAGGACCACGCGCAAAAATATTTCAGGATCGATAGCTCATCCAAATGAAGAGATATTGAAATGAAACTTGGTACGCGAGTGCAATTGGGCAGTGCCTAAAAACGTGCATCTCGGATTTTTTTCGTGGATGCTAGGTCAATGACATGAAGTCGTGGCCAATTTTCGACTAATTTTCCCATTTTTGTAACACGCACGTACGTGTAACCGGATTTTCCTTAATGTGCATAAAGGTATACGAGAAGTTTGTTTTCCAATTTGATTGACCTCCGTCGAGTGATCTGAGGTCAGGTCAACATATAGTACGCTAAGTGGGGAAAGTTTATTTAAACGCTCATGTTTCTATGGCTTATTTCGTGTTTGCACGGCCTAAATATAATCAAACTTGCATGGCACGACGTAAATTGGATGCAACCAAAACTACCAATCATAGTTACGGTCAAGCTTATCCTAGGCCTTTGTTCTATAACAAGATTTAAGTCTTTTTGAGGCCTGATACATGTGAAAATATATTGAAATGAAGCTTACCACATGGTTGCAAATTGGCGGTGCTTACAGCACGTATGTATTGGACTCGTGTTTGAGGTTTAAGCGTTTAAAGAGATCAGTGACATAAAGTCACCACCAATTTTGGCTCACAATGGACCAAGGTGACTATTTTACGAACATTTGCTGTGCAATTAGCTTTCAAATGGTGTGCGTTTAACTCTGCATCTTTACTAGAAATGGAGATATCAATTGGGTGCGAGAAGCCAATTATTTTCTGACAACCGCTATTTTTAGCTTCACCGTTATTTTCAACTAAGAATGGAGTCTTTTCCGAGCTCCACTCATCGAACGCTTTTCAATGATGTCCGGTTCTCGTTCATGCACCATTTACTTCGAAGCTTATGGATGGGTCTTTATCAACCCATCCTCCCCTCCCCGAAACGGTGTATGGGAGGATGGGTTGATGGGACTGGGAAGCAGGACGGTTTATGAGATGCGAAAAAGGTGTCGTCATGTAACACTACGCTAAGCGCTGGAGGGTTCCAACGATTCGGACCGTAGTGCCAAAATGTTGACGCTGATCGTCGGCTTCGCTCTGAGGACCACGTAGCGACGCGCAACTACCGAACGGTGCACCAATGCTAGGTATCGAGTTATAATTACATTTGAAGAAGTGACAAGCGAACAAAGCGAAACGAATTGATCACGATGTTCATCGGAACGAATAAGCGAAACGTTGACGACTAGGAAGTGATTAGGACGACTCGAACCGAGAGTGTTAATGCCGTGATCAGGTCTGCACATCCCAAACCAACCGTCTTCCTTTTTCGTATTCATGTCGGCCCTAAATTATCAGTTCACGAGCGGTGATGATTTATCGAACACAACGTGCAAATTACGGAAATTAAGCCGCCGCTGTTGACCACATCCGCCGCCAATCCGCCTCTGGCAGAAGGAAGGCACGCCGCTCTGCACGGATGGCTGCTTGACACGCCCCCCCCATTCACCGCGGTACGCTCGTGGCGCGAGTGTTACGCGCCTGAATCACGCCATGGCGCCACGCTGCAGCACGTGCGGCGTGTGTCCCGACATTGGTGGTGTGGTGATGGGTCGGGCACAAGTGCGGCGTGTGTCCCGACATTGGCGGTGTGGTGATGGGTCGGGCACAGTGCGGCGGGGTGGTGTCCGACATTGGTGGTGTGGTGATGGGTCGGGCACAAGTGCGGCGTGTGTCCCGACATTGGCGGTGTGGTGATGGGTCGGGCACAAGTGCGGCGTGTGTCCCGACATTGGCGGTGTGGTGATGGGTCGGGCACAAGTGCGGCGTGTGTCCCGACATTGGTGGTGTGTGGTGGTCGGGCACAAGTGCGGCGTGTGTCCCGACATTGGTGGTGTGGTGATGGGTCGGGCACAAGTGCGGCGTGTGTCCCGACATTGGTGGTGTGGTGATGGTGGGGTGCGGCGTGTGTCCCGACATTGGTGGTGTGGTGATGGGTCGGGCACAAGTGCGGCGTGTGTCCCGACATTGGTGGTGTGGTGATGGGTCGGGCACAAGTGCGGCGTGTGCCCGACATTGGTGGTGTGGTGATGGGTCGGGCACAGTGCGGCGTGTGTCCCGACATTGGGGGTGGTGATGGGTCGGGCACGTGCGGCGTGTGTCCCGACATTGGTGGTGTGGTGATGGGTCGGGCACAAGTGCGGCGTGTGTCCCGACATTGGTGGTGTGGTGATGGGTCGGGCACAAGTGCGGCGTGTGTCCCGACATTGGTGGTGTGGTGATGGGTCGGGCACAAGTGCGGCGTGTGTCCCGACATTGGTGGTGTGGTGATGGGTCGGGCACAAGTGCGGCGTGTGTCCCGACATTGGTGGTGTGGTGATGGGTCGGGCACAAGTGCGGCGTGTGTCCCGACATTGGTGGTGTGGTGATGGGTCGGGCACAAGTGCGGCGTGTGTCCCGACATTGGTGATATGTGATGGGTGGCACGTGCGGCGTGTGTCCCGACATTGGTGGTGTGGTGATGGGTCGGGCACAAGTGCGGCGTGTGTCCCGACATTGGTGGTGTGGTGATGGGTCGGGCACAAGTGCGGCGTGTGTCCCGACATTGGTGGTGTGGTGATGGGTCGGGCACAAGTGCGGCGTGTGTCCCGACATTGGTGGGTGGTGATGGGTCGGGCACAAGTGCGGCGTGTGTCCCGACATTGGTGGTGTGGTGATGGGTCGGGTGTGGTGTGGTGATGGGTGCGGCGTGTGTCCCGACATTGGTGGTGTGGTGATGGGTCGGGCACAAGTGCGGCGTGTGTCCCGACATTGGTGGTGTGGTGATGGGTCGGGCACAAGTGGGCGTGTCCGAATTGTGGTGTGGTGGATGGGTCGGGCACAGTGCGGCGTGTGTCCCGACATTGGTGGTGTGGTGATGGGTCGGGCACAGTGCGGCGTGTGTCCCGACATTGGTGGTGTGGTGATGGGTCGGGCACAAGTGCGGCGTGTGTCCCGACATTGGTGGTGTGGTGATGGGTCGGGCACAAGTGCGGCGTGTGTCCCGACATTGGTGGTGTGGTGATGGGTCGGGCACAAGTGCGGCGTGTGTCCCGACATTGGTGTGTGGTGATGGGTCGGGCACAGTGCGGCGTGTGTCCCGACATTGGTGGTGTGGTGATGGGTCGGGCACAAGTGCGGCGTGTGTCCCGACATTGGTGGTGTGGTGATGGGTCGGGCACAAGTGCGGCGTGTGTCCCGACATTGGTGGTGTGGTGATGGGTCGGGCACAAGTGCGGCGTGTGTCCCGACATTGGTGGTGTGGTGATGGGTCGGGCACAAGTGCGGCGTGTGTCCCGACATTGGTGGTGTGGTGATGGGTCGGGCACAAGTGCGGCGTGTGTCCCGACATTGGTGGTGTGGTGATGGGTCGGGCACAAGTGCGGCGTGTGTCCCGACATTGGGGTGGTAGGGGAGGTGTGTACATTGTGTGGTGATGGGTCGGGCACAAGTGCGGCGTGTGTCCCAATTGGTGGTGTGGTGATGGGTCGGGCACAGTGCGGCGTGTGTCCCGACATTGGCGGTGTGGTGATGGGTCGGGCACAAGTGCGGTGTGTCCCGACATTGGTGGTGTGGTGATGGGTCGGGCACAAGTGCGGCGTGTGTCCCGACATTGGTGGTGTGGTGATGGGTCGGGCACAAGTGCGGCGTGTGTCCCGACATTGGGGTGTTGGTATGGGTGGGCACAGTGCGGCGTGTGTCCCGACATTGGCGGTGTGGTGATGGGTCGGGCACAAGTGCGGCGTGTGTCCCGACATTGGTGGTGTGGTGATGGGTCGGGCACAAGTGCGGCGTGTGTCCCGACATTGGTGGTGTGGTGATGGGTCGGGCACAAGTGCGGCGTGTGTCCCGACATTGGCGGTGTGGTGATGGGTCGGGCACAAGTGCGGCGTGTGTCCCGACATTGGTGGTGTGGTGATGGGTCGGGCACAAGTGCGGCGTGTGTCCCGACATTGGCGGTGTGGTGATGGGTCGGGCACAGGTGCGGCGTGTGTCCCGACATTGGCGGTGTGGTGATGGGTCGGGCACAAGTGCGGCGTGTGTCCCGACATTGGTGGTGTGGTGATGGGTCGGGCACATGCGGCGTGTGTCCCGACATTGGTGGTGTGGTGATGGGTCGGGCACAAGTGCGGCGTGTGTCCCGACATTGGCGGTGTGGTGATGGGTCGGGCACAAGTGCGGCGTGTGTCCCGACATTGGTGGTGTGGTGATGGGTCGGGCACACGTGCGGCGTGTGTCCCGACATTGGTGGTGTGGTGATGGGTCGGGCACAAGTGCGGCGTGTGTCCCGACATTGGCGGTGTGGTGATGGGTCGGGCACAAGTGCGGCGCACGGGCGCGCCACAATCGAACTGGCCGACAGGCAATCGCCCGAGATGTGGGCCGGCTGTGGTCGGGACTAACCCGCTGCGAAACCCACGAAATGTGGACCATTTGCGGTCGGGACTGATCCGCTGCGAAACCCACGAAATGTGGACCATTTGTGGTCGGGACTGATCCGCTGCGAAACCCATGAAATGTGGACCATTTGTGGTCGGGACTGATCCGCTGCGAAACCCACGAAATGTGGACCATTTGTGGTCGGGACTGATCCGCTGCGAAACCCATGAAATGTGGACCATTTGTGGTCGGGACTGATCCGCTGCGAAACCCACGAAATGTGGACCATTTGTGGTCGGGACTGATCCGCTGCGAAACCCACGAAATGTGGACCATTTGTGGTCGGGACTGACTGGCTGGGAAGCCCATCAAATGTGAACCGTTTGTGGCCGGTACGGACTCGGGCTGTGAAACATAGGCGAGTGATCGCCCTCGCACAGCTGCCGCTTGGAGGCAGCGGCGCGTCAACTCTGTGCAAGGGTAGCTGCTCCGACCTTTGGCTGACCTGAATGCCCGGCGGCGCGCTGACACGTCATGCCAATGCGTATGTGAAGTCGTGCGGGTCATCGCAGTGGCGCCGCGTCACTGCACGTCCACGCGCGTCACGTCGGCTGGCGGCAGTCACAGCCGGCAGGCTGGTTGCGCGGGAACGAGTAGTCTATGGATAAGTTGCTCATCTCACAATCAGAATGTTGTGGGTTCGAGTCTCACGTGTCGCTGCTCTTCGTCCGCGACCAATCGGCGTAAGAGACTGGCGATGCTGCATGACTCAACGGTCGATGTGTCGTAAAACCAACAACCGAGCCACAGGGTGGTTGCTAATCGTTAGCCGTGCACTTGCACGGTAAGCGGCAGCACAGCCGTGCGCCTGGAACGCACCTGTTGACACGAGCTGGGGCCGCGGTAGCTCAGTTGGCGTAGAGCCGGACTCTTGATCGCGAGATTGTGGGTTCGAATCTCGCGACCGGACGGCATTTACCGAGTCCACCCGCGACCAATCGGCGTGAGAGGTTGGCGACACTAAAAATAACCCAAGGTTCAATGCGCAATGTTGACATGCGCTCGCGAGCGATGCGTCTGGTCTTTAGCAGCCGGCAGCAGCTGAAATCACCGGCCGTCACTGGGATAGCGCGGGGGTGGCTGACGAGTACGAGCAGCGATCGGCTGTTGAAGGCGCCCAGGTCGGCCGTCGAAAGTGCCCAGATCGGTGGTCAGCTGACCCGCAGTCTCAGTGGGTATTCGGTGCACACACGGCACCCACACGCGACTGGTGCCTGCTGACATGCACTAATGACCTGATCAACTCTAAGCTTAGTTATCCCGAGTTATCGACTCCGGTAAATAGAGCCATCAATATCTCGCACTTAGCACTAACACGGCCGTCCTGTGGTCGATCACAGCGACACAGTGTGTATTCGTCGTACCGATAACAATCCGCACTGTCATGCAGCACTTCGCATAACGGCGGCAGGCGGAGCCCGCGCCCGTGAAGAGCGCAATTCCGCAGGTCGGGCAACTTCGATTGCACGGATTGAGCATCGAGACGCCAGACGATGACCTGGCGTGCGGCAATGCTGCTGTGGCGGCGCCAGACGCCCCGCCCCGCCTCCCGCAGCCCCGCCCCCACCTCCGTAATTTCGCCGTGCTCGCGTGTCCGCTGATTGGCCGCTTGCCCGCTGACTGGCTGTCCGCTGATTGGCCACTTGCCCGCTAACTGGCTGTCCACTGATTGGCCGCTTGCTCGCTGACTGGCTGTCCGCTGATTGGCCACTTGCCCGCTAACTGGCTGTCCACTGATTGGCCGCTTGCCCGCTGCCGGCCGGCTGTCCACTGGTTGGCAGCTTGCCCGCTGACTGGCTGTCCATTGATTGGCCGCTTGCCCGCTGCCGGCCGGCTGTCCACTGGTTGGCAGCTTGCCCGCTGACTGGCTGTCCGCTGATTGGCCGCTTGCCCGCTGACTGGCTGTCCGCTGATTGGCCGCTTGCCCGCTGACTGGCTGTCCACTGATTGGCCGCTTGCCCCCTGACTGGTTGTCTCCTGATTGGCGGCTTGCCCGCTGACTGGATGTCCGCTGATTGGCCGATTGCCCGCTGACTAGCTGTCCGCTGATTGGCCGCTTGCCCGCTGACTGGCTGTCCGCTGATTGGCCGCTTGCCTGCTGACTGGCTGTCCGCTGATTGGCATTGCCGCTGACTAGCTGTCCGCTGATTGGCCGCTTGCCTGCTGACTGGCTGTCCGCTGATTGGCCGCTTGCCTGCTGACTGGCTTCCGCTATTGGCCTTGCCCGTGACTGGCTGTCCACTGATTGGCCGCTTGCCTGCTGACTGGCTGTCCGCTGATTGGCCGCTTGCCCGCTGACTGGCTGTCCGCTGATTGGCCGCTTGCCTGCTGACTGGCTGTCCGCTGATTGGCCGCTTGCCCGCTGACTGGCTGTCCGCTGATTGGCCGATTGCCCGCTGACTAGCTGTCCGCTGATTGGTCGCTTGCCTGCTGACTGGCTGTCCGCTGATTGGCCGCTTGCCTGCTGACTGGCTGTCCGCTGATTAGCCGCTTGCCCGCTGACTGGCTGTCCGCTGATTGGCCGCTTGCCCGCTGACTGGCTGTCCGCTGATTGGCCGCTTGCCTGCTGACTGGCTGTCCGCTGATTGGCCGCTTGCCCGCTGACTGGCTGTCCGCTGATTGGCCGCTTGCCTGCTGACTGGCTGTCCGCTGATTGGCCGCTTGCCCGCTGACTGGTTGTCCGCTGATTGGCGGCTTGCCCGCTGACTGGCTGTCCACTGATTGGCCGCTTGCCCGCTGACTGGCTGTCCGCTGATTGGCCGCTTGCCCGCTGACTGGCTGTCCACTGATTGGCCGCTTGCCCGCTGACTGGCTGTCCACTGATTGGCCGCTTGGCCGCTGAATAGCTGTCCGCTGATTGGTCGCTTGCCTGCTGACTGTCCGCTGATTGGCTGTCCGCTGATTGGCCGCTTGCCTGCTGACTAGCTGTCCGCTGATTGGCCGCTTACCCGCTGACTGGATGTCCGCTGATTGGCCGCTTGCCCGCTGACTGGCTGTCCGCTGATTGGCCGCTTGCCCGCTGACTGGCTGTCCGCTGATTGGCCGATTGCCCGCTGACTGGCTGTCCGCTGATTGGCCGATTGCCCGCTGAACTAGCTGTCCGCTGATTGGCCGCTTGCCTGCTGACTGTCCGCTGATTGGTGTCCGCTTGTTGGCCGCTTGTCTGCTGACTAGCTGTCCGCTGATTGGCCGCTTGCCCGCTGACTGGCTGTCCGCTGATTGGCCGCTTGCCCGCTGACTGGCTGTCCGCTGATTGGCCGCTTGCCCGCTGACTGGCTGTCCGCTGATTGGCCGATTGCCCGCTGACTGGCTGTCCGCTGATTGGCCGATTGCCCGCTGACTGGCTGTCCGCTGATTGGCCGCTTGCCTGCTGACTAGCTGTCCGCTGATTGGTCCCTTGCCCGCTGACTGGCTGTCCGCTGATTGGCCGCTTTGCCCTGCTGACTGGCTGTCCGCTGATTGGCCGCTTGCCCGCTGACTGGCTGTCCGCTGATTGGCCGCTTGCCTGCTGACTGGCTGTCCGCTGATTGGCCGCTTGCCCGCTGACTGGCTGTCCGCTGATTGGCCGCTTGCCCGCTGACTGGCTGTCCGCTGATTGGTCGGCGCGCCGTCGCGCCCCGTTGGTCTCGTGTCCCGGCGGTCGCCGGCTGACCTTGACACGGCCCCTGAACGGGGCGGCGGCCGACGCCCGCTGCCGCGATCAGAGCTGATCTCCCTGGTCATGGGCAGGTGATCTGGTGCTCTGTGCAGGGGGCCACGGGTCAACGGCCAGCTGGGCAGCTCGCCGCGGGAAGGAAACAACGACCTGCACCAGAAGCACGTCGTGCGGCGGCGGCGCCTAGACCGTGCAGGCGGTGCTGCGACCGTGGCGGCACGTTCGCGACATTCCAGTATCCGAAGGCGATGCCAGTGCGAATGGGATGGTCCAGTGGTTAAGGTGTTGGGCTCTGGGTACCAAACGTCCCGGGTTCGACACTGGCGCCGCTCGGGACGTTTCCAAATCCCCGGCCCACCGGTAAAACAGTGTGGGCGGCGGCATTAGCCGTGAATGTGCATAAAGTGCAGCGTGAACCACCCAATAAACAAGGTGCTGGGAGTGACCACGAGCTACAGGTGTTCGGGCGCGTACACTCACGGTCGTCCGTCGGCGGTCTGCAACGTGTCGCTGGGACGAGATGGAAGGCGTCGCTCCACACTGACCGTTCATGCACGGCGCATGCAATGCATAATACGTCCAGCACCACTCTGCGATCCGAGCAAGTAGCGCAGGGTGTTCGGTGAGGGGCCGGGCAAGTAGCGTAGGGTGAGGAAAGCTGCGACAGGGCAGCGCGCGCACCCGGACGCCGGCGCTAATCCACCACGAATTCAAGCCTCCCCGCCTGGAGTTGCGCGTACAGACGACTGCGCCGCACCTGCTTCTCTCTCTCTCTCTCTCTCTCTCTCTCTCTCTCTCTCTCTCTCTCTCTCTCTCTCTCTCTCTCTCTCTCTCTCTCTCTCTCTCTCTCTCTCTCTCTCTCTCTCTCTCTCTCTCTCTGTCTCTCTCTCTCTCTCTCTCTCTCTCTCTGTCTCTCTCTCTCTCTCTCTGTCTCTGTCTCTGTCTCTGTCTCTGTCTCTCTGTCTCTGTCTCTGTCTCTGTCTCTGTCTCTGTCTCTGTCTCTGTCTCTGTCTCTGTCTCTGTCTCTGTCTCTGTCTCTGTCTCTGTCTCTGTCTCTGTCTCTGTCTCTGTCTCTGTCTCTGTCTCTGTCTCTGTCTCTGTCTCTGTCTCTGTCTCTGTCTCTGTCTCTGTCTCTGTCTCTGTCTCTGTCTCTGTCTCTGTCTCTGTCTCTGTCTCTGTCTCTGTCTCTGTCTCTGTCTCTGTCTCTGTCTCTGTCTCTGTCTCTGTCTCTGTCTCTGTCTCTGTCTCTGTCTCTGTCTCTGTCTCTGTCTCTGTCTCTGTCTCTGTCTCTGTCTCTGTCTCTGTCTCTGTCTCTGTCTCTGTCTCTGTCTCTGTCTCTGTCTCTGTCTCTGTCTCTGTCTCTGTCTCTGTCTCTGTCTCTGTCTCTGTCTCTGTCTCTGTCTCTGTCTCTGTCTCTGTCTCTGTCTCTGTCTCTGTCTCTGTCTCTGTCTCTGTCTCTGTCTCTGTCTCTGTCTCTGTCTCTGTCTCTGTCTCTGTCTCTGTCTCTGTCTCTGTCTCTGTCTCTGTCTCTGTCTCTGTCTCTGTCTCTGTCTCTGTCTCTGTCTCTGTCTCTGTCTCTGTCTCTGTCTCTGTCTCTGTCTCTGTCTCTGTCTCTGTCTCTGTCTCTGTCTCTGTCTCTGTCTCTGTCTCTGTCTCTGTCTCTGTCTCTGTCTCTGTCTCTGTCTCTGTCTCTGTCTCTGTCTCTGTCTCTGTCTCTGTCTCTGTCTCTGTCTCTGTCTCTGTCTCTGTCTCTGTCTCTGTCTCTGTCTCTGTCTCTGTCTCTGTCTCTGTCTCTGTCTCTGTCTCTGTCTCTGTCTCTGTCTCTGTCTCTGTCTCTGTCTCTGTCTCTGTCTCTGTCTCTGTCTCTGTCTCTGTCTCTGTCTCTGTCTCTGTCTCTGTCTCTGTCTCTGTCTCTGTCTCTGTCTCTGTCTCTGTCGCTCTCGCTCTCGCTCTCGCTCTCGCTCGCTCTCTCGCTCTCTCGCTCTCTCGCTCTCTTGCTCTCTTGCTCTCTTGCTCTCTTGCTCTCTTGCTCTCTATTTATTTAACAATACATGCCCTCCACGTGCAGTGGCTATTACGGACAGTCTGGGTCACAGATATTTACAAAGAAAGGATAGATTTGTGGTCAGTAGTGGGAGCAGATGCGCAACAACATTCGTACACCAACATAATACAATACCCATATCACTCTCTGCACTACAAACACCGTGCTTGCAACACTAGCTATAAACGAGTGGTTTGTAGAAGTGACAGGAAAGCGATCTGCCACCCCTGGCGCCGCGCCTGCCCCGGCGTGTGTTCTTGGTGGGCGTTGTCACGGCGACGGCGACGCTCCCCTCGTCTGGTTTCTCACTTGGGAGGGGTGTCGACTGGCGGGGGCGTCCAAGGTCGAGGCTTTGATGACATCACAGTGATGCGGGCGCTAGACGTCGCAGCCCTGTTCGGCTGCGTGCACGTTGATTATGGGGGGACGTGATGGTATTTGGCCAAGGCGATGGTTAGCAGATCCGTATGTATGGTAGAGCTGAAGATGGAAACCTGGTAGACCTGAAGCTAGACGATAGAAGGTAGACGATCACTGTTGTTGAAGACACAGGAATTCCGAGCGGCACCAAGTCGTCAGTGAGATAATTTCCTTCTCAGCCGCAGTGCAGGAAAGAAGAAAGAAGAAAGAAAGAAGACGGGCAGTAGCTGATGCTTGATGGAAGGGAAGTCACTAGAAAGGCGCTGTCGCTTCTGCACTCACTCAGTTTTTCCGGCGTCCAGTCACTGCTCTGTAAAATAGTAGAGGAATAACCAGCAGAAAAGTCCACTGAGTCCAGTCACTTCGCACACGTGTAGCGTATAAGTACGCCGGTTTTGTTCAATAGTTCACTTTTTCTTCCTTTTTTTCTCGTGCACTGTTCACTTGTTCTGTTCACTTCACTCACACCTTGCAGTTTCACACACCTTGCATACAGAGGCAACAAAGAGGGAGAGGGAAAAGGTTGGGCGAGCGGCCGAGACGCGTCTGCTCGTGGCGCCGCGCTCAGGCGTCTGCTCTCTTGCTCTCTTCAGCGGCTTGCAGCAGAGCAGCTTAAGCACTGTGGCGACCCGGGTGCCGATTATGATCTACGCTGATTATGATGATGATGATGATGATGATGATGATGATGATGATGGCGATGATGATGAGCTCACGCTGCGAGCTCACGTGACGCAGCTGGGCGAGAGACACAGCCGGCGACGCCCCACCTCTGTCGTCTCTGTTGCAGCCGTCAAGATGGCCCGGGACGCCATCAACTCGAACGGCTCGATCCTGGCCAACTACGAGCTGCGCCTGATCTCTACCGACGGCCAGTGCAGCACCGACATGGTGATGACGCACTTCATCAACTACCTGCGCATGCCCGAGTTCCCTCAAATGGTGGGCATACTGGGTAGGTCGACAGGCGCGGGTGTGCGGCGTGCTCGGTGGGGCCGAGGCGAGCTGGTCAGTGTGTGGGGGGAGGGGTGCGCACGCGGGTTTGTGCTGCGGGTGCGCGTGTCGACTCTGTTGTGATGTTGGTGGGTGTGCTGCGACCCTCACCTGGGGTGGGGTAGGGGGGGGGCGGCCGTGATTCTTTCCCTCCCAGCTAGTGACAGATGCCCCCGTTTTTTTTCAGCGATGTGTTATTTTCTCGAAATTTAACCTTATGTGATATAAATACTGTCATAAACAGGACCCACGAATATCAGCTGTTGAATTCTGATAAGTTTTCTTTTCTCTTGAAATGGGGCATCCTCAGGCCAGGTATCTGGATCCGCCTGCTCCGCTCACGTTTGTACTCCGTACCGGTTGTTAGTTCGCACGTGTTCGCACGTGTCGGTTCGCACGTGCTCCGTTCCGGGCCGGACCGGCTGCCGTGTGTCGTGTCCGATCCCCTTCTCCCTCCTCGTCCGTGCCACGTGAGCCGTCGTGCACGCCAACATCCTTCTCCCGCGTGGACTTCATCCAGTTCTGGTGTTGTCTCCTGCCAAGGCATTTCGTCTCTCCCCTCCCGTGTCAGTTGGTGACCTCTTTCGGCTATCGTTCCTGCCTCCCCCTCCACACTCCCCATAGGTTCGGAGCGTTCCAGAAGCTCTCCGTTCAGCTTCTTGTCCCGTCCCGTCCGATTTCGTCTCCGCTGTTTCGTCCCACCAGTCAGGTGGCACGGCTCAGAAGCCATCAGAAGTATTTCCACCCTGTCGCCGTGTGTGCCGATTCCTGGGTGAGGGATATCATATGTTGCACTACATTCAAAGTGTGTACCCAGCGTGGTAAAGCAAAATAAGAATTTGACCAGAGCGATATCTTATGTCATCGTGTGCATTGCTATGGTATTTACGAACAGATGAAGTGCTTGAAACAATTAAATGCAGCCAACTAAAGGCAAAATCCGCAACTTATATTTGTATATAATCGAATGTTTGTTCGTTGTGACTGTACTGCGACAAGTCGATAGCATTCTCTCCAGAAATAACCGCCCATATCTTGTTCTTTCTTCCCTCCCTGCTCCTGGTCTTACCTGTCCTGGCTCATCCTGACCTGACTTGACCTACGCTGCATTTTCCTGTTCTCCACAAGTGTGCCCCACTCTGACCTATAATTTCCTATTCTACCTTGTCCTGATCTGTTCTACTCTGCCTGTCATAAGAGTAGATTTGGCTACGCACCAGTGACCAGACCCATTTTTCCTCACGATTTGATTCGGCCCGGTTTGACCTGACCCGACCTGACCCGGTCCGCCGACCAGGGCCGGCCTGCTCCAACACGCTGGAGCCGATCGTGGGCGTGTCGCGCCACTTCAGGGTGCTGGTGATCTCGTACAGCGCCGAGGGCGTGCTGCTCTCCAACCGCACCAAGTACCCCTACTTCTTCCGCACCATCGGCGAGAACAAGCAGTTCCGGTGAGCGAACGGCGCCGTCGGCGGCCGACGACCGTCCCCGATGACTGTCGCCAAAGTGAATGTCTTCAGATAGCAGTGTGGGCGACGAAATGTCACATCCGTGTGAACACGTGTGTCGTTCGTTTTCGTTTGATTTCCGTTGTGTCGCTGCACAGTGGGGTGGCGGAAGTGGCCCTCCGGGGGCTCCAGGGGTGCGGGGGCGTTGGATCGGTTTGGCAGGCCCAAGCCACCGTGGCGCTGCGTAAGGAGGCCGGCTTTAGCCGCTTGTTTTTTTATTGGGTGGTTCACGACGCACTTTCTGCGCGTCCACGGCCAATGGCATCGCCCACACTGTTTCGCCGGTGGGCCGCGTGATTGCGAAATGTTCCGAGCGACGCTAGTGTCGAGCCCAGGACCTTTGGTACCCAGAGCCCAACACCTTAACCACCCGGCCATCCCCGCCCCTAGCCGCTTGGTTTGAGCCGTGGTTAAATCGAGGCATACCACACAGCGTTTGGGAGCCCGGATATCTTGTCTTTTTCCCCTGATATCTTGCTGCTAACGGCATGAGCATCGGCAAGGGGTCGAGTTTGGCGTGTTCCTAAGCGTCGTGAAAGTTAACATCACGACTATGGTCGTTGTGTGACAAAGATGAACCCCAGAACTGCCATGTCCCACCCTCTCCGAAGTTCGTTGCGCCGGCCATGCCCGGAAACGAGATAGACAGGTCACCATGATATGCTGTTTTTGAAGCACGATGCAATCCTTACTTGTTGAGCTGATGACAGCTGTCTTGCCGAAATTCGCTAATCAGCGCAGTGTTTTGATAGTGGCGGCTTTTTCTGATGTTCCAATAAACTCAGCACTCTGCATTAAGCAAGCTGCCGTGCAAGTCTAGCGTCGCATGCCGCTGGGGGTGAGGATGACGGGCAATATTTACAGCAGCTTCGTCGCCAACATACATCGTTCTTCTGTACAGTTCATCGGCGCAGTTTGCGGCAGAACGGCACGATCAAACAGCCCGTCCGTGAGTGTTCAGTTCGTCGGCTCGAGCTCCGTCGACTCATCAAAGCGTGCCGATGTCAGTGCCAGGTCTGGTGGAAAATCTGACCCGCCGTCGGAATGGGTGGGTGTGGGGGGGGGGCGTTGTGGCCGGTCATCATGTGTGTATCTCATGACATTTGGGCGCAGCTCCTCGGACGGCGCAGTTGGTAGTCTCGCACTGTCGTCTCAGGGAATGGCTCGGGCTCCTCCGAGGCGACTTGTCGGTGCATAAACAATGTCTGGTAATGTGGCTGGCTATCTCAAGGTAACGCCTCCCACACCACCACTGGTTCCTGACGTTGCCAATTCGGCGTGCTCGCAAATTTCACCCCGATCGCTTCTGGAATAGTCGGAGAGAACACCGGGGAGCGGGTAGGAACGTCCATGAGCGTGCTTTCATTAGCATACTGACGGCCGTGCGGAAAAGGGCGAGAACAAATCTACGACCACTCTCGCTCCGTCGACTTTGGAACAATGTTAATGCTCACCTTATGGATGCCGCATGAAATTCAACTACTCCGAGGTGACCACCCTTCCCCAAAGTCTTCCCGACGTCTCCAATATAGCCCCTGTTCTCCTGAGTAGTTTGGATCCGAATTTGCTGTATTGTACAGTCGATTTAGTGGCCGGTGAGCCAACGTTAACATCGCCGACTCGATCTCCGACTCGGTGGCTGACTCAATCCCCGACTCGGTGGCCGACTCGATTGCACTGCCTTCCTTCCATGCACATTTGAATTAGTTCTGCCCGTTTGAATTAGTCCTTTTTCGTGGCGTCGAAAGCGAATTACTCCATGCTTTTGCTTCCGGTTTTTGTCCCATGAGCAGCTCACTCCAGTTGTGTATTGCGTACCAAAGTCAGATCTTGGGATGCTGAAGGGTGTGTGTGTGTGGAGGGGGGCGACATGCCTTGGTATTTATGGTGCCGGTGCGACCGATTGCCCCAACACCATATCCCCCTTCCATCTCCGCAACCATCTCCGTTCAACAGCATTTTCGCAGTTTTGCTGTGTACACCGCCTCCAGCATTTGGGGAATTTTATTTGGGGGAAAATTGATGGCTTGCCAGAAGTCCCCCTCCCCCCACCCCACCCAGCCGACCGGCTGGATCCGCTCCTGCTGCGTGCTTCATTGCTACGACCAATCACGGTTTCAAGTCGCACTTATTGTTCTCGGCACACATCACTCTCTACACGTAGTACTGAAGTGGCATGCATACCGGAGCAAAAGAGTCCTGTCGCCGCTGCTGGACGCACCGCTAACGCACACTTGGACTAATCACGCTTGGGACAATCGAGTGATTGGCGTTGTGAGTGTACAGTGTACACTCTACAGTGTACGGCGGCTCATGTCCGTCCTCGTGCGACTTCGAACGCTGCGTTGCTGGTGAGATTTGAGCAGCAATGTCCTGGCCACCGCCGGGAGGGCAGGCTCGACTCCGGCGTCGTTGCAGGCGGGGCTGCAAAGACCGCACCGAAGTCGTTTCGGTCGCTACCAATGGGTCATGTTAACGACCATCCACGATGCGACGACGCACCCCGCCCCCGGTCGTCCACATCTCGTTCACACACCGCCGACCAGCGGTCGTTGACGGCCGGCCGAATTGCTGCTGATGGCGGCGATCGTGGGCCACATCGCCGCGTGGCGCTCCCGGACGGCGCTGGCGCCCGGGGCACCGCCCGGGGGGGCTGACCGGGTCGCCCGGGTCGCGGCCCCGGCCGGCCGGCATCGCTCATCGAACGCGAGCCGGCCGCGGCTGCAGCTTGTCGCGCGCGGCGCGTGTCGGCCGGCGGCAGATTTACGGCCGCTCGTCCCGGCCGTGGCGGGCGCGCCGCCGGCCGCCGGCCGCCGACCGCCGACCGCCGGCCGCCGACCGCCGACCGCCTGCCGCAGGCCGCCGGCCCGTCTGCACGGACGTCTGGCGCGACCGCGCACTGTGCGACCTTGGCCGGCGGTCGGGCTCGGCCTGCCGACCGGCGGGTCTGGGTGTGCTCGCAGGCGTGCCGGCAGATGCCGGCACGTGTCCTCGTCTGCTCCGGCCGATCCCGGAAGCGGCGCGGCCGATCGCATCCGGCCGCAGGAACGGCGCAGTAGACCACACACCGGCCACAGTAACGGCGCAGTAGACCACACACCGGCCACAGTAACGGCGCAGTAGACCACACACCGGCCACAGTAACGGCGCAGTAGACCACACACCGGCCACAGTAACGGCGCAGTAGACCACACACCGGCCACAGTAACGGCGCAGTAGACCACACACCGGCCACAGTAACGGCGCAGAAGACCACACACCGGCCACAGTAACGGCGCAGTAAACCACACACCGGCCACAGTAACGGCGCAGTAAACCACACACCGGCCACAGTAACGGCGCAGTAAACCACACACCGGCCACAGTAACGGCGCAGAAGACCACACACCGGCCGCAGTAACAGCGCAGTAAACCACTCACCGGCCACAGTAACGGCGCAGTAAACCACACACCGGTCAGAGTAACGACGCAGTAAACCACACACCGGCCACAGTAACGGCGCAGTAAACCACACACCGGCCACAGTAACGGCGCAGTAGACCACACACCGGCCACAGTAACGGCGCAGTAAACCACACACCGGCCACAGTAACGGCCAGTAAACCACACACCGGCCACAGTAACGGCGCAGTAGACCACACACCGGCCACAGTAACAGCGCAGTGAACCACACACCGGCCACAGTAACGACGCAGTAGACCACACACCGGCCACAGTAACGGCGCAGTAGACCACACACCGGCCACAGTAACGACGCAGTAAACCACACACCGGCCACAGTAACGGCGCAGTAGACCACACACCGGCCACAGTAACGACGCAGTAAACCACACACCGGCCACAGTAACGACGCAGTAGACCACACACCGGCCACAGTAACGGCGCAGTAGACCACACACGGTCAGAGTAACGGCGCAGAGACACACACCGGCCACAGTAACGGCGCAGAAGACCACACACCGGCCACAGTAACGGCGCAGTAGACCACACACCGGCCACAGTAACGGCGCAGTAAACCACACACCGGCCACAGTAACGACGCAGTAGACCACACACCGGTCACAGTAACGGCGCAGAAGACCACTCACCGGCCACAGGAACGGCGCAGAAGACCACACACCGACCACAGTTACGGCGCAGAAGACCACACACCGGCCACAGTAATGGCGCAGTAAACCACACACCGGCCACAGTAACGGCGCAGTAAACCACACACCAGCCACAGTAACGGCGCAGTGAACCACACCGGCCACAGTAACGGCGCAGTAGACCACACACCGGCCACAGTAACGGCGCAGTAAACCACACACCGGCCACAGTAACGGCGCAGTAAACCACACACCGGCCACAGTAACGGCGCAGTAGACCACACACCGGCCACAGTAACGGCGCAGAAGACCACACACCGGCCACAGTAACGGCGCAGTAAACCACACACCGGCCACAGTAACGGCGCAGTAAACCACACACCGGCCACAGTAACGGCGCAGTGAACCACACACCGGCCACAGTAACGGCGCAGAGACCACACACCGGCCACAGTAACGACGCAGTAACCACACACCGGCCAAGTAACGGCGCAGAAGACCACACACCGGCCACAGTAACGGCGCAGTAAACCACACACCGGCCACAGTAACGGCGCAGTAAACCACACACCGGCCAGTAACGGCGCAGTAACCACACACGGAGTAACGCGCAGTAAACCACACACCGGCCACAGTAACGGCGCAGTAGACCACACACCGGGCCACAGTAACGGCGCAGTAGACCACAAATCAGTCCCAATTGTGGAGTAGCAGCAGGCTGCATACCGGTCTCGATAATGACGCAGTAGACTACATACCAGTCCCGGTAATGACGCAGCAGATCACATTCCGGTCCCGGTAATAACACAGTGGATCGGTCCCAATAGCGGTCCTAGTAGCGGTCCCAATACCGACGCATAGTATGCGACGGCATGCGATACGTACGTCGTCACTCAATCTGGATGGACCATTTCGATCGATGAAATTTAATTGAGAACAGAAGTTCACTGCTTTGCTGTGCTGGGCGCAGGGTGGCCAGATACAATCGGTGAATTTGGGAAGTTATATGATGAAATGCCCTGCAATGTCCGCTGATATATTGGTGGATATGAAGGCTTTTTATCCCAGCTCAGGTTAAATCCCATCATGTTTGGCTTCAAGTTATCCCAAATTGTGGGCGTTACACGTAGCGTGAATTGCAACCACCGGCGGTTCCTGCCGCTGTGCTATCCGTATGTAGATAAGCACCGCTTGACGTATTAAGCCATCTGCCGGGAATAACTGAATCTTCAAACTGCGTCCCTCTGCTGCCATGAATGTCTCAGGAGATACGACGGTTATGGCTCTGATGGCCCCATATCTGCAATGGGCCTTGCAACACGCGAAAGCGACACATTGATCGTGATTTGGAGGGAAGACGGATTGGAACGCCCTCCGAAATATCCGCAGTCAGCCAGCAGGCGGAAATATAGTGAGCAATTTCCACGACATTTTCGACGTGGCACAGTAGTACCGTGTAAACTGACGCGGTACAGAGCGGTACGTGGCACGGAGCCATGCAGGTGCCAAGAACGTGGGCACCTGAAGAGGTAGAGGATTCCGCAGCCGTGCGCTCGGCAACTTGGGTGAAATCATGCATTGGATAGTTATCCGACGAATAACCGTTCGTGTTGATCGCTGAGTGTCATTTCACAATATCCACCACATTCGTCGCGAGCGCCGTAGCGACAATAACCGCTGGATTCGATGCCAGCAAGTTCTGGGGAATTACGATATCCACCTGACAGTGGATATCGTAATTTATATTCGAGTTAAGTGTATTTGCACTTTGTTCCATGAGGCCGTGCCATGCTATCACCAAACAGTGCTTCAGTCTTGCACCAGGTGTGCGTAGACGTCCTTTGGCGCTCTTTCTGTTTACATTTGGTGTCCAGTTGGTGTTGCCTTGCCGTCGGAGAGTAGCATTTCATCTGGGAACATGGTCAGAAGATTACACATCTGACTGAACAATTTTCCGCGCTATCTAACCCAAATGAAGTTGCTGAGCAACCAATTAGATGATTTTCCGGCCTATTCGCTAATTTTCCCGTCTTTCCAAGTTGCTGAACGCATTGCAAATGAGGGCGACAAGATCGCAACTTAAGGTCATTGCACGTCAACAGAGGAGAAGGTGTCATTATCGGCGACACTCAAGAATGACCCGGCCCGGGCCGGCTCACCCTGAAGGCCGGACTGTGATGTGGTGGGACTGTGTGGTGATGTCTGGCCGCAGCCGGACGTACCCGGCCGATCACCTCTGCCTCCAGCCGATCACCACCTCCACCCGCCTACAGCAGGGGCTGTACAGGCCGGCGGCTCGTGGCGCGGTGGTCTGATCGTGCGGAGGTGGTGACGCCTGATCACACACAAACGGCACACCAACACTCCAACGTGAACCGCACGGTCTTCTGAGGCTGTACAGGCCGGCGGCTTCTGACACGGTGGTCTGACCTTTTAGAGGTGGTGACGCCCGGTCCCACACAAACGGCACACCAACACTCCAACGTGACCGGACGGTCTTCTGAGGCTGCACAGGCGGCGCGGGGGTAAAAAGTCCAAACGGCACACCAACACTCCAACGTGAACCGGACGGTCTTCTGGGCTGCCAGGCCGGCGGCTGCTGACACGGTGGTCTGACCTTTTAGAGGTGGTAACGCCCGGTCCCACACAAACGGCACACCAACACTCCAACGTGAACCGCACGGTCTTCTGAGGCTGTACAGATTCGCGGCTGGTGACACGAACGGCACACCAACACTCCAACGTGAACAGGACCGCCTTCTGGGGCTGTACAGGCCGGCGGCTGCTGACACGGTGGTCTGATCATGCGGAGATGGTAACGCCCGGTCCCACACAAACGGCACACCAACACTCCAACGTGAACCGCACGGCCTTCTGAGGCTGTACAGGCCGGCGGCTGGTGACACGAACGGCACACCAACACTCCGGTGTGGACTGCCTTCCGGGGTCATTGTAGTCTGACCACTGTCTGTGGGGATAATGGTCGGCGGCTGGTGGTAGGAAGGCGCACCGCCCCCGCCCCCTCCCCCTGCACGTGCGCTGCACGCCATGAGCCGACGGAGCCGATCGTGTCGCGTGGTTTCAACGTGTCCCCATTGGCCGCCCGAACACGTCGGCGGTTCTCTGCCGCCGTCTCAGTTGTGGTCCACAATTGTGGTCCACAGTTGTGGTCCACAGTTGTGGTCCACGGTGTGACCCAGGCACAGGCCGGTCGACAGTTGTGATCCACAGCGTGATCTAGCCACAGTCAGGTCCACAGTTGTGGTCCACAGTGTGACCCCGGCACAGACCGGTCAAAGATTGTGGTCCACAGAGTGGTCTCGGCACAGGCAGGCCCACAGTTGTGGTCCACAGTGTGACCCCGGCACAGACCGGTCAAAGATTGTGGTCCACAGAGTGGTCTCGGCACAGGCAGGCCCACAGTTGTGGTCCACAGTGTGGTCTCGGCACAGACCGGTCCACAGTTGTGATCCACAGTGTAACCCCGCACAGGCCGGTCCACAGTTGTGGTCCACAGTGTGACCCAGGCACAGGTCGGTCCACAGTGTGACCCCGGCACAGACCGGTCCATAGTTGTGATCCACAGTGTGACCCCGGCACAGGCCGGTCCACAGTTGTGGTCCACAGCGTGATCTAGGCACAGTCAGGTCCACAGTTGTGGTCCACAGTGTGACCCCGGCACAGACCGGTCAACGATTGTGGTCCACGGAGTAGTCTCGGCACAGGCAGGCCCACAGTTGTGGTCCACAGTGTGACCCAAGCACAGACCGGTCCACAGTTGTGGTCCACAGTGTAACCCCGCACAGGCCGGTCCACAGTTGTGGTCCACAGTGTAACCCCGCACAGGCCGGTCCACAGTTGTGGTCCACAGTGTGACCTCGGCACAGACCGGTCCACAGCTGTGGCCCACAGTGTGACCTCGGCACAGGCAGGCCCACAGTCGTGGTCGACAGTGTGACCTCGGCACAGACCGGTCCATAGTTGTGGTCCACAGTGTGACCCCGCACAGGCCGGTCCACAGTTGTGGTCCACAGTGTGACCCCGGCACAGACCGGTCCACAGCTGTGGTCCACAGTGTGACCCCGGCGCAGGCCGGTCCACAGTGTGGTCCACAGTGTGGTCTAGGCACGGGCCGGTCCACAGTTGTAGTCTAGTTGTGGAAGCTCGCGTGCAACCGGGCGGTGGGTCATTTCCGTCAGTTTTCCTTTGCATTATTTCACTTTCCTAACCGGTGACCGCGTGCACTTATCGCCGGGTCATGTCTCACGATGTTGCATTGCTCGTGTACCCATGCTGTATCCTCATGCGGCAGCGTGGGTGTCGTCTGGACATGGTTTTGGAACAGGTTACCCCACCCCCCGCCGGGAACATTAACCATCAGCTCCATGGAAATAATCGACTTCGAAGGCGTATTTGCTCCTTGGACCTGTGCAGCGTTCCCACGCCCCTGCGGTTGCGTTCCCGCACGATTTCCTCAGTTGCCGTCTCGCCGAGCGCCGGGCTACAGTTGTGGAGCGGAGTTCTGTGAACGGTATCGATCCTGCCGCTTGTCGGGTCGTCTCGCGGTGCGTGGACGGAGTGGACTTGACCAGTCTGCACAGGCGAGGCTGCACGGCGGACAGCTCCGGCAAGCGACAGCTCTCCCTTCTACATGGGACGCCCGTCCGAGACGCGACCCTCGGGACACCCGCCGTACTCGGGCAAATCACGTCGCTCGAGACTTGCCGGCCGGCCGCCGGCGAGCCCCGAGGCAGAGGAGTCGCCAGGCTGCTGAGTACAGCCGGCTGAATCGCGCGGGTTGTTCGGCTTTGCGGATATGGCGGATCCCGATAATAAGTACGCCGACGAATTATGTGGAAACTCGTGCACGTAGTTCGTGCTGCTTAGCTTATGCTGAGAACATTGGCGGTCAATAATACCCAAACATTTGTTTACATTGCTAAAAAGGCGCGTGTTGCAAGATTACGGGCAATCGCGGATAGTCTACCATTTGAGAGGGAGATAGAGGAGATATATATATATATATATATATATATATATATATATATATATATATATATATATATATATATATATATATAAACAGTTTCAGTCGGGTGATTGTCGAAACGAAGTTGGTGATCTGCTACGGCAAGAGGTGATCGATGGATAAAATGGTACAGATGGTACAGGGCGGTACGTTATGTTTATTCGGCTATACTTAGACTGATGGAAATATGTCGGAAATATGAAAGGTTGGTGGAGTCGCCAAGCGTGCCTGTGGTATGTACCAAGTAATGTACAACACAGTATTCAACGTAGCATCAACGAGTGCTTCGACAGGTCTGAAAACTGAGATTAGTTGGATCACAAGCACGATAGCCATAAGCATGGTGAAGTTGCATGCCGGGTCGACAAAGACTTGAGTGATGCGGGTGTGGGATTATAATGCCCCGCATGCCAATGATCCCTGCATTCTGTACAGGTTACTTGTGGAGCCATCAGCACCAGTAGCCACAGTGGACAGTACTCGCTGTCTTTTTCTCGTGCCGTGAGACGACAAGACAGGCGTCCGGATCGATACCGTTCACAGAACTCGGCTCCACGACTGTAACCTAACCTGGCGCTCGGCGACCAAAGACGGACTTTTTCGCCGATCTCACGGATGGTCGCCGTACCCGTGCGGGTGGTGTTTGACGTGCACAGTGAAATTTCCAGATGAATGGGGAGCTACACAGCAGGAAAGACAGCTTGAAATGGAAAATGTTTCATGGTTGAATGATTGTTGCATGCAGATGTCTGATTTTGGGAAGGTAGCACTGTGGGAGGGGGCACGCTCTCCGAGCATGTCAGAATTTAGCATTGTGGCAATGACGTTGCATGGGAAAATTTACCTGAAAGACCTCAGAAGTATGCTATACTTTCGCTTACTTCCCGCGGTGTCAGTGAGTGGCACACGATTTAGACTTGTTCCGCCAGCTAAGTAGCGTTTGTTCGAATGGATGAGTTGGGCAGTGCATTTTCCAGTGCTAATTCCCACCCAAATTTAGGAGTACCCGTGCCTAGCTACCAAGGATGTAGACACCGGTATGGAATGCCTGGGAAAACGTAATAGTCTGCGAACTTCGGTGCAGATTGTATCCATTGCCAACAGGCTGTATTCAATTGCGTGAGAACTACTGGGCGCTGGGCGGAAAATCGTTCGGTTCTTTGGGAAGCTGCAACTGAAAAAAAAATATTTCGCGACCACTTGAACGAAATAGTGAATGAGATAAATTAATCAGTGTTGCGAGGGGATCGGCCTGTGAAGTTGAATTTAAATACGCGTTTGTCAGGGACATTGCGGTACTGTAGGCAGGCTTGCATTCTTCTGCCGGGTCAGCATCGTCCCCGCCGACCGGTCATCTTTTCCATCGGTTCTACCAGCCGTCAGTCTGTCGCGCGCCCCGCTGCCGACACCGCCGATGGTTCTCCCGCTCCACCGCCGACACGGCCGATGGTTCTCCCGCTCCACCGCCGACACCGCCGATGGTTCTCCCGCTCCACCGCCGACACCGCCGATGGTTCTCCCCGACACCGCCGATGGTTCTCCCGCTCCACCGCTGAAACGGCTGATGGTTCTCCCGCTCCGTCACCGACACCGCCGATGGTTCTCCCGCTCCACCGCCGACACGGCCGATGGTTCTCCCGCTCCACCGCCGACACGGCTGATGGTTCTCCCGCCCCAACCGCCACCGCCGACACGGCCGATGGTTCTCCCGCTCCACCGCCGACACGGCCGATGGTTCTCCCGCTCCACCGCCGACACGGCCGATGGTTCTCCCGCTCCACCGCTGAAACGGCTGATGGTTCTCCCGCTCCGCCGCCGACACCGCCGATGGTTCTCCCGCTCCACCGCCGACACGGTCGATGGTTCTCCGCTCCACCGCCGACACGGTCGATGGTTCTCCGCTCCACCGCCACTTCCCGCTCCACCGCCGACACGGCCGATGGTTCTCCCGCTCCACCGCCGACACGGCCGATGGTTCTCCCGCTCCACCGCCGACACGGTCGATGGTTCTCCCGCTCCACCGCCGACACGGCCGATGGTTCTCCCGCTCCACCGCCGACACGGCCGATGGTTCTCCCGCTCCACCGCCGACACGGCCGATGGTTCTCCCGCTCCACCGCCGACACGGCCGATGGTTCTCCCGCTCCACCGCCGACACGGCCGATGGTTCTCCCGCTCCACCGCCGACACGGCCGATGGTTCTCCCGCTCCACCGCCGACACGGCCGATGGTTCGCTCCCGCCGACACGGCCGATGGTTCTCCCGCTCCACCGCCGACACGGCCGATGGTTCTCCACCGCCGACACGGCCGATGGTTCTCCGCTCCACCGCCGACACCGCCGATGGTTCTCCCGCTCCACCGCCGACACGGCCGATGGTTCTCCCGCTCCACCGCCGACACGGTCGATGGTTCTCCCGCTCCACCGCCGACACGGCCGATGGTTCTCCCGCTCCACCGCCGACACGGTCGATGGTTCTCCCGCTCCACCGCCGACACGGCCGATGGTTCTCCCGCTCCACCGCCGACACGGCCGATGGTTCTCCCGCTCCACCGCCGACACGGTCGATGGTTCTCCCGCTCCACCGCCGACACGGTCGATGGTTCTCCGCTCCACCGCCGACACGGTCGATGGTTCCGCGACACGGCCGATGGTTCTCCCGCTCCACCGCCGACACGGCCGATGGTTCTCCCGCTCCACCGCCGACACGGCCGATGGTTCTCCCGCTCCACCGCCGACACGGCCGATGGTTCTCCCGCTCCACCGCCGACACGGCCGATGGTTCTCCCGCTCCACCGCCGACACGGCCGATGGTTCTCCCGCTCCACCGCCGACACGGCCGATGGTTCTCCCGCTCCACCGCCGACACGGCCGATGCCAGCCAGGCGTCTCCGAGGGGACACCAGCCATCTCGACTGGACATTACGAGACCGATGGCAACACAGTTCGGAGGTCCGGCCGGCTCTACCGGGCGTGGTTCGCCCGGCTACCCAGCCTTGATGGCTGGGTAGCCGGCTCAACTGCGGCGCACACAGGCCCGCCCCAAGGCTCGCTCTGATCCCGAGCAAGCATCGAGACAGCAGAGAATGGTGGATGCTCGGTACCTCGACTTTTGGCACCCGCTTCTTGCACACTGGCGGAAACTGATGGGTCGCCATCCAGGCGGCTAACACGCACACACGCACGCACACACGCACGCACACACGCACGCACGCACGGACACACGCACGCACGCACGCACGCACGCATGCACGCTCACGCATGCATGCATGCATACATACATACATGCATATATACATAGATACATGCATGCATACATACATGCATACATGCATACATACATGGCTTCAAGCACCCGTGGGAACAACCCTGCTGCCCCATCTTCCCCTGCTTCCAGAGGTGGGTGTGTGGGGGTGGGAGGATCCCAAGCGCCAATACGTAGCAGCGGCAGCGACCTGAATCGCGCACGACGGCCGTCACGAGCCAGCAGCTGCCCAGCTGACCAATGCGAACAAGACGCAATCAAGGAAACGCGAAACGGGATGCTGGATGGAGGTCGGCAAGTCCAGACTGGCACGAAAGCGGCGCTACGCGGGCAAGGCATGAATACAACCGGCCTCAGCAGAGTCGTGGAGTTCGCTGGGCAGACGGAAGAGGTGCAGCTGGAGAGGACTGAGCAGGATCGGCCACGGGAAGTGGACCGAGGATGGTTGGCCACGGGGAGTGGACCGAGGTTGGTCGGCCATGGGGAGTGGACCGAGGTTGGTCGGCCATGGGGAGTGGACCGAGGTTGGTCGGCCATGGGGAGTGGACCGAGGATGGTCGGCCATGTGGAGTGGACCGAGGTTGGTCGGCCATGGGGAGTGGACCGAGGATGGTCGGCCATGGGGAGTGGACCGAGGTTGGTCGGCCATGGGGAGTGGACCGAGGATGGTCGACCATAGGGAGGACCAAGTATGGTCGGCAACGGGGAGCGGACCATGGATGGTGGACCACGGGGAGTGGACCATATGGAATGCACTAAGGATGGTTGGCCACGGGGCATGGACCAAGGAGGGTCGACCATGGGAGCGGACCAAGTATGGTCGGTAACGGGGAGCGGACCATATGGAATGCACTAAGGATGGCTGGCCATGGGGTCGGCGCGCGGATTAGTGGGACGTACGGCGGAGTACTCGGCCAGTGGCTCGGCTGCAGGACGACACACCAAGGAGCCGCAGCCGGCGCGAGCAAGACCGCCTGCCCGCCAGACCAACTCCACAAACCGTGCGAGCGCCAGTCCAGCTCCACTGACCGCCTGCCCGCCAGACCAACTCCACGGACCGCCTGCCCGCCAGACCAACTCCACTGACCGCCTGCCCGCCAGACCAACTCCACGGTCCGCCTGCCCGCCAGACCAACTCCACGGTCCGCCTGCCCGCCAGACCAACTCCACGGTCCGCCTGCCCGCCAGACCAACTCCACGGTCCGCCTGCCCGCCAGACCAACTCCACGGACCGCCTGCCCGCCAGACCAACTCCACTGACCGCCTGCCCGCCAGACCAGCTCCACGGGCCGCCTGTCCGCCAGACCAACTCCACGGACAGCCTGCCCGCCAGACCAACTCCACGGTCCGCCTGTCCGCCAGACCAACTCCACGGACAGCCTGCCCGCCAGACCAACTCCACGGGCCGCCTGCTCTCCAGACCAACTCCACTGACCGTGCGAGCGCCAGACCAACTCCACTGACCGTGCGAGCGCCAGACCAACTCCACTGACCGTGCGAGCGCCAGACCAACTCCACTGACCGTGCGAGCGCCAGACCAACTCCACTGACCGTGCGAGCGCCAGACCAACTCCACTGACCGTGCGAGCGCCAGACCAACTCCACTGACCGTGCGAGCGCCAGACCAACTCCACTGACCGTGCGAGCGCCAGACCAACTCCACTGACCGCCTGCCCGCCAGACCAACTCCACGGGCCGCCTGCCCGGCAGACCAACTCCACGGGCCGCCTGCCCGCCAGACCAGCTCCACTGACCGTGCGAGCGCCAGACCAACTCCACGGTCCGCCTGCCCGCCAGACCAACTCCACTGACCGCCTGCCCGCCAGACCAACTGCACGGTCCGCCTGCCCGCCAGACCAACTCCACGGACCGCCTGCCCGCCAGACCAACTCCACCACGGACCGCCTGCCCGCCAGACCAACTCCACGGCCGCCTGCCCGCCAGACCAACTCCACTGACCGCCTGCCCGCCAGACCAACTCCACGGGCCGCCTGCCCGCCAGACCAACTCCACGGGCCGCCTGCCCGCCAGACCAACTCCACTGACCGCCTGCCCGCCAGACCAACTCCACGGTCCGCCTGCCCGCCAGACCAACTCCACGGACCGCCTGCCCGCCAGACCAACTCCACGGACCGCCTGCCCGCCAGACCAACTCCACGGACCGCCTGCCCGCCAGACCAACTCCACGGCCCCTGACCGCCTGCCCGCCAGACCAACTCCACGGTCCGCCTGCCCGCCAGACCAACTCCACTGACCGCCTGCCCGCCAGACCAACTCCACTGACCGCCTGACCGCCAGACCAACTCCACGGTCCGCCTGCCCGCCAGACCAACTCCACGGACCGCCTGCCCGCCAGACCAACTCCACGGTACGCCTGCCCGCCAGACCAACTCCACGGACCGTGAGAGCGACATCCGCAGCAGCCACGGCATCGCGTCTCCACCTCAGACCCCGCTCACAGACCGGACCTCCACCTCAAACCCGCTCACCTACCGGACCTCCACCTCAGACCGCGCTCACCTACCGGACCTCCACCTCAGACCCCGCTCACCGACCGGACCTCCACCTCAGACCCTACTCACCTACCGGACCTCCACCTCAGACCCCGCTCACCGACAGGACCTCCACCTCAGACCCCACTCACCTACCGGACCTCCACCTCAGACCCCACTCACCGACCGAACCTCCGCCTCAGACCCCGCCCACCGACCGGACCTCCACCTCAGACCCCGCTCACCGACAGGACCTCCACCTCAGACCCCGCTCACCGACCGGACCTCCACCTCAGACCCTACTCACCTACCGGACCTCCACCTCAGACCCTACTCACCTACCGGACCTCCACTTCAGACCCTACTCACCTACCGGACCTCCACCTCAGACCCTACTCACCTACCGGACCTCCACCTCAGACCCCGCTCACCGACCGGACCTCCACCTCAGACCCCGCTCACAGACCGGACCTCCACCTCAGACCCCGCTCACCGACCGGACCTCCACCTCAGACCCCGCTCACCGACCGGACCTCCACCTCAGACCCCGCTCACCGACCGGACCTCCACCTCAGACCCCG
The DNA here is from genome assembly GCA_034440575.1 of Imbricaverruca yamaguchii. NCBI lineage: Eukaryota > Metazoa > Arthropoda > Thecostraca > Neoverrucidae > Imbricaverruca > Imbricaverruca yamaguchii. The sequence goes on from JAOTOL010001620.1 coordinate 2,224,277, forward strand.
CTCACCTACCGGACCTCCACCTCAGACCCCGCTCACCGACCGGACCTCCACCTCAGACCCCGCTCACCGACCGGACCTCCACCTCAGACCCCGCTCACCGACCGGACCTCCACCTCAGACCCCGCCCACCGACCGGACCTCCACCTCAGACCCCGCTCACCGACCGGACCGACTGATAATGACCACCCAACATCTCTGCCAACCAACGCCACTGCCGGTCTCATTCAGAAGGAAGCAACTCGATCCGACCCGTGAAGATGGGACACCCGGTAGGCTGCATCCGGGGGAAGGGAGTAGTAGTAAGAATATGCTTGTGGCGACGACTGTTTGCGTCATGAATAGCTTGGCAGTCCGGCTGGGCCTCCTGGCACCTGAATATCCTGCTTAGGTATTGGTGTGGTGGGAAATAGTACCAGGGTATCCAGAGTATTCAAGAGCCAGATTGCTCAGCCTGACTGCCAAGCTATTTGTGACACTAATTTTACCTGAGCCTTTAAAGAGTAGAGTGCACGGATGTTTTTGGGGGGAGGGGGGGGGGCAAAACGCATGAAGATAATGGACGGACCCAAATGGATTTCGGGTGGCACTTTCCACAGATTCCATGTTAAAAGTTGAAGTTATTTGGGTGGCAAAGCCAACATTGAGGGGACACCTGCCCCTCAAATGTATGCAGAACAACACCTCTGATATCCCATCCTACACCATCATAGTTACAATTGACGTTTTAAAACACTCCGCAATCAGTCTGTGTTTCTTCACATATTGCTAGCACACACAGCTCTTCGCGTCTCGAAACATGCTGCGCGCTTATTTACTCTGGAGCGAACAAGTACTCAATGGTTTTGCGATATCGATCGCTGATACTTGCAAAGCTAGACCACACTTGGGTTATTTTCGATGGAGCCCGCACGTACCCAAGCTCGCACTTCCAACAAAAGCACACTGAACGTCGTTTATTACACCGATATTCGAATTGCAACCGGATCATTACGCACCTCACGCACGATGAGCCTCCCGGCAAAATCACACGAGCTTGATCGCTGTCTGCTCAGAGAAAGTATTGGAAATTCCCACGTTTGCAAGCTACACCAGTTTCCTGACCACCGGCTTACGCACGTCCTTTTCACGACTACTAGCCTTTACAGGAGAGCGAAGTTTGATAGCCTAGAGTTTGGTGCGTGCATTCGTAAGCTTTTCTAAGAAAGTCGAGTTAGACATCAAGGAATGCAGACAGTCGATAGTAAATGTGCATTTTTCCACGGGAGGTGGTCGCACCGGGTGTATTCCATGGGAGGTGGATGCATCTGTTGTGACAACCAGTAAAGTCGATGCCACTCCCTAAGAGTTGCGCGCACCAGCTAGCTATCGAACGTATTGGATCAGCTCAGGATCGGGTGGCAGCCTTTACTGATGTGTCTCAGACAGACGGTGGTGTGGGCAGCGCTTTTGCGTGCGGCTCTTTCTCTCCCTATCCTTTTTCCCTCCCGTCGTCGAACGCGTCCGGGTGCTCGCCAGATCTTGTTGCCATTTTGAATGCCTTATTACGTGCTACATCAATATGTGAGAAGGCGATCGACAAGGTATGTTCGCGGATTATTTAAGCAGCCGGTTGACCCCGGCCACATCTGATCCGTTCAACGCCCTTTTGCGTGGTATTTCCAAAGCCATCTTGCCGCATGGCTTCGGGCGACGGGCGATTGTGTGCTGGCTGCCCAGCCATGCGGTAATTTCTGGGAAGGAGTTCACGGATGTTGCGGCGAGGCCAGCGGCGCACGGCTGGCGCACTCGATCACTGCCATTTCCTGCCGCGGATCATTACCGATAAGTGTCCATATTTTCCTCCGAGACAAGTGCCAGACGGCGTGGGACGCGACGCCTGCGAACAGGCGCGGGGTCGTTGAACGGCGTCTGGGACCGTGAAGTGGGTCATGTTGCAAGCTCGGACGTGAAGAGGCGACAGAGTGCCGCCCCCGCACTGGACACACGCATGTCACTCGCGGCTACATGCTGTGCGGTGGTGGTGACCGCGGCTGGTTGGTTGGTTGTTGGTTTTTCGACACATCGACCGTTAAGTCATGCAGCGTCGCCAATATCTCACGCCGATTGGTCGCGGGTGAAGAGTAGCGACAGGTGAGACTCGAACCCACAGACTTTCGATTGCGAGACGAGCAACTTGCCCCTAGACTACTCGTCCCCTGGCGGTAAACCGCGGGGTGACCGGGATGACATACGCACCGCTGACACTCGGCGCTGTTGCGGTTTGCTCCGTTAGCACCGACGAACGTGGACGCCATTTGTATATGTCCAGCTAGCTTCGCGTGGTGATGTTCTGCCCGACAATTCTCGCCTTATCCGATTGTGACGACTGATGGATTTCCTGTCTGAAGTGGCGTTATCAGAGATTATGCTGATGTCCGTTGCATAATGCATGGTATGTAGCATTGCATACATCGCCCATGCATATTGTGTAACTGTATACATATGGCATTGCACAATGGCCATGAAGACTGTACAGCTGTACTCATGTCGTACTGTACAATAGCCATGTAGGCTGTACAGCTGTGTCAATGTCGTACTGTACAATAGCCATGCAGATTGTAGCTGTACCCGTGCAGCACTGCACATTAACCATGTAGGCTGTGCAGCTGTATCCGTGTAGCACTGCACATTAACCATGCAGGCTGTACAGCTGTACCCATGTAGCACTGCACATTAGCCATGTAGGCTGTACAACTGTACCCACGTATCACCGCACAGTAACCATGTAGGCTGTACAACTGTACCCATGTAGCACCGCACAGTAACCATATAGGCTGTACAACTGTACCCACGTATCACCGCACAGTAACCATATAGGCTGTACAACTGTACCCACGTATCACCGCACAGTAACCATGTAGGCTGTACAGCTGTACCCATGTAGCACCGCACAGTAACCATATAGGCTGTACAACTGTACCCACGTATCACCGCACAGTAACCATATAGGCTGTACAACTGTACCCATGTAGCACTGCACATTAACCATGTAGGCTGTACAACTGTACCCACGTATCACCGCACAGTAACCATGTAGGCTGTACAACTGTACCCACGTATCACCGCACAGTAACCATGTAGGCTGTACAACTGTACCCACGTATCACCGCACAGTAACCATATAGGCTGTACAACTGTACCCACGTATCACCGCACAGTAACCATATAGGCTGTACAACTGTACCCACGTATCACCGCACAGTAACCATATAGGCTGTACAACTGTACCCACGTATCACCGCACAGTAACCATGTAGGCTGTACAACTGTACCCACGTATCACCGCACAGTAACCATATAGGCTGTACAACTGTACCCACGTATCACCGCACAGTAACCATGTAGGCTGTACAGCTGTACCCACGTAGCACCGCACAGTAACCATATAGGCTGTACAACTGTACCCACGTATCACCGCGCAGTAACCATAAGTACTGTGCCCACGATGTTAAGCCTCGTACCGCATTGAACACATGTCGGGCCTCTTCGAAAATTCGAAGTGGCGGGTTGCACTCGGTCCTTCCCGAAGGGGCGCATTTCTTTCCATGGGGGCAACTCTTTCTTTTCAGGGGCGCCTCTGGCTGAAAAAGAATAATAGTGGGTACACCGGAATCTTTTCAGAGGGTCACCTTTCCCCGGCGAGAGGGACGACACCTTCCATGTGGAGGCACATGGCCTCAGTACCACACCCTTTATCCGCTCTGGTTGTCATGGCATCGAAATGTGACCCCGTAAAACAGAAAAGCATGGGAAAGGCTACTGCATGTCCATATTTGCTGCGATAATGCCATCACCCAATATTTTCTCCCTTTTTTTCCTGCTACAAGAGGGCAACGCTTAACGTACTTACAACATTGCTCTATGGTGATTGTGAAATCTGGTACAGCACATGCGACATAAAGGTAAATGTTCATAGGCAGTGATAAGGAGACTACTTGCTAATTTCGACGGAATGTTTTGTTCCCAAAGTATCATTTAAGAAATGGTTAATCTGAAAACAAGACATTGAAAATCAAGCAGCTAAAATCCAATGTTGTTTGGAGGGCTATTCCTCTGTCTTACCGAAACGCACAGCGTCCCTGGTTCCCCCCCATTTCGAAACCGTGGCTACACCCATGCATGCATGTACATGTGATGCATACATAGACATGTGTGCATGGTGGTGAGCATGGTGGCACCGTGTTGGCTGATCAGGCAAACGCGTTGCGGAGTAGGCAATTGTAAGTTGGGATGGCGATTACGTTTCTTCTTCTTGTAGTAGACACCACTAGTTTCCTCCAATTGTTTTTCCAACCAACAGTTAGTAATTGTAGTAATATATTGAACACGGCCACGGGGGGCACTGCTCGCGCTTGGCGATGACCACAGGCAATCCGGACATACGCCAGGCTGGCGGGGAGGACTAAGTGGGGACAGCCGGAGTCTGTCTGAGCGCGTCATTCGACCGGCAGAGATCGATATAGCAAGTGTAAGACTGAAATCCAAGAGTTTGCGATGAGTAGAGATAGAAATGATTGCTCGTTCGTGAGAATATATTGTATGCCTGTGCCGGAATTATAACCGAATTATATGCGACAGGGAGAGAATTGAACGATAGCCACTCGGAAACGTCGGGCGAGTATAAAGTTGGCCTCATGAGCGTCGTGTAGAAAGGATCAACTTTGACATGGTTCTTGCCCTAGCCCCTCTCCCCAAGCACCAAACAAGACAGCTTCTAGACAATCTTCCTCCGCCACTATCAGAAAGAATGGGAATTACGTACAATCGTCATAGTGACTGTTGAAATGATGTGTTTTTATCAGCGCGACACGACCTGTCTTCCCACATGTTTTCACCGAAATCGTGGTCATCCGCGAAACCAAATTCGTTGTGGATCACCATCGCAAACAACAGGTCACATTTTGATAGCAATCTGTTGAGCTGCTGACAGTTTCACTCACGTACCGGAATGTTGCACCTGATCAAAGCTGTCCGTCTAACACGTTACCACGCGCAGTGCGCGAGGTAGAATCCCCCTTCTTTTATCGATGATATTGCATAAACGGGCGGGGATGTTGCATTGAAATCAGGTCACCTTGTTAAAAATAGACAAGCACGTCCTGTGCAAAAGCAAATTTGAAATCCCTTGGTAAATATCCGAACTGCGAGGCACAATCTCGATCGACAGGCCCTCCGGGTGTTCAAGGTCACACCTATTTCGTCGGTGCGATTGCGCGGCGATGTGACCGTCGATCTCGACTTCATTTGACCCCGAAAGCATTGACGTAGGGCTATGAATATGATACGAAAATGAGTTTACAACAGCCATAAGCCACCCTCCAAATTTTGTGATTTGAACTTCAGAATTATCCGAGATCGTGGGGTGCCGAATCCTCCCCCTTCCCTTCGGTGCGCGTTATTTGAGAGGTCCTCCGTGGGCGTGTCACTTGTGGGAACCGTGCACACCTCCCCTCCCCCATTCATGACCGCGACATCCAAGCCAAGTCCAATTTCCCATTGCTCAGGCATTACTGGGTGAGGTGAGGAGGCGGGAGGTGCAAAGGCTGGGATTTAGCCCTATTGAGATCAATTGTAGCGACCTCTCCCTTCACCCAGTCAAAGTTTGTTCGATGAAACCCTGCCAGAACATATTTGGCAGCACATCCCAGAAGTTGTACGGTGGTAATGACAGTATACTCCAGCCATCTGTTGACGCAAGCAGAGGCACCACTGCGAATGTTGTCGTGACAAATATCGCCAGCTCCACTAACGAACAATTGGATAACTATTCTTGAGCTTTGTGATCCTTTGATATAAGATGAACGTTGAAACTTATGGACGGCGTCTTTTTATGCAATTTTGAGGGCTGTGTTGATTGGAGGTTATGAGTGTTGAAGTTTATGATCACACCCAATCCAGGCGATTTTGGACAATTTAATTTCTGGAACGTTATGGTCCTCGGATATTGTTAGCTTTCGATGTTGTGATCTTTGGAAGCAAATGAGCGTTGGACGGTGTGAATGCTTCCCGCTGACTCCATGTGCTGGGTGGACCAGCCACCGATCTGGCGTAATGCATCGATTGGAGCGGCCACCGTTCCAATTTAATTTAGTGGACGGAGCGGCCGCCGCCGTGACGTCATATATCGAACGACCCGCCGCCGTACTGACGTAAAGACGTAAAGTAAATGACGTAAAGTGCGCGACGTAATTCGGCACTGTGACGCGCGATAACGCCTGCGTTGCCTGCGCGTGCGATTTATCGTCGCGTGAGCAGCGCGAGGTCGCCGGCGGTGACGGTGGTGCCATGGGCAGGGTCGGCCGACGTCGGTGGTGTGTGTGCGTCTGGAGGAGTCGCTCACTGCCGGTCAGGTTGTGGTTTGGTTGTTGGGGTATTATGTCGCGCCGGCTTCTATCGCCGGCCATTCTGCCAAGTTCTGGCGCTCGTGGAGGACGTCACGGCCGGCTGTGAGGCACCGCCAATGTTCAGAGTTTCTGATAAAAGTAGCGCCCACTTGTCACAGTTAAATTTAGCCGATGGCTGTCAAATCCCAGACAGTTTTTTGTTTGCTTAAGCTTTTGTGTTATGATGTCAGATGCTTTGGTTGTCGTTGTGGTGGGTTCGGTGACAACTCCAGTATAGATCGCGGTCTCCAGAAATCAGCGTTTTTAGCAACTACGTTATCTGGATGGGAATTTCCGACACGTTTTCCTTTTCCTGCTTGAGCCCACCCCCAATGGTCCCATTTATGTTGATATGGATCCCATATCCCTCAGCATAGGTGTTATGTTCATCAGCTTTCTCCACTCAGTCATTTTTTTTCACCGAAATTTCACATAAAAAACAAACAGTACATAAGAGAGGTTTGCGGATACTAATTCCCATATTTTCCCTCTGTCGACGTTGAAAGGACAGACAGACCTAAAACATCCAATCCTCACAGGAAAGAAGCGTTGATGCATATTCCACAACTGGACCACCCTTAATGGCTCGTACACAATCCAGTGGTCTACAAAGACTAACCAAACTGAGGGCTCACCCATCCCCAGGCAAGCCCAATGGTTGCGCCCGCCAGACCAGAACAGGAGCGGATCAGAACGTACGCGAAGAGATACAGCCGTGGGTGGCCCGGTTGGCACGCGAAGAGACAGCGATGGCGAGATCGGTTGGCACGCGAAGAGACACAGTCATGGACAGATCGGTTGGCACACGAAGAGTCACAGCCATGGCCAGATCGGTTGGCACGCGAAGAGACAGCGATGGCGAGATCGGTTGGCACGCGAAGAGACACAGTCATGGACAGATTGGTTGGCACACGAAGAGTCACAGCCATGGGCTGCTCTGTTGGCACGTGAGGAGACAGAGCCATGGGCGGCTCGGTTGGCACGCGAAGAGACAGCGATGGCGAGATCGGTTGGCACGTGAAGAGACAGCGATGGCGAGATCGGTTGGCACGCGAAGAGACACAATCATGGCCAGACCAGTTGGCACGCGAAGAGACAGCCAAAGGGAGCTCGGCTGGCGCGCGAAGAGACACAATCATGGCCAGACCAGTTGGCACGCGAAGAGACAGCCAAGGGGAGCTCGGCTGGCGCGCGCTGACTGTCGTCGGCCTCCGCCATCTCGATAAGCCAGGTTCCGATCGCCACCTGCGCTCGCAATGACCCCCGGCCGTGAGACTCGGCCGCCAACTGGGCCAATAAGGCCGGAGCGCAGCAGGCGAGTGTCGCGCTGTTAGGTCTCGGCTTCCGCAAGGTGATATTGACTTTCCCGATCGGGTGGTGAAGTTGGTGTTCACACAGCAGCATTCGGCCGACATAGACTGGCGTAGTTACCACTAGTGCAGCCACGGTCAGGAACGTGCGGCCATTTTTTTCAGCTTGAAGGCTGCCCGTCGCCAGCACTTGCCCTCATTTGACATCTCCCCCTCGCCTCCTTTTGAGATAGTTCTGGCTGCGCCTCTGATGGCCATCAGATCCGTCTGTCTGCCGCAGCTGACTGCCCAGCTGACCGCTCAGCTGACCGCTCAGCTGACCGCTCAGCTGACCGCCCAGCTGACCGCTCAGCTGACCACCCAGCTGACCACTCAGCTACAGCTGACTTATGTTCGTCCGATAACTGGATTGAAGCGAACGGAACCAGCCAGTAAATTTATCGCATGCACCGCTCCCGGTTCGTTGTGGGCTCCTGTTAACAGACAGTTTGGCTCACAGTAGCTCATTCGTACTTCAAAACAGGAAAAGGTATAATTGCATAGGATCATGGCGTCATCAGGTCAAAAGAGAATATGTGTTACGAACGAAGGCGGAGCACCAGTGAGTCTACACCTGTGTATTTGTTGCAGAAGTTCGCCTGATGGGCCCGACCCCACCCGACCCGTCCCAACCCGACCTGACCCAACCCGCCGATTCGACACGACCCGACCCGACCTGATCCGGCTCGATCCGATCCGATCCGATCCGATCCGATCCGATCCGACCTGACCCGATCCGATCCGATCCAACCAGACCCGATCCGATCCGACCCAACCCGACGCGACTCGACCCGGCCAAACCAGACCCGACCAGACCAGACCAGACCAGACCAGACTAGACCAGACCAGACCAGACCCGACCCGACCCGACCCGACCCGACCCGACCCGACCCGACCCGACCCGACCCGACCCGACCCGACCCGACCCGACGCGACCCGACGCGACCCGACCGACCCGACCCGGCCCAACCAGACCCGACCAGACCAGACCAGACCAGACCAGACCAGACCAGACCAGACCAGACCAGACCAGACCAGACCAGACCAGACCAGACCAGACCAGACCAGACCAGACCAGACCAGACCAGACCAGACCAGACCAGACCAGACCAGACCAGACCAGACCAGACCAGACCAGACCAGACCAGCTAGACCAGACAGACAGACCAGACCAGACTAGACTAGACTAGACTAGACTAGACCAGACCAGACCAGACCAGACTAGACTAGACTAGACTAGACTAGACTAGACTAGACTAGACTAGACTAGACTAGACTAGACTAGACTAGACCAGATCCGATCCGATCCGATCCGATCCGATCCGATCCGGCCCGGCCCGGCCCGGCCCGGCCCGGCCCGGCCCGCCCCAGCCCTCCCCGGCGAGACGGTGACTCTTCAAACAGCGCTATCTTTTTGTTGTAACGTTTCGGGTCTAGTGTTGTCACTCAGTTTCATATGTGCTCTTTTCATCAATTTTGATCCCAATATGCGCCGTTGAGTGTTCTTAATCTGTGTTGAAGGAAAGCGATTCACAGCGGCATTTCTCCCGACGGGAAATTTCCAACAGCATTTCACGTTGTAATGAAGCATTCCAAGTTATAATGTTACTGAAAGCTAAATCTTCTCATGCCAGTTTTGATGCGGACTGTTAAACAGCTAAATATTTTGTCTTCAGTACTCTTAGCCATTCTTTAAGGATTGTTTCGGGTGGCATTCTCGCTAGCGCGCCGCCTTGCCATTCACCTCACGCCGTAGTATATGAGGTGTGAGGTGTCACCTATCTCGGATGGCAAACATCTAATGTGTCTGGTGATCTTCGGATTTTCGACGCCAACACCGGGAATGGATGACTTCTTTATTTCTGCCAATAGTAACGCAGTCTGGCGAATGTACCACATTCGAAATCGCGTCAGCTCTGCAAGCTCTGCTTGAAGCTGCCGCCCTGCACCACACGTCAACCCTGCTTCAAGACGCAGGGTGGTGTAAAGAGCCCAGGTAGTGTGGCTGCGGCTCATACACACCGAGTTTCGACAGCACGACGCTTTTAGCACCTGGCACGGCTCGTGCAGCGCACCTGCACCAAGTTCAACAGGTAGCAATAGGCTTTAACTTAATAGATAAGTGCCTTATGCTGATCACCTCTATTTTGCTGAGCTTCGTCTGTGGCTGTAGCTCTGCGGCTCAGCTGTGAGCGCTTTCTGTCACTGGAGTGTAAATTCACGGAGAACGCGATGCAATGCAACACTGAGATGAGCACGTCCGTCCTCCACTGAGGTCACAGGTCTGAGTGCACAGGTGCACCTGTGACGGTGCCGTGCTGCTGCACATGAAGGTGAGGTAGCTTCCTGGTTTGATGGTAGTCAAGCTTCCCGGCCTAGCGGGAGTGAAGCTTCTCATCCTGAAGGTAATGAAGCTTCCCAGCCTGAAGGCAGTGAAGCTTCCCAACCTGAAGATAATTAAGCTTCCCGGCCTGAAGGTGACAGAGCTTCTTGGCTCGATGGTAACCAGGCCTCCTGGCGTGAAGGTAGCAGCTTCTTGGCCTGATGGAAACCAGGCCTCCCGGCCTGAAGGTAACGAAGCTTCTCGGCCTGAAAGTGACGTGGCTTCCCGGCCAGCTTCGTCCGAAATCGCGTCTTGAGAGATGGAGGCGGGCGGGCGGCGTTCTCGGTCTGACGCAGCTGTTCGATCGTGTTGCGAATTGCGAGCACGAGCCACAGGAGCTCCCCATCCGGTCGGATGTGAGCCGAGTGCCTAGAGTGCGTAGAGTGCCTAGAGTGCCTAGAGTGCCAAGAGTACCTAGAGTGCCTAGAGTGCCTATGTGGCAGCTCGCGTCGCTCGCTTTCGCTGTCGGGACATAGCTGCTCTTTGTCAGGATAGGCAGACAAGTGGAGGGCTACAGACAGGCAGACAGGCTACAGTAGCAGACAAGCGGAAGTAGCCGTAGCAGACTTGCACGCATCGCCGCGCTGGCCACAGGATCGGATGCAGCCCCAGTTCGGTGAGTCTGGTGACAGCCTGTCGCCAGACTTGTCCTCCGATGTCGCGGACCTCCGGCGCTTGATATTGCTTTCTCGACAGAATGTTAACATTGCGTGACATTTGCCAGAACATAATCGAACAGTGCTGAACGAATGCGTGAAGTAACCAGAGCTGCAGTTGACATAATTACCAAGCGGCTATCTCTTCATGATGCTTATCATATGTGATCAAGTTGGGCCAATTCGGGGATGAACCCCGATTGGTTAGCTTTGGATGTTTTGGAGGGAAGCCTGAAGCCGGACCGATGCAGGGTGCACGGCTGGTAGGAGGTGATGACATGACATGACCTGAGGTGAAAATGCAAGGGACACGAGTCCAGCTCTGTGGCTTGGTTGGCTAGGTTGTTTATTGTTTCTCCGACTCGTTAACCATTGGGTCATGTAGCATGGCCAATCGTTCGCTTAAATTAGTCACCTGTGAAGAATTCGCATATTAATTATTTGCTGCGTACCGTCCTGGACGCCAAATAATTCGGTAGTCGACACGCCCCTAAGCTCCAATTCGCCACGGGGGACGAATAGTGTAGTGGTAAGTTTCCCGTCTCACGATGGAAGGATTGTGGGTTCGATTCTCACCTGCCGCTACTCTTCGCCCACGACCAATCGGCGTGAGAGATTGGCGACGCTGCATGACTCAACAGTCGACGTGTTGTAAAGCCAATAACCACTAATAACAAATGAAATTAATCGTCATCAATGTGTACCGGCCGAGCTATCGGACTGTGCACGAGAACGCTCCCCCCCCCCCCCCCACACACACGTGCTGTGGCCGTGAGGTGTGCAGAGGCGAAGAGTGATCTGCGGTCCGTGCGGCGCGGCGGAGACCGTGCTGACCGCGGCGGAGACCGTGCTGACCGCGGCGGAGACCGTGCTGACCGTGGAGGAGACCGTGCTGACCGTGGAGGAGACCGTGCTGACCGCGGCGGAGACCGTGCTGACCGCGGCGGAGACCGTGCTGACCGCGGCGGAGACCGTGCTGACCGCGGCGGAGACCGTGCTGACCGCGGCGCGCCTGCGGCAGGTTCGTCTACAAAACCTTGGGTTGTTTTACGACGCATTCAATCGCTAGGTCGTGTGGCGTCGCTAACCTCTCTCGCCGATTGGCCGCGGGTGGACTCGGTAAATGCCGTCGGCTGTGAGATTCGAACCCACAATCTTGCGATCAGGAGTCCGACGCTCCACCAACTGCGCTGTCGTGGCCCCCAGGTTCGTCTACAAGCAGCTGCTGACGCAGCTGGGCTGGCGGCGCGTGGCGGCGCTGTCCGAGGCGGGCGCCAAGTACTCCGAGTACATCTCCGTCACGCACGACACGCTGCAGCAGTCGGCCGTCTCGTTCGTCGTCAACCGCAACTTCCCGGCCGGCACGCGCAACATGGCACCGGTAACGATGTCGGCCGCAAACCCCGCAGCCCCCCCCCCCGCAGCCCCCTTCCCGCAGCCCCCTCCCCCCGCCCCCAACCTTGCGTGCGGCAACCCCCATCCCCCACCCCGCCCGCAACCTTGCGCTAGCGCCACACCCGCACACACCAGTTCCTGCCTAGTGGCGTAGGCAGGAGTTGGTGCATGCGGCGGTCAGCTGAAGAGGAATCCCATCCTATGGAGTCCCCCCCACCCCACACTTGCCTTTGTGCCCCAAACTCCTGTTAGTGATTCTTAGCGTTCGGATTGCCCTGTTCCTAGCTGGGTTACGTTGTTGTTCTGCTTTCAGGTCTTTTGAACAGCCTATTCCTCAGCCCTACCTCAACGTTGTTCACAGGATTATAATGGGAAGTGGACCTAGAGCAGACCCCTGTCGCGCTCTACTTAGAACATCCTTCCACTTGGATTTACGTCCATTTAACGCTACCATTTGTTTCTGTCCCATTGGCCATGCTTCAATTCAGCCTAAAACTCTTTCATCAATCCCATGCTGCTTCAGCTGATGCTTGTGCCTGTGCGGAACCTCATCAAAAAGCTTTGCTAAAGTCGAAATACATAACATACATCCTATAATGACAATCTATTTGATCGCTACTTCCTCCAGGAACTCCAGTAGTTAAGTAAGATCTCCCAAATAGAAAATCATGTTGAGTGGCTTTTAAAGTGTTGTGCTTATCAACATGAGACTGAACATTCTCTTTCACCGGTCTTTCCTTGCGAACTAATCATGTTAAGCTTGCTGACCTGTCGTTTCTTACACGCTTTACGCTTCACTTTTTAAAAATTCGTACTACATTTGCATTTCACCAATCTTCAGATACTTCAGAATACTAGAAAGATCGCCTAAAAATTATGCCTAAGGGGACCAACTAGAGCACATTTCTAAGATCCTTGCATATATGTCATCCGGTCCAGCAGCTTTATTATGTTTAACTGTTTTTTTCTACGTGTTTGGTAGTTATTGTAAGATCTTTCAACTTATCCCCCACTTTAGCCTAGCCTCTTGTGGCTGCCAATGTTCTTGAGTTGTCTGTAGAAAAGGTTGATGAGCATTGCTTGCTTTGGAAGTCTACTATGTCAAAATCAATGCCATTTCACTATCTTTATTCAGTGGCCACATGTTGCATCTTTTAATTTAAGTTCGTAGAAACTAAAGAACCTCTTAGCATTGCTTACTGAACCTGCTCGAGCTAATTTCATTTGGCTAGTATTTTAGAAGCCCTAGTATACCACCTAATGTTGTTTCGGTCTATTCTATATGCTGTTAGGTTTTCTTCGGAGCTGAGCTCTTTTGGTTTCTTAAATGGCTCCTTCTTTATCTCCAGAAAATGTTTAACTTCCTTGGTCAGCCATGAAGGATGCTTAACCTCGTTTAAACTGTGTTGCCTATTGGGAATGAGCCTATCCATACCTTGAAAGATGTTACCTTTCAACATTCTCCGCATTTCATAAGCATCTAAATCCGTCAATAACTCTTCCAAGTGAATTTCACCCACGAGGATCCGGCACTCATTGTACTTCTCTTTAGGAAAACTTGGAATCAATGTCTTATTGCTTCCTACACTTCGAACATATCATTCCTATGTCATATCATATATATTTCGGGATTCATACGAGGCAAGGGCCTGTTCAGCCCGATCGAATCAAGCTCGAACTGGAAATACACAAGGTGACTTAAAGCACAATACACTAACACACCTCAGGATGGATAATCAAATCGCTGTTCGAACCAGAATGCATCTATTCTGGTCTTGCACTGGTTCAGAGTATTAGAACAGACTACTTGTTCTGGGAGATAGTTCCAGTCGCCGACTGCTCGAACACTCAGCTGGTTTCGTCTCATTCTTGTCAATGCAGCAGACTTCGCCACCTTCAAGGAGTGGCCTCTGGTAGACAAGTGTGGTGAAAACCGAACCATGTCTTCTTGGCGTAAGTTGATAAGAGAAGTGTACAATGTTATGACCAATATTGCCCAAGTTCTCTCCCATGTCTACATTTTGCACAAGCCCGTGGCGATTTGTAAGCAGTAGGTCTAACACTTCTACAGAACACGTACTCAGAGCCTCCTCATGCCTCTTGCTGAGCAATTCCAGTCCCTGCATGGTCAGGTATAATCCATTGAATGCAAACATCCTCCTCTAAATATCCACACAGATATAAAAACTTTACCTCCAACTTATATTACGAAGAAGCCCGTCAGAATGCACATTGTTGTAAATGTATGACACTGTTCAAAGTTGTGGCAGATATATATATATATATATATATATATATATATATATATATATATATATATATATATATATACATATATATATACATATATAATGTAGGCAGGTGGTGTGGCAGATATAATATCAAGATAGGGGTGGCAATGACCACCTTATCAACTAGACGACATTGTTCACACCTGAAGTGCGTATTTGAGATACAAGCGTATTTGTTTTTTTTTAATAGAAAAAGAAAGTTTGGAAGCATAGTTGCCATTTTAGGTGGCTGATTTTTTCCTCTGCCTCTAGTAGATTTAAGCCGGCAAGTAATGCTACTTAGTGACATAAGATACCGCACGGCACGATGGCTAAATATTGTTCTGGTATTCAAAGCATGCAGTCGGTCTGCCGCAACGGCTCCGGCCAGAGCCTGGAATTCATTTATGCTTGTTTGTTTCGCCCAGTGGCTCTTAGGACTTAACTGCGCGCATATGCATTGCGTGTGCTTAGCTCAGATAGTGAAAATACCATACATTGATCTGAGAGTTCTTCTGGGAGCAAGTTACAAGAAAATATGCCGTCACGTGTTGCTATTGTTTTCTCGCTGCTTCGTGATGCGACGAGAAAAAAATCCGTTGGACAACGCCTACAAAACGTCTTTCATTGAATGGAATGTATTGTGTTATCGTTGGTTGGTTATTTGGGCTTTCGGGCGCATCGACTGCGTTGGTCATACAGCGCCCATAACAATTTTAGACGTACAACTTAAGAGGATTCATGCGAACAGCAGTATGCGAGACTTCAGAAGACAGACAAATCACTTCAGTGCTACATGTCCACGAGGTGTGCAAATCGCTCCAACCCTTGAATCAGAGAGAAAGCGAAACAGCTGTCCCGAAGCCACAACGCACAATTCAGCCCACAACATCGTCAGCGAAACAGTGGAACAGTGAAACGGGAGTAACATCAGTGGAACAGTGAAACAGAAAGAGCAAGCACATGCAAACATCAGTGAAACAGTGAAACGGGAGTATCATCAGTGACACAGCTTAACATTAAGAGCAAGTGAAGATCAGTTGGAGCGACATGTCACGGTTCCGAGCGTAGTGTTCATGTCAGCGAGGTGTGTAAATCGCTCGAAATTTGACATTCGAGAGAAAGCGAAACAGCTGTCCTGAAGATACAGCGCGTGAATGGTCACCCAGGAGTTCACGGAGTGACAGCGGCTGCACGATTCCAAGAAGGCGTCTTCGAGCATCGGCGAATAGGGGGCAGGATAACAGAATATGACGTACTGACAGTGGTGCGTGGCATCGGGGGCACTTTGGCCTGTCCTCCCCACAGAGCAAGTAGTGGTGCGTTGGGTGGGTGTGCCCTAGCCTGAGGCGGCAGAGCACGACCTCGTCCCGCCTCGTCCCACGGTAAGACGAGGGCCATTCCCCAAGACATGGCTTGATCGCTCGCAGTTTATTTTCCTGCACTATGTCCCAGTTAGACTGCCATTTCTTAAAAATAAAGGTTGCAATAGAACGGTCATATTCCTTCGCGGGGAGCGGCATAGATCGTAAGTAGGGGGCTTGAGCTGCTCGCTTCGCAGCAGCATCCGCCGTCTCGTTCCCCACGATGCCGACATGGCTTGGGATCCAACAGAGGACAGTAGCCTTTCCGTCTTGAGCCAGCAGTCTAAGACGCCGTAAAACATCTTGCACAATGGGGTCAGGTGGATTAAACTGTCTTAGCGCCCAAAGACTGCTGAGGGAATCAGTAAAAATGACATGCGAGGTCTCCCGCCCCACCTCGATAAAGCTGAGGGCCTTCGTGATGGCAATCAGTTCCGATGTGTAGACGGTCGCATGTGGAGGTAGGGAAAAAGATCTTGACAGAGATCTAGAAACAAATGCACTGCCCACACCTGCATCAGTCTTAGACCCGTCTGTATATATCGGGGCATATCCCTCGAATGAGGCTATGTGTTCCAGGGCACGTGAGAGACGGTCTTGTGGCGTAGCATCCTCCTTCCTCACCGAAGAAAGCGACATGTCTATTTTCGGAGCGGTCACCTGCCATGGTGGCGTCTGCGTAAAATTGGACTGCATGATTCCCTTCAGTAGAATCCCACTGTCCTCGAAGATCCTACGTATCCTAACGCAAAAGGGGATGGAATGCATAGTGCGTCCTCGACAGAATGATGCGATTAGGCGACGAGAGAAAACGTGCGAATATGTAGGATGGTCGGGAAACTGACGCAGCTTGCAAGCGTAGCGCATCCCGAGCATTTCACGTCTGAGCGAGAGTGGCGGTTCATGAACTTCAGCCAGAAGGCTTACAGAAGGCGAAGTGCGAAAAGCGCCGGTCACAATGCGGAGGGACAAGTGGTGTACAGTGTCCAGTTTGCGTTTGCTTGTTGTACACGCACTGTCATATACAAAACATGCATAGTCCAGTTTTGCTCGAATGAGGGAGCGATACAACAGTAGCATGGTTTTTCTATCTCCTCCATAGGACGTCCGTGCTACCATCTTCAGTAGGTTTACCGATGTGAAACACTTCTCCCGAAGTGCTTTGAAATGTTCCTTGTAAGTAAGACGGGTGTCAAAAATTACTCCTAAAAACCGGGCAGCGCGCCGAAAGGGGATGGGTTCCCCATACAGCTGGATAGATGGGTCTGGACAGTTTCGACGACGCCGACAAAAATGTATCCCAACGGTTTTTGCAACAGAGAACCGAAGCCCGTTCTCTGAGCTCCAATTTTCCAAGTGGGATACTGCTAGCTGCAACTGCCGGGCCATCGATGGTGCGCTGGATGTGCAGCACCAAATTGCAACATCATCCACGAAAAGTGACCTGCCAATCTGTCGTGGAAGGGACTCGCATATATCATTATTGTGTTATCGTTCACGCATCATGTACCATAACGTAAAACCACTGCAGCTTGTGAGCCAGATGCAGAATTCGCAGTGGTGGGCACAGCTAATCGAAAAGTTAGCTTCGCTAGCCAAAAGTTAACTTCGCTAACGTTAAACCGCTAAACCGCGAAAATAGATTAGCGGAAGCCAATCTATAACTTGTAACCGCTAGCTTGTATTATATAAATTCAGCTTCGGTTTGCTTATTTGGCTCTAAACCACTTAAAAGACAAATGATTAAATTAACAAATGATGTATTGAAATGAAATTATACCTTAGTTTGTAATCACTTTCCTTCAACATGCCCTGACTTTACTTACTGTAAAAAAAAGTATTAAACTTTAATACTTTAATAATAAGAAATACATTTGCGCTGGCTGAGCCCTCTGTCGCCTCAACGTGATGCTGGTTGCCCTTCATAACCTTGAACCTCTTAAAGTTGCCATCGGACAGGGTGGCTCTCTTGGCCCTCAATATATCTTTGCCAATAGAGAATAGGCGCTCAACTGCAGCACTGGATGAGATGATGGTGCTAGATTTGTTGAACAGGTCGATCAAGACCTGCTCACCCAAGAAGGCGACTTCAGTCAGGATCTCCTACGAGCCGGCCTCCAGCCAGGTCTTCACCAAGTTTTGTGCCTTGGACCTCCGTGACATGTGGCTCCTGCTCTCCCGGGACTGAGTGATGCCGCTGAAGAAGTCATCTTCCTCGTCATCCTCATTGCTGGTGGTGCTTCTGCCCTCCTCACTGGTCTCCATCAAGGGCTGTCTCTATGACGGTCCCCATGGCATTCTTTACCCTGCTGAGCTGGCTGTTACTATGCTACTCCAGCCAGAACAGGCGAAACTTGGGGTGGAAGGCAGCGGCCAGTTGGCACTCATGGTCTTCTCAGGAAGAGCCCAAACCTTTTTGTGATGCCTGCTAGTATCACGTCTACCAGATGACTGCAGTGCAGGAGGTCTTTTGACTTGGCCTCCTTCAACTTCATGACGGTAGCCGTTACAGTTGGCAGACGGCTCCCGAGATGGGCCTGGTCCTCCCCTGGGAATCTTATCCAATGCCCTGGCAACCTTGGAACATCACCTGGGCATACCCCGTCAGGAAGCCGACCTCAGAATCAGTGGAGGTTCTGCAGCTTTAGCTGCGTCATCACCCTGTGGACAGCTCCCCTCTTCTTCTCCAGCAGGTTATTGAGGACAACAGCAGAGTCATGGATAGAGTTCCATCTGGTACCGTTGGGGACCACCAGCCTCCTCTTCAGCTCGTCCAGAATGATGTCTGCCGCCACGGTGATGCTGGTCTGCAAGTTCCACAGCTCTTGTGCCTTGAACGTGGCCTTCCTGTAGGCCGACTTGGACGAAGTGTTGTCAAGAGCCTTGTGGGCGTCCACGCTGGTTACCAAGTTGAAGGTGTGGGTTGCGCACCTTATGCGCACTGGCAGGTTTAGGCCCAGGTCACTGGATTCGTCAAGGATTCGTCTACATCGCCAGCCTCGGGATCCACGTCCAGGTCCACATCCTCGACACCCTCAACTCCCGGATCGGCACCAGGCTCAGAAATGTTTGGCAAGAGCTTCTGTGCCAAGCTGCACAAGCGCCTTGACGAAGTTGCTGGCATTGTGCGTCGTTGTCCTAGTCACCCTGTCCTGCAGGTGGAACTTGTAATGGATGTACACCATGGCCTCGGCGAGAACATCAAAGGTGTGATGCCCTCTGATCCGAGAGCAGACCAGGACGGCGTGCTGTCTCGTGCGGATCCTGGAGTGCAGTCAGTGTGCCGTCATCTCCATGTAGAACCTGTTGTGGGCTGACTAGCAGTTCGCAGTGGTCACTACCCAGGGAACGTCTTCGAGCACTTTGTAATTTAAAATGTTATATTGTAGAGACACATAAGTTACATACATAATAAAGTTATAAAGTGAAAAGCATATCGAGTGTAGGAGTAATGCCTATCTATATTGATTAATTTAAATAATTGAAGGTACAAATTTAGCATTAAACAACATTCCTGATCCCTGAAACATCCCTGATTCTGAATCAGGGGTGTTTCAAAACTCAACGATTCATGATCTCACTCGGTGCCACTTCTTCATCACGTCCCGACGGCAGCGGACGACGAAATTGGCAACCAGCTGCTTCCAGTTCAAACCTCGCCCGATGATGACGCCTTTGAATTTTAGAAAATACTGCCTTCCCAGATGGCGTTGGACTGGCGGAATACATGCGCATACATTTGCGAATAGCCGAGCATATGTTCTGCTTCGGACACTTCGCCACATTTCAGCTACCTTCAAGATCACTTTTTGTTGCTTCATCAATGCGATATCTGTCCGATGTCGCGTCTACCCGGTCAACGACGCATTCGTTTTACACCTCGCATGCACCTCGCATGCACACTCGAAATGTATGCCATGAAGACTGGACGCTCTAATCTTGCGCACGTTTTACGTCAATATTCGCAGTGTTGTCTCCAGGTCAGGATACGCACACCCGACGATCCAGGTCGGGTGAACTGTACGGTGACCGTGCGGCACAGTATCACTTCACCAACTAGTTAGTTATGCCGCCGCTGTAGCGCAAAGGTTCAGGTTTTTCTGTTCCCACCACAAAACCGATACGTGCGTACAGTGTACATTGGGTTTGCCTGTGTTGTGAAGATCAGATAAGAGAGGATGCAGGTTGTCACAGATTGCATGATCCTGGTAACCCGATCAAAACCAGGTGAAACATTGCAGTAGCAAGATAGTAGGACAGTGACTTCGAATCCCTGTGAAGGGTTATTGTGACGTTGAATAGTTTCGGGTCAAAGCAAAGGACTGAATATTATGTCGGCTTCTTTCAATTTCAAAATACTAGTTCGGGCATCATCATCGAACGATTAATACGAGGTTTAAGTGCATCACTCGATAGTGGCGAATTCAGGAACCTGAGGAATATCCCCCCTCAGATAGAGATATTGCTCCGTTCAGCTGGGGAGTGGTCCTTTCAAGACTCCAATCTGCACTCCTCTCCAACTTTGCGTATTTTTCAGCGGGTGGCATCCCGCAGAGAAGAAGAGCCGCTCCCAATAAATGACGCCACTCCAAAACAAGTGCCTCCCTGGTCCAGATTTCTCTATCTGCCTGTGATCCTCGCTGTGCCATAGTTAACAAAGCAATTTGTTGTGCGCGTTCGTTCCCGGACAGGGCCATTTCAGCCGGCGAATTTAGCCGAACAGGCGGCCTGAAACACAATCATCGGCGAAATGGAAGCGCGGGCGGCGGGAATTCGCCTCGCTGGCGGGAATGGAAAATAACCTTGGAGGGCGACGGTCGCAGATGAGCGTGCGCAGGTCCCGAACGGAGACCCACACGTCTGCGACGTGGGCCCAGAGGACCAAGATGACCGGGTGTTCGCGGCGGTGTAACACTGTGGCCCTGCAGCTTCTTCTGCCAGCCTCCGAAGCCGCAGGGCGTTGCGTTTCACCCACGCGCCCACCCACCGCGCCAGGGCAGGTGCCAGAATGCGAACTATTTCCGAGACGGTCAATCAGGCAGTCGGTGACAGCGGCGACGCACGTGCCCCGCGGGCACGATTGTCGCCCGCTGCCTCGTCGCTGGCTTGCGGTGAAGGCTCCGTCTCATCGTGTGGTGGGACAGTGTCGTACACGTGACCCGAGTAATCTCAAACTGGCATGGCATTCGTTTAAAGTATGGCGGCGGGAGCTACAATACGCACCGCTACCAGCAAAAACGCAGCCGTACCACAGCGGGCGAGAAACCTTAACGGACGGAGAGAAAGCGCGCACCATGTCGAGTATTCAGTATAGACCCCCCCTCAACCAGTCGAGGGAAGAGTATCGCAAAGCAGCAAAAAGTTATGCTGGACGACTGATTTTCAACGATGTTGACTAGCTACTGTGTGAATTCAGTTATGCATTGTCAATATTAGGGACCAACTTCGTGGAATTATGACGCTGACAAGACAAGTTCGTGACCGTCTATTATCCTCACGTTTCCTTTAATGAGCGTGAATCGCACCTATCGTCGGTGCGCGACGCGGTCCGTCGCGGTCCCGCACCTCACGTCTCTCGGCTCCGGCTCCGGCTCCGGCTCCGGCTCCGGCTCCCGCTCCGGCTCCGGCTCCGGTGCAGAGATGGCTCCGGCTCCGGCTCCGGCTCCGGCTCCGGCTCCGCCACCAAGATAAGCGCACCGCTCGCGTTGCCACCTCGCGCCGTCAGACACGTACCCTCACACGGAGGAGATCTCCTCTGAACCGCCTGGCTGGCAATCTCACCTATGCACTATGGTGCATGGCGCAGATCAGGGTGCAGATCATGGTGCACCCTTGTGTGCCATAGTAGTGTGCCTCTTGCATGGTGTACCTCCTATGCACGATGATGGAGTACTTCCTATTCACCACTATGACGTACCTCCTATGTACGATGACGGCCTACTCACCATGATGGTGTACCTCCTATGTACGATGATGGCCTACTCACCATGATGGTGTACCTCCTATGTACGATGATGGCCTACTTCCTATGCGGCATCATGGTGTACGCCGTATGTACGATGCTGTTCATGGGCGCTAAATAACCTCGCAGTCGGTGCGCCCTTAAGTCCAAATAATCAATGAATACGACTCTGGCCTACCTCCTATGCACCATCACGGCGTGCATCCTCTCCATACTGTCAGTGCTGTTGTTTAGCTTTCATCCGCCACGGGTGCATTAGGGTGATTGCCGGACGAGTAATGGACATTGCATGTAATCAGTTTAATGCCGCCGTCTCGTTCGACGGCGGCATGGGCGCTGTGCTTGTTTGTCCTCCGTGTCGCCCGTTATCCACGTCTCGCGGAGCGTTTTATCAAAGTGTCTGATTACTCCAAGCCCGCGCAGTAGTGTGCTGAGCGCTGCCAAATAAATATAATAGTTGCCTAAATTGCCTACGTTTTGTAGAATGTCTGCATAGCCGTGCCGCCCATAGGCATGAGGACATGTCAAAATTGTCATGTGGTGACATCGCCAAGCCGGACCTAGGCGCTGACCCACTGCAGGAGACAGGCCCGCGAGTCCCGTGACGGGCAACGCCACGAGACTAATCTGGCTTTAAACGGTGGATAGTGAGCCTGTCGCGGTGGGTAGCGAGCCTTTCGTAGCGGAGAGCGAGGCTGTTGTGGTGGGTAGCAAACCTGTCATGTTCGGTAGCGAACCTGTTGCAGTGGGTCGCGACTCTTTCACTGGGCGCTAACGGAGTGTACCGGGTGCTGCCGTAGTGTGCTAGGAGCTACTGTAGTGTACTGGGCGCCACCGCGGTGTACTGGGCGCTACTGTAGTGTGCCGTGCGCTACCGTAGTGCACTGGTCGCTACCGTAGTGCACTGGGCGCGACCGTTGTATGCCGATTTGCCAACACAAAGCGCATTTTTACCTCAATAGAGCTCATATATTTAGACTGGAAGCTGGCGAATGCCAAGTTTGAACACGCGCCACGCGCGTCCTGTGCACAAAAGTGCGGCAAGCCTGGCGAGCTTAGCCTCATCCGTACCCGGCTACCTGGAGCTCCGCCGCCAGGACGTGACGCTTTCGTGGCGCAGAGAGAGAGAGAGAGAGAGAGAGAGAGAGAGAGAGAGAGAGAGAGAGAGAGAGAGAGAGAGACAGACAGACAGACAGACAGACAGACAGACAGACAGACAGACAGACAGACAGACAGACAGACAGACAGACAGACAGACAGACAGACAGACAGACAGACAGACAGACAGACAGACAGACAGACAGACAGACAGACAGACAGACAGACAGACAGACAGACAGACAGACAGAGACAGACAGACAGACAGACAGACAGACAGACAGACAGACAGACAGACAGACAGACAGACAGACAGACAGACAGACAGACAGACAGACAGACAGACAGACAGACAGACAGACAGACAGACAGACAGACAGACAGACAGACAGACAGACAGACAGACAGACAGACAGACAGACAGACAGACAGACAGACAGACAGACAGACAGACAGACAGACAGACAGACAGACAGACAGACAGACAGACAGACAGACAGACAGACAGACAGACAGACAGACAGACAGACAGACAGACAGACAGACAGACAGACAGACAGACAGACAGACAGACAGACAGACAGACAGACAGACAGACAGACAGACAGACAGACAGACAGACAGACAGACAGACAGACAGACAGACAGACAGACAGACAGACAGACAGACAGACAGACAGACAGACAGACAGACAGACAGACAGACAGACAGACAGACAGACAGACAGACAGACAGACAGACAGACAGACAGACAGACAGACAGACAGACAGACAGACAGACAGACAGACAGACAGACAGACAGACAGACAGACAGACAGACAGACAGACAGACAGACAGACAGACAGACAGACAGACAGACAGACAGACAGACAGACAGACAGACAGACAGACAGACAGACAGACAGACAGACAGACAGACAGACAGACAGACAGACACAGAGAGTGGGGAGAGAGAGAGAGAGATAGAGAGGGGGAAGAGACAGAGACAGAGAGGGAGAGAGAGACAGAGACAAAGACAGAGAGGAAGAGGAAGCTGGCCAGAGGCACCGGCCGGGGCCAAACGGCACGGCCAGGCGTTCCCCGCCTGTGTCTCGGCGCATCGCCCGGGCCGCGCCTGAGCGGCGCGGCCCCGTCTGGAGGCGAGCCTCCCCGCCTGGTGCGGCCCCGCCCACCATCGGGGGCCGCCCCGCCCACCATCGGGGGCTGTCGTGGCGCCGGCGGCGACGGCGGCGAATGGCGCCGGTAGCAGACGCCACGCGTAATTCGGACGGGGGCCGAACCTGATGGCGAGCGTCGCTGTCGGCGACGCGTACGGCCGGCTGTGCCTGATGGAAGGGTAATGGACCTCACCGGCTGGCCGCGCCGCGGCGCTGGCTCGACCTGGTCGCCCGGGGCGGTCCGAGCCGACCCGCGCGCCACCGGAAACGAGGCGGGCACACGTGGCTAGTGCGACGCTAGGAGACGGTATTCGTGGAGACGACTCGGATTGAGAGGGCGTTGAAGCGCGGAGGACGCGGCCGTGGGACGCCCACGCCTGCTGCGCAATATGCGGGCTAATGAGGCATTCGCACACCAGACGAGACGCCACCTGCTGAGGCACAGCCGGGGCGAGGCTGTGGCGTGGGGATGCACTCACAGAGCCGGGTGTCCGCCCACGCTGCCGGCTGGGAGCCCGTTCTCAGGGGGACGGTGTGCAGGGTGAGCACGCACGGGGGGACCCACACATTCGACACGGCCGTGGTGCAGGGTGAGCGGCACCGACTCGACGGCCGCGGCAGCGGAGACGACCGGGGCGGGAGCATGCGCTCGGGAATCGCTCCCGACCGTAGCACTATTACAGAAGCCGTGCGGGAGTGGGACTCGCACGCCAACCAGGTGGTTGGTATAGAGCTCGGCGACAGCTTTCAGTATAATCCTGGATTACTGCCGGCTCAAACCTGGCGACATTCGCGTGCCGCGGCAGTCTCATACCTAATCGCCTACGTGGCTGAAGCGTCCCTGATTTTTGCTTGGCGTCGCTTGTTATCCAGTTGTCGAACACACAACAGAGGAGCCGCGCCGACGGTCGCCGCCCATACTGTCGGCAGTGGCTGCCGCCGCACCGACTGACAACTTCGGTAGCGCGGCGGAAAAGTGAGCGCGCTTGCGCATAGTTTCGCCTGCAGTAGGAATGTGGGGAGTGTGCAGCCGCTGTGGCCGTGGTCCCGGCACCGGAGACGTGTCCCGCTACAGCGGCACAACGGTTCGGCGGCCTTAACTCTGACTAGGGGGAGGAGGATGACGCGGCCGTCAGCGTCCCGCCGCAGCTGGTCGGGTCGGCCGATCGACCTGTCGGGTATGGCCGGCCGGGCTGTCAGCGTGCTGACGGCCGACAGCGGACCGGCCTGTCTGACAGACTCGCTGCCGACTGTGGCAGGCTCGCTACCCACCACGACAAGCTTGCTATCTATCACGACATACTCGCTACCCACTACGACAGGCTCACTACCCACTACGACAGGCTCGCTGCCGACTGTGGAAGGCTCGCTACCCACCACGACAAGCTTGCTATCTATCACGACATACTCGCAACCCACTACGACAGGCTCGCTGCCGACTGTGGAAGGCTCGCTACCCACCACGACAAGCTTGCTATCTATCACGACATATTCGCTACCCACTACGACAGGCTCGCTACCCACCACGACAGACCCGCTGCCGACTGTGGAAGGCTCGCTACCCACCACGACAGGCTTGCTATCTGTCACTACATATTCGCTACCCACTACGACATGCTCGCTGCCCGCTGTAGAAGGCTCGCTATCTAGAGCAGATTAACTACCCACCACGACACGCTCGTTATCTTCGACAACAGAATAACTACCCATCACGACAGCCTCGCCACCCATCAACGCGGCGTCACTCTCCGCTGTCGAAGGCCCGCTGCACACTGCGACAGGTTTGCCACCCACCTCGACGTACTCGCTTCCCGCCATCTAAATCCCGTCGCCCGTCACGAGGCTTGCTGACTCGTCTCCTGCGATGGCGGCTAGGTCCGGCTTGGCGATGTCACCAAATGGAAATTTCGACGCGGCAACAGCGCAACTGAGGCGTAAATGTCCTCATGTCTGTAAGCGGCATGGCTATATGGACATTCTACAAAATGCAGGACATTTCGTTTTCGTCTATTTCTTCGGCATGCTTCTTGTCAATAGCTAGTCTTCTTCTAGCGTTTGCTTGGATCACTAATCATCACCCCGGCCGGTCCTGAGAACGTCCTTTTCATGCGTATGCGATGGTGGGACAGAGAAGATGTAGCCTGCGAAGGTCACATGGTGCGAATGCATGCGATTAGACATCCAGCGGCCTGATGAAATGAGCCGGTTTTCTCTTTATGCCATTCCAACCTGTGGCGTGATTTGGTCGAAGCATTCCGCATGCTTCCCGGGCAAGACTACCGGGCGAGTGATGAGGGAACATGCTATGGTAGCCTGCTGGCTTAATGTTTTGTTATGGGTAACGTTGAAATATCACTGTAAGCAGGTCTATGTTGGCCGAACAGACACTCGTAAGCACTGTAAACACTGCTGCGCGGCAGCAACATTATGCTTCACAATCCGGCTTCTGGAAAAGCACGGCTGTGGTCCCTCAGGAGCAGTTCCTTTTGGCGTCCTTGAAGACATTTCTCAACAGCAGCGAGGGCGAAGTGTGCCTCACAGGCAGACAATAGTGTCTTTAATCTATGAGTTTCAATCGGAATTACAATATGCTGCCAATGCATTTGGTTATGAAGAAAAAACAGGTTCACTATTCCTGTCGCACTATTGATTGTCCAGATCATGAGGAAAATATATGTATATAACGGCATATTGGTTATTGGGTTATTGATCGGCGTGAAGCAGATCACGCCGTTTCGTCGTTTACCTTACATATATGCCATCACAATTGTTTTGCATTCAAGCAAATGCTATCACTATTTTAATTTAGTGCTTGAATAGGGACCTAACTACGTGTTACGAAGCTTCGCGGTTGCTTGAATGAAAATACTTGTCGCATTTCCCGAAGCATTCGATTCATCCGCACCCTGCACAGACATGTCCACTATTTGTCTTACTTAGTAATCATCGACGGATTCAAACCACTTCGGAGCACAGTATGATAGGGCAGATCGAAGAACATGGTGGAAAAAATCCATAAAATCCAGGTGAGACTTGGCTGGATGACGGGATAGTGGACGGTATTTTGGGATAAGCTGCTTGCCTGGGCCAAAACCGTGAATTTTAAATCCGAAGACGAAGAAACTTTGTTTTTCTAAACTCTTTTATGACGCATTAAGCTGCTAGGTCGTATAGGGTCGCCAACCCCTCACGCCGACTGATCGCGGGTGGACTCGGCAACGTCGCTGACTGCGAGATTCGAGCCCAGTACCTTGCGATCAAAAGTTACCCAGTACCCTACCAACCGAGCTACCGCGGTCGCCGAATTTGAAACCAGAGCACGCGATGTGTAATTGCTGTCCCAAAGCTGCTGATATTTGTCGGTGCTTATTGCAGATTGCTGTGGATAGCCGGCAGCTGACGATCGGTACCCGTGGTTTCACACGTCAGCCAGCCACACGAACACATGTGTCGGCATTGCTCTGGGGGCGGGTGGGGGTGGGGGGGGGCTGGTCGGCCCGTCAACAGCCACGCTGCAGCCGCGCCAGCCTGGGCGAGGGTGGCCGTACAGTTGCCACCGGAGCCAGTTAATGGCTGTGCTTATCGAGGCGCCTTGGCCGGCTATTTGCTGTAGCCATACAATATCCGCCGTGTAAACAGCAGCATGCCAGCGTGTGACTGCAGAAGTCAGTGGTTCCACGGCACAACGGGCTGAACTGTTCGAACGGTGAACTGCTGTTCGGTGGCAACATGTTAACGCCTTCGGCATTCCTGTGATGGAGGCGGGACGAGGGGACGAGGGAGTGACCAAAACAAAAATATTTAGCTCAAGAACGTAAAATTGAGCTCTGAAGCAGTGATGGCGTAACTAGATAATGATAATACAACAGCACGTGCTGCCTCGGCATGTATCTGATTGGATAATCGGTGTCGGATTAACCAAACTGCGCCTGTCGTTTAATTTGTGGTGGGGAGGTGTCAGGCCTACGTGTGAAGCCGTGAGAGCGAGTGGGGAAGCTGTCGTGGTATGGTGGGACAATGACGAAGAGTGACGAACATGATGTTGCGATGCGGTGCGTATAGGGTGCTGTTTAGACCGGATGCACATTCAATTGACAAAAAACACCGGATCCCAATTCTGCTTTCCGTTTCCGAATGCCGCCATGCCGAGCATGAAATTCCACTTCCGCCTTTCCCACCTTCACAACATTTAAACATCCACCTTCACTTCGTGTGATTTGTGTGGAAGCTTAGGTGGAATTGATGTGGCAATTGTGTCAGATTGGTGCAATAACTCTTTGTAGGGCTCATCAGCTGACGCCATGGGGACCAATGCCGTTGTAAGCTGCCATGTGGTATTTAGCTGCTCGTGTCTCATTCGCATGAATTTGCAGTGCCCGTTGAACAGGTGCTTCATCATGTGGTGTCATGCCACAGATTAGTGGAACTTATCCACGTAAAATGTGGCTGTTGCAAGTCAAGTGCATTGCTATTAATGTGTGAAATGTGTGCCTGGTTAGCGGCGACCTCAATGGAATTCCCCGTCGAGCAACTTGGAAGCACGGCTGCAATGATGAAGGGTGGCGATCATGCTGTTGCGTTTCGATGCGTATAGGATGTTGTTTGGACCAGATACACGTTAAAAAGGCACCGGATCTCGGGTCTGCTTGCCATTTCTGAATGCTGCGATGCCAAATACGAAATTCCACTTCCGCCTTCCCCACCTTCACTCATGTATACATTAACTCATTTTAGACAACATCCTTCGAGTAATTCGGTGTGGGATTCCGAATTGGATTCCCTAGCGATTATAGAGATTATAAGATTATAAGATTGATGTGAAATTTTGCATGTCATTCAGGTTGGGATTCAGCGTTACGCAAGAATTCGTCACATGATTCCAGACAACAGCACAGCCCCCCTTTAAGACAAAGCCATGCATTTTTTATTCACCGAAGTCTCGCTCTTAAGATACCTTTTTTTTCTCTCTCTATATATATATATATATATATATATATATATATATATATATATATATATATATATATATATATATCTCTCTCTCTCTCTCTCTCTCTCTCTCTCTCTCTATCTCTCTATCTCTCTATCTCTCTCTCCCTTTCTATAAAACAGATCGCTGCTTTCAATCGTCTCAGAGTCGTCGCTTCAGTCGTTGATTCACTCTGTCTTCTACTTGCATTTATGTACAAAACCGCGTATGATTAGATGCGAGTAAGGCGCCAGCGGAAGTTCGTCTGAGAAGTTTTCTCCGGGGGATGACGGCAGGCTGCTGACAATGTGGATAACACTTCACGGATTTGGACCACTTATAGACCAAACGCACCACAGTGTGTAACATTCAGCAATACTGAGGAGTGTGGGCTGCCGAAGCGTGGGCAGCTCATGGCTAGCGTGTTAGACGGGCACTTGGCGAAGGGAACCGTTCCATAACACATATCCCTGCACCAGCAGTCGAAACCTTCGCTCAGACCTACTTGTATTCAGTTCGGCTACCTTTTAGTGGATCAGTATGCTCTGGGTTACTCGTGTGCGATTTGTTAAACCCGTGATCTGGCTCTGCGGCCTCACGGGGCACGGCTACTCAAATTAAGTGAGTGCTCTCAACTCGCCTGCCGAGGGCCTTTCGCATGCCGAGAACCGGACGCGCTGGGGCGGATTCTGCACCCGCCATCACCGATCTTGGCTACTGACGAAGCTAGAAACAGGAAACCTGGATGGGAGATTAAAGTCCTTGTGAACTTTGTGCATGATAAGTTTGGCAGATCCAAGTGAATATCTTCAGAGGTAAATGAGGTCAGAGGGCTTGAGTGTGGTGTGAACTTTGTGACTTGACTTTGTGGTGCATGGCTTTATCGGGCTATATCGCAACTTTAAAAAACGACGAAGTTACATTCCGAATGTTGAACTATGTATAGGTTGCCTGTCATTAGACGACGGACGCAAAATACAGTTGCTATGTATTAAAATCTTGATTATATTTCGAATGATCGAAAATTTATCCCAACCGGGTTTACCGACGCAATTTATGTGCACATCATAATACTGGACAGGAGGCAGAATGTCACGAAGCCAGAGGAGGCGAAATACGAAGTACCTACGTATTGAATGCATGTACCATAACATCTGCAAAATATCTTGCAAATTGGTCGGTAACTAAAACACGATCATCTACGAATGCAAGCTCAAGGGGAAAGCAAACACGGCGCGGACCGTCTCCGATCGCGGCCGGCCTCGCCGTCGCGACGCGCTCGCCCGTCCCGGAGTCGGCCGGTGTCGGCCAGCGCACCTGGCTCGAATCTCACCGACGCAGCTGCCCTCGGCTCAGCTCGCCACGCCGGCGTCGACTACTCGCCAATCGTCACGTGTGCGACCACCGCCGACGATCGATAAACGGTCAGTCGGCTTTCTGGGAGGCGAGCTGAAATTGAATTTGCCGTGTCGCCGTGGCGTGCGTGATGACCAACCTCAGCTAACCTAACCTGACTTACGGCGGCGTGGTCAGGTGCTGTCAGAAGTAGAGCCGTGCAGAACGAAACATAGGCGTTTATAGTCACGATCATCTCACTGCAGAATAAACCCAACGAGATGACAAACAGCCGGCATCGACTGTGACTGACTGGACCGGAGCGCCGCCATGTCGGCGAAGCCTCGGCGGCGCCGCCAGTTGGGGTTAAGTGTTCACCTCTCAGCAGAAGCGCCACCACCAGAAGCCGGCCGATGGAGCTACAGCACCGCCGCCGTTTCGGCCCCAGCGCCGAAGATGGTCTCGATTGAGCCAGATGGAGGAGTGTCGGAAGTGTTAGAGGCCCGCCTGGGAACATAAGGGATCTTTGGAGCTGGAGACGACCCTGAAGCTGAAGAGGTCTCCTGGCGCTACAAGAGCTCCTTCAAAGCAGCCATTCTAATCTGTCATGGAGTCATCCCCGAAGAAAGTGATCGCACAGTCCTAGTTTCGCTCCCGACCAGCAGTTTCTATATATACCAACGGGTTTAATTTTGGATAAGGCGTACCATGGCGTTTGTCACTAGTTGCATTAACCCGTCCCGTCTCGGGGGGTCTTCAACCGCCCCCTCAGGTTTTTCGCGGATAGCGGGCGAAGGGCGCGTGGCAGCGCACCCAAATTTGGCATATCGTTTCCCACATCACTTTGACATGCCGATTCAAAATCTTTAGGTCAGGGCATCTAGGGTCAACGAGTTAGTCAAGGTCAAGTGAGGTCACCTCCAAAAAAGTTCAAGCAGCCGTCACGCTTTAACGGATGCAGATATTTTAATGAAACTTTCAGCGTTTGCTTATCTTTATGGATGCAACAAAACGTACGAGTTGAATTTGTCATTTTTTCGTTTTTGACTACCTATAAGTTTTGCGTACTTGCCTAATTGCAGTTAAAATACAGGATACTGGCTAATGTAAGCATATTTTATTAGGGCAAGTTGACTTCCAACAACGCTTCTCGGTCTGCTCTACCCATTGAAAATGGAAAATTAAAGAAAATTTGAGAACTCAAAAGTTTGAAATTTCAAAAACAAATTGTTTTTGGGGTCCCCCAAAAAATAATAGCCCTGGTCGATTTCGCTGTCCTTTTCTCCGTCCAAATAAATTTTGTTTTTCATATATCCCTCAAAATGAACCCCCCAGAGTCAAAAACATAATGTAAGTCGTGAAAAGTCGTGAAAATCTAGGGACCCTGGTGACGTCACTTTTGGGGGGAAGTGTTTTTGAGGGTGGACCCGAAACCTACTCGTCGAGCGCTTTCTGATGACACCTCTTTCGTTTTCGTGCGGTGCTTAGTTTGGATTTTATATGGGTCTTCAACCGCCCCCCCCCCCCCTGAGACGGGGTGGGAGGATTTGAACGGAAAGACGGCGCTGGTTAATCTATCGTAACCCTTATCTGATATATTTGAGCAAAAAAATGGTGGGTCGATTACGCCCGCATCCGTATGGTGCGCGTGTTAATAACAAAACAGCATGGCTTTCGCCTTGTCGTTACTGCAGCAGCATACAGAGCGGTGATACCGGAGCATCATTTCGTTCCGTTCGGAATGATACTTAGGCTATAGACTGAAATATTTATTAGAGATGAGAAGGGAGAGGAAGCTCAGAACAAGAAATGAAATGGAAAGGAGAGTAAAAGTTTGTTTCTGTATCTCCCGCTAAATGTGGCTCTTCCTAAACAATGGTCACATGCCCAGCACTTGTTAAGAAAATGGAAATATCAGCTCGATTCTTTGTGTTTAATATAATATTGTGTACAAGTAGTATCATCGATATATTTGATCTAATAATCTGACATCAATCCCTTTTCGCCATCCAATACGGTGTGCAATATGTTCGTTCTACGCTCATCACTCTTTGATCCGCGATCACTCTTGGTTGTATGCTCATCACTTTGGTTCTCTGCTCATTACGTTCTCAGCTCATCACTCTTGGTTCTGTGCTTATGTTGCGTTCATCATGTTATGTGCTCATCATTTTTCGTTCCGTTATCATCACTTTTGGCCATGTGCTCATCACTCTTGGCTATGTGCTCATTACTCTTAGTTCTGTTCTCATCATGTTGTGTGCCTATCACCGTTGGTTCTGTGTTCATCGTGCTCTGTGCTGATCATTGGTTCTGTGCGCATTACGTTCTGTGCTCATCACCCTTGGTTCATTTGATCAGTCCAGCTTGCTCCTCATTTATCCTTGGAACTAACCAAACTACGTTTTAAATAATCTGTCCAGGTAATGCTTCCATCCGCTGTGGATGGTCAGTATATTCACATCCTGCTCAGGTCAGTTAAGGGGACGAACACAAAAATAGAACGCCAGTGGATCAAGTTCACTCTTATGTTAGCGACGCTTATTTCCTTGCACATTCTTTCAAGCTGGCTTATCTTTGGCTATGCAAGTTTCTCTTTCTTATTGGTTTTACGACACATCGACCATTGAGTCATGTAGCGTCGCCAATCTCTCACGCCGATTGGTTGCAGGCGACGAGTAGCGACAAGTCAGACACGAACTCACAATCTTTCGATTGTGAGACGAGCAACTTACCCCTAGGCCACTCGTCCCCTTGGCTATGCATGTTGAAATTATATCGAAAGGTGTGAAAATGTCCAGAAGTCAGATGATGGTGATGGTGATGGTCAGTTGGTTATGATGGCTGATGGTGATGATGGCTCGATAACAATACGCATAATTGTTTTCCCTCTTAAATACCTCGTGGTCTTGTGAACTCAGGTATGCAGTAGTAACTGTCCCGTGGTGAAGTTATTATCGGTAATCGTCCTATGGCCGACCATTCATGTCCATTTATGACGTCATTTAATTCTTATCTTATCCTGAAAGTGGGCTCCAAATCACCCAAAAATCCTTGCGAGACGTGGGTGGATATTTGGGAGAATGAGTTCCTACCACGCATGAACCTTCGGCTGAAAAATGTATGGGGGCAGGGGTGCACTCAAGCGTCCCTAGAGGGAATCCATTTTCCAAACAGAGTGGTTCCGACTCTCTCTTGTCCCCTTGTATCCGCTCCTGTCTCCACGTCTTAGCCTGACATAATTTGCAAAGTTGCATCATGCATATCACTTGATCATTATTCGTCTCATTCGATGTGACATGCTCAAGAACAGCCGTATAATATACAAATATGTATTATAGGCTATGTATTATGTATATACATAATATGTATTATGTATTATACGGCTTCACTAGTGCAGTGCAATATGGTACAATGCCTGACGTTTGCAAGCAGATGCACATAACTCACTGCTGATGGTGACAGCTCTTTTCCGTCGGGTTGTGTTCCAACGCTGCGTGATGTGCCGCAGGGCATCGTTATGCGACGCATCCACCAATCCTGCTTTGTTGCATACTGCCAGGTTTTTTACTGCTTTCGTGTTGCACGTATGTAGTAACAGACGCCAGGTGTCATGACCCTTTCATATCGTTAGTTGCAGAAGCCTTAGCCGAACTTAATGTGCGTTCCATTGAGATAAACTATTTAGGGTGTCACTTAGTGTCTTTTTTTGTTTACGTTTCGACGACTGCAACTCTTCCCAGTTAGATCTGTTCAGTTTTACGCCGCAGTAAGCAAACGAATGCGGCGAACTGCGCACAGGGAACTGTGGTCCCGAGTTTGACATTGTCTTTGCATTTTCAGTACCTGAAGGACCTGAAGGAGAAGAACGCTCGCATCATCATCGCCGACATGTACGAGACGGCCGCCAGAGCGCTGATGTGCGAGGCGTATCGCCAGGACATGACCGCCAAACAGGTGTGTACACCGCCGCCGAGCTACAGCTACCGTACACATTCGACAGACATCGCTTACGGTGCAGCTGTGAGACCCTCGTGTGCAAGGCCAGGGCCATGACCGCCAAACAGGTGTGTGCACCTCCGCTGAGCTACAGCCACCGTACACATTCGACAGACATCGCTTACGGTGCAGCTGTGAGACCCTTGTGTGCAAGGCCAGGGCCATGACCGCCAAACAGGTGTGTGCACCTCCGCTGAGCTACAGCCACCGTACACATTCGACAGACATCGCTTACGGTGCAGCTGTGAGACCCTCGTGTGCAAGGCCAGGGGACATGACCGCCAAACAGGTGTGTACACCACCGCTGAGCTACAGCCACCGTACACATTCGACAGACATCGCTTACGGTGCAGCTGTGAGACCCTCGTGTGCAAGGCCAGGGCCATGACCGCCAAACAGGTGTGTCACCGCCGCCGAGCTACAGTCACCGTACACATTCGACAGACATCGCTTACGGTGCAGCTGTGAGACCCTCGTGTGCAAGGCCAGGGCCACGACCGCCAAACAGGTGTGTACACCACCGCCGAGCTACAGCCACCGTACACATTCGACAGACATCGCTTACGGTGCAGCTGTGAGACCCTCGTGTGCAAGGCCAGGGCCACGACCGCCAAACAGGTGTGTCCCGCTGAGCTACAGCCACCGTACACATTCGACAGACATCGCTTACGGTGCAGCTGTGAGACCCTCGTGTGCAAGGCCAGGGCCACGACCGCCAAACAGGTGTGTACACCGCCGCCGAGCTACAGCCACCGTACACATTCGACAGACATCGCTTACGGTGCAGCTGTGAGACCCTCGTGTGCAAGGCCAGGGCCACGACCGCCAAACAGGTGTGTACACCACCGCTGAGCTACAGCCACCGTACACATTCGACAGACATCGCTTACGGTGCAGCTGTGAGACCCTCGTGTGCAAGGCCAGGGCCACGACCGCCAAACAGGTGGGCACTATGTCGCTCAGCGGAGCTGCCGTAAAATGTCGACCGTCGCGACTGTCGGGCGATAGCTTGCATGACGCCCACGAAACGTCATGACTCTCGATTTCAACACTCGCTGACAGGGAGCCAGCCGGATGTGCACTGGCAGTTGGCTATGTCGCTCAGACAGGTGGCTATGGCGCCTAGGACACGTGCTGTTCGCCACCGGGAAAATGGCATGGTGTGGCAAGTGTGGCGTGACAAGGCTTCCTGGCATGGCTGGGACTATGCATCTGAAGACTGGGTATCGTTCTGGTTTGTCAAACTTAGGCGAATAAGTATGGCGCGTCGTTCGGACGTACCTGTACGCCGGCCAGAGCAGGGGACTCGAGGGCGTGGAAGCCTGTGTTGTCTGACCTATGCGTTGTAGTGTTCCTCAATAGAGCCTACGTCCATCCAGGGTCTCCATTCGACCACGCCGATAGACACTTATCCAGGTATGAGCCCAAGGTATTTGGATTTAAGCCTCGTTACAATCACGAAAATATGGAAACCGATGCTAAACCAAAAGGCAGCTCGAAACTTGCAGAATAAATGGGTGTCGGCGGAACTGGGCAAGATGAGGTGAACAAGCCCTGATAGCAATGGGAGTCCACATACATCAGATCAGCATTCCAAAATTGTCTGTGCTAGGGAACATTATCCCGACCTCGTTGCGCCTTGGCCGACCCGACACGTTACAGCCGAGGCGTTTCACGACAGATCGACAAGGGGGTAGCACTCCATCTCTAAAAATGTCGTGTGAGTGTGTGTGACGAGTTGAACAATGGTCCAGATTCGAGCTGTGCAACTTTAATCGCGATCATATCGAAGGTCACGGTGTCATGGCTGCCTTAGCATTTTCGCGATGTCATGGCACAGTTGCTATGTTTAGCGTCTTATATTTGCATGAAAAATGTAAGTAGTAGAACAAGTTCCATTGTCAAGTTCAGATTCAACCCAAGAATAACTAAGATGGTGGTGGATTTTTCCCCGAATTGTGGGCTCGTGGTATCGCAACTTGGATTAAGTTACCTGGCCTTGACATGATTCCAGTGAAAATATATTTCGTTGTTCTCGAAATGCTATCAATAGCATCCACATAATGCCGTTACTACTTCCGCTTCATGTGCTCTACCGCCATGCAAAGTGTTGCAACCTACCTGACCTTGTCAATTCCTCACTAGACGCCTGTTTTTGTCTCTTGGCATGTGCGCCCTCAGAAGTGATGCTCATTGTCCATCGACTGGGAAGACCTCCTCCGCAATTCGTGCGATGCTTTCCTCAGTATCTCTGTTTCCATCATATTCTTTTGGGCGACACCTGCTACACGGATAAAGTAGATGAGACGTGTAGAATATTGCCTGTTTATTTGAAAATGTGTCGTATGAATGCCGTTGCACTAAGCAGTTCATTTGTAAATTATTTGCACGAAGACAAATAGTTGGGACGTCAAATTGAATTGCGTGCACGATTATATCATTATCCATAGTATGTTATCTGTATAATTCCTTCTGCAATAATTATGGTGTATTTTAGCGATTTTATCAACATAGTATTGGCATCCTATATTGATGAGCCATAAGTGCATAGTACGAGCTACTTGATGATTAGGCACGTGTGAAATTTGCATCTCAGTGGAACTTCCCGGAGCTCACAGGAATCTGGTGAAGACATGTCAGAACATCGATGACGATGTCGGTTGCGTCGAGTTCCAGGATTTCATCGTCGATGCTGGTGTTTGGGCTGCAAGAGGTGGTTGCCATTCCTTCTGAGGACGTTTCCTTTGTTGGCCCCTGGTTGGAGACGACCGTGTGCCCTCCCGTGGCTGGCGCCATTAGCCGTGAATGTGCAGAAAGAGCGTCGTGAGCCACCCAATAGCCCCTCCCGTGTCTAGTATCTGACCTGGCAGTGGCGGTAGACTTTTGACCCCTGGTAAGAGCTGGCCGTGTGTCCTCCCGTATCAAATGTATAGCCTGGCGGTGGCGGTAGGCTGTCTGGCGGTAGACTGTTGGACCCTGGTTGGAGCCGACCGTGTGCCCTCCCGTGTCTAGTATCTGACCTGGCGGTGGCGGGAGACTGTCTGGCGGTAGACTGTTGACCCCTGGTTGGAGCCGACCGTTTGTCCTCCCGTGTCTAGTATCTGACCTGGCGGTGGCGGGAGACTGTCTGGCGGTAGACTGTTGACCCTTGGTTGGAGCCGACCGTTTGCCCTCCCGTGTCTAGTATCTGACCTGGCGGTGGCGGGAGATTGTCTGGCGGTAGACTGTTGACCCCTGGTTGGAGCTGATCGTATGTCCTCCCGTGTCTAGTGTGTGACAAGGCGGTGGCGGTAAACTGTCTGGCGCATTTGTGAGGGTCTTGCGACAGGTCAGTCACTACGGGCTTCCCCTGCCTATGCACTCATTGCTCATCGCCTCCTGTTATGCACGCAACGTCCCTTGAATGACGCTCAATTCCTTGGCTTTTTTAAAAATAAATTTAATCCGAGTTGTTAGCGGGGCTTGAGTTATGTTGCTAAGCAGAGCTTGTTGCGTGAACCCTGGCCCCACCACCCGATGCATGAACTCCAGTTCAGCGGCAGAATTTAGACCGAAAGTTTAACGTGCCGCCAATGCACCGACACGGCCACCCAGTAGCTCGTCCCCGGCCTTATCGGGCCAGCTGCCAACTGACTCTCCCGGTCGGGGGCTACATGCGAGCGCGCGAAGCGACTCGAACCCTGTGTTGCAAGTACAGGGAAGACCAGCGCAGGCCAGCGCCCTAACCAACTGAGCTACCGGAGCTACCGGGGCTTTATGGTGCTTCAATGGGTCTGGACAGTAATTTTTCACAATTAGACATACAAAACCACAACCAGCTACCCTTAATAGTCCGCTGGTCACTTCCTCTCACCACAACACACCAAACAAATTCGACGGCTCATTGCCGGTATGTATCCGGACCCGTATTTCGTGACCTCCAGCTTGCCTCTGCTATTAAACGAGGTCTATGTTAGTGTCATCTTGTGAAAAACAAAAATTCGCGCAGCGCATGTAAATGTCATTTAGAAAAGCCAGTGTTTCATATGACGCAATTCATGGGTTAGTTGAGATGCAATAATTAATATGTAGTACGTTGCAATATGTACATGTTGCGCGTATGCATATGTTGTACCTATAATGTGCAATATATTACGGATCACTAATATGTACAGATACCCCATTGTCGCCTCCCCTTTGGGCAGACCTGGTGACAGCACCCGGTCTTCGGGAAATTGGCTTGCAGCTCAACTGGAAGAGCCCTTTGAGACTCCTTTATCCTGATGGGAAACGAACCTGGAATGCAATGCCAACTGTGGTTAAACCGATACATGGGCTTTGGTGGCAAAGCACAGGATGCGAGTATAGCACAGACATAAATAATAATACATGGTAGGAAACACCCACTTCCAAAAGCCTACACCTACGAAGACAGCTTGTCAAAGCTGATTGCGAAAAAAATGTGGACTGCTATCATGCTCTTGTATTTGCTTAGTAGTGCAGATCACCAACAGGCAAACTCCACTAACGGATGAAGTCAATGTATCAAACACATTATGACATGATCAAGTCGGGTGAGCTACAGTCACGATGTCACTGGGTAAAAATTCCAAACTAAAAAACAAAACACCTGAGGTATTCTTCAAATGAGTGTCATTTTGATATGGTGAACTTTTCGATCAATTTAGCTATTCTCCTGGGAAATGTAAGCCTGTGAGCACAGACATGTACCGCATTCTCACGGAAATATCCATGACCATCACTACGCATCGTCGATTTGGTCGAGCTGAAACACTAGCACAGCTCGAAAAGGAATATTCGTTACCACGTTGCTGTATTTGTATAAAATTATTCCATCATTTCCACCGCTTCTGACCATCACTGCTGGCTTTCAAGTATTTCAAGTTCTCAAAGAGTTACTGATCGACGGAAAAATTATTACGCTGCATAGCATGTAAATCGACGTTCCATAGGAACGATCGGTCTGTGTTGTCAGCCGGAATCCCAGAACAAGAAGTGCGCAGACGTGATCCATTACAAGAATAGCGCGCGCCAAAATCTCTACAAGATTCTTGGATGGCGGGCGCCGAAGTTTCCGCGGGCCGTCAGGTGTGCGCCAAGGTACGCGACAAATTGCGCGTCGGGTGTCGTACCTTCTCCTGGCCGGCAGCCTTTCTACATATTGTCCCCAAAGGCTTTCGTCGATGGCGCCAATCCCATCAACGTCGACTTTTCAGCGACGTCGTTGCCCTGTTCCTGTAGCATCGAAAACGCAAGAGAAAAAAGCCTTCATGACACAAGGAGCACCATCACATGTGTGCTGTTATTTACGGTCAAGTCCGGTCAGGCTGCCCAAAGGGTCGGTTTTCGGTTCGTTGAGGTTCTCGTTGACTTGGGAGGAGACCCACCCTGTAGTGCCATGTCGCTTCATTCAGACGGGAAGTTTGACTTCGGTGGCCCTCCTAGTTTCCTCAGGAGAGTGCATTTATCATATGAGATAGGAGCTCAGGAACAACATTTATTACGTCAATTTCGCACTGTCATATTCTTTCAAATACTCACTCGCGCTGCATGCTTGTTCTCGTGTTCACTGCGAATGCTCCACAAAACGTCGGCAGGGGTAATCAGAAATGTCGACTCTTAGCTGTTCCCCCTAGTACAGAAAACTGTTCCCCTGTATTATTAGCTGTTCCCCTGTACAGAAAGCATTCCCTTCCAAGGAATTGTAAAAAGCGCAACGTCTAGGAATATCCGCAGAAATACAAGCTTTGTGCACAGCGGTCTCGACGTCAAGTGAATACCTGATCTACTGCACTCACCGGCGCTACAGAAGATTGATCCAGTCTGTGCTTTCATGAGCAGGTAATGGCAGAATGCCCGCCTAAGGGTCAGGCGTCACCATACGGCTGACCAAAGCTGGAGATCTCTCACCAAGGCTGGAGGGGAGGGACTCCGGACCCCCCAGACCACTCGGGATCTCCGGTCATGCGGCTGATGCGGCCACGCGTGTTCCGCCCTTCATCGAATCGTCGTTCGTTTATTGCTGCTGGAAGTCCATTCAGTGTTTGAATATTTGGGGGCGACAAACCAGCCAGACGAGCTGACCACGGCGTACCGATGGTGTCGACCTCTTCTGACCTTTGT
This sequence comes from Imbricaverruca yamaguchii, assembly GCA_034440575.1. Taxonomy (NCBI): domain Eukaryota; kingdom Metazoa; phylum Arthropoda; class Thecostraca; family Neoverrucidae; genus Imbricaverruca; species Imbricaverruca yamaguchii. The sequence goes on from JAOTOL010001620.1 coordinate 2,264,762, forward strand.
TGGGACGGGGGATGGCCGAGTGGCTAAGGTGTTGGGCTCTGGGTGCCAATGGTCCTGGGTTCGACATTCGCGCCGCTCGGGACATTTCCCAATTCCGCGGCCCACCGGCGAAGCAGTGTGGGCGGCGCCATTAGCCGTGAATGTGTATAAAGTGCGTCGTGAGCCACCCAATAAACATACTGACCTTTGTTGCTAGGGTGCTGAGCAAGTTTAAGCAGCGAGTTAAGCCAAGCGTGTCGTAGGTTTATAACGGGAGGAAATTGCCCAAGGACAAATTGTCAAGGGCATTTGGTTTCCAAAAGGGTACCAACTGACAAAACGTGCACGTGGGTGAGAAGCTAGAAGTTGAATCCGCAATGTGGCAAAGTTGACACGTGCTTCCATTCGATGAATTATGCTAAGTTCACGATACTTTTGCCTTCATGAAAAACTCGGCAATATGTGATTTATGCCTTTCAGCCCATGCTACCATTGCTTTCAGTTCGCAAACCTACATAAACAATTTCATCAAGAACTTGTATCGTGACATAAAATTGTGTTTTCTCTGTTCCAATAACGTGTAGCCACAGCGCGGTCTACAGATACAGTCGGACATCTATAATTGCATTGGGATTCGAGTTTAACATTGTTGTGCTTTGCTTGTCGCCGTGTAAAGCAGCTGACTTTCTCCCCAATATATTTTGTTTTGTCCACGCTGAATCACTATCCATCCGACTTAGGCCTGTGCCAAATCTACGAACCTCCTAGCCAAGGCCGCACATTTCTTCATCAATCCAGGCATCTCTCACCACTGGAAACAAAGACTGAATGGTCGAAATGACAAACTAACATTAGCTGGGTGCGCGGTCAGGAGTGCGTTGGCACCCCGGCCCTCCGGGGATCTCCAGCCATGGTCCTGTTACTAGGAGCTGGAGCCCTGGCTTCCCACGCCATCGACTCTCCATATTTCCCGTCACCCCCGGAAGCTTGCGGTAGCCTCATCTCGCACTCTGTTTTCAAAACAACCACCGGTAATTAGCCAAGTCATTGCTTATTCCAACTTTGCATATTCCATGCACTAAGTACACAACTCAAGGCGATCGTGGTTATTTCATGGTTACATCAAGTTCGCGACCCGCGGGTTGCTGTGCCATGACATGAATGCCGAAATTGATAGCCAGCTGCTTAGCTCTGCTGTGTCGTAACGGCCATGCAGGCGGCCGAAATATAGCTCCGTGGGATGAATTTAGTTTCTGCCTTTCAGTTTCCACATTCCGTTGTATTGTGCCGAGAATCGATTACGACCGCCATGCAAGTCAATGCCAGCGTTTGTAAAGCTGAGATGTGATTTAGCCAGGGCTAAATCAAGTTGGAACTCGGACGGCGATGCGAAGACCGCACAGCCGAGCGGTTATGAGACGCGGGTGCGAGGGTGCCTTATCTCGACGGGTAGCTCCTGGGAGAGGCCGTTCCCGTCCGGACGGACGGGAACAGCCTCTGGACCGCGTAGCTTGGTGATATGCTTAGTGTGCAGTTAGGAAAAAAACTTGATCCGAGTTCTTGCTGGGGTGGCTTTAGGAACCAGGGTTCTATTGCTGAACAGAGCTTGTTGCATGAACCCTGGCCCCACCGCCCGATCCATGAATTCCAGTTCGACAGCAAAATTTTTATCGAAAGTTTAGCGTGCACCGACACGGCTGCCCAGTAGCTAGTCCCCGGCCTTGTCGGGCCAGCTGCCAACTGACACTCCCGGCCAGTGGATAAATGCGAGCGCGCGAAGCGACTCGAACGCTGTGTCGCCAGGACAGGGGAGGTAAGTGCAGGCCAACGCTCTAACCAACTGAGCTACCGGGGCGACAATTCAAAGCGTGATGGCTAGTAAAGGTGTAAATTTACCGCGCGGTGTGATCACGTCAAGTTGTCTGTACGCCCGGAGTTCGCTTCGAGTGTTGCGTGCAGCGCTGCAGAGGGGTCGCGGCCACCCTCTGAGATATCCATAGGACCTGCGTCGTAACGTTTCTTCTAACGCTCCTCAAGATTCCACTTCGTGGCAGGTGGAATTCTAAGAAATGTGGCTGGAGTACGCCGGCGCCTAACAGCAGGCCACTAAAAGCACCCAGAGAGGCCCACCTTATCCGATGAGCAGATATTGCCCATTGCGCTTCTCACGTGCATTGCCGAACGTCGCGGCATGCATACGAGGCCGGATAAGGGTGGCGGTGCATGCAGGCTTGTGTAGTGTTTGTGGGCAGTAGGGCACGTTTGCAATCAGAAATGGCTCATTTACTTCTGCCGGTACCCGGGGATAAATATTTACTGTAAAGTGCTATGATCCGTAATTGCGAGCGGGCTCATCCAGTGTTGCTGCAGCGGATTAGTTGCCTTCAGTGGGAATGTAAATCGGCTCCGCCGTGTACGTCCGATGGCGCGCCAGGGTCGCAGTCGGCGCTAGCCCCGCCAGGGGGCGTGCACGTGTGTTGATGTGTGTCTCATGTGAATGTCGATCGTGATGAAACTGTGCCCTTGAGCGCACGATTAATGGATCGTCAGCGCTGGGGGTGCGCCAGTCTCGGGCGAGGCAGACCGAATTGCAACACCCTGGTTCAGCCGTCCGTCGCCCGAGCGGTCGCCGATATTGTGCATTGATTGGGATTGTGTTGCCTGGGATTTGCGTGATGAGATACTGATCGTAGCTTCAGCAGAAGTAATTTGAAAGTCAGTCGAAACGTGCTGAGCTTAACTGAATAATTTGCCGATGGTTTTTACCCAGGGGCGAAGTTAGTGACGCCGTCTGCAGTCTCCCTTTGGCGGTGACTTTCAGTGAACCGTTTTGGTGTGCCAAATCGGCCACACTTTGGCGAGAGTATGGCCAAAGTGTAACTGCCTACACACATATTGTGGCAAGAGTGAAGCCGCCTACACCCAGCGCTGTGTTGTACGGCCGTCTCTGTGACGCGGACTGCTGGTCATCGCCGGATATCCGCTGTGCTGGCTTCGTGCGACTCGCGCTCAGCCTGGCGAAGGTGACAATTCCTTCTCACGATGTGATCGGCATGACTGATGCGACCGATGCGACCGATGTGATTGCCTTGATGCATTCGCCCAGGTGACGTGTGGGCGTACAAGCGATGCGGGCGACCTCGTGTTCATGTGTTCGGACGGTGGCTCGGACACGCTGCTGTAGGATGGCCGACGACGTCGCATAGCCTGAGCTTCACGTCGACGTGTGTGTGTGTGTTGAGATCGCGAGATGTCGTAGTGAGGCTGGCTGGTCTGCTCGCTACCGTCGGTGTCGGCGTGCACCGGAATCCAGATAAAACACGCGCTGTTTACGTTGCGGGGCACGGCCTGTTCAGCAACTCCACCGATATCTGGCGTCTTTCGGGGCAAGGGCAAGAGGCCCGTTTGGGGGTTGGCCTACAAGCGCATGTAGGGTGGCACACAGGCACATGCAGATTGGCACACAGGCAAATGCAGGGTGGCACGCAGGCACATGTAGGGTGGCACACAGGCATATGCATGGTGGCACACAGGCACAGGCAGTGTGGCACAAGGCACACGTAGGGTGACACACAGGCATATGTAGTGTGGCACACAGGCACAGGCAGGGTGACACACAGGCACGGGTAGTGTGGCACACAGGCACATGTAGTGTGGCACACAGGCACAGGCAGGGTGACACACAGGCACGGGTAGTGTGGCACACAGGCACATGTAGTGTGGCACACAGGTACAGGCAGGGTGACACACAGGCACGGGTAGTGTGGTACACAGGCACATGTAGTGTGGAACACAGGCACAGGCAGGGTGACACACAGGCACGGGTAGTGTGGCACACAGGCACATGTATGGTGGCACTCAGGCACAGGTAGGGTGGCACACAGGCACAGACAGACTGGCACACAAGCAAATACAGGGTGGCACACAGGCACAGGCAAGGCGACACACAGGCATGGGTAGTATGGCACACAGGCACAGGTAGAGTGGCACACAGGCACAGACAGACTGGTACACAGGCAAATACAGGGTGGCACACAGGCACAGGCAAGGCGGCACACAGGCACATTGTCGGGAAGCCACCGTCCCCGGAAGAACTGTTCTGACCTGGCAGAATCTGCCCCCAACAACCTAAAGAGACTACTTGCTGTAAAAGTGCTAAAGTAAAGTGTATGTAGTGTGTCGCTCTTAACGGCCGCGCGCAATGAGTGGCCACATCCGTTTTTGTTTTGAGCAAAGATGTTTCGGATGCATGCTTCGGAAGAATTTTTTTTTTGTGTTGCAAGATGGTGGAAATATAATAGGAGGAGCAATACCTGTGAGTGGAAACGGCAACCTTTGAAGCGTTAAAGAAAGCCGTCGCAGAAGTCGTTCTCATGAATCCCACTCTGCAAGAATAGGTCGGATGTTCGCTGCACTGCTTGTAGCGATGCTCGATTTTCAACATGGTTCATGCAAGATTCCGGTCACGATTTGTTAACTGATTTGTTAACGTTAACTCGCCTGGTTTACAGGGATACGTCTGGTTTCTGCCGGACTGGTTTCCGAGAGACTGGTACGAGAAGCTTCCCGCAGACACGGACTGCACCACCGAGGAGATTATGAGCGTACGTACATGGGTATGCTTGTACGTCATGGGTATGAATGTGCGTACATAGATATGATTGTAAGTCATAGGCATGCTTGTACCTACACAGGCATGGTTTTACGTCTTGGGCATGGTTGTGCGTATGTGAGTATGATCGTACGTGCATGGGTATGATTGTGCGTCATGGGCATGATTACACGTCATCTGGCATGATTGTACTTACATAGGTGCAATTGTAAGTCATGGGCATGATTGTATGTACATATGTATGATTGTACGTCATAGGTATGGTTGTAAGTCATGGACATGATTGCACGCACATGTACATGATTGCAAATCATGGGCGTGGTTGCACGTACATGAGTATAATTGTACGTCATGGGCATGATTGTTCGTACAAATATTCCATTGTACGTCATGGGTTTCAGTGTGCGTACATGGGTATGCTTGTGCGTGCATGGGTATGATTGTGCGTTCATATGTATAATTGTAAGTCATGCGCACGATTGTACGAACATAGGTATGATTGTAGGCCATGGGCACGATTGCACGTACATATGTATAGTTGTACGTCATGGGTATGATTATGCGTGCATGGGCATTACTGTAAGTTGTGGGCATGATTGTACGTAGATAGGTATAATTGTAAGTCATGGGCATGATTGTACGTACATAGGTATGATTGTAAGTCGTAGCTATAATGAGGCAGGATCACCAGGCCTGATGAGTTTAACGATAATTCGCCAAGAACACCATGCTTGATGAGTTGAACGGTGATTAGGAAAGAACACCATGCTTGATGAGTTGAACGATAATTAGGCAAGAACACCATGCTTGATGAGTTGAACCATAATTAGGCAGGATCACCATGCCTGATGAGTTGAACGATAATTAGGCAGGATCACCATGCCTGATGAACACGCGACGACCAAATGGCACTGGATTTTGTGTTCAGGTAAAATATGCATGCCCTTTTTGTCGCTGCTGATTTATCCATCACTCGATTCAGCCGTGATATGACTAGCACGCTTAGATCGCGCCGGTCTGTTAACTGCTCACTTTTCGGATGATGTTCCAATAAGCGATCGGAACAAAGAACGTACACGGGCGCATGCTATCACGCGATGTTGCACGTTGCACCTGGTCTGCAACGCCAGCTGCGCCGATGACAGGTGCGAACTGCACCTGTCGTTCCATGGAACAAGGTCGTGGATGACGGACATGAGTTGTTTTATCTGAAGCGAAGGAAGCACCGTCAAGTGCAGCCAAGACACGCTGGAGATCGCAGACTGCGATGTGAGTGTGATCATCACACGGGAGCGATACACGTTGGCCTCTGTTCCTGGCACCTGGAGGTGGCAGGTCGGCTACACGGCCGCTCTGTGCAAAACGGTGCAGAGACATTGTGCAAGCCGGTGTAGAGACCTTGTGCAAAACGGTACAGAGACATCGTGTAAATCCGCATTGTTTCCGGTGGCTTGCTGCCGGCGCGCAAACGGTACCTCTGCGCGTATTATCTGGTACTAGGGTGTGTGTGGGGGGGCGCTTCGATGGTTCTAAGCGTTTCCATTGTATGTAATAGAAGACGACTAGAATGGATAATATGGATATGAAATGGAAAGCAAAACCGGATTGATGATCTTTTCTAGGTGACAGCTTATTTCACTTGTTCTTGTATATACAAGTCTTTGATTTGTTATGTTTTATTTTGATGTCATGTTCCGTTTTGTTAATTACATTTTACTTATGCAACGCATACGTAAAATTCTAAGTAAGTAAGTAAAAATTTTCTAGCGACGAACGACTACGTTTTCGCAGAACGCAAATCGTCGCTAGAATCTGAGCTGAACATGGCAGAATGTGACCGGTAACCCCTGCCTCCCGAGCGTGTTTCGCCGTTTCTGCCCTACTGAGCGTTGGTGGTTGACGCTGTCGTCTTGTCGACCCCTTTGCCGTGTCAGGGTCAGGGTCAGGATCAGGATCAGGGTCAGGGTCAAGAGGCATCACTACGTATGAATCGCCCTGTGCGGTGCGTGAATGCCAATCACTGAAGTGATCACATTTTATCATGGCAGGATAACATTGCTTACCGCGTTTTGTTCCAGGCCAACAGGAAATTGCGTCGCATTTCAGCCAAAGATAAGACATCTGGGTTGAACCGATGTTGGTTGATGTCTGAAGGATGCCATTGCTTTAACAAGCTTGCATAGCTGTTCTATATTCTGGAAAAAAAAACTTAGGAATTAGCTTATCAACCCTCTTGGCATTTGATTGCATTACACATAGGTACAGTTAACTTCCCACACAACGAGGAAAGCAACCATAAATTTCCACAAAGAAGACATCACAATGCATATATTTAAAGTTAGCACTTCATGACCAAAATCTTAGCACTTATATTTGAAGTTATTAATCTTAGCACTTCATGACCAAAAATCTGCAACATATGGGTACTTAGTTGTGCCCCGCGAAGGACCGTCATGAACTGTTTACCGATGTCGTCGAAAACTGGAGTGGCGCCCCCCTTCCTCGGGGTGGTGGAGGGTGGATATCAGGACCCTCGGCATAAGCTCACATTTCCACAAAAGAAACACAGCTGTCCGCGAAATTGATGCACGTGTACACCTGAGGCGAGCCAGAGTTTCTGGAACTCGATTGGCCGGCTTATCGTTGCGCCTGCAGAATCCGACGGCGCGGCTGCAGGCTACCTCGGTCGCCAAATTACCCCCACCGGCGCCGCCCGGCGAATCGCGTCCACCGCCACTTTCCACGAAATGACCGGCCGGTGATTCCCCGAACCGGGGCCGGAGTTGTACCGCGTGGCAACTGGACGTGGCGGTGGGTCGGCGGTGCTCTCGATTGGCGCCGGCCGCCGAACACAATCGGCCGCGCCGCGCAGTGTTTGTAGTCACGAAGTGATGTCTCTGCCACGCATTCATTGGCATATTTTACGACGGACAGTGGCATGATGTGCATGGCAACCCGTCTGTGGAATTGTCCGACACCGGGACCGTGGTTCCAAGCACGCGCAGCGGCGCTAGCAGCGGCCGGCTGGACTAGTGCAGCCGGTTTTGTCGAGTTAAAACCGGCTGGCTAATAATAAATAGCCTGGTGCAAAATCGCCGGAAGTGCTAAAAATAATGTGGTGGGAATAGGTCCGCGAGATACTATCTACTACTCTGTTATGTACACTTTGCTTAGCCAGTTAAGCACACTTAGCTTCTTCCTGCCATCGTATGGCTGCGTTAACCCCATTGTGTAAGATATGCAAAACATTAACATTCCATTGTGAAGGTGCGCGGATTTTTAATAGTCCCCTTGAGGTCTCGCTAGCCAAGAGACAGTGATTTTGTGGGGGCGAGGTGACAATACCATTCGAAAGCTTGCACTGTTAACTATATCGAAAACAAAGCTTCGCAATTTTGAAAACGACGGATGCAGAAGGCAAAAATGGTAGACAATGTGACTTTACGCTTTACTACAACTCTTAGACTTCGTCTCGCATTCGGGTCAAGTTCCTGCCAATCGACTCCAACACAACAGTGCTCTCAATAAAGCTGCACTCGTTCTGAAACCTCAGGGACAGCCGGGTCTGCTTGCTCTCCATTTACTACGCACCATTCCCTTCACTTGAGTATACCTAATATAGATGTCTCCCTCCAAAGCTGACCTTGATTCACCTATGCTGAAAATTATACCATTCTTCCAGTACGTGAATTCCCAAGACGTGACATTGTGCTAGGAGCTGGCTGAGTTATCATGTTTAAAACCTGACTTTTGATACAGCCTCTGTTCCAGGGCTTACGTAACATTTGTGTGCATATTTACCGGCGCAGAATATGTCACATATGTGTTCTGCATCGATGGATTGGCAATGCTCTACATTGTCTGTAAGCTAGTACGTACAAGCATAGCATGTAAATGTATGACTTGCTTTGAAAGTTATCAAATTGAAAACAGTCTGACATTCCGGCCGGAATCTCTGCCTGAAGCCGCCTCTGGTCGACCAAAAAATGCTTTGGGGGAACATTATACGTCCTTTGGGAAAAGTCACTGAGCTTCAGAGCCTATCATATCGTGATCGGAAGTAGCGAACAAAGGTGCTGAAAGAGGCTTTAGAAGCCCCCACTACCTAAGTAATTTGGCTAAGCTGATAGCCATGGACAGATGACGATTTCGGGGACGTGACCTATATTCTCCCATAATCGCATTCAGTTCATTCGGATGCCGTGGAGCAGATGAACACACACAAAAAAATTAGTGTCATAATTCCAGGTCATAAGGGGAGAAAATCGCATTCGTTCCGTAAGATACTTGAACACATGTGACAGCATATAGGTAAGTTTACATAGCTATCACGATGCTCTTATAGTGCACCCTGAGTTTCTCTCTTTACATGGTCCACCATGTACCTAGGTCATGGCGCACCTTGCACTTTGGTTTAACATGCTACATCTTGACATGGTGTACTTTTTCCTTCTGAATATTTTCAATTTTAGAAATGAGATCCGGAAAAAAATATGCCAACATTTTCCAGCCGCAGATCAATGATAGTACGTGACACCATCACTGTTGCACCCATTAGCCTCTACAACGCAAGCATCGTGGTGCGTTGACTGCTGCATATTGTCGTAAAATCATGTAAAAGAAACACATATATTGCGGCTTCCTTGCATGCCAATGTAATCACGTATCACACCATATATCACAATGCAATGATATTACACATTGCAATTACGTGGCTTATGACAAAGACTCACAAAAACAAACTTATTTTGTGCGGAGCTGAAGTGACAATGCTTGTCTACTTCAGCATGTCATCACATCTTTGCCAAATCAGCGATCCGTTCACACTAGTCGCCCGATTCTGTTGTTGCATGTCGTCAGCGAAGTGGAACATGTCAGCAAGAGGTCGCCAGCAATCTAGGTCACACAAATGGCGTCCTCCTACCGAGTACAAACTGTTCATCACGCGCCACTTTCGGGACTATGTAACTAAATTGTGGAACAGATCGTACTCAGCAACAATAACGCGCGATATGTTTATATCACAAAGCTGGTGAAATGACCTCCAGGCAAGTTCATACCGATGGATTGTCAGCACTCCGTGGCAGCTGTTCATCCGTGCAGCCACATTTTCGCTCGTATGATCGTGGAACACTCCTCACATTGTCATCCAACATGTAGCTTTGATAGAGTAATGTTCATCACATCGGGAAGCAGTGCATTTCTTATGTCACAGTTCATGTTAAGTTTTATTGATGCTGTACTTGGCGATAGTGGTAGCTAGATTATACGTTTCCTTGCAGAATGTTCATTTAAAAAATGTTCACCAGTACTTCTTTCCATGTTGTTATCAAGTTATTTATTTTAACTTAAGCTTCATGAAACTAAACGGAACCCACATTCGTCTGTGTCACGTTGTCTTTTTGCCGCCTTGCACTAGCTCCAACCGGTTGACACCTGTAAGTGGCAGGCAGCGATTTTATCAGGCGGAAACGGCAGCCGCGCGGTAATCCGCAGGTCACGGTGCAGGTGTTCTACCACAGAAACTTGTGAAAATATCCGAAAACGTGACGTAAACAAATCAAACCGGACAACGGCAGTGATCTGTCCCGCACCCATACCGAATCAGAGGACGCCCACCAGCGTTGCTCGCGCCCGCACCAGACCGGACAACGGCAGCGACCTGCCCCGCACCAGACCGGACAACGGCAGCGACCTGCCCCGCACCAGACCGGACAACGGCAGCGACCTGCCCTGTACCAGACCGGACAACGGCAGCGACCTGCCCCGCACCAGACCGGACAACGGCAGCGACCTGCCCCGTACCAGACCGGACAACGGCAGCGATCTGTCCCGCACCAGACCGGACAACGGCAGCGACCTGCCCCGCACCAGACCGGACAACGGCAGCGACCTGCCGCACCAGACCGGACAACGGCAGCGACCTGCCCCGCACCAGACCGGACAACGCAGCGACCGGACAACGGCAGCGACCTGCCCGCACCAGACCGGACAACGGCAGCGACCTGCCCCGCACCAGACCGGACAACGGCAGCGACCTGCCCCGCACCAGACCGGACAACGGCAGCGACCTGCCCCGCACCAGACCGGACAACGGCAGCGACCTGCCCCGCACCAGACCGGACAACGGCAGCGATCTGTCCCGCACCAGACCGGACAACGGCAGCGACCTGCCCCGCACCCATACCGAACCAGAGGACGTCCACCAGCGTCCCTCGCGCCCGTACCAGAGCGGACAACGGTAGCGACCTGCCCCGCACCAGACCGGACAACGGCAGCGACCTGCCCCGCACCAGACCGGACAACGGCGGCGACCTGCCCCGTACCAGAGCGGACAACGGCAGCGACCTGCCCCGCACCAGACCGGACAACGGCAGCGACCTGCCCCGCACCAGACCGGACAACGGCGGCGACCTGCCCCGCACCAGACCGGACAACGGCAGCGACCTGCCCCGCACCAGACCGGACAACGGCAGCGACCTGCCCCGCACCAGACCGGACAACGGCAGCGACCTGCCCCGCACCAGACCGGACAACGGCGGCGACCTGCCCCGCACCAGACCGGACAACGGCAGCGACCTGCCCCGCACCAGACCGGACAACGGCAGCGACCTGCCCCGCACCAGACCGGACAACGGCGGCGACCTGCCCCGCACCGGACCGGACAACGGCAGCGACCTGCCCCGCACCAGACCGGACAACGGCAGCGACCTGCCCCGCACCAGACCGGACAACGGCAGCGACCTGCCCCGCACCAGACCGGACAACGGCAGCGACCTGTCCCGCGCACGTGCCAGCCAGCCGCATGCACGAGATTGGTATCCAGCTGGCGGTGGCTCTCCGTGCCGGATATTGGCCGCCATCGGGACGTTTCGGTCGGCAGCCGCCTCGGTCGGTACACACGGCTGAATGGGCGCGGCGCGATCGCCGGCAATCGACGCTGCCTGTTGACCCGCATTGACCCGGACTGACCCGGCCGCGGGCGCTGACGGATCCGGCAGCTGACCTTCGCTCGAGCCGGCCGCGGACGTGCCGCCGCAACTGTCCGCCGACCCCGATATCACTGGAACTGCTGCTGGACAATTGGGTTCGCGGTATTGCAGTGAGTGAGGAATTCGGTTCGTCGCTTCAGGAATGTGTGTTCGAATCCCACGACCTGCGCGATTGCCGACGCCACCCGCGATCAGTCGGTGTGAGAAGCTGGTGACTATGTTTCACCTAACAAATGAGTGTGTCATACGTGTCCTAGAGTTCATCTTACTGCCTCTTCATACTCTCACTTCTTCCTACGTCTTCTTCCAACATTTCATAATCTCGCAAGAGCTGGGTGGTATGGTCTTCTAAGGCAAACTCAGGCCTCAAATGGTTTAAATTTACGTGATCACCCGTCATTTATTGTGATCTATTCCAGCAACTTAGCCAACTTTATATAAGACAAGAGCAACGACACGAGTTTTCTATGCTCTAGTTGGAATCGGAGTGCCTGTAATTTTTTTCATCATATTTATATTGGTTGAAAAGCCTCGATTTAAACTCCACAAACGTCAGATCTCAGATCCCATTCAGCTTCTTATTCAAAATATATTGCTTTGCAAGAAGTACGATATAGTTGACAAACTCAGGAGCATCGAAACAACCAAACAGTAAGTGCTCCGGGCAATATATCAGTCGGTTTCTGCTCAATCTACCCAGCTTGACTATCAACTGCCGCCAAAATGGCCCTACTGACCAACATCACAGGAAAAAGTAACTTATACTGTCTTGTTCGGTGTCTTGTCAATGTTCACTGCACGCAATACCACAAATCTGGAACAGGCTAGTGCGACAGAGTAGGTAATTCGACTTTACGTCAGAAATAAGGAAGTAGAGATTGGTCTCAGAATGCCTGAGTAACATAGTTGCTCTCGAAAAGATCACAGCCAAGCACTTTTATAGGATCCAGCTCCCAAAGGCCGTGAAGCCTCGTTGCCAGACCAAATGAGATGAGGAACGCCTCGTTTTCAATGAAAGGCAATGTGTCCAGACTTATAATCTTCCTTACATTTGCTGTATACCGATTAAACTTCAGACGCTGCAGTACCGAATATTGAACAGATGCGTACTTACACAAAGGTTTTTGTATGATAAAAATAGTTAATTCACACCAGTGTAAGTTCTGTCCCGAACAGGACTGATTGTCCCTAATTATGTCAGAGAATAACTTTTGATTTCTTGGGGATATCAATACCCTTATTAGCCACTCCCCTCTAATTGCCTTGTCTGCACCTGTGTTCGAAATCCAATCACATTTTACCACGGCCAAACCTCAGACCAGAAGCAAGAGTCTTTATGATCACGAGCAATTAGCTATCCTGACAATCTATTCGGCAACGGCCTTTGCTGTTGCCAGGGGCAGAGGGAAGGGGAGGTGGTGTGTGTGTGTTGGGGGAGCAAATCTTCAGGATCCATCGTTTGCAGGCATTGCCGATCACTGGCCACGCGACGATCTAGCAGAGATTTCTGAGCGGCTGAGTGTTCGCGATGCATTCGGATTGCGATCACGACGGTCTGACTCTCTGTCCTCACCTGACCGTGCTGCCGTCCTCACCTGGCCGTGCTGCCGTCCTCACCTGGCCGTGCTGCCGTCCTCACCTGGCCGTGCTGCCGTCCTCACCTGGCCGTGCTGCCGTCCTCACCTGGCCGTGCTGCCGTCCTCACCCGGCCATGCTGCCGTCCTCACCCGGCCGTGCTGCCGTCCTCACCTGGCCGTGCTGCCGTCCTCACCTGGCCGATATTTTCCGGCACGCGACACTATCTGCCAACGTGCGACACCATCTGCCGACGTGCGACACCATCTGCCGACGTGCGACACAGTCTGCCGACGTGCGACACCGTCTGACAGACATCTGCCGGCGTGCGACACCGTCTGACAGACATCTGTCCGACATGCGACACTGCCTGGCCACCATCTGCCGGCGTATTACACCATCTGGTCGACATCTGATGATATGCGACACCACCTGGGCAACAGCTGCTGGCATGCGACACTATCTGACCAACATCTGCTGCCATGCGACACCGTCTGGGCAGTATCTGCCGGCGTGATACACTATCTGACCAACATCTGCTGCCATGCGACACCGTCTGGGCAGCATCTACCGACGTGCGACACCATCTGACCAACATCTAATGACATGCGACACCGCCTGGCCCAGTCAATCTCAAACTCAACCTCCACTTCCTCCTCAATGCTACTGCCTGGGTGCAAAATGACAACACAATGATATGCCAGATATGCAAAATGGCACTGGCATGTCCAAAATTTGTAATGCATCGATCAATGAGGTTAGCTGAGTGATCTATAGTAGGTAGCCTGAGTTGACAGGTACAATTTTCAGCTCAATCTAACCTCCGGGTTCGGAGTTATATAGCCTCGGTAATTTGTGCAAGGTGACAGTGCAAGGCTATTATTACAGACGATGTATGCATCGTCTGTAGAAAATGTACTTCTATTAACCAAATTCGTATGCAGAAGCCTTCAAAGCACAGAAATGCACTACTCTGTGGCCGGAAAACCAGAGGAAAATACGTCCAGGACCCATTTGTGTCTCCGTGGTATACTGTGTTGCTACCTAGTTGCATCGATATCAAATTTCCGAACACTGATACAAACGGAGCAACATAAATGTGTCAAGACAGAGGTAATAATTGGTGCCAAAATCGAGTCCGTTTTATGATCACGATCACATTGGGGAAGTTCAGCGGCTGGGCAACTAAAGCTTTGAAGTGTCTTGAATATATATACACCTCAGTACCGCAATCGACTTCCGTAAGAATTTGAGCAAAAGCCTCGTAAAGCTGACCGAGCATGACTACGTTTCAAGTCTCCAAAATCGCAGCTGCTGTGACCTGAACGTATCGGTACGTCCTGGAAAAGCAGTCGTCGTAGAATATTAGTTTCGGAGATTTTCCCGTTTGTTGTTTATGACGATGTCCAGCGGTATCACTGGGGTACTGGCCAGTGCGCTGCCAAGCTCTGTGCTGCTCATCGGTGCGATAGTAGCTGTGAACACCGCCAAAGCCTCTGCGTCATCCCTGACGCCACAGAACATGGTGGGAGCGCAGAGCTCGCCTTCTTGACACAGCCAATCCCAGAGCTCAAGTTCCGCACCTCAAGTCTTATTAAAAATCATGACTTTTTGGATGGATGTGCCGTGCAGCACAAACCCCGTTTAATTTTGCAAACATCTGCCCCGAAGGAAATTATTCTAGCCTGACATGCGACTGGCATTCTATTTCAACTTCACGGGATATATGTATATATATATATATATATAGTATATATACAGTAAAGGAAAGTCAGCGTTTGCGTACGAAACCGTGCTGTTGTATGTAACTATACATTGATATCACAGATAATTGACTTAGTCACAAGAAACGTGGCAAGCTCGCACCGGATGTCACGGATCTCCCCATTGCCCCGCACGCCTCAGAACACCGCTCAGCGGCTGGATAGGATCCGACCGAGCAATCCCTGCCCGGATTCCGATTCCAGTCCCCGACTTCGTTATCCTTGGAGCGGGCACGTAAGCCGGTTGCACCACCGATGTCGCGTGTAGCTGCTCCCTCAACACCGCCCGCCCCTCAACATCGGCTGCTCCTCCAACACCTGCTTCCACTTCAACACCGGTTGCTCCTCCAACACCAGCTATGCTTCCAGCACCGGCTGCCCCTCCAACACCGACCCCCTCCAACACTAGCTGCTCCTCCAACACCGACTGCCCCTCCAACACCGACTACCATGCTCGACCATCACCCTCCGCCTGCACGCTGATGACGGACCCCAGATAACTGTGACTGCCACCAACGCTTCCAACGCTTCAGGTCCGCGCCGTAGCCGTTTGACCGCGATGGCCGCCCGCAGGCTCTGGAGGGTCACCTGGCGCTGGCGCACGTGACCTTCGCCAGCAACGACTCGCTGATGCAGGAGGGCATCACCGTGAAGCAGTGGCGCGAGTACTACAAACGCAACTGCAGCAAGGTAAACGTGGACCCGTCACACAGCTGGAGCTCCCATCTCATTTGAGTGGCTCGGAACTTTCAGTGTCGGGTTGGTTGCGTTCAACAGAATAGGTTGTAAAATGTGGCACTATGTGTCGTCCGTGACAGCGTGCGAATTCAGGAAATGCGCCTCTCAGAAGGCAATAGTCTCACGATGAGCCATCCCGAAATTATATTTCAACCCAGGCCTTCGTTCACCGGATTCCTCTTCATCGTTTGCGGATCAGTCTCCCAGTGTTGGAGGGTCAATTTCCCGTTGTTGGGTGCTCACACATGGTGTGTCAGCTGGACAATCTGCCTGTGCTGTCGGCACAGTTCCCTGGTGTTGACTGGTCAGTCTGTCATCACAGCCAGGTGGGCTCCTGGTGTTCGTTGGTCTGGACGACGTAGGAACAGATGTGCAGCATTTTACTTGTCATGTGTGTTGGTGATATTTCGATTGGTTTATCGGTCAGTGTGGTAACATCTTGAATTGTCAGGCAGGATGGTGATATTTTGAATTTCCAGCCAAGATGGTGATATTTGATCTGCCTGTCTGGATAGTGGTATTTTGCTCCACCAGCCAGGATAGGGTATTTCGATCTACCAACTGGGTAGTGGGATTTTGAATTGTAATCGACGGCAATGATGTTCTGACTTGCCAGCCGGGGTGGTGGTGCTTTGATTTACCGGCCGGGATGTTGATATTTGCATTTACCAGCCGGTGTGGCGGTAGCTTGATTTTCCAGCCGGGGTGGTAGTGTTTTTATTTACCATCCACGTTGGTGGGGGTTTTGTTTGCCATCCGCGGTGGTGGTATTTTGATTTGCTAGCCGTGTTGGTGTTGTTTTTATTTACCACGCGCGGTGGTGGTATTTTTATTTACCATCCGCAGTGGAAGTATTTTTATTTACCACGCTCGGTGGTGGTATTTTTATTTACCATCCGCGGTGGCGGTATTTTCCAGGACGGCATTGCACAGTCGGATTACGCCAGCTTCGCCTACGACGCCACGTGGACTTACGCTCTGGCTCTCGACAAGCTGCTGACGGAGGCGCCGTCTCGGTATCGCAACCTCCGCACCGACGGCACCACCAAGTGAGTGTACCCACGGCACCACTGGGTGTGTCGACGGTGCCACTGAGTGAATGCACCAACGGTACCCCCGAGTGAGTGTACCCAGGCACCACTGAGCGAATGCACTAACGGCACCACTGAGTGAATGCACTGACGGCACCACTGAGTGAATGCATCGATGGTGCCACTGAGTGAATGCACCAACGGTACCCATGAGCGGGTGTACCAAAGACACCACTGAGTGAGTGTATTGACGGCACCACTGAGTGAGTGTACTGACAGCACCATTGAGTGAGTGTACTGACTGTACCACTAAGCGAGTGTACTGACTGTACCACTGAGTAAGTATACTGACGGTATCAGTGAGTGTGCTGACGGCACCACTGAGTGAGTGTACTGACTGTACCACTGAGCGAGTGTACTGACTGTACCACTGAGTAAGTATACTGACGGTATCAGTGAATGTACTGACGGCACCACTGAGTGAGTGTGCTGATGGCACCACTGAGTGAGTGTACTGACTGTACCACTGAGTAAGTATACTGACGGTATCAGTGAATGTACTGACGGCACCACTGAGCGAGTGTACTGACGGTACCACTGAGTGAGTGTACTGACTGTACCACTGAGTAAGTATACTGACGGTATCAGTGAATGTACTGACGGCACCACTGAGTGAGTGTGCTGACGGCACCACTGAGTGAGTGTACTGACGGCACCACTGAGTGAGTGTCCCGGCAGATATAGCCACGATCGGGAGAAGCGCTGATGGCAGTGTGTCTGCAGGTGAAGCTTTAGAGTGACCCCGGCTGTCGGTCAGTCAGGCGCCTTGTTTGGCGCATGAAGAGCTGGATTCCTCCACGTCCGCTTGCGTTGCCATCTGGATCTGCTTCACGTTAACATATGACGGTCGTGTACTGAACGAACAAATTTGCACGATTTGCACCGCGAAATGCATTGCTATTTTCCATCAAACTCCGAAGAAAAGCACGGATTAATTCCAAATCAGTTCTAGCTTTTTCATTGGATTCCAAAATATTAGAGACAGAATAGGGAAATAGGGACTGGGCAGTGGACACAAAATAGCAGCCCTGCCGTCTATTTCCCCATTACCTTTCCACCCTTGGGTGGAAAAGCAATGAAGGAAATGAAAAATACAGAAAATGGGGACGGGAATGGGAATAGATCCTCATCCACCGGCATTGGCAAAGGAATGCGGGGTCCGATTCTTTTGGCAATCCCAAAATAATCCACTCATTAACCGTAGCTTTGACCGAGATCTGGCCGACAAATGGCCAGCGTCAGCTCGTGTTCCGCCGATTACCTGTGGTCCCTATGGTCCCATGTGGTCTCGACATAGTTCTCCCTTACCAGACGTGTTGCTTCAGCAGCGGTCACACGTCTCAGCAGAGGTTCTCGTCTAAGCGGAGGTCCTTGTGTCTCAGCAGAAGCTTCATTACCTTAGACCGTGCCCCTAGCTCAGCGGGGTTCCCTGGACTCAGGGTGTTGTCTCAGCGTAAGTCCACTTTGTCGGAGCGAAGATCGCTTCATCTAAGCAAGGGCATCCTTATATCAGCAGCGGTATCCTTATCCTAACACTCCACCCACGCCTCAGCGAATGTCACCTTGTCTCAGCAGAAATCGGTTTATCTCAGCAGAAGTCTGCCAGCAGATGTCGCCAGGACTGAGCAGGCAGAATTATCGCTGGTCTCAGCAGGCAGAAGTATCGCTGGTCTCAGCAGAGCTCTATGCCAGCAGACGTGTGTTTGCAGCAGATGTCCACACGCCTCAGCGGAAGTGTCAGCAGGTGTGCCCGCCCCCAGACGGCTGGTTATGCCAGCAGACGTGTGTTTGCAGCAGATGTCCGCACGCCTCAGCGGAAGTGTCAGCAGGTGTGCCCGCCCCCAGACGGCTGGTTATGCCAGCGGACGTGTGTTTGCAGCAGATGTCCGCACGCTGAGGGAAGTGTCACATGGGCCCCACGGCTGGTTATGCCAGAGACGTTTTTGTTACGCCTCAGCGGAAGTGTCAGCAGGTGTGCCCCCCCCAGACGGCTGGTTATGCCAGCAGACGTGTGTTTGCAGCAGATGTCCGCACGCCTCAGCGGAAGTGTCAGCAGGTGTGCCTGCCCCCAGGCGGCTGGTGGAGCTGATCAACCAGACCGACTTCCGAGGCGTGTCGGGCCGCCTGCGCTTCTTCGGCCCGGCCCGCTCCAGCATCACCGAGGTCAAGCAGTGGCTCAACAGGCAGTACTACCGCGTCGGCCAGTTCGAGCCCGACCACAGCAGCCCAGAGGGCGGCCGGTGAGCTCTCCCCACCCGGACCACCCGACGCCCGCCGTGGTGTAGGGACGAGTAGTCTAGGGGTAGGTTGCCCGTCGCACAATCGAATTATTGTGGGTTCGAGACTCCCCTGTCGCTACTCTTCGCCCGCGACCAATCGGCGTGAGAGATTGGCGGCGCTAAATGACTCAACGGTCGACGTGTCGTAAAACCAGTAGCCACTACCACCGCCGTGGTGTGAATATGTCACCTTCTCATCGACAGAACTCCACGTCGTTACGGTGCAAATACACCACCGCGAGGTATTTTCTCAGCATTTGTGACATTTCTGGAGGAGGTTGAAGCATTTGGAGCAGTTCCGTCGTTACGTCAATTTGCCATCCGGAGACGATAGCTTTGGTGGCAGAATAACTGCACAGGTGACTTCGAAGTGTGACTGACTATAGAAATGGCCAGAGGAGAGCCGGGAGTTATCGGAGGTTGTCTCGTGACTTGCATATAATTATGGCACCGTTGTCGTGCCGGCGTCAAATTATTGTCACACTAGTGTCACATTATTGTCACACCGGTGTCACATTATTGCCACATTATTGTCACACCGGTGTCACATTATTTCCACATTATTGTCACACCGGTGTCACATTTTTGCCACATTATTGTCACACCGGTGTCACATTATTGTCACACCGGTGTCACATTATTGCCACATTGTTGTCACACCGGTGTCACATTATTGCCACATTATTGTCACACCGGTGTCACATTATTGTCACACCGGTGTCACATCAGTCGGCACACCGGCGCCTGACGAACCCAAGACTGTAGTGTGCCGCTACCCTACAGGCACAGGTCGCCCGCTTCCGCAGCCGGCAGGGCGGAAGCTGGGGCGCGAATAGTCCAGGGCTAAGGTGCTGGTCTCCCAACCGAACGGCTGTAGAATCGAGTCCCACCTGCCGCGACCTTTCGCCCGCGACCAATCGGTGTGAAACATTGAAGACTCTAAGGCACACAGCAGTCGACGCGTCACAAAGCCAATCGCCACCACCACCACCACCACCACCAGCAGCAGCAGCAGCAGTGCGGTAGCTGCCCGTGGCCATGGCCACGCCCCTGGCAGTGCGATGCTTGGAACCGTCAATGGAGCGCCTGGTGAAACTCCCCGGCCGTATTTTGCCGTACTCGAGAACAAAGTCGCGGGTGGGGTCCCATCAGAGTTATGGCATCCGCCTGGCAAGCTGAAACCAAGTGTGGAGGCCTGGGACTTACGGTACCCGGCCGCTCCATCGAACTCAGTGACCCCACTTAAGCGTGAGGCACGCGGTGAAGGTGAGGACTCAGACGTCTGCGACTGGCATTGGCGCCCGGAGGAGAATATCTGGCGCTCAAGCTCGACTTCACGGCGCCATACCTGGAAATTTGCCCCGAGAGCAGCATCTACCCAGATTTGGCACATAGTTGGCCGATCGAAGTGTAACTGATTATAATATCGTCAAAAAAGCCCCAGTAGATGTTGTACGTTTGGTCACTCGTAGGCCCAAGTGTCATGCTGATGATATAAATCATAGGAGATATGATGGGCTCCTGAAACCAGCCCTATGTACATCTGGAGGCTCTATATACATTTGGAGGGGTACCATCCTGCGGAAATGCACTCCGAAAGTCAAAAAAGACCGGCACCTTCTACGCTCTCCTACTCGCCGTCTCCCGGTTGGTAATTTACAGCCGGTTTCACCTATTTCTATGCAAATTATATCAATGCTATGGCTTTCCCAACGCCAGTATGGTACCTGCCATTTTCTAAGTGCTGGTAAGATCGTCCCAGAGAACGATCTTCCTATGCGAGGCTGCTGGGTACGGCGTCAGGTCCCGCCTTTGGCGGCATGTCGCTGCAATCGGACGATAGCGTTCATGCGTAAAATCCTCCATACGTCCGACCAAAACGTCAAATGGTACAATGTTTACCTGATTTCGGTAGCATGCAGCGGATTTAAAAAAATCAGTTGGCTGATTAATTGCTTTACTAATCCCATATTCCCACATTTTACCGTCGTGCTCTTGCATTTTCCATTGTCCACGGACGCCATTGTCCACGAACGCCATTGTCCATGGACGCCATTGTCCACGGACGCCATTGTCTACGGAGTCAATGACTCTGAGTCGCATTACTCGCCTGTGTGGCGCCCATGCTGGAATTGCCAGTACCGATTGGGCCGGGGTTGTAGTTGTGCTGTGTAAGTCTTGATGTGGAGAGAAAGAAATCCGGTAATTGAATGCGAAGGGCATATTTTCCTTCAACCAGTCGCATCAGAAGCTCAGATTGCACTTCCCTATGAATCTTGACCACATTGTCATAATGTATTGTCGAGCAGCGCCATTCAGCCTCTGAATGAGAAAGTGAGAGACTTACTGAACGATGAGTGACGTGCTGAAGAAATGACTTTTGATTTGTGACCTATGACCTGACAAGCGTCGGTGCTCGATCAGACTACAGGTTGGCAAGTCCAAGATCTGCTGGATGACAAAACGGGTGACCTATGACGTATGACTGATAACCTGTGACCTGTGTTCTGTAGCTTATGACCTGTAACCTGTGACCTGTGACCTGTGGCCTGTAATCTGTGACCTATAACCTGTGACCGGTAACCTGTGACCGGTAACCTGTGACCGGTAACCTGTGACCGGTAACCTGTGACCGGTAACCTGTGACCGGTAACCTGTGACCTGTGACTTGTAACCTGTGACCTGTAACCTGTGACCTGTGGCCTGTAACCTTTGACCTGTAACCTGTGACCTGTAACCTGTGACCTGTAACCTGTGACCTGTAACCTGTGACCTGTAACCTGTGACCTGTAACCTGTGACCTGTAACCTGTGACCTGTAACCTGTGACCTGTAACCTGTGACCTGTAACCTGTGACCTGTAACCTGTGACCTGTAACCTGTGACCTGTAACCTGTGACCTGTAACCTGTGACCTGTAACCTGTGACCTGTAACCTGTGACCTGTAACCTGTGACCTGTAACCTGTGACCTGTAACCTGTGACCTGTAACCTGTGACCTGTAACCTGTGACCTGTAACCTGTGACCTGTAACCTGTGACCTGTAACCTGTGACCTGTAACCTGTGACCTGTAACCTGTGACCTGTAACCTGTGACCTGTAACCTGTGACCTGTAACCTGTGACCTGTAACCTGTGACGTGGAGCATGTGACCTGTGACCTGCGACCTGTGACCTGTGACCTGACAATTGCCCGTGCTTGGTCAGACTGCAGCTGGGCAAGTCCAAGATCCGCTGGATGACAGAGGACGGATGACCTGTGACCTGTGACCTGTGATCTGTGACCTGTGACCTAGCAATTGTCCTCGTTTGGTCGGACAGCAGCTGCGTAAATCCAACATCCGCTGGATGACCAAGGGCGGATGACCTGTGACCTGTGACCTGTGACCTGTGACCTGACAATTGCCCGTGCCCGGTCAGACTGCAGCTGGACACGTCCAAGATCCGCTGGATGACCAAGGACGGCCGCCGGCCGGGCGATGGCTCCCGGAGAGCCTGCGAGCTGCAGCCGCTGGCCGACCTGCTGGGCACCGACTGCCAGACCACCCTGATCGTCGTCAACATCGTCGGCCTGCTGCTGGTCGTCGTGCTGCTCGTCTCGCTCGTGCTCTTCTACAAGCGCAGGCGAGGCTCGGCGGCGCGTGGCCGCGTGAGAGACGCCCGTGCACTCGCATGGCGCGGCGAGAAACTAGAGACGTTTCCGCGTGACCCCGAAGGCAGTTGTGCTGTTGGAAAGCGCGGAAATGAAAGGGAGCGTCTATTATGCCCACCTTTTTGTCCGATGGACGATCTCGGTAATTACGAAGTGGATGTCAATGAAAGGCGCAGTAATAGAAGTCTTTTAATTGATGTAGTGGTTTTGACCTAAAATCTTAATGAATATTGTCTTTAAATCGCCCCAAAATGGCGTTAAAACGCTGTAGAACGCGGTTACGGTTTTCGTGAAAATGGCTCTAAAATCAACTTCGACATCGATTTTCGGCCATTCAGTCATTTCCAGTCGATATAATTAGGTAGAAAGCCACGAAATGAGGGATTGGAATTCGAGATTTACCCGATGGACGATCTACGAAAGTAATTTACAGAATTGCGTCAAATACACACTAATCAATGTCTTTTCAGCGTGTTATATCAGTTGAGGAAATTCAAAGAAAAGTTAACATATGAAATATGAAAGAAACTCTTAGCACGGAAGTCGGTACAGCCGTGAAACAAGCCTTCATTCCTCCTTCAAATCTACCACCCATTTTTACTTGAATTGTGTTTTAATTAACCAACTAATTGAATTGTGATGTGATGGACTTCTACGTTTCATATGTCAATTTTCTCTGCACTGCCTCACCTGATGTAATACGGTGAAAAGATATTGATCAGCGAGTGTTTGACGAAATTCTGTAACATACTTTCGTGGATCGTGAATATGGCAAATCTCGAATTTCAATGCCTCATTTCATGGCTTTCTACATATTTATATCCGGTGGAAATCATTCAAATTGCGCAAAATCGATGTCGAAGATATTTTAGAGTTATTTTCATGAAAATCAGTGCAGTAGTTACTGAGATGGTCCATCGAGCATTTTATATTATTGTTGTGATTACAGCGTTTCGACGCTATTTGGCGGCAGGTTGAAGATATTTCAAGGAAAATATTAATTACGACTGTAGGTAAAAACCACTACACTAATTAAAAGACATCTATCACTGCACCATCCATCGACATCCACTTCGTAATTACTGAGATCGTCCATGGGGAAAAAGTGGGATTATAGACCCTCCCGAAATGAAACTGGGTCGAACAAATAAATTGGAATGCAAAAGAAATTAACGCTAGTATAAAGGCGTTCGGTTCTATATAATTTTTGTGCGACATGTTGACGACATAAATGTAAAATACGTGTTTATTGGCTGTCTAGCTTCACAAAATGTGAACACCAGTTTTTAGTCATTGACACTAATCCTGGACCATGTTCCTAGATGTAAATGCACCCACGTATCGTGTCGTATTCTGTTAATCCAGGCGTTTCTGTCTTCGAAGAGCTTCATATTTAGTGCGCTGGTGTTGGCACAGGACATTGGAGAAATTGTAATGCTTCTGTTGCTTAGTGTACCTTCACGGGCCCCCCAGAGCCTATCTTTCCTCAATTGTTCAGTGAGTCTTGATCGGCTCCTTGTCATCAGCGTCCGACTTCCTCAGTGGACATGGGCCGGGGCAGACCCGCCGCCATCCGACTTCCTCAGTGGACATTGTCCGGGCCTGTCTCCCCACCACTCGACTTCCTCAGTGGACATTGTCCGGGCCTGTCTCGCCACCACCCGACTTCCTCAGTGGACATTGTCCGGGCCTGTCTCGCCACCACTCGACTTCCTCAGTGGACATTGTCCGGGACAGACCCGCCACCACCTGACTTCCTCAGTGGACATTGTCCGGGCCTGTCCCGTCACCACCCGACTTCCTCGGTGGACATTGTCCGGGCCTGTCTCGCCACCACTCGACTTCCTCAGTGGACATTGTCCGGGACAGACCCGCCACCACCCGACTTCCTCAGTGGACATTGTCCGGGCCTGTCTCGCCACCACTCGACTTCCTCAGTGGACACTGGCGGGACAGACCCGCCACCACTCGACTTCCTCAGTGGACATTGTCCGGGCCTGTCTCGCCACCACCCGACTTCCTCAGTGGACATTGTCCGGGCCTGTCTCGCCACCACTCGACTTCCTCAGTGGACATTGTCCGGGACAGACCCGCCACCACCCGACTTCCTCAGTGGACATTGTCCGGGCCTGTCTCGCCACCACCCGACTTCCTCAGTGGACATTGTCCGGGCCTGTCTCGCCACCACCCGACTTCCTCAGTGGACATTGTCCGGGCCTGTTCCGTCACCACTGGACTTCCTCAGTGGACATTTTCCGGGGCAGACCGGCCACCATCCGACTTCCTCAGGGACATTGTCCGGGCCTGTCTCGCCGCCACTCGACTTCCTCAGTGGACAATGGCCGGGGCAGATCCGCCACCACTCGACTTCCTCAGTGGACACTGGCCGGGGCAGACCCGCCACCACTCGACTTCCTCAGTGGACATTGTCCGTGCCTGTCTCGCCACCACCAGACTTCCTCAGTGGACATTGTCCGGGCCTGTCTCGCCACCACCCGACTTCCTCAGTGGACATTGTCCGGGCCTGTTCCGTCACCACTGGACTTCCTCAGTGGACATTTTCCGGGGCAGACCGGCCACCATCCGACTTCCTCAGGGACATTGTCCGGGCCTGTCTCGCCACCACCCGACTTCCTCAGTGGACATTGTCCGGGCCTGTCTCGCCACCACTCGACTTCCTCAGTGGACATTGTCCGGGACAGACCCGCCACCACCTGACTTCCTCAGTGGACATTGTCCGGGCCTGTCCCGTCACCACCCGACTTCCTCGGTGGACATTGTCCGGGCCTGCCCACAACCCGCCACCACCACTTCCTCAGTGGACATTGTCGGGCCTGTCCGCCACCACGACCCCCCTAGTGGACATTGTCCGGGCCTGTCTCGCCACCACCGTGGACATTGTCCGGGCCTGTCTCGCCACCACTCGACTTCCTCAGTGGACATTGTCCGGGCAGACCCGCCACCACCTCGACTTCCTCAGTGGACATTGTCCGGGCCTGTCTCGCCACCACCCGACTTCCTCAGTGGACATTGTCCGGGCCTGTCTCGCCACCACCCGACTTCCTCAGTGGACATGTCCACGACCCGTCCGGCCACCACCCGACTTCCTCAGGGACATTGTCCGGGCCTGTCTCGCCAACTTCCATAAATGGCGGGGAAACTAGACTTCCTCAGTGGACATTGTCCGGGCCTGTCGCCGTCAGCTTCCTCGGGCCCCGTGGACATTGTCCGGGCCTGTCTCGCCACCACCCGACTTCCTCAGTGGACATTGTCCGGGCCTGTCTCGCCACCACTCGACTTCCTCAGTGGACATTGGCCGGGCCTGTCCCGCCACCACCCGACTTCCTCAGTGGACATTGTCCCCCCCTTCCTCAGTGACATTTCGGGGCAGCCGGCCACCACCCGACTTCCTCAGTGGACATTGTCCGGGCCTGTCTCGCCACCACCCGACTTCCTCAGGGACATTGTCCGGGCCTGTCTCGCCGCCACTCGACTTCCTCAGTGGACATTGTCAAGACTGGTCCGGCCCCCACCAGACTTCTTCAATGCACGTTGGCCAGTGTCCGTCTATCTGTGTACTTTACAACGCGCCCGGATCTCTGGGGTCTCTCGAACTAACTGCTTTGGTTCAGGTACGTGCGGCTACGTGAGCAGGCCACTGCCGCCGACCTCGACCTGGACGGCTGGGAGGTCAAGCGGGAGAACATCGTGCTGAACCGCAAGCTGGGCGAGGGCGCGTTCGGCTTCGTCTACGGAGGCGAGGCGCTTCTGGAGAACGGCAGACAACACCACAATGGCGATAAGAAGCAGAAGGGCGAACAGATCGAGGAGTGGGTGAGTACTGAGAGAGGGAGGGAAAGAGAGATAGATTGAGAAAGAGGGAGAGAGTAAGTATGTGAGTGAGTGGGTGAGTAAGAGTGAGAACATAGCGATATACAGAGATAAATAGAGAGAGAGAGAGAGAGAGAGAGAGAGAGAGAGAGAGAGAGAGAGAGAGAGAGAGAGAGAGAGAGAGAGAGAGAGAGAGAGAGAGAGATAGAGATAGAGATAGAGATAGAGATAGAGATAGAGATAGAGATAGAGATAGAGATAGAGATAGAGATAGAGATAGAGATAGAGATAGAGATAGAGATAGAGATAGAGATAGAGATAGAGATAGAGATAGAGATAGAGATAGAGTAGTGAGATGAGATGAGATGAGTGAGATAGAGATGAGTAGAGATGAGATGAGGTGAGATGAGTAGAGAAGTGAGATGAGATAGAGATAGAGTGAGATAGAGATATAGGAGAGTGATGATAGAGTGGAGATAGAGTGAGATCTAGAGCTATACAGAGATAGATTGATAGAGATGGAGATAGACAGAGAAAGAGAGAGAGAGGGAGAGATAGAGAGAGAGAAAGAAAGAAATAGTGGGATGGAGAGATGGAGGGATGTATGAATGGGGAGGTATGGAGATGCACAGATAAAAAGGCAAGGAGATGATGCCGGAATGGAACGTTTGGGCGTCTGTAGGGGTACATATGCTTCGGAGTGCGTATTAATGGTGTCATGAGAAGAAAAAAATGAATACTGAACCTATGAGCGACTCTACTTGGAATATTATGTACCAACATGGAGCCCTTACCTAGCAAGAGATAGAGACATGCTAGAAATAGTGTAGCGCAAAGCTAGTAGACTCATCAGTAAACCAGGTAGCTTAAGGTAGTTAAGTTTAAGTGAACTAAGTTTTTAGGTTGGAGAATCCTGTTTTTGAGTTCTTGTTCAGAAGTGGATGAAAAGATATTTATGCTGGTAGGTGGGTGGGTGGCTAGGTTATTGGTAGATAGCTTATTTAGAATGTATGCTATAGTATTAGTTGCGTTGTTCAGCATCTTTCTGTCCAGGCTTATAGTATCTTCTCTTTGCAAGCTGTACCGAGATGTGCCACTGTGGCTCTAAACCCTCCCCGTCTTTCCGGTCATATCCCCACACTCCGTCCCGAAGGGGGTTGATAGGAACCCCCTCTAAGTTCCCAACCAAGCGTCGCACGAAAACGAAAGAGGTGTCATCGGAAAGGGCTCGATGAGTAGGGCCATACACCACTCAGAACAATTTGTGTTTTTCCAAAGGTGACGTCACTAGGGGGAGGGTTAGTTGTTTGGGATTGTGTTCAGGCGGACGATGATTCACCAACAGGACTGGAGTTCTGTTCCGATTTATGTGGAGCGTCGGACAGCGCGAGGGCAGTGCTGTGTCGAAGGTCCGGGAAAAAAGAACATCAGGTTGTTTTTAGACGTATCCAACTGCCGGGTCATACAGCGTCGCCGGCCTCTCACGCCGATTGGTCGCCGGCGCGCCCGGGTCCGGCTGGCTGGTAGTTGCAGGAGGAGTGGCGGACAAAGGTCGGGGGCCGGGCTGAGAGGGACTCGTCGGAGGAGTGTCGGCCAAAGGTCGAGGCAGTAAGTGCGCCGGAAGAAGGCCGTGTGAACAGGCAGATGCCCAGCACCAGATCCGTGATGCCAATCGAAGGGTGTGTCGACCTGGCCTGTGTGACGACGTGCCCACGTTAAATGAATCTGTATTAATTGCGTCGATCAATCAACAAAACTAAGCGTGTCGCAAGCAGTAGTAGCCTCCTGGTGTAATCTGGTCTATCTGATGCGTATCCGTAAGCATGATATTGCAATTGCTGGTGTGGCCATGACACCGGTGCAACATGGACTGGTGTCGTGCCAATAAGACTCCCATGGTAGACTGGCGGTTATGGAGTACCGTATGGACTGGTGTGGTACCAATAAGACTCCCATGGCAGACGGGCGGCTCGGGCTCGTGGGTGGTGGATTCGTGTTTGCCCCGTGGAGGGGTAAGACTGATGTGATCTATATTTGCCGTGCAACGCCATATAGTGCTTTTAGCATATGGTGAATGCTAAAAATGTATTCTTTCGGCGTACGGCCAATTCCCCCTGTCCCCCTAATCTTACACCCCCACTTGGGTAGCTTGCAGATGTTAGCTAGGCGGTTTTCATTGGAAAAATTATGTGAGGAACAATCTGGAGTGGGATGTGAATTCAATATAAAAATGAAAGAAAAGAACTAACTGTAGTATAAATGGGAGTGGAGCTAGGCGAAACAACACCTTAAAGATGATGGGGAGATCCTATGAGATGTGGTTGAGCAAATATAACCGGTATAATATTGTGCTGAATGGCTGTGGGTGGAGGACATACAACTTGAATAAGAAAGAACCGGAATGCGAGCTGGCGGAATTGGTCCAAGAATAAAACGTGACGTACGAGTTTGAATTAAATCAGAGAAGTTGGTACACTGCAACCTGAAAAGGTCACATCTTACACACACCGAAGTTGCAGGTCAGGCCAGTACGGGATCGGTCTATTGTGGAACGTGTTAGTGCAAACCAAAATAGCTGGATGTTCGCAGTTTAACTCTATTTATGTTCTGACCTAAAGTTTGTGTTCGGCACTTCGCGTTCGGCATTGTGGTGAGGCGATTGCAAATATTCTGATGTCTATAAATGTGCCACAAAATGTTTCAACTAGCATTCGACTTTTGCGCTTTTTCCAGTGTTCTGTGGCGGTGAAAACGCTGAAGCTCAACTCGTCTTGCGACGAGAAGCTGGACTTCCTCAGCGAAGCCGAGGTGATGAAGGGCTTCAACCACTCGAACATCGTGCAGCTGCTGGGCGTATGCACTCTCAAGGAGCCAATTCTCACCGTGATGGAGTTCATGCTGTACGGTAAGACCGCGGACACGGGCGTGGACAGCGGTGGGATTCAGCCCAACTGGCTTCCGTTTTGTGCTGCTGTCTGTTGAACCTTGTCGGTTTTAGCACGGCTAAAGACGGTGCCTAGCACGGAAACTTCCAGCTTGACCTGCCGAAGCGCGACCTCAGAACTTCGACTTCTCCAATGGCAGTCTTACCAACCATCGAATGCGTGCTTCCTGTATTGGTATACTGTACGCCGCAAATGGTCCTCAAGGAGCGTCCATGATCAATGAAACTTATCGTACGGATGAAGTCAAACTCGCCCATCAGTAGTAATATCAATAGATTGAGAGGGGAAATTATGGATAATCGAGAAATCCGATTGGGACCATTTTTAAACTGCTTGTTTGAAAGGCGCCAGGACAGAAAAGGGATCAGTTCACATGGTTTCATGTCAACTTTGCACCGCGTCGTGGTGGCTGGATAACTCAGGCTCGCCGTCACAGAGGGATGTGGGTCATCCACCCATCTCGACCTGGGCAATTATTGGCGTCACAGTAGCCATAGCTCTCGTATAATCGGCCGAATGACGCGTCCTAATGTTTCGGGATATTAGGCTAATATTGGTGTCAGCAGAGGCCACACAAGTTTACATGTATTATATCAACACGTTTCTGCTTGCCACAGCGTTGACACCTCTAGTATATGTTTGGATGCGCATGCGTGGAGTAGGCGCTGTAGGACTCGCCGCCAACCTACGCCAGACGTGCCAAAGCCCCTGGTTTCAGCCCGTGCTCTCCCTCATCTTCAACACCGCCTGTCACGCTGCGGGACCACGGCCGGGTGCCATCTCGGCGGGGCCCAGAGGGCGGTCCACCTCGCTGTCGGCTGGGTCCCGGTACACGACGCGGACAGCGATCACGTCTTGGGCGTGGCACAGTGGGCGTGGCACAGTGGGCGGGCCTAGTCTCTGAGTGTGATTGCCTGCACGCGCCTATTCATAGCGTCGCATCAATGCGACCCGCCCACCGCACCGAGCGAGTCGTTTCCGACACGTGCCCGTCACCCACCGCATGTCACCGCCTCCGAGTCGTTTCGGTCGGCGCCGGAACTCGGCACCGGGGCGGATGCAGAGGGGGCACCGGGGGCATGTACCAGCCCCCCCCCCCTCCGTGGAAAAGTGGTACCTATCCGGCTGGAGAAGGCGCCGCGCCTGTATGCTCTGACGCATTCCTGCCTCGCTCGACGATGCTTCCGTCGGTGTCCCCTCGAGAAAAGTTCCCCCTCCCCCGTGAACATCCCTGGATTCTCCCCTGACTCGGACCCCCCATACGCGTGACAATAGCCACTACTCAGCGTCACCTTCTTCTGAGATCCTCCGTGGTCTGGAAGGTCCTGCGGCCGATCATCACCCCATGCTCTGTCGCGCCGCGGTTTCCAGGACTGCATTTATGGATCGACGTTATGGAAAATGTCATGAATCAGCCAGCATGGTCCACTTAAGCATGGGTGGTATAGTCAGGCGGATAGGTAATCGAATGAACGAAATGAATATCATCAGTGGTGTACCTTGTTTCGATGCGCCACATGCGGTAGATTAATGCTGTGGTGAACTCAGAGCTCGGCATGTTCGAAACGCCTGTCGACATTGGTTGTTTATTGTGCCGGTAGATGGCAGATATGTCCGCTCAGTTGGTTTAGCTTATTTTCACATGCCGGTCGACATAGCAGCAAGAAAAACGCTGACCCACTGAGACGTTTGTGAATTTTGGATCGTCTTGGTTGAGTGCTCACCGCCCATTTTGCAGATAATATGTTTGCGGCGAATAGTCACCATATATTTTGTTTTGGTTCGCCAACGTGCGGACTTCCTGCTGAAGTAGGCCTTGTGTGAATATATGTGAGCGCCAGCAAAATAGCTGGCGCCAATTGTTTCCGTGGAAGCTCACGAAGAATGCAGATTTCAAGTTCGATTCGGGTTAATTGAGCCAATCAGTGATCGTAAGCGTTGCATTAATTGTGCTGGGGCGTGTGATCGAACCCATATGTTATCAACATACATACTATTGTCGGCGATCCGTGAATACGTAAGCTGAAGCATTCAGGACGAGGCTCCACCAATCTCATTACGTACGTCCTGGTTGCACTTCTTTCAAAGATAAAAAGCATGCATCCCTTTAAGCGCGGTGCTACCCCAAGCCTAGGGGTATGGGTGCTAGCCCATGCGGCGGGGTATATGCCTAGGGGGTGCTACCCCATGCGGCGTACCCCCACGCCGGTGCCACCCCACCCCTATGTTACCCCTGCCTGCAGACAGCTCTGTTGGTAGGTAGCCTGGGCACATTGTTTCTGCTGGCAGGCGATCTGAAGACGTTCCTGCTTTCCCGACGCAGCCTCGTCACCGAGAAAAGTTTCAAAGAGGAGTGTTACGAGCTGTCGGACGAGAATCTCACGTCAATGGCTCGTGACGTGGCGTGCGCGCTCAGTTACCTCTCCGACATGAAATACGTGCACAGGTGGGTTGACACGTTTCAGCGCTTTGGCCGTCTCTTCGGGTAGATTGACACGGGTTTAGTTCCGCGGGCCGTCTCCACAGGTGAGTTGTCACGTGTTTAGTTCCTCGGACGGTTTCCACAGGTGAGTTGTCACGGGTTTAGTTCCTCGGGCCGTCTCCACAGGTGAGTTGTCGCTGGTTTAGTTCCTCGGGCCGTCTCCACAGGTGAGTTGCCACGGGTTTAGTTCCTCGGGCCGTCTCCACAGGTGAGTTGTCGCGGGTTTAGTTCCTCGGGTCGTCTCCACAGGTGAGTTGTCGCGGGTTTAGTTCCTCGGGCAGTCTCCACAGGTAGGTTGTCACGCATGGGTCTTGATTTCTGAAAGTTATTGGTGTGGGGTGGGACTGAAGACAATGGGTTGCCGCCCTGGTAGCTCAGTTGGTTGGAGCGCTGGCCTGCACCGGTCTCCCTGTATTGGCAACACAGGGTTCGAGTGCTTCGCGCGCTCGCATTTAGCCCCGGCCGGGAGTGTCAGTTGGCAGCTGGCCCGATAAGGCCGGGGACGAGCTACCGGGCGGCCGTGTCGGTGCATTGGCGGCACGTCAAACTTTCGGTCTAAATCCTGCCGTTGAACTTGAGCTGATGGATCGGGTGGTGGGGGCAGTGTTCACGCAACAAGCTATGCTTAGCAATAGAACCCTGGCTCCTCAAGCCACCCAGCAACAACTTGGATCAAAAAAATTGTAAAGAGAAAAAAGTGGGTTTGGGGTACACTCCATAGTGCCACATGTTGAAAGTTGAAATCATGGGGCTGGACAAAGCCAACTTTGAGGGGTCACTTGCCTCCTCAATATTACATAAAACAACACTCTTGTTGGCACTTGTTCAGTTCCTCAGACCGTTTCTTGTTTCGGATGAGCTTTTCGTCCGGTTGCTTAGCGTGCATATTTACGTGCACATCACCGATCTTGCATTCATTTTTCAAAACGACAAATTATCCAGTGATCCAGATTCCCATGATGAGAGTGTACGATGGGTATGATTCTTTAGTGCTTGCTTTACGTGAGCGTAGGCATCCGCAACAATGTGTACCTGATTGGAATTTACGCGAGTGCCAAACAGCGCATTAGTGCAAAGGGAACTTTGAGTATAACAATGTTCATATAGCACTGCAAATTTAATTGTGTCTCAGCCTAATTCCAGGTCACTTTCGTGGATAGCCTAATGAACCTCAGACGTGGTCAAAGGAGGCGTATTTTTATAGAATATGGTGGAACAGCAAGTACAAAGGTTTAACCAATGAAAAAGGCTGTCTTTCACTAGCCATATAATGCGACCCTCACGTGCGTCGATGTGATCAACACTGTCCTTCACCAACCATGTAATGTGACCCTCTTGTGCATCGATGTGATCAACACTGACCTCCACCAACTATGTAACGCGACCCTCACGTGCACCGATACAATTAATGTTGCCATTCACCAGCCAGGTAATGCGACATTAACGTGCGCTTATATAGCTAACATTGTCCTTCACCGCCAACCATGTAACACGACTGTAATGTGCACCGATGTAACACTGTCCATCACCAACCATGTAATGCAACCCTAATGTGCATTGATGTAATTAAGACTGTCCTTCACCAGCCATGTGGTGCGGCGCCCTAATGTGCATTGATGTAATTAAGACTGTCCTTCACCAACCATATAATGCGGCCCTAATGTGCATCGGTGTAATTAAGACTGCCGGTTCGTGCTCAGGGACGTGGCGTGCCGAAACTGCCTGGTCAACGCCAAGCACATTGTCAAGCTGGCAGACTTCGGCATGACCCGGTCCATGTGCGAGAACGACTACTACAAGTTCCATCGAGACGGTGAGATGACGCGCGGCGTCGCCCGCCCCCGGGGCGAGGCGCTCTGACCGCTGCTTCCACTCCCTGGGCATGCCAGCGGTAGACGCAGGGTCAGACTATGCGGCATTATTACGCATGTGTTGCGATTGGTAAGATATATGCCATGTGTACATGTGCATGGGGGAGGAGGGAATGATTCGGGAAGCAGGACGGTCCCGGTAGGCGAGAGCATTCCAAGCGCTTGCACGTTCCACCATCGTTGGCGGCATGCGTAAGCTTGTTTACTAGGCACCAATTGACGCCATGTTGCCTCGGTGATGTGCAGGCCTTAAGCGATATACGGTCCTTATTCCACTTTTTTCAACTGACGCAATTTTGTACGTCCTTGGTACAGTGGCCCTCTGCTGTATCAATCAACTGCTTCATCCCGCCAGGTCGTGATTTTACTGTGCGGCTTGGATCAGTGCTCAAATTTTGTTGAGAATTTGAACAAACTGTCATGGGATGTGACACGCGATTTCGAAACGGCATTGGCTGGTGGAGGGGCAGGTTCGGCCATCAGGAGGTGGTATGGGTTTGAGGTACTGTGTTACCGCGTTCCACCGTGCCTCGCAGCGGCGACTTCCATTGATAGATGCACAGCTGGATTCAGAGTGCGCGGCGGTGACAGCGCATTTTGCAAAGTCCAGTTTAACTCGGGCTATTGGGATGTCTGGCCGGGCTACCCGGGGAAAATCTGCTCAGAGTGGTCGGTTGGGCGAGGGAGTTATCTCTGGGCTTTTCGATTCGTTTCGGCGTCAGCGTCCAGACAGATTGAGTGCTGAGTCGTGCCAGTCGGAGGAATAACGTATCGTCGGGTGGGCCCGGCTTATCGTGGTGTGGACCGTCGCGGGCCGTTCCGCTCATAGTGCAGTCGCCGCCAGGCTGTCGGTCCGCTGGCCGCCACAGATGAATGTGGAAAACAGGCGAATAAATTACCGCTGTCTAAGGTCACGGGACGAAAATCGAGGAACCCTTCGTTTGCTCTATCCGCGTGGATCGAGTGGAACGTTGGCTACAGCACGTTGCGCAGCGTCCGACTGAGATATCCGGGTGGTGTTCGCCAACTTGCTATATGCTCGCTGATGTGGGATGATTTTAACGTGGGGGTTCCGTTGAAAAAAAAAATCACGGACTTCTTACCTAAAACCCACTCTCGTTAAAGACACAGGGACGTTCTTAAAAACGCCGCGTAAATACGTATGCAGTACAGTAAGGAGAATCCTACTGTGTATTTCGTCATGCCGTATGGTTTCTTTGTTTGTCTTTGTCCGCCAAATTACATTTCATATGCAATGTTTTACGATAAATGGTTATAATGCGGTGGGGCAACTGCTTTGCACACTTGGGCCAGTCCCCTCATTACGAACACTACAGAGAGACTCTAAGCACAGCCCAAGCTGTTGGGATAAATTCAAAGCATACACGAGCAGTGGATTTGCAATAGCATCAGGTTGCATTCGCTAAACCTGTTCGGTTTGGCACATTAGATGAAATGTTTGGGATCATTATGTGCTGTCTGACGGAATGCGAGTTGGTGTAGTTTCGGTAGGCTCGTGCAACGTTGGGCAGAAGTGATTATACTTCTTGCAACTTCTTGTTGCAATGTAATGCTCGGTGGGCTATCGCATGTTGTTTCATCATAAGGAATGCAATACCAGATAGGGTAATAGTTGGTGACATGAATACGTTGGCATTGGCAATTAACATGATGTTTTGCAACATTGCAACCTATCTATGTAATTAAGCACGCGACGTCCGTCAAACTATTCGCAGAAGCCATCTGGCGTCGGCAATGTATGATATATCATTATCCATGCGCTAAACGATGGTGGAGGTTATGTGCTTAGTGTGCATTGAGTAATTGTAAATGAGCTGTATGAAGCGGCAGCGGCGGTTCCAGGCGAACAAATTATGGGTGTGAAATCGATCCACAATTTCCAAAGTTGTCTTTTACCTACAGTGTAGTCATTTTGTGCATCACGCTTTATCAATACTTGTGTTCCTAGTAAAATTAATTAATATTGCAAGCTGACACGCCGGGTCTCGAAGTATGTGGGAGCGTGCACCCAGTTCCTCCCCTCACCTGACATCTTGAAATGTAATCGGCCGTCGATGTGTCAGCGAACGAAGAAATGGTTGTTAGTAAATGTGCTATGAGCGAATGCCTGGCCAAATTTGTATTCGATGACATTAATCTTTGCCAAATGGTGTATTTTTAAGGAACTAATGAGTTGTTGGTTGGAACTTTACGACACAATCACCAGCTGAGGCCACATGGTGTCGCTCGCTGTACCCCGGCTGAAAGGGCGGACATCGCGGGGAATCGAACCCCGCACCTCTGGCATACCAGACGCTTAGCTTAACCACTGACCCACGGACGTTCCGAACCGGTTGAACAATCTGTATTGTTGCATAACTTTATATATCCCTAATGCACGTGACACTCGAAGACGTAGTGACACTCGAAGGACCGAGACGTAAGGACACTCGAAAGGACCGACCGAGGACACTCGAGGACCGAGACGTAGGGGCACCGAGACGTAGTGGACACTCGAAGTATCCAAACGTAAGGACCGAGACGTAGTGACACTCGAAGTGTCACGTAGTGACACTTCGAGTATCCAAACTAGCATCGTAACAGAGGCAACTCGGCACTGCAGTGTGCTACCGCAGCTGTCGCCAGGTTCATGTGTGATAACCCGGTGCGTGTTTCTCCATCCATAGCAGGAGCGGCTCCAGGGGACACTGAGGGCATGTGCCCACTGGTGCCCCTTGGAAAACGCTGGAATCCACGCGCTCACCGTTCAGATCAAGGGATGTTTCACTTTCAAATAACGCACTTTTCAGAGGATTGTTTGTTTCTTTATTGGGTGGATCTCAACATACTTTATGCACGAGCACTGCTGATGGTGCCGCCCACACTGTTTCGCTGGTGGGTCGCGGTACTGGGAAATGCCCCGAGTGGTGTGAGTGTTGAACCCGGGACCTTTAGTATCCATCCATTTCGGACGAAAAGGCGTCCCTCCAGTTATCGCCGAGTGCACCCGCTCCCCCGCTGAGCGAGTTTTCCCGCCGAATGCCCCCCCCCCTACACTATGAATTTGTGCTGCACCCCGGATGCCACTGGCTGGACGCGCCCCTGGCCGGCAGGGAAGCTGCCGGTGCGCTGGATGGCGCCAGAGTCGCTGGCCGACGGCCTGTTCACGCCCAAGTCGGACGTGTGGTCGTACGGCGTGCTGCTGTTCGAGATGACCACGTTCGGCAGCTTCCCGTTCCTGGGCCTCACCAACGGCCAGGTGCTGGACTACGTGCGCGGCGGCGGCCACGTCACCATACCGGCCGGCGTCAAGGCCGAGATGTGAGTGCGCCGCCACTCGGCCCCGCTGCGCCACAAATCCGACCCGGTTCAGAAGGGAGCGTTGGCAGCGGTGGTTGTAAATCAGTGGGCCCAAATACGCCAAGTTTAATAAGAAATGTTGCTAGCAGTAGTTGTAAATTGATTGGCCAAATCTGCCAAGTTCAATAAGAAGTGGTGGAAACAGTGGTCGTAAATCAATTGGCACAATTTCGCCAAGTTCAATGAGAAGTGTTGGTAGCAGTGGTTGGAAACAATTTTGCCTGAATCCGTCAAGTTTAAGGAGAAGTGTTGCTAGCAGAGGTTGTAAATGAATTGGCCCAAATCCGCCAAGTTTGATAAGACGTGTTGCTAGCAGTGGTTGTGAATGAATTGGCCCAAATCCGCCACGTTCAATGAGAAATGTTGGAAGCGGTGGTCGTAAATAATTTGGCCCGAATCCGCAAGGTTTAATAATAAATGTTGGAAGCAGTAGTTGTACATCAATTGGCCCAAATTCCGCCGAGTTGAATAAGAAGTGTTTCTAGCAGTAGCTGTAAATGAATTGGCCCGATCCGCCAAGTTGAATAAGAAGTGTTGGAAACAGTAGTCGTAAATCAATTGGCCCGAATTAGCCAAGATCAATGAAAAGTGACTCTTAAATTGTGTGTTGTACGAGTGTTTTTCTCAATTTTCACTGGCCGTTGTGAATTTCATCGT
The DNA here is from genome assembly GCA_034440575.1 of Imbricaverruca yamaguchii. Taxonomy (NCBI): domain Eukaryota; kingdom Metazoa; phylum Arthropoda; class Thecostraca; family Neoverrucidae; genus Imbricaverruca; species Imbricaverruca yamaguchii. Next base: position 2,302,586 of record JAOTOL010001620.1, read on the forward strand.
TGAACACATGGACACTGTTGACATCCAAGGTATGCAATTTTAAAAGTACCTCATAACAATGATACACAAGTGTGACGAATCGTATTATATTTCAGGTACAACCCACCCGGTTGCTGCAAAAGTGCATACTGTGTAGAGCCATAACCCTTTGCTTACAGCAAACACTATATAATGTTACGTTTCCAGAATATCATATTGTTATCGCTTCTGAGCACTAGCTAGAACAAAGTGTGATGTTTAGATTCGAAACACAATTGCATAGCTTCTGATGTTGAAGTATTCAATTTAGCAGCACGAGGAGGGCAGACTCTCTTGCTCTCTGTACTCTCCTACTACTATGTGTCTCTCTGCCAGGTAACCATATACACTTAGGAATCTCTTTATCTCTGGTTTATCAGAAATGGTGAAACGACCGCAACCATCATCGCACCGTGGTTTCCTTGATTTATCTCCCTGATAGTCTTTATAGCCTTGTATCAAGGGTTCATTTCGTGGAAGTCTTCATCGCGCTAAATTACTCTCCCGGTCTCCACTCCTATTGTTGATGGGCACCTCCGTGATTAGCATGTGCGGCAAGTGAGGTCATCGCGTGAAATGCAAGTAACAGCCTAGCTCCCAGTTAATTGTAGCTACGGTAAGGAGTTCATGTTCTGTCTTCCACCCGCCTGAACAGATTCCTATTGTTCTTTAGCGTGATAGCTCGCGTTGGCATCGATTTGGTGTCACTCAGGCGATAACTTTACTTTTCTCGATGAATGGTTAGCTGGAAATTGTGATATCCGATAGCAAAGTGACGTCAGATATTTGTGATCTACAGGCGAGACGGTTTCAGGTCGACGCAAGGTCGCAGTGATGCTATGAAAATTCCGAAGTCCGACCACCTTCCACTTAATAGGGAGGCCACATTTTAGCAGCTTGCAAACATTCGTTTGTGAGACAAAATTTCCGATGTTATCTTTTTTTCTGAGAAACAAATATCAGCATGTATTGACTTCTAAACACCTAGAACAGAGTGTGGGGTCAATATCAGAGCCGGAAAAGGCATTCGTCCTTTTTGTCGCTTCACGGTACGCCATGGAAATGGTCATTTCTCGCAAATGTTCAGCTCACGAAAAACGCGAGATCGATGTCTGTCCAAAATGGTGAACCAGTACTAACTGGGTGTGCCAAAAGTCCATTTCTGAATTGTACCGCAACTCCAATCCAATAGAAAGTGGACACGCGCTTGTCATTACGTGCAGTATGGTATTAGTTATTTTTCTTCGTGCTTAAGATGCTCTTGTTTTGTTTTATTCCGAGAGCTCTTTACGCTGATAAGAGGAGCTCGGAACGGCGCACCCCGGTGGACCAATGGGCGTTTCTGTCGTCACGTCAAGGTGGAGTCAGTGTGCTAGCTACGATCAGTCTAAGTTCGGTCGGCAGGCAACAGCCGCTTCGCCTCCCCTCGCTCTGCGGCGTGCATCAGCTGGGTGTTGTCTGCCGCCGCCCGAGCTGTGCCTGTCGCCAACACGGTTGCATTATTTGCGGCCGTCGCCCTGTCTGGCTTCCGTACCGGCGTCGACTTAGTGGCGGTTTCATGAGCATTAAGCCACGTGTCGGTGGGGCTGTGACGCAGCAACTCCGGGCGCTTTGGCTAATTGGACCGATTCCACGATGTGTGATATTGTTATGGCATGCCGGGCGCATGTGAACTGCGTCATCCGTTCCACATGTAACGGAATTACACGCGTGGGAATGAATATTTGGCGTTCCGTAATCCATTGTTTTCCGGGCTATGTCGAATTGTGATTGCGTTGGAACAGTCTGGCTAATGGGAGTGCTGTTTGATTTTCTTTGTCGTTTTCTTATAATTTATAAAATTATATAATTATATAATTTTATTGTACGATCAAATTATATTGTATTCATTAAGGTGTACAATTTAATTGTACACCTTAACGAAGGTAAAAAGATGCTAGTCATAGACACATAGCACTCAATATCATGAATAATACAGACTCACTTCAATGCTATCAACTTTGTATTGGAGTTCTGTATTACAGTACATTAGTCCAGTATATTATGGTGAAGCAGGGTGGCCATCAAGATTTGTTCGTATTTGTCCGAATGATGAGCTTCCCGGCGGCAGGTGAAGTACCCGTACATAGGCTGGAAACCAACCTGGGCATGTGCTCGTTATCCACATTTCGGTATGCGCGACTTGACGTTACGTGGCGCGACGTGACGTTGCGTGACGCGACGAGACGTGACGTGACGCGACGAGACGCGACGTGACGCGACGTGACGTTTCGTGACGCGACGTGACGTTGCGTGACGCGACGTGACGTTACGTGACGCGACGTGACGTCGCGTGACGCCCGGTGACGCGACACGACCTAACGTGACGTGATATCCCATCGATTACATCGGTCCGTCTTAATCTAGTTGCGTTTGTGCGCTTCTTGCTAATGTATAATGTAGTGCAATGCAATGCAATGTGTAATGCAAATTGAATGTGCAATCAGTCGAACTGTTCGCATCGGAAAAGAGTGCGTGCTGCACGAGTTGGGGCGGCAACTTCGGCTTTTGCGGGCACGCCGGCTCCAACTTCATCGCAATGTGAAAAATTCGGTCCGGGAATTGCGTGTCCATGCTCACAGAAGTGAAATAGTCGCATGTTAGTTGCATACTTTCATTTGATTACACTGTTTATGCTTCTTTTCGGGATGGTAGGGACCTGTAAGGTGAGGTTGCGGTGTTTTCGGATAGCAAGTGTATCGATATCGATGGTAGTGCACCCATCTGCTATTGATGGCCCGTTCAGTATTCACTCCGCGTTAGCATTCACGGGTTAGCATTCACATCCGTCTTAGATGGTTTTGACGCTAATGGCGGCTATTCACATTCATGTTCAGTCTCAGACATATGTTGGAGCATTCCACAGTCTGCTGATGGCCACAACGGTTCAACGTCAGTAACGCCCGTCAGGGGTCGTCCCTCTCCCTTCTCTCTCTCTTCTCTCTTCTCTCTTCTCTCTCTCTCTCTCTCTCTCTCTCTCTCTCTCTCTCCTCTCTCTCTCTCTCTCTCTCTCTCTCTCCTCTCTCTCTCTCTCTCTCTCTCTCTCTCTCTCTCTCTCTCTCTTCTCTCTCTCTCTCTCTCTCTCTCTCTCTCTCTCTCTCTTCTCTCTCTCTCTCTCTCTCTCTTCTCTCTCTCTCTCTTCTCTCTTCTCTCTCTCTCTCTCTCTCTCTTCTCTCTTCTCTCTTCTCTCTCTCTCTCTCTCTCTCTCTCTCTCTTCTCTCTTCTCTCTTCTCTCTTCTCTCTTCTCTCTTCTCTCTTCTCTCTTCTCTCTTCTCTCTTCTCTCTTCTCTCTTCTCTCTTCTCTCTTCTCTCTTCTCTCTTCTCTCTTCTCTCTTCTCTCTTCTCTCTTCTCTCTTCTCTCTTCTCTCTTCTCTCTTCTCTCTTCTCTCTTCTCTCTTCTCTCCTCTCTCTTCTCTCTTCTCTCTTCTCTCTCTCTCTTCTCTCTTCTCTCTTCTCTCTTCTCTCTTCTCTCTTCTCTCTTCTCTCTTCTCTCTTCTCTCTCTCTCTCTTCTCTCTTCTCTCTCTCTCTCTCTCCTCTCTCTTCTCTCTTCTCTCCTCTCTCTCTCTCTTCTCTCTCTCTCTTCTCTCTCTCTCTCTTCTCTCTTCTCTCTTCTCTCTTCTCTCTTCTCTCTCGCTCTTTCTCGTGCGCGTGCGCGCTTTGTCTTTTTATCACATGAATGTAACAACAGGAAAAGGCAACAAGTATTTTTAATGTCACGATGTAGGAGTAATGAATGTCTCCTTTTGGATTGAATTGATTCGGTTATGTGAGCTATGTGTATCTATGCTTTGTACTCAAACAATACGCACTATCTGTAGATATGTAGATATATATATATATATATATATATATATATATATATATATATATATATACATATATATAATATATATATAATATATATAATGCATGATGTTGCATATGTGTGTGTATATGTATGTATATATATGTATATATATGCCACACTGAGCAGTATAAATGCAACGTATTGTATTCAAATCTCAGTCGGTCATTTTATGTTCATCCTATGCAATCAAGAAATGAATGCTCGTTTTTCTCTCCCTCACATCAATTGAGGTCACGGATGATCACAACATCCTCGCAGCACCTAGGAATGATGCATATATGCGCGAGTATTTATGTGCATGCACACACATGTATATATATGTATATATATTCACATATTTATATATATATATATATATATATATATATATATATATATATATATATATATATATAAGATATGTGTGTGTGTGTGAGTGTGTGTGCGTGTGTGTGTGTGTGTGTGTGTGTGTGTGGGTGTGTATGTGTAGCGGCCTGTCACAGCGCGACTGCGTCCCTACGGCCAAGGCCGAGCCTATTGCTGTTCTTGTTTATTGGTTGGTTCACGACACACTTTACGCACGATCACGGCTAATGACGCCGCACACACTGTTCCGCCGGTGGGCCGCGGGATTTGGAAATTTCCCGCGCGGTGCGAGTACTGAACCGGGAACCTTTGTGCCCGGACCTCAACACCTTAACCACGCGGCCCTGCTCGCCCCCAGGGCCGAGCTGCTGCTGGCCTGCTGGGCGGTCTCGCCCGAGGCGCGGCCCACGGCGACGCAGCTGGTGCAGCAGCTGGGCACGCAGTACCCGCGCATGCTGTCGCCCTGTCTGGACGCGCCGCTGTCGGTGATGCAGCTGGACGGCCAGCCGGAGCGCGAGCCGTCGCAGACGACGCACATGGCCGCGCGAAAGCGCAGCCTGTCGCTGCAGACGCGGCCGCGGCCGGCCGGCCGGAGCGTCGCCGCGCACGAGACGACGGACACGGCCGGCGAGGCCGGCCAGCTGCTGGGCGGCGCGGTCGGCACGCCGCCCGCCTCGCCGTCGCTCAACGGCAAGTACGTGTCGCTCGACCACCGGCCGTCGCTGGTGGTCGAGGCGCTGGCCGTGTGAGCGACCGTGGCGCCGCCTATTCTTGCCGGTGCTGCCACCTGCGGACCGGTCGCCGTCGCGGCGACAGTGCCAAAATCCGGGCGGGTGGCGTGCGTGGCGACGGCCTGTTGAGGTACAAACCGGCCGGCCGGGCGGCGGCTGGTCGGAACTGCTCGCCTTCCAGTCGGTGGTGGTTCGCGGGATCGTTGCGGCTCATGTGACGGTGCCTGCCTTCTGATGGTGGCCAGTGCGTTGCCGACGCGGTTCGGACGGTCCCGTCCGGGCGCGTGGCGCAGTCTCAGTGTTCATCACGACACACTAAATGTACTTATGTCTCTGTGTGTTCTGGACATCCGCTCCTTCTCGGAACGATGCTCCATCGTGCAAAACATGATCCGTCGCAATGTGTAAACTAAGGAACGAGTGTCCGCGTCGATTAGTCATGCCGTAGTGTATATGTTGACATGTACCTCATCTGCGGAGACTCGGTGGCCGTACGCAACCGTGCACAGAGGCTGAAACGCGTGTGCACGACTCCACCATCATCTCAATGTACGAACGTTCGAGTGCCGACAACATCTGGCTCTATTACGCTATGCTGTGGCTAGCCAGCCGTACAAAATATGTCAGGCGTGTGCTATGTGCTGTACAGCATGTTGTTGGTGCCGGCTGAGTGGTTCATTTATATGATATTGATGTCATAGCCAGTCAGGGTGTCCCGATCTGAAGCCTCTGTGGCGTCTCTCTGTGTTTTGTCAGTGCTATGACGATGCCGGTTGAATGTTCAACCATTGGTGGGGATAGGATGTGTGACTGAGATGATGGCGGGTGTCGATTCGGCGGGTTCCGTGGTGGGTCTGGAAGGAACCAAGGCGGAGCTCAGAGTTGTGGTAGGGAAAGTGACGGGAGCTGCGGCAGGGACCGTGACGGGGGCTGTGACGGGGACCGTGACGGGGACCGTGATGGGGACCGTGACGGGGACTGCGGTAGGGACCGTGGCGGGGACTGTGGTAGGGACCGTCACGGGGGCCGTGACGGGGACTGTGACGGGGACCGTGACGGGGACTATGGTAGGAACCGTGACGGGAGCTGTCGTAGGAACCGTGCAGAAATTTGTAGCAGGGCCCGTGACGGGAGCTGTGGTAGGGACCGTGACGGGGACTGTGGTAGGGACCGTGACGGGGACTGTGGTAGGGATCGTGACGGGGACTGTGGTAGGGACCGTGACGGGGACTGTGGTAGGGACCGTGACGGGGACTGTGGTAGGGACCGTTACGGGGACTGTGGTAGGGACCGTGACGGGGACTGTGGTAGGGACCGTGACGGGGACTGTGGTAGGGACCGTGACGGGGACTGTGGTAGGGACCGTGACGGGGACTGTGGTAGGGACCGTGACGGGGACTGTGGTAGGGACCGTGACGGGGACTGTGGTAGGGACCGTGACGGGGACTGTGGTAGGGACCGTGACGGGGACTGTGGTAGGGACCGTGACGGGGACTGTGGTAGGGATCGTGACGGGGACTGTGGTAGGGACCGTGACGGGGACTGTGGTAGGGATCGTGACGGGGACTGTGGTAGGGACCGTGACGGGGACTGTGGTAGGGACCGTGACGGGGACTGTGGTAGGGATCGTGACGGGAGCTGCGGCAAGGACCGTGACGAGGACTGTGGTAGGGACCGTGACGGGGACTGTGGTAGGGACAGTGACGAGGTACTCGTGAAGTAGGGACCGTGACGGGGACTGTGGTAGGGACCGTGACGGGGACTGTGGTAGGGACCGTGACGGGGACTGTGGTAGGGACCGTGACGGGGACTGTGGTAGGGACCGTGACGGGGACTGTGGTAGGGACCGTGACGGGGACTGTGGTAGGGACCGTGACGGGAGCTGCGGCAAGGACCGTGAAGGAACTGTGTTAGGGATCGTGAAGGGAGCTGTGGCAAGGACCGTGACGGGAACTGTGTTAGGGATCGTGAAGGGAGCTGTGGCAAGGACAGTGACGGGAACTGTGCTAGGGATCGTGAAGGGAGCTGTGGCAAGGACCGTAACGGGGGCTGTGTTAAGGATCGCGAAGGGAGCTGTGGTGAGTACCGCTGCCGGGCGACCCGCGTGTCAGCAGTCGTTTTCGGCTGGTGATTATCATCACTCACTGGTACAACATAAATAATATGGAAGATGAAGCAGCGCATTTCAGATGAACGGTGCTCTGATGAGTACGGTGAAAAGCTTAGAAGATCACGCGCGTTTATTCCCGCGGCATTTGATCAGTGGCGCAGCCAGGGTTCATTTTCGGTAGGGCCGGCGCCGGAGGTGTGTCCCCCGTCCGTGGGATGTCCCTTTCTTTCCGTCGAGGTGCCCGCTACCTAGATTTCTGTGATGGACTTAGGAAGGCAGTTGAAGTTGGGTTTGCACCATGACATAATCTGCTCAACGGGGGTGGGGTGATTCACACGGTAACTTACCTCTCCGCTGTATCACAGGCTGCATGACACTATGCCTGATATTCGTCTACGCGAGTTTTGTAGTGTAGAGACCATCGGTAGCGAATGCTTCGGGATCAATCCAAGCCTTTGAGGGACGGTTGATTTTGTTGTTACCGTGATACTGATGTATTTTTGTCATGTGGGACGATGGGCAGGGGTGCTCCCGTATGGTTTGTAATATGGGTTGCTGGAGATCGAATGTGCTCGTATATCTGCAATCATGTGACGGATTCCGGAAATTCTAACGGTAATTGACATCTCACTTACTTATTCAGGCTAAGTTAATTTTCCGATGTATATATGTATGTATATATATATATATGTATATACATATGTATATATATATATATATATATATATATATATATATATATATACATATATATATATATACATATATATATACATATATATATACATATATATATATATATATATATATATATATATATATATATATATATATATATATATATGTATATATATATGTTTTATGTATATATATTATATGTTATATGTATATATATATATGTATATATATATTATATATATATATATATATATGTATATATATAATTTTAATATTGGCTTTGATATGATACGACATTAATACCTGCTTTTGATCCATGTAGCGGTCCATTCGAGCCGTGGAGCCGTTTGGTTCCGAACAAGAAAAGTGAAATTAGAGCACAAAGTAAGTCGTGAATTGTGTTCGGTGTCGCACGTGATGCATGTCTACGATTTAGATAACATCGTCTGTGTCCAAGAAGAGAGGAAATTTCCCGAGTGGCATTTCGTGAACAAAATTTTACACCCGTGTAAAAATTCATCCAATATCAATGCATCGGGCACAACACAACCCATGTAGTCGGTGCGCCTTAAAGTACTAATTCACGAACACCAATACACCAAATGCGAATGCATGGCAGCTAAACTGACTTTAGTATTTCGGCCACGTATCAGACAGATTGCGGACCGAATTAAGCCAGCGGAAAACACCACTAACGACGGACGCAAGCCGGAACTAGATCTTCCATGCTTTCCAGCGGCATCCTGTTCGGCGTAAAATATGACGAGTACGTGGTCATTCGATAGATAGGAGCGTAGACGTAACGGCGGGGAACGGCATCCGACGTAGCCAACCCGACACACACACACACACACACACACACACACACACACACACACACACACACACACACACACACACACACACACACACACACACACACACACACACACACACACACACACACACACACACACACACACACACACACACACACACACACACACACACACACACACACACACACACGCATACATGTATATCCAGAAATATATGCTTATTTGTTTGTGTGATGTGCAACAGCATTGTATTCGACCATGAAAGCGTATTATACAGGATCCGATACAGAATCACAGGATATAAATCCGATAAATATTGCCACTTTTCGGGAGGGACATATCGCCATATCTTCCCGTTGCAAAACAGAATTCTGGCTACGCCGCCACCTGCAATACCAGGTTTGTTTTCCCAAGGTCTACACCTATGATCCTATGATAAATAGTTGAAGTATAACGACAACCAAAATTGATGAAGGTGTCCATGAACGACTGATTTTGAAAGTGACTCGAGGGTGCCAAAATGAGGAATTAAGTACCAAGCTCCAAAACGCAACGGCAAGAACCATGACACAGCACCGCTACCCACTCTGGGACTGGCTCAAACCACCTAGCAAGAACCTCTTGAAACCCAAGCTCTCCTCAAATAGATGTATCTGCCGTAGCAACATTCCAGCAAACCTATTTGTTTGTTTATTGGTTGGTTCACGACACACTTTATGCACATTCAGGGCTAATGGCGCCGCCCACACTGTTTCGCCCGTGGGCCGCGGGATTGGGAAATGTACTGAGTGGCGCTAGAGTCGAACCCGGGACCTTTGGTACCCATAGCCCGACACCTTAACCACTCGGCCAACCCCCCCCCTCCAGCAAACCTATTAAAACTGACTGTTCGTTGGGGAACGTGGGCGGACTCTCCATCACTAGCACGTCATCGACGCCTAGTGGAGAAGATGTGAACTATAAGCACGCCACATCGAGATTAAAAGCAGCTAAATCTCGAATATATTGATAGAAATAATAGAGAAGTAATTAATGCACGTAGAAGCTTGCCCCTCCTCCCTTCGCTTTGGGTAGTTTCTGCATGTATGCATAGCGCGTTACTCTCGGCATCACGACCGTTAGTGTTCGTCAACTTGCTCAAACGTCAGCATGCTTCCATTTTTCGTCGTGACATTAGCATTGGAAGCGTGGACGGCTGGGCGTGGTTGATGATCAGATGGGATGCATTCACCAATCAACTGCATTTACTGAAGATACTCCCCTGGAGTTTCTTCAGAACTCATCGCTTCAGTTTCAGTGAACGAATTCTTAACAAACTGTCGAGCTGGCTGTGCTGCGACAAATTTGCTGAATTGTGAGATATCATCGCTGCAAGAATCTTCAGAAGTGATGGCATTGCTAGTATGAACGAAATTGGACGGGCAGTGGTACATAATTGCATTATGTTGTGATGATAAGCACTGCAAGTTCCGAAGTAATTCGTTAGCCTGATATGTATCTCGTTACATGGGCAGTGACGGGCCATACCTTTCGAGAAGAGCCGAGTTTTTCAAGCAAAACTTGGCTCACCCAGTGAGGGAACTGACCAATAAATTGTAAATTGCCCTGATCATTGGAAAAGTCATCCAGACAAAGGAATCCAATTTCGGTGAAAAGCTGATAGAAAATTGGTGGGAAGTTCGAAGAAAGCTGATGGAAAGTTGGTAGAAAGCTGGTGGAAAATTGGCAGAAAGTGTATGATTTCGACGTCTTGGAAACATGCAGCGTGTGTACCATGGATCCAGGAATTTTCGTGACGGGCACTTGTCCGGAGGGCCGTCATTTCCCGGGAAGGTGACACTGGCTGAGGAATGTTCAGGGGTCTTCTGTGCCTCCTTAGCCTCTGCATGTACCTGCTAATGACTGCACTAAACATTAATAGCAAAAGCAATTTCAGTGCATGATGCGCGAAATCTTTCGACAGCGACCTGGAAACTTGTGGAAATATATCAAGGGTGCGGGAGGCGCGTGGGGTGGGGGCAGAGGCCGATGGAGAAGCCCCAGGTTCGGACGAGTTTAACAATTAAGTATATTGGTGTCGCACGGAAAGAATTGGCTTCGCTTTATCTGTGGAAAGCGATTCTTCCTTTCAACAAAGCCATGAAAAAACTTTGCATCGCTTTTTGGCCCCGTAGCAGACTCATTAGCAGAATCTCATTGCAAATCGATGTCGGAAGAACGTTTCACCTCTTCTTGCCGTAATTAACCGAGTGCCTGTATGTGAAATGTACCGATAAAAGAACACTACTTGCCTTTTACCTTGAGATCTGTTTTTGGTGTTTGAACAACCATTCTGTCGTTATGCACTTCCGGTCGGGATAACTTGGTAGTTGCAGGACACCAACAAGAAGTACTGGATCAGCATGGATTAATTATAGGAAAAATGCGACGGTAGAGGACACGGCGGACGCTGTGTCTATAACGGCTCCTATTTTTCTCCGTTGACTGGGGAAATGTGTGCTTAGTGGCGTGTGACCAATCTCGTCATCGCCTGGGAGCAATCTCGAGCTGCTGCGGTTTTCATTTCGCCCCGTGCCGTCGGTGCATTGTAGGCCGAGTTTAGCCCTCTACGGCGCGGAGCCGAGTTTTCCCGCGTTTTTATTGTCGCAAGGCAAATTAGAACAATATCCCGCACCACTTTTCCGGCAAAATTGTTACCCCAATTCTTGTAATGCTTCTGACCGCTTGGAACGGAAACTTCCAGCAGGTATGGGTCACCGATGCGAGTTGCTATGAATTCGCCGGGCGTGTATGACCAACTGCTGACTAGTTCTGTTGGGAAGTGAATGCTTAGAATTGTTGACTGGTGAGTATCACCGTAGGCGGACCCAGATGTGCAGCCCTGGGGTTCCGTCCCCCCCCCGCACAGTATGAAAAAGCATCCAAAAATGTTTAGCATCCAAAAATGTATTAGATCAAACGAACAAAAATGACTCGCTGCGCAAGACCTTACATTTTCAAGGCGCGCCAAGTCTTCACTTCTTCGCATGGACTATTTTTATCGAGCCCCCCTCCACACTAGGAAAATTCTGGCTCCGCCACTGGGTGGATGTATGGAAATGCTGCGATCCCTCTTCCAGGTTCTACGGAATGTCCGCGGTTTTAGAATGTGTAGTTTGTTTCCAATGAACGGTTGTTTCCCAATGTCCCAAGCACGAGGCGTCACACTCCAAGCGCTGGATTCCCCTCGTGTGTTGGTTCATTTTATCCTGCATGTACACACGCTGTTTGCCTGGTGTATGTGTGGTGTATGGTTGGTGCTCTGCTGTGTCAGATGGTGATGTACAGTGTGTTCACCGAGCAAGTCCTTCCGCTGTTGTGTTATGATGCTTCTTTCCATGTTGGCCGGGCATTCCCCAGACGTCAGCTGATTATTCATCCGTATGTTTGCTCGGGGTTCTGCCGTGTATTGGCTGGGTGTTTGTTATTGGTGGGTTTTTGTGTGGGTGTTGTTTTGTTTGGGGGGGGTTTTTTTGGTTGGTTTTGTTTGGCTGGGTGTTCCGCTGCATGGCGACTAGCTATTTATTGTCTTGTGTGTTGGCTGGTTTTACACAGCGTGTTGGCGAGACATTCCGATATATGTTGGCTGAATGTTCCCCGTATGTTGGCTGAGTGTTCCCCGTATGTTGGCTGGATGTTCCCCGTATGTTGTCCAGGTGTTCCCCATATGTTGGATGGATGTTCCCCGTATGTTGGGTATGTGTTCCCCGTGTGTTGGCCAGGTGTTCCCCGTGTGTTGGCTGGATGTTCCGCATGTGTTGGACAAGTGTTCCCCGTGTGTTGGCTGAGTGTTCCCCGTCTGTTGGCTAGGTGTTCCCCGTCTATTGGCTGAGTGTTCCCCATATGTTGGCTGAGTGTTCCTCGTCTGTTGGCTGGATGTTCCCCGTGTTTGGCTGAGTGTTCCCTGTGTGATGGAAATCCTGAGCGCAGGATGAAAACACCTAGGTCTCGCAACGTTAGACACTGGCGTTCGAGGTCCAAGCGTTTCAAGACGTTCGGGGTTCAAAGCTCTAAACACAGCACGATCCAAAACAGCGTGGATACTGACTGAGAAGACGTCAAACAGGGATACTTCGAAGCTCAAAATAGTTAATGGTGTCCGGCTGACAGGTATACCCAATAAAGAAACACATGCACAGAATAAAGCAGGCACCACTAGAGCAAAATGCAAGCACATCCAGATCATGAAACGTAAACTGACGATTCAAACGAGGTAACCTGAACTCACTGTCTAATAAATGTAAAATTACAGTAGTTGCATTGCAGCAGGGTGTATGAATTCCATGAGTAGCTTCCATGAGATTGTTCAGAACACACACATAGCCCTAAATCTGACGATATTGATACTTATCGGTAAATATTGATCGGTAAATACACATTATAGAAGCTTCTGAGCCGGTTGAGGAGAAAGAACTTGTACTCCCTGGGAGAAGACCCCCCACCCAATTGGGGGTGATGAGATGGCCTGAAGAGGGCCGAGTGACCCGGTTCGTCTCAGGCCCAGCTAGGTGGTTCGGTGGCCATGTAAATGCTTGGGTGGCCAGCACTGGTTAGATCTTATATGCTGATCAATTTTCTGGTTCTATATCTTGTATGCTCAGTCCCCATCAGCTGATCCATTATCACCTGAACGTTCGTCAGTTAAGCCGGAATCACCGTCCGCACACTCATCAGCTGATCCATTATCACCTGAACGTTCGTCAGTAGTAAGCCGGAATCACCGTCCGCACACTCATCAGCTGAGCCGTAGTGTCGGATTCATCATCAGTGAAACCCCCGCCAGCTGAGCCGTAGTGATCTGATTCTTCACGTCAGTTGAGCCGTAGTGATCTGATCCATCATCACCCGAAGCCCCGCCAGCTTGGTCGCAGCCGCCAGATCCATCATCGCCTGACCATCTGACCATCAGTCAATCGACTCTGTTCAGCTCGACACGGCCGATCACAGCCTTGAACTCACCTCAAGCTGCAGCGACCAAGGAGAATGGCCAGCAGTGCACACCTAGTGGCCACTGCGGCAGTTCGCTGCCGGCGACTCACCACCTCCCGAGCTCACCGGAGATGGGGAGGGGTGACACGAAGCTGCGCTGGAGTCCACCGCAGTGGGTCATGCTGCACGTGTCCCACTGTGACGTCATAACGCATCATCCCGTCTCTTGAAGAAAACGACTCATTTTTGCTTGCGGTCGGTGAACCATACAAAAAATGAGAAAAATGAAAGAGACACCGGGATGAGAGAAAAAATGGTAACAGAATTTCAAATTTGTTTTTGTTATTTGTTGCTTAATGCTGTTTTCTCCATCGATGTTTGATTTGCAAATCGTATGATTGCAAATGTCTATTTCATGTGGCATTTCATAAAATGCCACTATTTCCTACTCTGGGCAAGTGGATCACTCCATAAAGAACCATTCATTATTAATATTTGGCAAAGGCAATCGCATACGCTTCGGTGTAAGATCAGGGTAAAAACATTCGCTCGTACCTGAACGAATCCATGAAACGTGCTGTAACCACGCTATTCAGATGCTGTATGGAATATTCGATAGCTAAAACAGCGAGCCAACAAACATACCTGCGAATGTGACCACATTGCAAATGTTTATTTCACTTAATCGTGACAAAGAACTACTAAGTGACATTTCCTACTATGGGCAAGTATATCATTCGATAAAGAACGATTTACTATTATTATTATTATTTGGCAAAGGAAAATAATGATAACAAATGTAATAAATAAAAATTAATTAATTTGGTCTGTATTTGCGCCCGTGTTTGCCACACAAGAATGGCAACTGTTTGCCTGCTCGCATTGAATGCTCAGCGGAGTGTACTAACCACTTGGAGTGCATCCATCCTACTCAGATCTGCGACCCGCCGTGCCGCGCCACGCACTGCGGCAGGTTCCAGCAACACAATTTCCCAGCTGGGGAGTCATGCGCTACGTAAATATCCTGTAGACTATCAGCAAAACTATCCGCATGTCGCATGCCGTATGCCGCATGACGTATTCCGTACACTATTTCTGTAGTCGAAGATGGGTCAAAATCAGCGGTGTATTTCAGCGCGTCTATTTTAACAGCATGATAATAGACCTACGTTTTTACAGTGTAGGCATGGGTCTCATAGTCAGCGGTCCATCATATGCAAAACATCCCCGGTATATAGACGATAAGCGTTATCCTGAGAGAGTTGAATGTTGGCTGGCATGAGCTCTCCCACCATATCCACTACCCAGCGAGGTCTACGCCCATGACTCTCCCGTGCTTTTATCAGCCAGGTATTGGGTGCTCAGTAGGCATGGCAATGGCACAAAGCCAGCAGCAGGCCATGGTGAGTAGTGTGTGTGTGGCGAGCTCCACCACGGACACACGCTGCTATGTCCTCGCCACGCTGTCAAGCCCGGCCGCGAGAGCTGTGTGTTTGCGTGCGTGTGTGCGCACGTGTGTGTGTGTGTGTGTGTGTGTGTGTGTGTGTGTGTGTGTGTGTGTGTGTGTGTGTGTGTGTGCGTGTGTGTGTGTGTGTGTGTGTGTGTGTGTGTGTGTGTGTGTGTGTGTGTGTGTGTGTGTGTGTGTGTGTGGGTGTGTGTGCGTGTGTGCGTGTGTGTGTGTGTGTGTGTGTGTGTGTGTGTGTGTGTGTGTGTGTGTGTGTGTGTGTGTGTGTGTGTGTGTGTGTGTGTGTGTGTGTGTGTGTGTGTGTGTGTGTGTGTGTGTGTGTGTGTGTGTATGTATGTGTGTGTGTGTGTGTGTGTGCGTGCCTGTACGTGTGATACCGACGCATGACACACATGATCACCACTGGAGCTGAATGGCACGCTCGCATGAAAGCCCAAAGTGGTCTGAATCCGCGTCTCTCGATCCGCACATGCTGCGGAGCGCGCAGCGCAGCCCCCGCTATCACCTCCGCATCCGCGACCCCACCTCTGACACCAACCGGAAGTGACGTTTGCGACGTTGCGACGGCTCCATTTCCGTGAACGCCCGCTGCGCTCGCACCCCCTGCGCATGCAGTGAGGGAGCCAGCGAAGAAACCTAACGAGGCGCTCGGTCGCGTCCAGCTCTAAAGACAGGACAAAACGCCCCTTGGGTAACGCAGGGAGGCGCCGCCTTCTCAGATCCCTCGGAAGGAGGTTCCTGGGTTCTGATGTGACGTAATTTTTATGGGTTCAGCCACTTGGGCCGTGTAGCCTCGCATGGGGCTTCTCCACGCGCCCAGTAGCAGCAGGGAAGCCGGAATCACAAGCAGTTGGTAAGATTTGAACTGGGATTTCATTGGTACAGAACAGACAAACTATGTGGTAGCGACTATACCGGGCACTCACCTCAGTTTTGCTTCCGTTAATATGCATTGTGTAAGATTGAGATCCGCTATGCATATTGAAAGCATTTCGGAACGAATTAGCCTGCAACAATATCATGTTTGAGCACTCCTAATATGAAATTCGTCGTGGATATAACACTGAGAGGACTTATTGTGTGCCGCTTTCATAAAAGACCGTGCAGTTTGCACTTGAATCCAAGACCATCATAATATCTGCAAAATTGTTGCATCACGAGATAGTGCCAGCAGTCGCCCTGCGACTGGGAGTTCGTGCTCCTCGGTTTTCCGTGTTTGTACCCGAACCATTCACGTTTGCAAGGCTGAGTCTTCAGTGCTTTACAATGAATGCATTGTAACAGCCAACTTCCAGGTCGCCCTAGAACTTGGCTTAGTTCTCAGTCCGTGCATTCTCATTGGCATTCACGTTGGAGCACATGTGCTCCTATATCACGCACACATTTGCATGATCTATGTGGACGCCTCAACTTCATCTCCTGTGTCCATGTCTCAGGGTTCAGATTAGCTAAGCGCAGCCATAAGTGGTGTTCCCTTTGCATGAACTCCGGTCCCTCCAATTCAGTCCGGCTTGACTAAGCTCCGTCGATCATGATACATTTTAGCGCTAACACCTATGGATCGGTCCCAACGTTTTAGTGAATTACCTCTGGCATGGCTAGTCGCTGCCAAACGTCTCCAGAAAATGACCCCCTACTGAACCATTCCCTTCTCGTGCGCTGTGTTGCATCGCTAAGTGTGTTGGCTGTCCAGTACTTGACTTGCGACCCTCATGTCGTGTTGGAGGTGGAATTGCTTGTTCGGTAGTGGTAGCCAGACTGGTACCTACTGCAGCACGAGAACAAGAGCGACCAGGTGCAGACGTCAACTGAACAATTCCCACGTGCCGGTGGCATTAGGGCAGTGGGATTCCCATCTGCCTGGGTCATTATGGCAGTGGGATTCCCATCTGCCTGGGTCATTTGGGCAGTGGGATTCGCATATGTCGGTGACAAGTATGGTTCCAACGTGCCGGTGACAATTAGGCAGTATGGTTCCCAAGTGCTGGCGACAATGGGGCAGTATGGTTCCAACGTGCTGGTGACAATTAGGCAGTATCAGTACTACATTTGTGTTGTTTCAAGTGGAAGGACGTGTTTTTCTACGTCGCATTTACTAGTCGATTTAGCGCGTTTTGGAAGAAGAAAGTACATTTTCAAGATTTGAGCCGTATGCGTGAAGAAAGTTGAGTCATGCACATGCGAATTTGAATTGGCGATCAAGATCAGTGTTGAAGAAACAGCCAGTCAAATTTAAGTCATTTTAGCTTTGTTTTGCAATTGGCTGGCATTTTTAGTCAAGCCATCATTCGCTCAGTTACATTTATTTTTCCCGTCAAGGAACGTGACGTTTGTGGTGAAGAACCTTCGTTCATGCAAGGAATAGTATAGCCGTTACAAATGAGATATGTTACTTGTTCAACGAAGCGGGCAGCGTTTCTAATGACAAAATAAAGGGTTTGATTAATGGAAAACTTCGAAGATGAAGAAGTTAGAGCGGAAACAGAAGAACCAGCCAAATCTCAACTGCTTCAGCATGTTGAGGAGGGAATTCGAGCCAGCAGTTGTCGAGGCCAAATCAAGAATACACGCTTATTTGCATCACGAAAAGAATCTCGAGCTCACAAGGTCGTTATTTCTCCATTGGATTGTATCTATTTGCTTGCTTGTCCCCTATCCCTGTATCCTCATACCTGCTGTTTGTTGAGCGAGGCGCCGATACCGGCTAACTCGCCCCATGTTGCAGTGTCCTTACCTTACCCAGTCTCGTCACCCAGCCTTACGTCCTTCCCAATATCCTATCGCCTATCATATATCCATTCCTGTTGACCTCACTCACTTCGACGGTCACCATAATAGCCACCGTAGTATGTGGATGTGTCTGCAGGAAATACAATACAAATACAGTATGGTTCCCGCGTGCCGGTGACAATGGGAAAGTATGGTTCCCACGTACTGATAACAATGATGCAGTGGGATTTCCATGTGCGCTGTACTTCCCGATGACTGGGCCTCCAGCACTGGCCGGAGAGCGAAGCAGTGCGGAGCCCGTCGACATGCGGCCTACTCGCGACGCAGAATGTCTGCTGCCACCGCTGGTGCAGCAGACATTCTGCCATTGGCAGAGCCCTGCGGCGGTTCGACTCGGACGGCTTGGGAGCGCATGGGATCCGCCTGGGCTGTCACTGCAGGCGCCAGACCAGGGGCAGAGGTCGGACCACGCGGCACTCGGAGCGCATGGGATCCACCCGGGCTGTCACTGCAGGCGCCAGACCAGGGGCAGAGGCCGGACCACGCGGCACTCGGAGCGCATGGGATCCGCCCGGGCTGTCACTGCAGGCGCCAGACCAGGGGCAGAGGCCGGACCACGCGGCACTCGGAGCGCATGGGATCCGCCCGGGCTGTCACTGCAGGCGCCAGACCAGGGGCAGAGGTCGGACCACGCGGCACTCGGAGCGCATGGGATCCACCCGGGCTGTCACTGCAGGCGCCAGACCAGGGGCAGAGGTCGGACCGCACTCGAGCGCATGGTCTAGGCGCCAGACCAGGGAGGGTGACCAGGAGGACGGACCACGCGGCACTCGGAGCGCATGGGATCCGCCCGGGCTGTCACTGCAGGCGCCAGACCAGGGGCAGAGGTCGGACCACGCGGCACTCGGAGCGCATGGGATCCACCCGGGCTGTCACTGCAGGCGCCAGACCAGGGGCAGAGGCCGGACCACGCGGCACTCGGAGCGCACGGGATCCGCCTGGGCTGTCACTGCAGGCGCCAGCTCAGGGTCAGAGGTCGGACCACGCGGCACTCGGAGCGCATGGGATCCACCCGGGCTGTCACTGCAGGCGCCAGCTCAGGGGCAGAGACCGGACCGCGCGGCACTCGAAGCGCATGGGATCCGCCCTGGCTGTCACTGCAGGCGCCAGACCAGGGGCAGAGGTCGGACCACGCGGCACGCGGCACTCGGAGCGCATGGGATCCGCCCGGGCTGTCACTGCAGGCGCCAGACCAGGGGCAGAGGCCGGACCACGCGGCACTCGGAGCGGGTGTTGAGGGGGAGGTGCAGCGTCGTCCTCACTTCATCTCGCCCGTGAGCGGCATGCCGCCACCTTCGTCAGTGTTAGTGCTTGTCACGACCCCACCTTAAGTTCCTTAAATTGTCGGAGGTAAATACACTGTCGGAAGATTGTTTTTGTGGAGTTGTGGGTGACATTGAAATGCTGAATCCGTATAACATCAAGTTGTGCCCCGGGACAGATGCAGGATCTACCTTCTCCCATGCGGGAGGTTGCTCCAACCCTCTACAGCTCTTTTAGGGACCATGGAAAAACTGCGCGTGAGCATACCACGGTTCGATATGGGTGATGGGGCATCTATTGCTGATCTCGTGACAAAAAAGGAGATTTCTTATTAGGTTACTGACCGATTGTGACATAGGAGAGAACATATCAGGCTGCATTTTTTTTATCGCCAAACTTTCACACAGCTACTATTGCAGCACGGCACATGGCTCCACACTAAGGTCGCGTTCGTCGTAGCCAATTGCCACTATTCTGCGTGATGGAGTATATATGATGTGATGAGTGCTTTCTGCTTCTTGTCAATTCATAGAGTGCCCGTGTCTATCATGCAAATTGCATTCAGATCATATCATGTCATGTTATGATAATATGGTTCCATATGCTGTGAGTCCGTTAATTTGTACAGTACATGCTGCGACACGTTCCATGTCATTTAGTACTTTTTTCTCACCTTCAAACTGTCACTGTTAAAAAGGCGCACCTTCGAAATATGCAGCTAAGCTTGACCTAATTTATCTCCTTCAGTTATTATGAGCATAAGGTGCTATAGGTAATGACAACTCGTCGAACGCCTTGCCTTTGTATCGAAATGTAATAATTTGCACATTGTTAGCATCTAATGATAACCCTCCGGAATACTATGGTGAACACGTGAATCGGGTGTCCACTATTTTTGCATTGCTGCTGGGGCATCAATTGCTGATCGCGTGGTATCCATCGCTGCTCCCTGGTAGCATTTTCAAATGGACAGAGCTAGTGACGGCAACAAGGATCGGCTGATGCGTGTCGCGAGATAACGCGAGTAATGTCCAAGTTTGATACTTTGGCTTGCTGGCAACCTTCTATGTCACTTTGAGGTCAATGTGCCGCATTAATTGAAACATTTGTAGTTCACTCGCTCGTTGTACAAAAATAGTTAGTCACACCATTGGCGACGAGGCTTTACTAGCTACACACATAGCGAAATTCCACCGCATGTTTGCTATGAAGTTTCGCAAGAGTGAGGTCTAGTGTTCTGAGTGACTGCCAGAAGTTGTAGGTGTTGCAACATAGGTGTTTATTGTGGTTTTGAAAACGTCATGTTCGGGTCAAATTTGATCAAGTCGATCTGCCCACCTGCACTCTTTTCCCGAAGAACAAGACGGTGAACTGGCTCAAATGTCGCTCTTATTGATGACACCAGCCAATCCATGAGTGCCACAAATTGCACCACGTGACACCACACTGCACCTCGTGACACCACACTGCACCTCGTGACACCACACTGCACCACGTGACACCACACTGCACCACATGACACCACACTGCACCACGTGACACCACACTGCACCACGCGACACCACACACCATCGCGACCACACACCACCGCCTGAACATCAGGCGTGCGTGCTGAGGGCCCGAGACAGGTCAGCCACCACCTCCCGGAAGATGAGCGGGTCCATGTTCTTGCCGAGCTGGTAGAGCACGAACCAGTCGCCGAGCCAGAGCCGCCGGCTGATGGTCAGCACCTCCTGGGCGGGACACAGGCGGGCGCGCGCCCGCAGCAGGACGGACCGCAGCTGCGGCACGGCTACGACGCACGCGCGGTAGATGAGCCCCAGCCCGCTGATGGCGCTCAACACCACCAGCCAGAACCACAGGATCACGTAGATCTTCTCGTTGACGATGTTCAGCGGCAGCACGCAGAGCGCGTCGATGTTCTGCACGGTGCCCGAGAAGCCGAAGTTCTCGAACGAGCACTTGGTCACCTTGGGGAACACGAGCGACATCGGGTCGACGCGGGTCTCCGGGTCGGCCTGCGCGAAGTCCAGCACGCGCAGGCCGTACGTGGTGAATTCGTAGTCGAGGAAGTAGTTGACGAAGAATATCTGGCCCACGGCGTTGACGAAGTTGAGCACCTCGCAGAAGTAGAACTTGATGGCGTACACGTTGTGGTTGTGCATGTTGGAGCGCAGGTACTCGACGAGCAGCTTCTTCCTGTCGCAGCGCGCCTGCTCGTCGACAATCGGGCAGTTCAGCTCCATGATGAGCATCCTGCACTTGCCCGCCTCCCAGCTCCTCCACAGGAAGTGTGGCGCGTAGAAGAGCAGCGCCTGGAAGAAGAGCACGAAGCACACCCACTGGTAGTAGGCGTGTCGCTTGACGTCGTCGCCGCGCTGCCTGGTGCCGACGCCGGTGTACGGCGTGTAGCTGCGGTGGTGCTTCACCGCCTGCGGCACCGTGAACGTCGAGTGGATCCAGCAGTACGTGTCCATCACGTTGGCCGGGATGCTCGAGCTGGAGAGGCACTGGATCGGATCGCCGATGTACTGGTGCGACGTCACCAGCACCGAGAACACGAGCAGCATCACGCCCGTGACCTTGTAGTGCAGGCGGAACACGGTGTTGTCCACGCTGATGTCGTTGATCTTCAACAGGCCCTTCACCGAGCCGAATATGTCGAACATCTTTGCGGTTCGATGTCGTGAAGCAACCGTCGAGCGTCTACTCCCTGGCCGGAGTGGTTTCCAGCTGACCGGGGGGACACGTGCAGCGACGAGAGACGATCGCCCAGATCGCCACGAGGTCAGCCCGCTGAATGACCTGTATGGCGGTCCCAGACGTGACGACTGGCGACGACTGGATCACGTGCGCGCCGAGAACGAGCTGCTGCTATCACGGCCACATCCTCCGCCGCCGTCACTTCCGGCCGGTATCGGAAGTGACGGCGGCGCAGACGGCTCCGCTTCTGCGAACGCGCTCGATCTGTGCCCGTCCAGCCAGGCAGCGCGGAGAGACCCGGCGGGGCTGGCGGGAATCCTCGTGAGAGGCTCCAGGAACTTGCAATGCAATTGACAATCCCATACTCGCATGGGATATCGGGCTGTGACCTGTGCTCAGAGATGTCGAATAGAGATATTGCAGGCTGCTTCCGTTTTCTCGAGTGCGGTTAGTGTATTAAGCATGAGTAGTATTTTTATGCTCGAACCCCGAATCCAGCCCTCTCGGCGCGCTGCTACTTTTAAGCGACCCGCTGCCCCGAATGGTGCATGCATCCCTAATCTCCAATTTCACTGAGGTTTAGCAGAGTGCCCCACGACATTTTTGCAGAGTGAGGAGAGATATCCAAATAATTTTCCAACTAAGGGAATTGTCTGAGTATATCCATTCGCAAATTTTAACATTTAACTTCCAAATTCAGTAGGTCATGGAGACTATATCCATATCGGACAATATTGTGCATACAGTATTCACACCCTCCACGTGGAAAGAATTCGAGGTGTGGCCTTATCTAATCAAAGGTTGCGAAACATTGGGAACTTGAGAAAAATCCAAGTACATTCCGTGTGAGGGTAATTTTGTTTTGATCTGCTTATCAAGGCCTGACCTGCTCCAAATATATTCAGATCGTTTAAACATATAAATATAACATTCTCAGTCGCTTTCGGTTTCTTTCAAACAAGCTTGAATCAGGTGACTTGACCCACCTGCGCACTTACCTGGAACAGGCGACTGAACCCACTTCTGCACCTATCTGGATCAGGTGGTTGGATCCACAAATTGGGACCATGCTGATGGATTCACCTGTATAGTGTATGCTTGTCTGTATCACAGTAACTCAGCTCTATGCTCAATCCGAGCTATATAATTGCTTAGTTAATTAACACGCTTCCATTGTTGTGCGCTACCCAGTCGAGAAGTAAGAATTCAACTCACCAGGTCGCCTCACTAGATCGCCTCACCAGGTTACTTCACCAGGTCACCTCACGCGGTCACTTCACGAGGCCACCTCACGAGATCACCTCGCCAGGCCACCTCACCCGTGTTCTTTGACACGCGCCGATGCGAGTGCGAGATATATTGGAGGCGTTCATATTTCCAAAGGCTCTGGCAGCGCTGTACCGTCCGCCGACAACAGTGAACGGCGTGTTGGAAAGGCGCCTCCATGGGCTCAATGGTTAAGCTTCGGTCGGACTGGGGGGAAGTCAATGATTCAGGGGGTAGTTTCTTCCCTTAGCGCATACAAAGTGAAACCCATGACTCCCATCAAGCCAGGGGTTCCAAACTGCACGGTTGTCGCATGCTCGCTCCTGGCAACGTAATGTCACGCACGCACAACGTCCGGCAATGCCGGGAAATCTGGCCTCTGCTGCGCCGAAGGAATTCGCTGCCGCAAGATTTTCCGCGGCCGGCTCGGGTGTGACGTTTTACCGGCTGGCTTTTGGCGGGCAACAAGGGCGCGTGGCGGTCGTCGCCATGGCGACCAGCGCCGCTCTGGCCGGCCGAGTACCCGGCCAGGAATGTGCACTGGTTTGAGCCGATACGGATCGCGTCGTGCAGGGGAATATCCGCAGCCGAGGTGTGCCAGGCGGTTCGGCACGGGCTGTTTCCTCGCCAGATCAGACGGCGCGCGGAAAACTGGATCAGATCGAATCAGATCTGCGCCGGACAATGCGCTGTGACTGGTCGGTGTGACGCGGTCCGACTGCACGCCGGAGCGAGCCGGAGGAAAAACGGGCAGCTGATGAAGAAAAAAAGTAGTAGCTCATAACCAATCTTAATTTTGCGCATGTTTAGGATAGACTTCGCTTGCTCCAGTCGCATCGGAGAATAAGGTTTATAGTAGGTGGGCGGTTCCTATTTTGTGATACTGGCTTAGTTTTCCTCTTGCAGTCTTCTCACGTTCTGCATTCTTGCGGTGTATTTAAGGTGTGAGCTAAACATACAGAATAAAACGGATGTAAGGTGAGAAAGACACTTGAGAAAAAGTGATCATTGCAGCATGTGCAAATATTCGAAATCGGTGATCGGTGCGAGCTCGATTAAAAAGCCACTCGGGTTTGCGGAGGAGTTCAGGGATGTAGAACCATCTTTACCAAATCGCCTTTGGCAGTGGACGTGGTTTTACCGGGGCACTTCTTTACAATTCTCCATCGTCAGAGCATGCACCACAATCGGTGGTCCGGTTGAAAGTCGCAACTGGGATTGCTGGTGTATATTTCACCGCCCACGTTCCATGGGCAGACTAATTGACAAAACAAAAGCTGGTCTATCGAACATCACACTGAACGGCGACATGCAGTCATTGTAGCCAGACTTGTGCTCAACTCAAATTGTTTGAGTCGACTCACTTGTGACTCATAGATCTTGAGATCTGATTCGACTCGCGACTCAAACAGACCGAAAAAATTTGAATCCATTCAAATCTGACTCAGTGTTATCAGACTCAAGAGCCATATGATTCAGTGTGCATTGCCCACACATGATATTTGAATAATTGACTCATGATGCAACTCATTTTTTTAAATAGAAAATGTGATTCAACTCACGACTCAGAATATATTTTTGGGAAAAGAATCGATTCAACTCGCGACTCATCCAAAGACGATTGATTCATGAGTCGATTCTCGATCCAACTCGAGTCGAGCACAAGTCCGATTGTAGCACACCGCCGCACCTAATACGAGAGTAACGATTATCCTAGTCTATTGTCGGTCGTTGGCAGTTGCCAAGTCTGGCAATATGACGACGGCACACACCCGGATATCCGACAGCTAGACCATGCAAATGGCGGCCCCACGCCGGTCCTACACGCCAGGGCTGTAAAGCATTTGACCGAGGTGCAACAATTGGCATTAATGTTTATAGTATAGTATATTCACATCGCGTTGGCTCTTCTGCGTCTTGACAATCAAGCACCCGCACAGAGCCGGTCGAACATACCCCCAGTCGTATATGGAGACCTGAAATAAACTATCGGTGCTACCAAAGCAAATCTTGAGTCCATTCTTTCGATGCTTCACCATATCACGCCTTCCGCGAGCCACGCCGATCGATGGAAATGGATTCACGTGTCGCACAGAATTAATTTATAATTGTGCCTTAGGCTATTTCAGTCGGTATCACACCAGCACCACAGAGTCGCGTTCGGCTCGTCGACGACTTCGGCGCGTGCCAGTATGTTGTGACCGCCTGTGGCTGTGCTAACCCGCCGCCAGTCGGCCCGCTGTTCTTCAGCACTCCACGCGTATCGCCGCCCACGTCACTCGACAGCTCACACCCTGCTCGTCGTAGAAATGCCTCCCCAGACGCCGCGCGCGACGAGTGAATATGCCATGTGCTCTGCCCGGCGGCAGGGTAGGTCGACAGGCGGCCCGCCGCACGACTGCGGAAGCGGCAGCGGGCAGCGCCGGGCTGGCGAAGCTGGCTCAGAAGCGGGCCATGGCCAGCACGGCCGTCACCATCGTCAGCAACGACGGCACCGCCGAGCCGGCCGAGCCGCTGAAACGAGCAGTGCGTGGCGTCAGCGGACTGCACCGCACACCAGCCGGGTGCACACGCTGCTAACGGTACGGCCACGGACGTGAGAACAGCCCGAGCCGCTGGAGTGAGCGGTACATGGCAGCAGCGGGCTGCACCATACACCAGCAACGGTAGACGGCGGCGGTCCGGAGCAACTGCTGCTAGCCTGCTAACGCTACGGCCACGGACGTGAGAGCATGGGAATAACCCGGATGTCTTCACGGTTTCGAAGTTCGGGGGTGCTCTACCACCATCCGCTTTCACAAATTCCCGGACGGTTGTCGCATGCTAACCGCTTTAGCCTGCAATTTTAACGTCATAAAATGCTTAATCGGATAACTACGTAAAACAGCGGCCAACGATTGAATTCCTCACTAGCGTGGCGGTGACGTCATAAATTCCGCCGCATCACGTGTTTTAATTGACAAATTGCGGGTGAAAACGGTGGCCAAACCACGCACGCCGCTGACGGTTGGAATGCACGCGGTACGCTGGTGGCAAATCCGGCATTTGGCACAGTCATACTCCATTCAGTATCAACCCGCTGAATGGAGGAGGGCACAATCATCAGGAGGGGTGCTACCTGCTTGTGGCCGGAGAACTCGCTCATGCTGGCATATCTCACGACTGTAGACTGTCCATTTTTAACACACAGCTACAACGCAAGAAGTTAATTTCAAAATCTGATTACAGCTTCCTGATATGGATCCCATGTTGGTGTCCTCTCTTTTCAGCTCTGGCACTCCAAATTGCAGGATTATTGATGCACATCAAAACGACCAACACACTTTATCCTGATTTAATGGCTAGCTGCCACGTCGACATATGTACTCGCATGCGTGCACGCATGCACATAAGTCAGCATACTTACACATATGATGTATACAATGCACAAAAGCTCATGCACATCGAAGACTACACACAATCCTACAGACGCACACAGACACAAAATCACTAGACCGCAGTCACCATCTCTTTTGCGCCAGTATATTGTTTCTAATTATGACGCATGACCGCACACACAGTGTGACTAAGGTTCCCAAGGAAAATCTGCTACTCAGGAGGAAAATACCAGATGTAAAGGCAGGAGAGAGGTCTGTTTCCTTTGCAGAGCGGGGACATGCAAGCTCTCGAGAATCTATCTTAGTGCGGCATTAACTTAAAGACATATAAAAATAATGCTTCCAGCATCTGTTACTATGATACGTGCGGAGAGCCAAGGTTCTTGTTGATTTCTAGTTCGGAGTATAGTCTGGGTGGCATTATCGGTTCTTGACCTGTCAGGAACAATTATTTGTTTGCGGCATCTCAGAGGGTGATCAACTACCCGCAACTAAATCGGCAACTCTACCATTCAGAGCATGTGGTGATGCCATTGAAACTCGTCTATTTAATCTGCTATGCTATGCCTCCTCTACTTCTAAATGTTGCCCTCAGATTGTTACGCGCTTCTTTTCAATCTCTTCGTGCGCCCTGTATATGACCTCGAACTTTTGCAAGACCCTCCGCAGGACGGTCAGGGCACCCAAGATAGGGACCACGCAGAACTTGACCCAGAACATGTTGCTCTCGATGCAAACGTGCCATGAGTCATCGTGCCACTCTCAGCGATTACAGCACACACCAATCCTGTTATCGGAAACGCCATGCTTTGCTTCATGGAACGGGTCCGGTTGAAGCAGCTTACGTAACATTTCATCTATTCTGGCCGACAAATGCTGCTATTTATGGAAATAATAATGAGAGACATCTACTATGTGCACATAACAATACAATTGATAGGCAAGTACACACAACGGCTGGCGGCGCGAGGCGTTGAAGGGCGGCTTCGACCTGCTTTGTATATACTTATCGACACACTTAATTTGATAATATTCGCATGTTAAAAACCCTGATCAAGTACCGACAATCAATGTGCTAAGGGATGTCCATCAACATTATGCCGATAGATCACAATGAACGAAACGTAGCTGAGTTTTCAAGCTAAGTTAAGTTTAGCTTTCACACAACCATTTTAGCGTGTTTTATGAATGAATGCAACAATAACCTTTCGTCACATTGGCGAAATTTAACACTTGGATATTGCCGATCTGCGTTGAAGACGGCAGTCCCAAAGAGGAGCGAATTGATGGATCCGAAACGATAGCCGGGTGGAGGGACGATCATCAGGTGAGACGGACGGACGGACGAACGAACAGACGGATGAATGGATTGGCGAGGAACGGACAGATTTGTGACGGCGGTGGTGGCAGTGGTAGTCTGGCGCTTCGTGACGCACAGACTGCCTACCGATTTGCTCTCATAGCACGGCTTTTGGAACTACAAGTTTTAGGCTCAGGTGTTCAGACGGAAAAGTAGGCGTCCACAGACATTGTTAGTCAGATGGCAGTGCTGATATCGGACACAATGATTTCAACGTAATTTTCCGCGCATTTTCTGCAAATACCGATCAACACGCGAGGTTCAGCACATCGACGGGAGAAGGAGCCCCAGTGCGGGGCAGCCAACAGTCGCGAGATACGCAGTTACCTGGGTAGAACGCTGTCAACATATCGGGAAGTCATTTCTGGAGAAAGGTGATCATGATCAGGTAGCATGTGACCGATCATCAAATGAATGGCGCGCAGAGTAAGCTCCTCTCGTACTTGCAAGCGGACGAAGCACTGTCATGGCGAGCCGAAAGCCCCAGAACATGCTATGGACACACGACCAGTCTGCTCCACGCGCACACGACCGAAGTGGGCACCCCTTCCCATGTCCACAGACAGACGGACGGCGGGAGAGGTTGGATGGCCGGCGGCGGTCGATGCTCACAAGAGGGGGTCGAAGAGGTCCATGTCGAAGGGCGAGGCGTCGGTGAGGCCGGCGCGGCTGATGCGCACCACCTCCAGCGGCCGGTCGTTGAGCCCGACGGGCAGCTGCTCGATCCGCCGCACGACGTCCATGCCGCTGGTGACCTGTCGGCGGGTCACGGTCAGCCGGTCAGCACCGCTGGCGCTGCGCCGCTGCGGACGGGTCACTGGAGGGGCGGCGCACTGGCCGGGAACACACTGAGGCCAACTTCACTGCCGTCGCAAGCTGTGTATTCACAGTGAAGTTGGCGTGAATACACCTTTAGGTAATCTTGTTTAATTATATTTATGCAATTAGGAACGGAGTCACTGAGGTTCGGACCTGACTCACTTAGTTCGTTGTGCGAGAAGTGAGTCATCGTGACTCAGAATGAAGTCGCCATGACTGGAAGTGGGGTGGTGAGGTGGCAGACTTCCTGGCCGATACAGCGGCGGGGAGATCAGCAAAACACCCAGCCCGTCGCTGCACAGTATGAACTCTTGCTACTGCGCTGGGATTCCATGAGACTAACTGCTGTTATCGTGGTGAGTGACTCGACACGAACAAGTTGTCAACACTGGCATCGTGGCCATTACATTGGCTCAACTGTGAAAGATGAAATGCATGTTTTAATACCTGGCAAGTTAGGCGGACGAATACTGTCTGCAGAGGTACAATATTCATGAATCGAGAAGGAGTAGGTTTGCCGGATAGCCATGCACAGATACAAATAGAAACAGCTAGCCTTGTTTCACAGTTAATTTACTGAGGAGTGCAGACACAACCAAACCGCGAGGAGTTGAATCATAATGTTTTCGATCGTGGGGATATGTGAGACTGAAATTGTGTAACGGAGTATGTGGTTAAAAATATTTCGATCGTGGGGACATGTAAGACTGTCTAATCGTGTGACAATCTGTGGCTAACGCTCCTTCGACGCAAGATCAGCGAACGATATGAACGATCCTCTGACATGAGATTATTGAACTATCCTGTCTGATGCGACCTGACCTGCATTTCATATTAAGCTTGACTACTACACCATTTACATTGAATGGCAATAGTTTGTGATTCTTTCCAATTGATACTGGTGCTTAGTAAAACCCACTGAACCTGACCACCCAATACTTCCGATCCATAGCATAGACCAATCATTTGGCAGCATCCTGACTTGATATATTCCACCACCGATCGCATAAACGCTCACATTTCCAGATTAAGCTGGGGTAGTACGCCATTCAAGTGTTGCCATGGTGACTTTAAGCAGTCGGATGGTTACCCACATCAGACAGATAGTTACCTAGCAATAGGTTGCACAAGTTCACCGTAGATGTCCTCGATTTTCCGGTACTCCTCTGTGCATACCGTCCCGAAGTTCAATCACCTTCAACGAAACAGCAATGCTGGTCCGCTGAGCGTCTCCTACTGACCTGGCGCCACCCCACTGTCTGCTTGCTTACCTCACATGCCTGCACCTGACGTCGTCTCACGTTCATTTGACACGACCTGACACTGACCTTACACGGCCCGACACTGACCTTGTCGAACACAGTACGATTGCCGACATGACACAACCCGATCCTGATTTTGCCGATCTGACACCGACCTTGCCGATTTGGCACGACCTTGCCGATCTGGCACGACCCAAAACTGATCTTCGCGACCTGACGCGACCCGACAATGACCTGACACGGCCCGACAAAGACCCTGCCGAGCACGCCGACCTGACCCGACCCGACACCGACCTCGCCGACCCGACACTGACCCGACACGACCCGACACTGACCTTGCCGAACACAGTGTGAGTGCCGTCCAGCCAGGGGGCGCGCACGGTGGTGATGAAGAACTGGCTGCCGTTGGAGTCGCGGCCAGAGTTGGCCATCGACAGGATGCCCGGGCCCGTGTGGCGCAGACGGAAGTTCTCGTCGTCGAACGTGGCGCCGTAGATGCTGAAGCCGCCCGTGCCGTCACCGCGCTCGAAGTCTCCACCTGGCGGGTCGCCAGCCGCTGGGTTAGACGGCTGGCGACGTCACGGGTTGGTTGGTGTACGGGTTAGTGGCAGTTAGCTGACGTTGAGCGTTGGTGATCGGGACTCCAGCACCACACCATCAGGATAACTCAGAATCGCACCCAGCTGGTTCACCTTCACCCTTCACCGACCCTCTGCGCAGTGGGGCGGCACACGTTCCGCGCTGGGTGCTTCAAAGCCGTCGACGGCTGCACGCTCGCCACCCACCCTGGATCATGAAGTTCCTGACGACGCGGTGGAAGATGCTGCCCTCGTAGCGGCCGAAGTGGCCGTCGAAGGTGGCGCCCTCAGTTGCGAGTCGCACGAAGTTCTGCACGGTGCGCGGCACTGTGTCGCCGAACAGGCCGATCTGGATCCTGCCCTCCGGCCGGTCGCCGATGCTGATGTCGAAGTACACCTCGTGTGTGACCCGCTCGCCGCTGGCCACCTGCCGGCGACACCCTAGACGTGATGCCCTGGCCGCTGGCCACGTGTTAACGACACCCCACACGTGACTCGCCGCTGGCCACGTGTTATCGACACCCCGCACGTGATGCCCTCATCGCTGGCCACGTGTTAACGACACCCCACACGTGATGCTCTCGCCGCTGGCCACGTGTTATCGACACCCCGCACGTGATGCCCTGGCCGCTGGCCACGTGTTAACGACACCCCACACGTGACGCGCACACTGCACTGGTTGGTCACTGTACTGGTTGCAGTAGAGCACCAACGGTGCCAATGTCTCTCACCAGGATCACGCGCTCCCCTCTCATTCCGAGGTCAAGTGAGACGTGGCGCGTTTTCCAGCCCCCACAGACAGGACAGCATCGACGTCTGCGATTGACAGTGGCCGACCTTGCCTTCCCTCAGGAGGTGGTCTGCCCAAAGCTGACAGGCGAAAACCGAGCTGCTCGCAAGTATTGCGCGACAGAGCTACTAATGCCGTCAACAATTTACTACACGACTAATCATCCTAGTCGTGCGCCGCGTAGACTGGTGGTCTACATCAAACAGGGACGAAAATCACTGTTCATCACGCTGAGCAGGCAATACATGACCATGGTGTAGAGCGGCGGCCCAGCCTGCTGATTTGGCACAGAACAAATTGGACGATAAATACCGAAGCTCCAAAACCGATTTTGATCCTCAGATTGAAAGCGTTCATATATGAAGTAGTCAACTGCATTATTATGTCCTCCTCTGGGTCCACAGGTGGCGAAATATGCCTGCATGGTGACTATCACTCCAGATGAGCACCAACGTTTTCTTCATGTTAGTGTATGGCAACTGACGCTGTCCAGTGCGGTTCGCCCGCTGTGCTATTATGGTGCTACGCTGATTTGTCTGTTATACTGCCAAGTAATAAATACATAGCTTGACACACAATCGCACTAATAGCTAGGGCCAAGTCAGCGGGTGAACCGAGGCATCGAACTCTGCGATGTCTATTCCTTAACCTGGTCACATGTAGGATTTGTCCCTTTTAGCCCACCAGACATTTTTACTGGGCGACTAGTCATCCTGCTTGTGCGCCACGTAGGCTGATGTCTGCATCAAACAGGGATGAACTTCACCGGTCGTCCTGCTGAGCAGGCATCAGCCATTCGTCGTAGGTTCTACTCGTCACGACCCGAGCAAACATCCAGTCTGGGTTGCCATCCACTCACCATGACGCTGAGTAGACATCCCAACAGTCCGATCGACAGTGCAGTGTATGACGTCATCTGTAACGCGGCGCATGACGTCAGATTGAACTGCAGGCAACGTCGCTTGCAGCACTTTCCGGGGGCGTTGATTTCGGAAGATTATTGGGGGCACAATACATGGAAGCAAGTGGCTGGCCTAAATATATTTGGGGCACACTCCCTAGGATCTCATGTGAAAAGGTAAAATTATTTGAGGGAGCTAACATTGAGGTGGCACTTGCCTATCACCTCAAGATTATACAAATCAACGTGCATGGGCATATGTGTATGAATTCAAGGACATTAATGTCGTTGGGTCTACTGGCTTAGGACTGACTTCCAAGCGTTTGGAGCCGAATGAAGGTCGTGTCAATGCCGGGGCTAGGTCAGATTGGATATGCATGGCCAGATAGGGTGGCCTAATTAAAGGTTAAAATCATCTAATCCGCTATGGCGTGCTTTGGTTGCAATTCTTCTTCATACACATGTGGACGTTTTTCCCAGATAGTCGGTTGTCCTCAGTTCGTTCACCTTAAATTGTCTAGAGTAAAATATGCATGTATCCACGTCAGTACCCACATGGAAGGAGGCAGGTGGGATGACTGGGAGACATTCATCTCCATTTTTCGCAGATGGATTATTTGGATCCAAAATCTTCATTTTTAAAGGCACCCTTATCTATCTATCACGCACGATTTCCACTCATCGTCGACGGTGCCCATCTAACTTTCCATTCCGCAGTTGGAATGGAACTGTGCTTCCTTCTTGCTGTCATCCTTCACAGCAACAGCCTAGGTGTTTATGAATTCCGCGTGGTGTCCGCGTTGTCCGCATGGTGTCCGCGTTGTCCGCATGGTGTCCGCGTTGTCCGCGTGGTGTCCGCGTTGTCCGCATGGTGTCCACTGTTTTCGTTCATGGCACACCAAGCTTGAGCTCGCTGAGCGGGAGTTTTAGCTTGTGTGACACTCGTGACAGGGGAGTGTGACGTGATGCGACGAGTGAGGTCATGGGCCGTGGTGTTTGCATTTCCAAAGAAGCTGACCATGTACGGTTCGCGCGAGCAGTAAAGAACTTTGTCTACCAGAAGCGACATCTGTTTCACGCATTGGAATGCAAAGCAGATATAAATATCAAGTTAGGTGAAAGAATCATCGGGCATCTTCTGGGTTTCTGGTGCCAAAATCCATTGAGTCTCTGGGCTGCCTACACAAATGATCAATCTAACAAATGTTACCTTGCGCATCCCTGCGCATTCTTACGTTTGCTTTAAAACTAGGAATTGGAAACTAGAAAACTAGAAACTAGGAATAAAACTAGGAATTGCTGGTCAATACCTATGCTTTAAAACTAGAAATTTATGTGATTGGAACGTATGTTTTTTTTAAATGAAAGGCTTTAAATTACTTTCCATTGGGTCACTGAAATGTCCAACGTCTCCAATGTACATATCGTCTATTTTGAAGTACGAGATCGCATTTCTTTAGGATCAAGGTCCGACATTTACGGCGGAAACGGGTGACTGACTATATGCTGACACTGATCTACGTGACCTAATCTGGAGGGCGAACCAAAAGAGATAGATCAGATGTTTTAAGTTATCCTGAATGTCCAAGAATGAAGCTACGAATTGCTATTTAGCGCATCTGTCGATTATTCTTAAAAGATTAGTTAGTGTGGGTGACTTGTCCTAATCCGATCACCGTATAATGTATAAAGTGATCTCGCACCGTAAAGGTAAGTCCTCTTATCATGTTAGCATCTCACTACCCCATCTCTATGCAACCATGCCGGGAACTACCCTTTCGAAAGCTCCCTCAGTAAAAAGTGATCTGCAAAGCTATATGGGTTTCTTTATCGCACGGGGATGTCGCAGAGCTTTTTATGAGAAATGTCAAATAATGAACAAATAGTGTATCATTTTCCTTCACTTGCCTAGCTCAGAGGCCCGTGGTTTCCACAACAAACGGGGAAAAATGAAGGGCGGTTGTGACGAATGAGCAGTGAGGGATGATGTAGTGAGCCAAGTATAAGCCGATTAATTTTCTTCGATTAGAGTCACGCAGAGCTTATGGCATACTCGTGGAATGTCAGCATATCCAACAATAAACATGCCTACTTTTTCAGGTAGCTCGCAATGGTCGGCCACTACGAATCACAAACTGTGGTGGTAGTGAAAAGAGTGATGGTGATATACTTGGCAGCATATGTTTGGAGCATACTCTCCTCTCTGACTACCTTGAAATTAAAGCGGGTACAACTTTAGTGCAATATCGGTCTTCTTAACCGGCAATGTTTGGGAGTAAATCCTGCAGGTGGTAAGCACGACTTAGATTTATTGAGCAACAATTGCAGGCAGTACGCAGACTGGAAGCCAACATCAATCAACAGATTTGTTAAATACTGTTTCATTTTCTGCAAAATTCCTTTAAATGCCTAAGTTTTTGCAAATTCCTCCATGCCTCTAAAGTTCCTCTCAGTGAGCAATCGGGCCCGAGGCCACCACATGTATTTATACATTTATATGTAGTGTCTCTTGCAGAACTGGATGAGCAGTACTTTGTACCCCCAAAAGCACTGTAGTTTCTTCAATCGCTGAAGAAAATCCTATGAATCATATTGTTCCCGACGCAGTATTCTTCAAGATCTATGCGTCAAGATCTTTGTGTCATTATTTTTGCGTCAAGTGATCATACAGGGTTTTATGACGACTGAGGCTGTAGCTGGCTCGAGCACTCGAATTCAAACGTTCTACCGTCAGGAGTGGTGACACACCAAAATAGGCAGAGACGAGGTAGTTTCGTGAGCCATATTCAGCTGTACCCCACCTTTGTTGTGCACCGAGCGCACCTCTTCCAACTGCCAACAGCTCGATCGCAGACTGCCCAGCTGACGCCGACTGTTCCCCAGAGGCAGCCGCTGTTGCTACGCGACGCGAGTCCGTGCGACGCTAACGGACTGTTCCCACCGAGCTGCTGAGCGCGACTGTCGATCAGCGACTACGCGTGCGTCTGCTGCTGCCGTCCGAGGAACAATGCCGCCCTGCTGGTCTACCTGAGCGACTTAGTTCTCGGACGGACCGGCGTCAGGGTCAGTCGGGGTCTTGGTGGGTAAGGGGCGGGGCCTCCTTCGACTCGAGTTGCCAAGAGTCGCCGTTTCCGGTCGAGTGGCAACCCGGAAAATGTCGCCACCGGACGGCCACCGGACGGCGGCGGCGGAGATCGGGCCGATCACGTGCTGTTGCCAGATGAACGCGGCTTAATGCGAACACTCGAAAACACTCGAAGATATGTTCGCGCGTGGTTCTGCTCTCCGACTTATTTCGGACATTGCCTTGTTTAAATGCTTTCGGCTAACTCAGTAGAGTCGGTTGACGGAAAGTTGGTCTTCAAAGTGAAGTGCGAAATTTTTTTAAGTGAACAAAAATTGCGATGCAGTTATTTTTTATCCGCTGTTTATGACATGAAAACTAAAAATAAACCTTCAGAACGACGGTGTCTAAATTTACTTACGCCACATTGATTACCTTATTGTGACCTGACCACGGGTCATCTGACGAACGTCAAACAAATTCGATAGGGAACATCTAATGCCTCTGCATGTATACAAAGTCAAAAATGACGCCAGAAGATAATGCGTATTGCAAAATATGACAACTGGTCAAGAATGCGCCAAAATTAGCCGTAGCACCAGGTCAATGAACTGACCTCAATCAGATGCCTAATATATACGTTTTGGAAGCACTTCCCGATTGTATTGAAATGTCCAGTTTCATTTCAATATCTACTCATGTGCATGAGTTATCGATCCTCAACCATTTTTTGGTGAGGAAGGTAGTCATCTTTGACGTGAGCTAAGTGAAAAGAGGTTGAAATTTTTCGTCAGACACAAAAATGATGAGGAGAAAGGTACTAAAAAATTTGCAGTGCTGCATGCCTCCATTTTCACGCTATCGCGGAAAAACCTTGGTGCGACGTAAAAAGATGAGATTGGGTTCAGCGTCCTGAAACGATATGTCTCTCGGGCACCCTAGATCCATTCTTTAACAAAATTGGACGGGTGCATCGAACAAGCATCCCCGTCAAGTGTTGGGTTAGATTTGAGTCATGAGATGTCTTGCCATTCGCGGAGCCTCTGACTTTGGGTAGGGGGAGTGACACAGTCTAGGTCCACTCTTCCCATGCGACGTTCATAGGCGTAATTTTGAGTTTCACGACGTCTACGGGGTGTACATTCCCACCGATCCCCCATCCCACCCGGCATATCACCCCACCGACGAGTCGTGCACTGTGTTAGAATCAATAAACACCTGTCACCTGAACTTGAATTTCTTCTAGATGATTCAGCTTTTTCAGATTCAAATAAATGCTGCCCAATCACATGGCAGCAGGATCTGATTCAAGACAACTGGTTTCGTATTACGGTCCAAGGTGGGTTGGATAACAGTGCGATTTTCTTGATAACCAAGGGCAATCATAGTCATTAAGGCAATCTGCGCTCACCTTTAATACCCACAGAAAGCTTCCCAAAGTTTCCCTTTTACTTGACATCCAGTGCTGACACTGCGTCCACGTCAAAGTTGATGCCTCTTTCCTGGGGACGCAAACTATGAAGTAACTGATGCAGTAATATTGCGCAGCGGGATTTAAGACAGTGGTTGATGCATGAGTCATTCGTTGTATCTGCTCGCTGAAACGAGAAAAAGCCACCAGTTAATCATACTATCAATGCGGGAAGCAATTCTTGGTAAGTTTCAGGAACACTGGAAGCTCAAAGTTTACACCGTCACCAAAAAAGTTTTCATTGCTACTCTGCATTATAACTGCTGAATTATAACTACACGACGGGGCTGGGATGGCAGAGTGGTTAGGGCGTTGAACTCTGGATATGAAGGCTCCCGGTTCAACGCGCAGACCACTCGGGTATTTCTCAAACCCGCAGCCCACTGGCGAAACAGTTTGGGCGGCGCCGATTAGCAGATTGCATAAAGTGCGTCGTGAACCACCCAATGAAAAACTATACAAATGACTTAGAACTTACTTGTTGGAAGGTACCTTAGTAAAAAGATGACACAAATGCATTTGGAAAGGCATAAACTAGCAATTATATATATATATATATATATATATATATATATATATATATATATATATATATATATATATATATATATATATATATATATATATATATATATATATATATATATATATATATATATATATATATATATATATATATGTATATATATATACATAATTGTACATGTAGTTGCTTGGAACGTGTCGTAAGGGGTCGGTGCATACATGACATACAAATACGCATACATACATACATACATGCATACATACACACATACATACATATACATCAACCAGTAGAACATTTGGAAGGTGGACACCTTCCATAACCTCCAGACAATCTTCGACAAAAATGCATTTGGAAAGGCATAAACCAGCAATTATATACACACACACACATATATATATATATATATATATATATATATATATATATATATATATATATATATATATGTATATATAATTGTACATGTAGTTCCTTGGAACGTGTCGTAAGGGGTCGGTGCATACATGACATACAAATACGCATACATGTATACATGCATACATACACACATACATACATATACATCAACCAGAAGAACATTTGGAAGGTGGACACCTTTCATAGCTTCCAGACAA
Organism: Imbricaverruca yamaguchii; assembly: GCA_034440575.1. Classification (NCBI taxonomy): domain Eukaryota; kingdom Metazoa; phylum Arthropoda; class Thecostraca; family Neoverrucidae; genus Imbricaverruca; species Imbricaverruca yamaguchii. The sequence goes on from JAOTOL010001620.1 coordinate 2,340,393, forward strand.
CCTCCGCTGGCCACCTGCGGCATCGGACGAAGCGGAGGCCCGGCGCCCAGGGCGAGCCGTGGGCGTCAGGCCCGACCTTGAATGTGTAGATGTATGCTAAAATTAGAGCTGGGAAAAGCATGAGAAGGAAAAAGCAACCTGCTGGGGAAACTCAAAAGTAAAAAACCAAGCGTAATCTATAGGGAAAAGCGTCCGTTTAGGACGAATTCGATCTGTCCCTGCCTACCTAGTGCGAAATAACCTATAGGTGTGTGGATTACGAGAGCGGAGGGGATGATAGCGTTTGGCTCGAAATGGCTTGTTCTAATTTGACGCAATGCAAAAAGGTCAAAAGTAGTTCAAGGAGCTCCGGGTGCTCGTCACCAAGAAGGATGTCCAGCGAAGGTGGAATGCGATGTTTGGCAATGTACGAGAGAAGGGACGACGCTGCAAAGCATACGTAGGGTAGGTAACCAGAAAATGTTGGACATAATTGTGCGTGTAGCGTACTCGGCAAATTGGAGCACGGCGAGGTTGGCGGAGGAGGTGACCGTGGGTGAGTTTGGCGTGTCTGAGACTGAGCCGGGCAAGAAGCACCTGGTGTGCGCGTGTGTTTGTTAGGCGTCGAACGCAATGTTAATGCGGACATCAGGGGGACCCCCAGTAAAGAAAGAAAACAGGTAGGTTCCTTATGCCATTCAAGAACTCTGAAGCTTGCGCATGCTACAACAGCGACCGGATGTTCATTAGTGTGTGCCCGAAAAGTATAGTTCCAATTTATGAGTCTCTATAAAATATGATGCGAATTACATGCAGGAAAGCTAGCTTGCCTTCAGACGTCAATTCCATTGCCATTTACAGTGATATATTGCGCATATTGTTACTTTGCGCATTGCATTCTGGAACTTTCCACCATGGACAGCCGGACGCTGGCGGCGATGCTGGCGGCCCCCAGCCCGTCTCCGACCGCTCGTCGTCATTCATGGTGGGGCGCAAACCAAATGTTAATGGGCCCCAACGCCAAAGTAACAGGTAGATATTCAGATTTGAAACACTAGGTGATGTACCTGGCATGAGTCCTGCCACTAGTACAGTCGAGGTCGACAAGTTTTCTCGATATTGTTTAAGAATATTGCGCTTATGGGCGTTGAATGGAAAGAATGCATCTACAGCCGTTAATTTCTCATATACCATTTTGTCGTGGCAGAGCCGATGCTGCTTAGTATTAGACATAAAGACATAAAGACATAAAATATTAGTGCAACTATGAGCCACAAGGACCCTTCTTGGTTGCACTCTGTACACTCAACCAGTTGCCCACCAAATCCGTCGATCAGCCCTCCCTGTAATACTGAAAAGCAAGCCCTCTATTCTTATAATGATTGTCTATGCTGTTTTTAAAGATGTTCAATGTGCTGCTACTTACAATGGTTTCTGGCAGCTGGTTCCAGTGTTCTACTACCCTGTTGGTGAAGAATGACTGTCTTAACCTTGTTCTGCTGTGGTTAACTTTAATTTCGAATTGATGACCACTAATTGCATCATTTCTGTGAAATTCAAACATTTCCCAAAGATATCCCCTCCCCAGACCATGGACAAATTTAAAGACCTCGATGAGATCTCTCAGCCTTCTATATCTAAAAGAAAACATATTCAATTTCTTCAATCTTTCCTCATATGCCAGATTGCTTATACCATTAACCATTTGTGTAGCCCTCTTTTGTACTCTCTCTAAAAGCCAACAATCATTTTCATAGCTAGGAGACCAAGGGTGGGACTCCCACCCTTGTTGAAGGGTGGGACTTTACGTTACTTTTTGTCATGCAACCCCTCGGCGCCCTCCGGATCCTCTCGGCAGCAACTGTCGGCGCTTGACGTGCATCGAGCCATGCCAGAACCCCAAGAATTTCGGACAGCTTCATGTCAAAAGGTAAAAAATGACATGGTTAGATATCTATAAAAATAGTCGGGTATGACATCAGAAGACAGCTATGGCGGTTTATTTGAGACTATTGGAAATTAATTCGCTAATGTAGAGCATCTGATATACAAAAAAAGTAATACAATGTGATAACTTGAGACAGAAATCTTGGAGTTGAGCGCAAAAATGACAGGGTTAAATATGTATAGAAGTAGTAGAATATGGCATCAGAAGGTAGCTGATTTTATGCCAGCTTATTTGAGACCATTGGAAATTAATTCGCGTATGTAGAACATCCAGTTTTCAATTTGAAGGAGTAGAATGTGATAATTTTAGACACAAATATTTGAATTGAGTGCAAAAATGACAGGGTTAGCTATCTATAAAAGTAGTTGAACATGGTATCAAAAGACAGCTGATTTAATGCCGGTTTATTTGAGACCATTGGCTATTAATTCGGTAATGTAGAACATCTGATATACCATTTAATGTAGTACGATGTGATAATTTGTTGCACAGATTCTGGAATTAAGTGTAAAAGTGACAGGTTTAAACGTTCATGGAAGTTATTCAGGATGATATAAAAATGTAGCACGCTCCATTTTAGTTTCGTTAAGAACATTGAAAATTGTCAGCACATCACACAGAAGATGCATGACGCGCATTTATCACAAGATATTGGGTGGCCAATTGCTTTCATTTCACTTTAACGGCAAAGTGACAGGGTGAAATGATTTGATAATAAAATGAACTACGCATCATAAGAGAGCTTGTTTCAATGTCGTTCAAATTTGACCATTGGAAATCACCTGCAACTTCCCTAGAAACTAGAATGTAGCATTAATCAGAGCCAACCCACTCTGGTGGTGTTCTTTCACAAAGCCACCACCAGAGGCACCACCGGTACTATGTCCGCTCATGACGCCTAACGTGTTGCAAAGACGACCATTTGGAGAGAAAGGGTTTAATGTGGTGTAAGTGTGTGGTGTTATGATTCCAGTATGCCAAGAGAGACTGTTAGTGTGGGGGGGGGGGAGGTCACTGTGGGAGGTGGCACCGGGAAGTGAGAGCGGGTGGGATGTCTCGCTCAACGAGCGAGTTCATCCGCCCGTTCGTTGCCCGGTATCCCCATGTGGCCAGGAACGCAGAGTAGTGTGAGCTGGAGGTGAGCATGATGGGTGTGGTAGAGTTGACGGTTAGCGTGGAGTGTGGGGTGTGAGGTGTTGTGTATGGCTGCGAAAGCGTCAGTGGATGTGCGTGAGTCAGTACAGATGATGATGGGTATGGTGATATAGGTGATATGGGTATGTTTCCGTTAGGTAATATAGGGGCTGAAACAGAGTTCTTTGTCTAGGACGATGCCAAGATAGATGAGGGTGGCTTCCTGAGGGATAATTTGGTCGCGATAGCGTAGCGGTTTCAGAGGCGGAATGTACGTAGGGAGCTGGGAGAAATTCATCGTGACTGCTTTCGTGAGGGAGATCTGCAGTCCCCAAAGGGAGCAGCAGGAAGCAATTTGATCCATGGCGCGCTACATGAGGTAATTTGCTTTGTCTCCCGATGGATGTACGCACCAACTGGCCAGATCGTCGGCGTAAATAGAGGGATTTAGACAGCCATGCCTAAAATACTGACCTGTACTGACCTCTACAAAATTTTACCCTGATGCAAATTTGTAGAGGTGAGAGCGTCATTGATCATGATGAGGGAGAGTGAGGGGGATAAAACGGTGCCTTGTGGGACTCCTTGATCAAGTTGGCGGGGCCGAGAGTGGATGTTGCCGCAGCTGACAGTGAATGTTTTATCAGCGAGAAAGTTCGTGACAAATCTGGCACTTCTGCCCTTGATCCCAATTCGGCGTAATTTGATTCGGAGTGCAGAACTGTGCACTTTATGAAAAGCGGATTGTAAACGGAGAAAAAGTGCGACGGTTGCAATTATTTTTTCTCATGAAGTCGCACTGCGTACAGTCAACAATTTGGAGGAGGTTGTCAGTGGTGGTGCGTCTGAGTCGATAATTGCTTGGGAAGGGGGAGACAATTTTGTTGTTGTCGAGATAAACCCTGATTCGCCCACTGACCATTAGCTCGAAGACTTTAGAGGCACAACTAGTAAGAGAGATAGGGCGATAGCTCGAGGGCAGGTGGTGAGGTTTGCGTAGTTCAGCGGCGAGAATGATAGCACTAGTGGACCAAGAAGGGGGAAGGTGCCGTCGGTCCATAGCTGGCTTAGTGTCGAAAGGAGATTGTCTTTTCCTGAGTTTTGTAGATTTCCGGAGTATGCCAATTGTCGTACAAATAGGTTTGTAGATGATATCCACTCGTGCAGAAAAGATTAAGAGGAATTTATTGCTGCGATGTTCTAGTTCCTGATAGCAACAAAATCCAACCTTTTCCTACGCCTGCTTTGTTCTACTTGCCTACGATTCGGCTGTTGCCAAGTTGAAGAAAAACTGTCTTTCACGTCATTTGAATTGCTATGCATAGGAGTAAAGAGAGGAAGTAGAACAAACAAAAAATTGGCAATGCCAACAACAAGGCAATTTGTGTTCTTCTAAAATTGTTTCACGATGCTTTTTGTAGGCTAGCTGTTGGCTTACTCCCATAATTTACTTCTTTGCTGTTAAGCAACACCGGATGTTGACGGTATGTGTGAGCAGTGGAAATAACGCGCCGGGCATTGGTCGCTGTGTCGTCAGCACTGCCGCCGCCCGCGCCGTCGCCGGTTTTGTCGCCGGCCACCCGTCCTGCGAGTCGCCGTCGCCGTTCAACCTTGCTCGTTGCACCCTAGTCATTGGCAATGCTATGAAGCTTGTGCTACGGGAGACAAAGGTCCCGTTGTAGGAAGGAAATCAGTCCACATCAGCATGTGGGTTTTATTCAGCACCTGATTTCAGATCATGCACTGCTGTGATAGCCTACCCCGCCCTCACACACCACCCCAATACTGCATGCCATTACTCCCCCCCTATCGCCCCATAGTCATGTGATGTCAGCACACGGCGGAGAAAGAGTGAGAGGCGATCTGAGAAGCACGGCTCCAACTTACCCGTTAGGAGCTCTTTGAACTCTGAGAGGAACCGGTACTGAGCCGGCATACCGGCAAGATTGCTTCAAAATGTCCCGTCCATTGCGCAGACTGATTCCGTTCCCACTCACCGACATTATCAGCCTCAGCCTCAGCCTAACCGACACCCCCAGCACCTTGGTGTCCTGATGTACAAGCACTCGGATGCCAGCTCGCCATCAAAATACCACCTTCAAATGCAAGTGAATACACTTATAGACGTAGAGACATATAAGATTAGTGCAACTATGAGCCACAAGGACCCTCCTTGGCTGCACTCTGTACACTCAACCAGTTGCCCACCAAATCCGTCGATCAGCCCTCCCTGCAATACTGAAAAGCAAACCCTCTATTCAAATATTGATCGTCTATGCTGCTTTTAATGATGTTCAATGTGCTGTTACTTTCAATGGTTTCTGACAGCTGGTTCCAGTGTTCTACTACCCTGTTGGTGAAGAAAGACTGTCTTAACCTTGTTCTGCTGTGGTTAACTTCAATTTTGAATTGATGACCTCTAATTGCATCGTTTCTGTTAAATTCAAGCATTTCCCCAAGATATCCCTTCTCCAGACCATGGACAAATTTAAAGACCTCGATGAGATCTTCTCTCAGCCTTCTATATCTAAGTGAAACATATTCAATGTATTCAATCTTTCCTCATATGCCAGGCTGCTCATATCGTTAACCATTTTGTAGCCCTCTTTTGTACTCTCTTTAAAGCCAACAATCTTTTTCGTAGCCAGGTTGCTTATATCGCTAACCATTTTGTAGCCCTCTTTTGTACTCTCTTTAAAAGCGAACAATCTTTTTCGTAGCTAGGAGACCAAGCTTGGATGCAGTATTCCAAATGTGGCCTGATATCTGCATATTATATATATATATATATATATATATATATATATATATATATATATAAAGACATAAAGACATAAAGACATAAAAGATTAGTGCAACTATGAGCCACAAGGGCCCTTCTTGGTTGCACTCTGTACACTGGACCAGTTGCCCACCAAAACTGTCAATCAGCCCTCCCTGTAATACTGAAAAGCAAGCCCTATATTCTTATAATGATTGTCTATGCTGTTTTTAAAGATGTTCAATGTGCTGCTACTGACGATGTTTTCTGGCAGCTGCTGAGTTTCCTTCAAGTATGATTTGAACTTTTCCCACATTTCACAGGCATTTAAATTGGAGAATTCTTCTTCCCATCTGATGGCACTTAAAGCCGCTCTCATGCCGTTAAAGTCTGCTCTGTTGAAATTTGGAACCTTTACCAAATTATCCTTGATAATTTCCCCTACATGTGCCTTGAATCTAACTATGTTATGGCCACTTTTTCCCAGAGTTTCGCCTACAGTCAAGTCTTGAACCAAGTCACTTAAATCCGAGAATACAAGGTCCAAGAATGAACCATGCCTGGTAGGTTCCGATACAAACTGGTGTAAGAACAGGTCCTCTTCAAGGCATTTCCTAAACATTTTGCATGATGGGGTGCCAACACCAGCATTTTCATAACCTTTTAGATTAAAGTCACCGAGAATAAGGCACTTCCTCTTAAAGTTTCTACTGATTTCCTCACAAATCACCTTGTCAAGCTCCAGTTGCTGAGAATGTGGCAGGGTTCCTGATCGGTAGAAAGCTCCTATCCTAAGAGTATTGCTGTTGCCTTTTCCCACAGTGACATCAAGCCAAATGGACTCCACAGACACATTTTTATCCCCACCTGCTACTTTTTGAGAACTGAATAAGCTATTAATATAGAGCATTACACCACCCCCTTTCATTGCTGGACCCCTATTGCACGAAAACATATTGTATCCCTGGATCTCATAGTCCTGTAAGTTATCTCCAAAAATACCCTTCACTGACCCATGCCTCCGTAATGCAAACAAAATCCGGTTCCTCCTCAGCAACATAACACTTGAACTCATCAAATTTGGAACGGATACTCTGAGCATTAAACATCATACACTTAACGAATGCTCCATAACCACCTTTGGCTTTTTCATATTGAGGAGTTCTTTTATCACTAGATGAACTATAACTCTGTCCCCTTGAGTTGCTGCTGTCCCTATTTGCAGACTTTGAGGTTCTATTTCCTTGGCTGACACTATTAGAATATTCCTGAGTTGGCAATGCAATTTCATCCCTCCCCACCCCATTTCCTAGTTTCCCTGAAGGACATGCTCGTATACTTTGCCTAACACATGGACCCCCTTCTCAGAAAAATGCAGGCCATCCCTCTGATAGAGGTCCCACGATGCATAAAACCTGCTCCACTCGTCCACAAATGTAAAACCTAGCTCATGGCAGAGCTTTCCTACCCTGGCGTTAGCTGCCAGTGCCCTAGAGCTCCACTCAGGGAGGCTCTAGCCCTAGGCAAAATTCCTGTTATAATGACTCTATTGGTACCCTTGAGGGTGGCCAGAAGGGCCCTGTACTCCCGCAGAAGCTCCTCACTCCTAGTCTGACCTATGTTATTTACCCCTACATGCACTATGACTGTGTTAAACTGGTGATTACTGGTGACCTGTGCCACCGCAGGTACCAGGTCCTTCACCTTGGCACCAGGCCTGGTGATGCACCTCCTGTCCCTCCTACCTTTACAAAATACCCTCTCTAAATATCGCACCCGAGAGTCTCCTATGACCAGCACTGACTCCTTACTACTGTTATCCTGGGGGCAGTCATCCAATGCCTGGAACATATTTGTTGTTACTATGCCTGCCCGCTGGGCCGGTTGGCTAGACTTCCTCCCGCTCCTACCACCTGCCACCTGCCACTCACTAACCTTTTCCTTAGGTTCGCGTCTCCAAATCCTCCACCCCCTGACCTCATGCCACTTCCCCTCCTGTGACCTACCAGAACTACCCCTCCTCTGTTCACTATTAAAACTTCCCTCCTGAGAGATCCCAGCCACCTCCACAGTAGGGGAAGCCTCAGCTACCTGGTGGCCTGCGACCACCTGGGCATATGATGTCCCTGCTACGGAGTGACCCCTTGTTGCTTTATCTTGCCTACCCTGTGCAACAAGGGCAGCCTTGAGATTGGAAACCTCTGCCTTAAGGGTCCTAATTTCTTCCTCTAGTGCCTGCATCCTGGTCGAAACCATCCTAAACGCTGCAGCTTATGCCTAGATTTAGATTCAAATTAACTCGCTAAGCAACCGACGAAAAAGCTAACTATCATTCACTATAAATCGCTACCTCCTATACTGTCAGTTTATTATCTGAGTGCCTCAAGAAAAGCAGAAACTATTAAACAATTGGTTGTTTTTTTTTTTTGTTTTTTTTTTTTAAATTAAATAAATACACAAGATGTCTAATCTAATTTTCTTCAACACAGTATGACTTATGGCTAGACAGAAAAATGAACAGTCACACAGCACTTATGAATACCCCCAACTTACTGCTAATTAAATTATCTTAAACTTCAACACCAAACACACTATGCACACCAAAAAATAAATAAAGTATGTTAGGATAGTATGAATGTTGTCTAATGTACTTATGAAATCTACACACTTGTAATATCTCCTACTACAGAAATCGAAGCGTCGAGAACACGCCGAAAGCCACGCGGCCTCGCTTTGGCGCACACAAGATGGCGCCCTGCGGCGTCGCTAGGTTAATATAGTATAGTTTGCGTGCTACGAAAATGCTTATAAGATAAAAACTAATGAAATATAATCACAGAAGTAATTGCTAAACACCTATCCACAGCTTAGACTAGAGTACTGCCCTGTTCTGCAGCGACTTATCTGGAAACCTGGAGCTGCGGCGCGCGTGCTTCCACCTTGAAACCTGGCGGCAATATATATATATATATAAATATAATGCGAACAACATGGAACCATCGATGTGTGTTAGAATCTGCTACTCTACCATATTGGGTTCCAAACAATTATAAAGATACTTTTAAGTTGAAGATTCTTTCATCCAGACGCTATTTTTGACCTCGACAAAGTTGATTGCACTTTAATTTAGTTTACTTAATTCTGGGCGCTTCTGGGGGCCATGGTCGGAACGGCCCTCCCTGGATTCGTCAGTGGCCTTATATATATATATATATATATATATATATATATATATATATATATATATATATATACATATACGGATCTGACGCCGAAAAACCGAAAATTGACCACCCCCCAAACAGGTCGGTTAGATCCGGCAGTATCAGGTGCCACTAACATATGGCATGAAAAGGATTCCAGTTGATAACGCAGATGACGATTGGCAGCAGGAAGAGGAATCTTGAGCAGCCTTTTAGGGAATCATTGAAAGGCTTACACAGCTCGCGAAATGTTCTCTTGTCACACAGTGCTTCACAATTAATGTCCTAGTTATACACGCTTGTACAGCATGTTTTGAAGAAAATACTCACCTATTATTGAGATTTTGCGCATTCCCAGTATTCCCACCCCTTGTATCCGCCCTGGTACTGCGGAATCCATCGTCACCATTCAGCTGACTCCAGCCCCTGTAGAAATGCCAAAGCAATGGGAATGGTACGTTCCTGGGTACTAGTACGTACGGTATTTTGTACAGTACTGCAGTGGCCATTGCCCGCGTACTTGACATTTCACCTGATCACATTTCTTTGCATTGCTTCAGTGTTTAATACAACGAAGAATGGCTCTTAAGTGCTCCTGGGATTTAGACATTGTGTGAGGCGATATGTACGACCCTCAATATACCAGGAGGTGCTGAGTTTACATCAAAGGTAACGTTAGGGATTATGCTATATTACTCAACGTTTCGGCCAGGGGCCATCGTCACTCCCCCTAACGTTACTTTTGATGCAAGCTCAGCACCTCCTGGTATATTGAGGGTCGTACATTTCGTCTCACGCATTGCTTCAGTGTCGATTTTCATACCTTTGAGGGGTCCTCAGCTCCCTCAATGGTATGCAAATTCACACTCATCATCACGGCTGGATTTGTGCTTTACAATCATGAATGTCAAGAGGAAAACTTAATGGTAATGAGCCGGGCTGGAGATGTTTCACGAAGCCATGGACATCCAATAGACATATTTTCAGATTGGATGGGGAAAGCATCGAACTGACATTAACATTGCACCAATTCAGGGGTCCAGACCTCTTCCTCGACCCACCCTGGATCTCCAGCTATGGTAATAGAATAATGTCTCTTGACAACTCCGAGATCGCAATCTCTGTTGCAGTTTCCAGTGAATCTTGAGCATTTTTCAAGGAGTAGTCCATTGCCAAACAGGACGATTAACCTCAAAATGAAAAAAGAAGTGAAGGTAAATTTCTGGAGATAATAATGTCCTGGGTGCGAAAAAAAATCCAGAAAAGTCTATTTTGTCAAGCCATCTCACGACTTCTTGCGGCGGTCAATCATCTATTGATATCAGCGGTTTCAAACCCACGACAACAAAGCCATAACAACGTAATTTGTATTCTACTTCGGACCTGTTTCGGTTGCAAACAACAAGTGCGTCAATTTCGGCAGCATTAACCGGCGCAGAGACTGCTTTGACTTTGTGCTGCGTGTATTTACCGTGCCATTATGTCAGGAGTTAAGTTCTCTACGAGGGCTTATTGCAAAATTATTCTTCATGCAGCGAAGTATCCACATGAAGCTGTGAACGGTATCCTGCTTTCAGCAAGAGATCTGGATGACTCAAGCCAAAATATGTTTGTGGATGCCATTCCATTATTTCACTTGTCACTAGAGCTATCACCAATGTGTGAGGTTGCACTTGAGCAGGTGTGTATAATACCACCCCTTGTTACCCTTATGCATTGTAATTGAAGTTATGTGGAGGGCAGTTTATCTTCAGGAGTTGACCTCATTTGGTAATACATTTGTACCTTGAGGTGTTTTATGAATTCTTAGAATTTATCATTATAATACAATGTTTGTGAATGTGACTAAGATAATGGGACCACTCATTCTCTGTGCAAATGCTTACTTGTCAGGTTGTGAGTAAAATAACACCAAAAAAGTGGCTTTGAGTTAGGTAACATAGCATGAAAGTATATGTTCCTATTCTAACCTCACTTAATATTTAAAAAATACACATTGATACTAGAAAAGATCAAGCCATTCATTTTCATAATTTAAAAAGCCAAACCTAACCTAACCTAACCTAATGTCACCTGCTTTTGGAGAAAAAATAAGGAACTGAGAAGAAAAAAATCATGCAAGTTTTGAAGAAACAAAATTGAACAAGTTTTCCAACTCCAAAATCCTAAGATAGCCTGACCTAACCATACATACATAAGATAAGCCCATTTGTTGGCTTTATGGAGGTCAATGTGTGTAAAAACTTGTTTTGTTATCACCTTGAAGCACAATAGGTAATTCTATTTGATCTGTTATTTGAGTCAGCCATAATAGTCACCAAAATATAGTTTAATATATAATAGATTGAGTGTTATATACCTAAATAGGTGAGTCAGGAATGTATTCCACAATACTACCTTTTGTGGTTTTAGGGATGAATAGGCTAGAGGTAAGTTTGCAACTCAATCAAAAGGTTGTGGGTTTTGGTCTCATGTGTTGCTACTCTTTGTCTGTGACCAATCAGAGCAAGAGATTGATGACACTACATACTCAACAGTCAACATGTAAAAACCAATAACCACCACTACATTTTGTGGTTTGGAAACAGTTGGGGTGTGTGTAATCAGTACCAGTTGCATGTGTAATCCATCCTTACTGCAAAAACTGCCATTTTGACCAAATTTAGTAATAGTATCTGCATCAGTCACATCTGGAATATCCACAGATACATATGATGACCAGAATCACATGTCTGAGCATATTGACATTGATGACTCATGTTCCTGTCAGCATGGATGATCAGAATGAACAGATAAAAATAAGAAAAAATGTTAATGCAGCACTGGCTAAATGCCAACTTTTTCTTTGCATGCTTTCTGTTTGGGTTGCTTTTTGCCTTTTGTTTTTGGTTTATTTTGGAAATTGTTTTCCAGAAATATTAATGTTGTATATTTATAATGTATACTAGATGATTTTACTGGAAAAGTATAGTTGAAAATATCAAAAGTGTTTGCTCCTACATATATTATGCCATATGACCTTCATCAAATGCTACAAAGATAATTATTTGTAAGCTGGTGCATGTTTATGAGTTGAGAAATCCTGAAGTATCCTGATGATATCCAGTGCATGGTGGTTATGTGGCTCAAAGAGTGTGGTATTGTTTCACTCTAGTTGATAATTGCTTATTCTATGCTTTGCATTTTTTGTTGGTTGCTTACAAGGTGTGAAATGACACTAATTAGCACAAACATGATAGCTGATTATTCTGCAAGATTCTGGTCATGAGGTCAGTAATGGGCATTGCAATCAACATGGGATTTGGCATGGATTTTGGTTATTAACTTTTTACAGTTTGCTTGTGTCATACGATAGATCCATCTGGACTGAGGGTGAAGTCTGTCTGTGGTCACAATTACCCAGTGGCACCAGGTGATAAAGCCCTCTGCCATGCTTTGCACCATGAGAATCCACCCCATGAGTGTTGACACATGCAGCTATCTTCTTGAGGATGTCCTCATCTATGTGCTCCACTGGCAGGCCATTTCTCTAGACTGTGAAGTGCTGTGATGTCCAGGGTAGGTGATGTTGCAGGTTTCACCCATGGTTGGTATGCATTTAATAATGTAGAAATCAATCTGCTCTTTGCTTTGCCAATGCAACCAAATGTGCATCCAGGTTTCAGATATGTTGATCAATATGCATGTAGAAGTCTGCAAATGAACAAAAAAAGTGATATAATGTTCTCAACATGCTGGTGCATTGTACAGTTTGATTCTGTAATTCAGATTTGTAATTGCATATTTTCAGATTGAGAGCTACTGCAATAGTCAAGGCTTGAAAATAACAGGCTACTACCATGCCAATGAACACTACAAGAGTACAATGTAAGTATGCATTGGTACATTTTTGTTTTGTTTTGCATGTGTCAGTGTTATCTAGCATGGCATGCATTCAAAGTCAATTGATTACAGAGTCAATACAGTTCATCTTATCAGCATGTTCATTATGTTTGATGTGCTTTTATAAATAATGGAATGTGATTAAATTGCATTGATAGGGATGAAAAATGGATGGATAATTTCTTCTTGACCAAAATTCAACACCATGTTGTGTCAACACTAGGCCTTGTGTTATTTCCTGGGGTTATTTCCTGGGAGAGAGCTGTGATTTTCAGGGATGGCTGCAGGTGTGTGTGTGTGTTAGGGGGTGGAGGGTGGAGGCATATACAGGTGTAATGCCTTCTATGTGTTGTGTGTGTGGTGGGTTCCCAATATGAAGCATGTGTGACATGCTTCCTATTGGGTGCATTTATCTCAAGTTAGTTAAGAATCACTCATGGAGCTATTGAAGTATTATGATTCTGGATAAGCTAGCCATTTGTAATGGTGTAATGATTGTGATGTAATATAATACACATGCTGCATCCAGGGTTGGATTTGTACTTTGTAATCCTTGATATGGAGAATAAATGTTTAGGGTATTAGAATACAGACAATATTTTCAACATACCATGGTGGAATCACACTTTTCACGTTTGAGTGAATCTTGTGTACTTTGCAGAGCAGCTCATTGGGGAATAGCACCATTCGATCTCTTGGTGAGACTAATGAGAGGATAATGTGCTGTATGTGAGAAAAAAAAATCATGGACAGGCCTATTTGTCAACTCTGACCAAGGCTCTCTGCATGTTTTACTGTTCCACTTTTTATCTGGTGCAACTATCAGCTATCCTTACAATACTGATTTAGAATACCACTCTCAGCATGCATGCAAAAAACATGGAGTATTGTAATATCACTGAGATTATTCTTGCAGAGCTATTGAAGTACGTGAGGGAGGTGACATATTCCATTGTTGGAACCCCGTCTATCTGCTCCGTTTTTACCGCATGGTTATATATAATGTTCCAATGTCCAAACACTGGGTTGTGCATGCTACCTCGGTGTTCACAAGCTTCTTGTTTTCAGACCCAGCTTTGTGGCCACCAGGATATGCGATAAGATCGCCGAGAGGTTCGGCCAAGTACACCTTGCTATGGTACGTTTGTGGACTTTATTTACAGCAGTGTCTTTGTTTGCCATTCTTTCATGTTGTCTGTATAGTGTGGTCGCATCAGCTTGAAGTCATCATAAATAGATACCAAGGATGGTCAACATCTCTCAGGCATGGTGATGACTGGCCAGTGTATAGCACTCTCATATGGGTGTATTGGCAGGATAATTCAGAATTCCCATACAATGTCGAGTTTTCCATCGTGTTTTGTATCTAACAAGAGGTTGGCTGTTAAAAGCGTTAGATGCATAGATGATTCTTGATTTAACAAAGAAATAATTTGCCTTATTATTATTTGACATCACCATTTTGTTATTTTCCTAATGTTGTCAAACTTGCAGGCTGGATGCCCCACAGCATAGCCGTCTGTCTGACAGGGCCTGTTTGCCAGGTTGGGAACACCACAGGGTAACCGTCTGTCTGACCGGCCCTGTTTGCCAGGCTGGGTACACCACAGGGTAGATGTCTGTCTGACCGGCCCTGTTTGCCAGGCTGGGTACACCACAGGGTAACCATCTGTCTGACCGGCCATGTTTGCCAGGTTGGGTACACCACAGGGTAACCATCTGTATGACCGGCCCTGTTTGCCGGGCTGGGTACGCCACAGGGTAACCATCTGTCTGACCGGCCCTGTTTGCAGGGGTGGGTACACCACTGGGTAACCATCTGTCTGACCGGCCCTGTTTGCCGGGCTGGGTACACCACTGGGTAACCATCTGTCTGACCGGCCCTGTTTGCCGGGCTTGGTACACCACAGGGTAACCATCCGTCTGACCGGCCATGTTTGCCAGGTTGGGTACACCACAGGGTAACCGTCTGCCTGACTGGCCCTGTTTGCCGGGCTGGGTACACCACAGGGTAACTGTCTGAGAGTTGTCTGACCGGCTCGCTTTTCCCCAGGTGGACAATCGTCGGCTGAGCCTAGACATGACGTCGCCGGCGCTGGTGATGAAGAACAAGGAGAGAACTAGGTATGCAATCTGTCGGGTGTGACCCGAGGCGCCACATGACTCGAATTACAGCATTTGCAGATAGCAGGTGACCTCTGGAAATCTCCACAAACACCAGGACATTTGACACCATCGTTGGAGAGACAGAAGTGTCGTGTATTTTGTCGTCCGGGACGTTTAACGCCGCGGGGGTGTACTTGCAGGAAGTGGTCAAGTACAATACCGCTCTAATTGGAAGTGATAAAGTACAATACCGCTTTAATTTAGGAGAAAACCCATTTACATTTAGATAGGTATGGTAAGTCTTGTCTTGGACATAATTTGTGTTGAATGTTGTGCAAGTATATGTGAACAAAGCTGATATTATATGCAAATTTCACTTTCAGATGGCCAGTTACGGATCGTCTGAATAGTCCCCCTTCTCATCTTGTCCTGAGCATCTACAGCTCTGTAACAATTTTATGTACTGGGATGGTGAAATATGTCGAGTGGAAGGGCACTATAAAGGAAACGGCTGATCGCCGCCAGTGTCTCCATCTGCGCTCACCGTCTTGCAACTACCTGTTCACAACTCTGTGCAAGTGTTCAGAACTCTGCCCAAGTATTCAGAACATCGCTCAAATGTTCAGAACCTCGCCCAAATGTTCAGAACTCCGCCCAAATGTCAAAACATCATCCACGTGCTCAAAGCATCGCCCAAATGTTCAAAACTGCCCAAATTTTCAGAACCTCACCCAAATGACACCACCTACATGGGTGTCCGATCCGCTCAGTTGGCGTTTTCGCCGCAGTGTGGCGCTAGAGTCGGACGACACGTGCCTGGCGGCGTCGTGCCTGCTGCAGGGGCGCGCCTACCGCCACCTGGTGGACTTCGACAACCACCTGGACGACGTGTCGGCCGACTGGCGCAATCCCCGCCTCAACGATCTCATCGACACGTGCATCTAGCGCGGGCGGACGCTGGGCGTTCGGTCGGTTGGGGCCACGGTGCTGAGCCGGCCAGGGTCACGATGCTGAGCCGGCCAGGGTCGCGGTGCTGAGCTGGTCAGGGCCGCGGTGCTGAGCCGGTCAGGGCCGCGGTGCTGAACCGGCCAGGGTCACGGTGCTGGGCCGGTCAGGGTCACGGTGCTGAGCCGGCCTGGGTCACGGTGCTGAGCTGGTCAGGGCCGCGGTGCTGAGCCGGCCTGGGTCACGGTGCTGAGCCGGCCTGGGTCACGGTGCTGAGCCGGCCAGGGTCACGGTGCTGAGCCGGTCAGAGTCACGGTGCTGAGCCGGCCTGGGTCACGGTGCTGAGCCGGCCTGAGTCACGGTGCTGAGCCGGCCAGGGCCGCGGTGCTGAGCCGGTCAGGGTCGCGGTGCTGAGCCGGTCGGTCGGCGTTGTCCAGCGGTGACCCGGTGGCGGCTGTGCAGACCCCGGCACGGTGTGGCCGCCCAGGCATCCACCGTGAATCGCCCCGGCCGTGTCTGGTCAGTGTATCGTGACGCGCTGGCTGACGGGCGAACGGACTCTGGTTGGTGAGCTGCTCGACAGCACCTGTACTCAGCTGTTCATGCCTGCAATGGCGTAACGGTGCGACTCGGCTGTTCACTGCGTGACGTCTGCGTGACAGAGACCAAAGGTGGCGGGACGGGTCGGCGTGTGGTGCGATGCGTGTCACGTGTCTGCGAGTGAAGGGTCATCTAGCCGGCCGATGATTTATGTCACGTGTCTGCGAGTGAAGGGCCGCCTAGCCGGCCAGTGATTGGTGGGCTATGTCACGTGTCTGCGAGTGAAGGGACACCTAGCTGGCCCATGATTGGTGGGGTATGTCACGTCATCGTTTGAGGGCGAGGTGCCAGCTCGATTATTGTAACGCCGTGGGGGATAGGGTCTAGAATACTGCACGTTGGTGATTATCTGGGTATGTGTGCCGTGTGTGTGTTTAGTATGATTGATTATTCGTCTGTTTTCACACCACCTATGCTTGGGTGCCGTGATTTCAAATCCATTTAAATATTCATACAATGGGCGCGATTATGTTGTAATATGTATCTGTTTTTTTTTACGTTTGCTCCTCCGAGAACTGCTATGACGCAGGCTGTATTTGTGCAATTGTGTATCTGCACTTGGTGTGCACACTCCGACCGTTTATGTTCTCTTATTGCATGTTTACCTCCATCGATGCAAAATATACCCAATCACATTACATGTTCCAGGCGGTATGGTGTTGTAGCCAGCTCTATGGCACAAAAGACGAGCAGTTCTTTCAAAGTAATTCCATTGTTTAATCAGTTATCATTATGTCAGCGAAAATAATGAACGATCCGAACAAGATTTAATGTGGCTAAAGATGCCCCTGGTGTTGAACTGCAGATACCCCCACCGCCACCTCCTCCCACCAGTGATTGCTGATTGGTTGCTGCAATTAATTGTCGATGATGGTATTTATCTAGATCCCTTCCGCCTTTTACCACATGTGACACCAAAGATGGTCACCTAAGCCCGAGGGCAGGTCCGCATCTGCAAGTTTTTTTTTTCGTTTCAAGTATAGGGTATCAGATGTGCAATAACTCAGCATATACGAGTTTCGCGTCGTACTTGTGAAAATCAGTGCTATATACTGGAAGCGGTGCGCGTTCTTTGTCGGTTTCCTTCCACAGTAGAATCGCGCACGATATCCATTCGTGAGACTCACTCGTCTTCTGTACCAAACACTCATTCGCAGCGAGCATTTATTTATACGCACATACGTGTGCGTATAAATAGCGAGCGAGATGTCCCGGAGCCGATCCTCCGGTCTGCACGGAGTGCCGAACGGTTGGTGAACCGCTCGAGATGTCCCGGAACCGATCCTCCGGTCTGCACGGAGTGCCGAACGGTTGGTAAACCGCTCGAGATGTCCCGGAGCCGATCCTCCGGTCTGCACGGAGTGCCGAACGGTTGGTGAACCGCTCGAGATGTCCTGGAGCTGTGCGCCGGGCAGACGACACGCGCTCACAGAGTCGGTGTTTTCGACGCCGCCAGTCCGACAAACGCTTCGCCGTATTCGTGTTGTATTGGGCAGTTGCACTGCAGTTCGCAATACTTCGCCGATGGTGAGACTGCGCTGACGCGATAGGCGGCACTCTGCTGCAGTCACTCACAGTCACAGTCTGGGTACAGTCGCCAGCAACTCCACCATTAATGGTGTACACATGCGCGCGCAGCGAGCTGCCAGTCACTCAGGTGAAGCTCACCTGGGTGACCGCGCCGCGCGCGAGTGACTTCCGGGCTCTCAGGCGTTCAGCTCACGGCCTGTGGCATCCGCACTCTTGCTGACTCAAGTGTGGAGTTGAGGAAAAGCTGGTCAATATCTTCGCATTTGCGATTGTCTGGATGGTACATCTTGATAATTACTATCTGTTTGGGTTCCTATGATGCCATTTGAGATTGCTATGTGACAGTTCAAAACGTGCCCAATTTTGTTCCCACTGCACTTGAGGGCAGTATCGGTCGCTGCGTTTGTAGTAGTGTTGGACCGCCGAATAATGGTGTGAGGTTAGGGGGGGGGGGGAGTCGGTACTCTACAACGGATCCACTTGTCGACCAACCGGACAATGAGTACCTTAGTATCCAGTGCAAACGTAAAAATATATATAACCATGGAGTTTATCCTTAATCAGTTTCAGAAGAGAGAGAAAAAATATTGCGCGAACTGAACAACAGTTCCCATTTAGGAATGGTGAAAAAGAATTTGGCTGGCACAGTCAAGTGCTCACATCAATTCACGATCTTCCATAAAAATGTGTTATTCCTCCAAGCACAATGCTATCAATTTCACGCTATCCCCTCCCTCTCCTCCCCCACCTGCTAACTTTTGATCAATGTTTTGATGAAGATACAAGAAAAGGCAGGTACGTACCATTGAGTTTCAAGAAGCATGCGATAAATTCAAATTCTTAATCTTCTTGTTCGCCTTCCATGCCAGGTCAAAGGGGTTGGAGGGGGCCCTCCGGTTTTTCGTAGATAACTCCATATTATACCGGCCGATATACGCAATTTTTCTGTACCTGCTTCGAAATGACCGGCACATTGTTTAAAGCAAGATAAATGAAAATCGGCTTAACATTTCTCACGTTAGGGGCCGTTAAAGTCAAATAAAATTCGCAGCGCAGACCACAAAAAATCGGCGCTAATGCGCTTCCCGTATATTGTCAAAAAGGAAGTATTCTTGTCAACACTAGCGACTTGTTTGATGCATATTGTTATGCTATATAACTTAAGTCATGTTAGGTCACCGAGGTCAAGTCAGGTCAAGTTCATGACAGGCTAATGGAATCAACCTTGGTCAACTGGAATGTTGTCATAAATGCAAATGACTGTCATGCGATGGATGTCACTTTGCATGTTCCTCCCTACATATCCGGAAATCTACTGTTTGTCATTGTGTGCCTAAGCGTATTCAGTAGTAAGCGTAAGTATGAAATACTTTATTCATGTATTCCACTCCTTTCTTTGCCAAGTCAATTGTGCCGAGCCGCCCAACGGAGCAGTCGGGTGGGCAGCTCGGTTCCGGTAAATGGGGTAGGTAATAACCTGACAAAGTGCTTCTATATAAGTGACCTGAGGTCAAATGGCGGATCTTGCATCTGTACTGCATCATTAGTAATGACCAAAACATCATTAATGCCAATTTTGATGCATTTAAACACAATCACAGCGGTCCATAACAATGGCAAGCCAAGCCATGCAAAACCAGAAAAAATTGGCTATTTTTACCTCATTTGACTTTGAACATATTAACCTAAGGTCATGAAATTTGCACACAATAGAACTCCCTATCGTGCCCATCCACCCTGCGAATTTCGTTGCTCTAGCCTTAATAGGTGCCGAGATCTTATGGGGCGGAATCCGCCCCCCCCCCCCTCTTGTTCGACTGTTCCTTATAAGATCAAGACAAATTCGATCAGCATTTGTTGATGTTATCTTTCACCTTGCGTGACAATATATGCCTGGGGAAGTCCATTAGCGAACCAAGCTGCCCTAGTCAGCCCTTATCTAATCATTTTGGCGATGTAATAGTTATCACTTGAGTTACAAGAGAGCCATGATTTATATATTTATATATATCGGTGTGTGTCCGTGTGTGCAATGTTTATTTGTAGCGCATGTCAAGGTGAACTTAATAAATAAAAGACACTTTTTGAAGGCGTTCCGGCCATGCCTGATCTGCCCTAAGAGTTCGTAGGTCATGCGCTGAGACCCACGGGCGGGCCGTGAGTTTATTCGGCTGAGTTTTTAAGCTGTAAGCAACTGAGAGGCATACAGGACAAGAAGAAAATTGCCAACAGCCAGATAGTTTTGCATAAATTATTTTGGACGATAGAATGATTTTGACAACATGTCATAATATTATTGAACCTGCCGAATGGATTACTTAGTACCTATCACGAATAGTGTTGACGATGATTGGCCCCGTGGGTCAGTGCCCTTGGAAATGCCCTAGTAAACATTGATAAAGTAGACACTAGCAAAAGAAGCTCGACGACTTGCTAACGAATTCACGTATTCCGTAAGTGATTCAAAAACAGTTGCCCACGCAGAAGGAGTAAGGAGATTGTCAGCTGGGGTACCAAATGTCCGGGGTTTGACACTAGCGGCACTCTGTAAATTTCCCAATCCCACGGCCCACAGTGTGGGCGGCGCCATTAGCCGTGAATGTGCATAAAGTGCGTCATAAACCACCCAATAAATGAACAGATTGTCGGCTGATTGTCACAGCTTTGTGGTACTTTTATCCAAGGGTAAGAGTGGCATTTACCGCACGGGGTGTTGTCTACTGCCTGATTCGCTACACCGGGACAAGGTGGTGGTGGACTGGTGGTTTACGACGCACCGGTCAATTCAGCCATTATGTGCCCATAACGCCACTTGTCCTCATATTATGGATGAGTGCGGAGCATGCACTCATATCTGAGTGATTGCGAGAGACGTCAAAATGCACTTTCTGAAGGGATGTAATCATGTCGCCCGATGCGACGACTATGGAGTCATCTGGTGGCACCTGATGCAGTGAGATCAACATTGGGTTCCAACATACCTGCCGTGTGTGGGTTCCAGCACTGGGGAGCCAACGAGTAGGTGCGCTGTGAGTGGGGTCCACCAGCACAAGATAGTGCGCTGTGAGTGGGGTCCACCAGCACAAGATAGTGGGCTGTGAGTGGGGTCCACCAGCGCAAGAAAGTGGGCTGTGAGTGGGGTCCACCACCACAAGATAGTGCGCTGTGAGTGGGGTCCACCAGCACAAGATAGTGCGCTGTGATTGGGTCCACCAACACAAGATAGTGTGCTGTGAGTAGGGTCCACCAGCACAAGATAGTGCGCTGTGATTGGGGTCCACCAGCACAAGATAGTGCGCTGTGCGTGGGGTCCACCAGCACAAGATAGTGGGCTGTGAGTGGGGTCCACCAGCACAAGATAGTGCGCTGTGATTGGGGTCCACCAGCACAAGATAATGCGCTGTGCGTGGGGTCCACCAGCACAAGATAGTGGGCTGTGCGTGGGGTCCACCAGCGCAAGAAAGTGGGCTGTGAGTGGGGTCCACCACCACAAGATAGTGCGCTGTGAGTGGGGTCCACCAGCACAAGATAGTGCGCTGTGATTGGGTCCACCAGCACAAGATAGTGTGCTGTGAGTGGGGTCCACCAGCACAAGATAGTGCGCTGTGCGTGGGGTCCACCAGCACAAGATAGTGGGCTGTGAGTGGGGTCCACCAGCGCAAGAAAGTGGGCTGTGAGTGGGGTCCACCAGCACAAGATAGTGCGCTATGAGTGGGGTCCACCAGCACAAGATAGTGGGCTGTGAGTGGGGTCCACCAGCACAAGATAGTGCGCTGTGAGTGGGGTCCACCAGCACAAGATAGTGCTCTGTGAGTGGGGGTCCACCAGCACAAGATAGCGCGCTGTGAGTGAGGTCCATCAGGGCCCCACCAGGGCAAAATGGTTGATGGAAGCGGTATGCATTTTAGCAATATCCACATACGCGATGCTAAAGTTGTTTCACAATATTGAAGGGGATCCTTCCCGCCAACGGCAACCATGTTGGAGCATGTGTATTGCCACTTGTGGTTCACGCTAGTGTTTCATCAACACTAGTGCTGGAACTGATGTGTGTGCTCACCTGTCCTTATCACACATACGACCTCAGGTGCACGTGACTGAATGCACACGATGACCTCGGTACCTCGAAAAGCCCGCGAGATTGAGGAAAGGAGGTCAAATTGAATCACGACGGGCGAGTATGCGGAGCCAGTGCCAGTAGACACATGCACCATGTTAGTTTACGGAACACAATATAAATCGCGTGCTGAAGGTGGTTGGCTTGTTTTCACGACGCCAATATGGAAACACAGCTGTCCAACAACATTGTCTCATTCAGCAATCACATGATTCACACATATGTCCGAGCGAACGCTTTCATTTTCATCTTATTATGGTGAGCACTTCGGCCTGATAGCGAACGCATATTATATATATGTATATATATATATATATATATATATATATATATATATATATATATATATATATATATATATATATATATACACATGTATACATATATATGTATACATTGGTCCTTAGCATCAAGAGCAAAAATCCTGCACGGGAACTCGAGTGGACTGCCGAGGCCAACAGCAAAGCACTAAAATAGCAGAAATCAGCGAAAATGCTGAGCTGCTAAGCAGAACATCAGTAAAGGATATTAAGCATAATGCAGTCAAGTCGGAATGCGCGTTGGAATGTTCTCTCGAGTAGGAATAGTTCATACCTATTGCTGAACGACAATTAGCGGCCCAGAATGCAACACGCTTGACATTGGCCCCATACACTTGAAGCGTAATCTCATTAGCATGACACACCGGACAGAGCACCACGAACAATGACTACCGGCACGTGGCGTCCACTCCAGCGCCGGCTGACCGCCCTTCACACAGTTCTCCCGTATCACAGAGGCGGCTGGGCGAGCCGGCCGCGCCGCGCACTTCAGCCCGGCGCGCCGCCCGCCAGATGTCTCTACTGCAGCCGGCAGCAGCCCGTCTTCTCGCGCGGCGGCTCGGACGTGCCGAACGCGCCGTCGCCGGTCGCGAAGCGGCGGCGCGGCGCCGTCGGCGAGCCGGCGACGCGTGACGTCACACATGACGTCAGACCGGCGGCGGCCGCCGGCGTCAGCTCGTCTAAGGACAGCGGCGAGAGCGCCAGGCCGGTGAGCGCGGAGCGAGACAGCGCGCGCTGCTTCTTCAGGTCGGCCAGCGTGCCGGTGAGCGCGCCGTGGCTGTAGCTGGCCGTGTAGGTGGTCGGCGAGTAGGCGGGCGGCGGCGCGCCGTCCGCCGCGCCCGCCGTGTTCACAGTCACATGCACGTGGATGTCGATCTTACCCGGCTCGACGGCGGCGCTCGTGCTGTCTAGCGCTACAACAGAAAACGCGCAGCGCGCGGCCGTGAAGCAGAACAGAACAGAACAGACAGAACAGAACAGAACAGAACAGAACAGAACAGAACAGAACAGAACGCGAGCGGGAGCGGGAGCGGGAGCGGGAGCGGGAGCGGGAGCGGGAGCGGGAGCGGGAGCGGGAGCGGGAGCGGGAGCGGGAGCGGGCCGGATGGCTACACACGACATGTTCTGTGTTGGGAGAAGGGGACGCGATAAGCACTGGATTGCAGAAATTAGCGTAACAAACCAAAACAAAAACAAAACAAGCGGGAATACTCGGCGACATCGATTGATCCTGGAACTCCTTGATGATTAATGATTAAACGACTGATTAAATAAATGATTAATGAAAGGATGATTAAATCGAAGCAGACAGTGAAATATATCAAACACACCTTAGCGAAACCCGGGGTAGGAAATAGTGGCTGGTTGTGTGCATTGCACGTGAATCCGCAGGTGTGTATATGCAGTGTATGCGCGCCGCCCAAAACATGCCCGAAATGAAAGGGTACCTGCTTGTGTCGATATCAATTCCAATTCGTAGTGGATAACCGTATAGTGATGCCAACGTAGGCGCACCACAGTGTGCATACGTTGATACAGAATATCACAAAATATCCACTGCTCTTTGCATAGCATTCCCGTTGGCAGCATTACATAGGCAGGGTTCGCATAACATGCTTCAATATATATATATATATATATATATATATATATATATATATTCATAAAGATTTCATGTAGAGAAAGGAGAGAAGAGAGTTAATAAATAATCGGTCCGTACAAAAATATTTGATGAGTACCTTATGGCAACTAAAATGCACGATCACATAAAAACATAAAATTTGCGGCTTAGAAAATTAACAGGCCAATTTTCCCATGAATTGTATTCCTACTCAAGTGAACACCATTTCCATCAGCATTTGTAAAAATAGTCCCCTCCAAACTACTGGATGACCAAAATTGGTTCCGACTAAGCATTTGGGTTCCTACAAACTAAGGGACCAACAAAATTGGTTCCCACTAAGCATTTAGTTCCACAAACAAGACATATGACCTAGTCGGTGGATTCGGGGAAAGTAATCTCTACTGAACATATTTGTGGCTTTTTAACGAAAACATAACATCCATATTTTTCCAGCACACCATGCGGCACACAACACAGCGAGTTACAACTTCATCACAAGTGGAACACATCATACATCTCGCGATATTCTAAGCACCTCTAACGCTCTCCAGACACCTCTAAGTTTAACATTAACATTCAACTTAAATTAACTAAGTGCAACATTAACGTGAGCGGGCACACAAAGTCACGCTAAGTGTCCCCCACGTCATGATATACAAAAGGTGTGTCATCAATTCTCGAGCGCTTTTTCTCTCTTTTTCAAATTCTCGAGGTGAGAGTCTTCACTTTCGGAGAACAGTGCCGCGGTGATTTGCATGGCTTGGACGGGAATAAAATGTTGCGTGATGCAGTCGACGTCTAGGGTGCCCATGCGGTACACAATGCAAGACATGAAACGTGGCAAGAAACTCTAGCCAACCATTGATCCATTAAATGTCATATTTGATCACATTTCTTTGCCAATGCCGCTCATCGATGAGCGGAAAATTTAGAGCGCCTGCCGTTTGGCGCTGCCGAATGCTCTGCGACATCGGTGCTGCGATCAAATACCATGCTGTGGGTCGCCCGGCGTGAAATTAGCATAACGGAAGTCAAACACACTCACGAGTGAATTCCTTCGCTGTGGCGATGCCGGCCATGCTTCGCTTAGGAAGAGTTTAATTTCCCAAGATAGCAGACGATGTCAATCGAACTCGGCACGAGCTATTGCAGGTCCGCACGGCTAACGATACCGATGGCCTACACTCTTAACACGAGCCAAGCGCAGATTGCAGATGGCCAAGTAGAGAGAGAGAGAGAGAGACAGAGAGACAGAGAGACAGAGAGACAGAGAGACAGAGAGACAGAGACAGAGACACAGAGACACAGACACAGAGAGACAGAGAAACAGAGATAGAGAGACAGAGAAACAGAGAGACAGAGAGACAGAGACACAGAGAGACAGACACAGAGACACAGAACAGACAGAGACACAGAGAGACAGAGAGACAGAGAGACAGAGAGACAGAGAGACAGAGAGACAGAGACAGAGACACAGAGACACAGACACAGAGACACAGAGACACAGAGAGAAAGAGAGAGAGAGAGAAAGAGAGAGAGAGAGAAAGAGAGAGAGAGAGAGAAAGAGCGAGGGAGAGAGCGAGGGAGAGAGCGAGGGAGAGAGCGAGAGAGAGGGAGAGATAGAGAGAGGAGTTATAAACACCCACATGCTTTGTTGATTCCTCGGAGCTGGCGTTCACCTCCATTGACTTGACTTCCATTGACTTGACTATTGTTGACCTGACCTCGGCCGGCCTGCCCTCCGGGCACCTGGCCGTTGCTCTGTTCGTCGGCTTCCGCGGTACTCTGGTCGTCCGGTGGCACGCTATCCGAGTCCAGAGGGATCTCCGATCTGCCATAGGCGCGGGCGAGAATTCAATGGGAAATCCGCCGAGCACGTGCACCTCTGGCAGGATAATGCGTCGCTGGACTTTCTTTGATTTTTGTCAAATCGATAAGAAGTATCGTCGGTGAGAGCCGAAGTTCTTACGCCAGGGAGGAAGCGTAGGTACACACTTGATAGCTGTCACAAGACAACAAAAGATAACTGTTATGTCACACGATCAGCACACAAACGACGCTATACATACGGTTCACGTAATGCAAATTACACACACACGGTCAGAGCAGCACAAATCACACAATGGCGTAACCATAAACAACGTTACATCAGTCACAGTTCGAGATAAGTAAAGGTCTGTAGTATTCACACGGCAGGACAGGTGAATATGCATTCACTGCACGCAACATTCATCAGTCATTTTACGCGATAAGTGAACGCCAAAAATCGTCCGGAGATAGCACGACTGAACCAGATAACCCAGCTATGCACCAGCCGGAAATATCGATCACAGTACTGAAATATACCACAATGTGCGGGAATTGGGGGGAGGGGGCATAAGCGGTCAAAATTATAAATGAATGAATGAGTGAATGCCAAAATGAACGAATGCCGACAGACTTGGTCCTACAATCTGACAACGCCGGTACGTGCACCAACGAAACCTGGCTCAATTACGTCTGCGATTTTTCGCTCACTGCCAACTGGAAGACTATTTTCTGCCCACATCGTTGGTGAGCTGGACCTCGCCGTAGCTCTGAAAGACCACGGCCCCATCTGCAGCAACACCAAACCCCGGGCGATAATATCGGGCCACGACACTTCGCCGTTATCAAGAGCTGCGTTTCTCAGTGCACCTCACCGGGCCGAAGTTCAGGCGGGTTGTATAACAGGCATGTCACCACCACCGACATGCCTGTTGGTGGTGTGTGCTTGCCTGTTATGACACCACCACCACCGGACACCACCACCGACACCACGTCACCACCGAAGTGGTGTCGTGGGAGCCCTCCTGGTGGTGTGTGCCGAACAAGGATAGCCTCAGGAACGCGTGGGGCCGGGCTGGCAACTCTGATACTGTTCCCGCCTGAAGGTTGGCCATGTCATTTGACTACCCGGCCTCGGCCGTTACAAACTAAGCACATTATAGGTGTTACTTAGCCGTGTCATTAGTTGTGAGTTGCATGATGCAGACTGCGTCTAGGATGGCCATCAATTTTAATACATAAATTTAATGATCTCATCACAGCTACCCGAAGTATCCGCTAGTTCATTAGTTCATTGACGGTTTCATTAAGCACATGCTGATGGGCGCTACATGACCAATGTAGTCGATGCGCCCTTAAGCCCTAATAACTAACTAAGCACATGCTGATTGCACTAATTCCTGAATCGAATGGCGATGAATGTTGGAAATGTTTTATTATTTAAGTCGGACACTCTAAACGTGTTCTCAAAGTAACACGTCCTCTAGTTTTAATCGACATTCTTGAACTCTTCCGAGTATCGATTGCAGCCTTAATTAGTCTGGTCTCGTGATCGGAAGCTCAGATTGAATCGTTGAATCTCGAAACGGCTGCAGTTGGGCTGACAGAGGGCTTCGGTAAGACCGACATTAACATGAAATGAAGCGGTGAAATTGGTGCAAGGGATTATAATGACGTGCTTTGAATCATGGATGGGCATGAACGCAAGGCTTTGCCAACAGCGCTTGCTTTAATTTATC
Source organism: Imbricaverruca yamaguchii (assembly GCA_034440575.1). NCBI lineage: Eukaryota > Metazoa > Arthropoda > Thecostraca > Neoverrucidae > Imbricaverruca > Imbricaverruca yamaguchii. Next base: position 2,368,087 of record JAOTOL010001620.1, read on the forward strand.
AGCTTCTAGTATACTTGCCATACACCATTTACATTGGGAAATGTTCCGGGCTTTGGCGTCATTAACCTGCAGCGATGTTTTACCTGCCAGTATTTGCAGTGAGCAATGCTTCCATCGAACGTGAAGTTGTCCCACCAATTAGTTGGGACAAGATATAAGATGAGAAAACACGGAATTTATTATTGAGCCGCTTAAGTTATGTTTCGTGTTCAGCCACAGCCGACCTCACATGCATGTACACTAGGGCGCATCAAACGCCACGAACTGAGAACTCCAACAACACCACTTTCCCAGCATTTTCCTTTTTCTCATCTTTTTAGATACCTTTATAGAGTTTGGTCCACCTCTTTCTTTCTAATTACGGTAGTGTCAGGAAACAAAAACAATGCGCTCTAAGATAATTGGACATTGATTCTTAGCATGGCTCACCCATTAACCTCCCAATGTAAGTCTATTGTAAAAAAAAGTTCTGTAAAATGTTTATTTGAGCTAAAATTATTGTAGATGAAGAGGTGAAGCCCATGCGTCCTGACATTCGGAACAGGCTCACAGCCCTGGCGGGTCTGGTTGGGCAAGACTGGTGATAGCGATTATGCTTCTTCAGCTGGATTCAACCTTCTTGGAACTGGAAGTGGAGGACCGGCCCAGTTCGGATGCCTACCAGACATCACCGGCGAACGCTGCGGCGATGAATGTCAAGAACGACATCGCTGAACGTGGAGTAAAGCTGGACTTGGATTTCATTGGAGCAGCAGAGTCTGAAGAGCGCTGCTAAAATACGCTTCAAGTTGTTGGAAAATGTTGAAAGAAAGAGACGAACGAAAGAGAATGTTGGCATTCGTTGAAGAAAATGTTGAACGAAAAAGTCTGGCTTACGGTCAAGGAAGTGAGGACGTGAATAGACTGCTTCAGATGGCAGCGGCTGTCTGGTAATGCATGTCCGTACCCTATTAGTGGCTTACCTGAGTCGACAGGTGACGCATGTTGCGCAGTATACAATTATAAAAGGCGTTGAGTGTTGTTTGATAAATCTTAAACTCGGTATGCTGGCTTCAGATAGATACACATACGGAACTCCGCTTTTTAACTGGCTCGGGTTCGAAAATGATATTGTTGTTGACCAAACTGCAAAATTCGAAATAACCACCTCTAACTTAATAAAGAGCAATGAAAAGCACACCTTTTGATCAAGCAGATGGCAACCTAAACGAGGCGAGAAGTGGAAAATGTTTTGCCCTGTAGCAATTTGGCTCAGAGTGAAAAGAATGGACTTTTTAGTCTTACTTGGTCTCTTAATTAGTTCATTTCCGAAACATGTAAGGATGTCGCATTTGACACGCCATACGCTACGGTGATTTTAACAAAAATTACGATTTTCAAGGTTTTTGGTCATGATTGACAAAATGTGTTGACGATGGTTCTCCTAATCCACTTCGAGAGTACACATAGCGTACTCTTCAAAGTGTAATCGTCACGATCAGGGGCGGATCAAAGTCTACAATCCTGAAAATAGTATAGTCTACATCCTGAAAAGGGCTCTCCTTGAAGTCGACGAGGCAACAGGGTACATGGCGTCCGAGGAGCGCGACCTGGTGAAGAGGATGGCCGAGTACATAGCGCTCTACCACGCCCCCTTCTTCCTACAGACAAGTCTGCCAGCAGCAGCCCCTCGGCTCGACTTGCTGCTATGGAAAGAGATCCAGGCGTACGCGCTTCATGATCCTGCTGTGGCTGAGGCGACTCGGCAGAGTGTAACGAGGCATCTGTGGTACCTGACACAGGAGAACGTCATGCTCGCCCTCTTCGACAGTGAAGTCCCGGTAGAGGAGAAGCTCGCAATGGTGCAAGCTCTCCTGGACCACACACGACCGATGGAGAATCCTCCAGGAAGCCGACCTTCCCGAAGACATCCCTGGACGCGTCACATGATCTAGCACCATTCGTGGGGCCAAGATCTTGGCTGATGTTCAGCCTGCTGGACAACAGTGGGGCTTGGTTGAAAAAAAAACATCCCAGCCAGTGGGCAGATGACGATGAGTATGTTCGAATGGAGAATGAAATGCAGCAATTGTCAGTCGTGAATGACGCAGCCGAACGTGGTATTAAGGACATTACCGAGTACACAGACATGGCTAGAGACGGCAGAGTTAGAAGTCGTATGATCGCAGTGGCGAGTTCACACCGGGCTGCGGTCTCGTCAATGCGGAGAAGTGAGCTGGCTGTGCATCGTGCATGCTGACGGCATGGGACTACGACTGAGCATACAGTGCAACGTGGCTGGCACAGATAAAGCGCAGATGAGAAACGGATTGTTTTGCCATAATATTGCACACTATCGCGTTCAATGTGCATCTACTTCACTGTCATTGTGCACTCTCATTCTCACAGTTTGACCTGTATCTGACATAGTGATGTTGATTAGCATACTGATGTTGATGTGCAACTGTGAGTTGTCAATAGGTCAAATATATGTCAATAGATCAAAATAATGGACTGAACTGAAAATAGTATGTTACTGTCTCGAAACAACCCTTCTATCATTTCTAAATACATTTCTTCACAGACCAAGTCACGGCGATCACTACAATGCCTTATTCTGATAACCGTTCGTTATTTCCGGTTGCGTTGGATCTGAAAGTGTCGCATTGAACAATAAATACTGTGATTCGAACATTTTGTCTGAATTAAAGTTTGTTCTGCTCAATGAAAGCTTTTAAAAAGCCCACTCCCAGGTCTGTGCAATGAAATTGATTTTCCACCACATTTGGGTGGGGTCACTCACCTTTGAGGGGCTGGGGGACCAAAACTTAAAGGAGGGGGACCAAACTTGGTCAGCTCTGTCTTTGTGTAAAAGAGTTTTGGTTGTGCAGCTTGCATGGCCAAAAAGTTTTTTTTTTTTTTTTTTTTGGGGGGGGGCACCCTAGTACACATCCTCTCTGAGAGACCGGACCAACAGCGCGGCTGGGTCCGCCATTGACGATGAGGACATCGTGGGCGCGTACGTCGCCGGAGCAATTTAAGTGCGATTGAAACATAGTCATCGAGTTCATGTTGAACGTGAGTGCCGAAAAACGTCGGATGCTGCTTTCAACAGTGGCGAGGTACAATCATGAGCTCGTGAGCCGGCAAGCTCGAAGGTCGGACTCGTGTGCTATGCCCTGACAGCTACTGCCACGCAAATTATGGCACCTGTTCGCCAGATAAGTAGCAGGCTGCGGTGGAATTGCCGCTCCAGCAGACACTTCCACTTGTGCAGGGAAGTGGAAGCAACTTATCTCTGAATGTATAGTAATTACACTAAGTTCATAGAAGCTCATATTACATGAAGTTCATATATCATGCTTGGATGATGTCAAGTTCAGAAACGCTATCTCCAGTACAGACAAAACACAACATCGAAGACTGTGAAATGAAATACAGTTGTTCGTTCTCTCACATGCGAGCGATTTTCTCGGTATTATCTCCATCGATGGTAATCCCGTTATCCCGCTATATTAGCAACCCCGTAATCTAGTTATACCAGTAACCCCGCTACCACACTCGCCAGTCATCGCAGTTACGGACGCAGTTTATTCAGGCAGCCGGTTTTGCGATCATGTAATCATTTGCTTCGGTGAGGATGGCTTCCCCTTATCTGCTTGTTCACAACCGGTTTTAGTTTTCAACTTTTGTGAAAGAGTCGGACATTCGCACAGTTGATTTGGTCACGAGCCAAACCAATCCTGGCACTTTCAGCAGTATATCTTAGAACCCATTTCAAATGTATGTTGGGCGCTCCAAAACTTCAGTGGTATTTTCATGGGAGTGACATTTCATTACTCCCGCCAAACATGTCGTTGACTTGTCAACAGTGAAATCTATAGTGTAGGATCTATGGTGAGCCGTGACATGGAGTGTACTGAAATCACATTATAACATCAGATACCATTGCTTAGAATATCGCACCTTCAATGAGTTGTTGGAAACTGATTCAAAGCCCACAAACACAGCATGGAACTCATATATATATACGTGATATATATACTCACATCTCGTTTCAGAAGGGCAGCATGATGTTCGCGTTTTGCGGCGATAAGTTTGAGTTAAGTTCGAAATGCTACCTTCACCTGTTCGCAGGCTGTTTGAACAGTGTCTCACTTATTTAAAGCATCACAAGTATTCCAATACCGTCGTCTTCAGAACGGTCCCAAACCAAGTTGTAAATGTAAACGTTCCGAACTGCAGTAACAGCTTAGCACAGGTGCTGATCACTCTCGGGAGTCTCCGGACCTAAAATGTCTACTAAATGTTCTACGATGAATGCCAGAGGTCGCAGAAGCTGCCGTTCCTTACAGAAGCTGCCGTTCGCTGTGAATGTGAGGTCAGACAAAAAATTGGTCAAAAGTTGGAATCAATTTCACATGTTGTGGCAACAGGTGAAGTAATAAAATTCACGAAAAGTGAACACCAACGTGAACGTAAAATTCACAAGGTTCACCATTGTGTGTCGAGTGTCAGCTGGCACCCCGTGCCGTCATCCTCTTGAGCAATTAGATACATGATTCGCCTGTTTCAACCTGCACAAACCGAGCACTGAAACACTCAACACTGTAGATGTCGTTGAAGATTGATGGCAGATGAAACATGCTCAGCTATTCTTGGCATGCTCCTCCCAATGACTTGTGGGCCCACGTGACATGGTTTGAGCGAGCTTATCAGCAGGACAGGTCATGTTTGCACGGCAAGAACATCGGTATTCATCCTGCACTATGCCGACTTTAGCAATTTCAAACTCCAACAGGACTATCCGGAAACTACCGCCAGCCTGGCCTCAACATTCAATCAGGAGGATAAACCACCGCCAGCCTGGCCTCAACATTCAATCAGGAGGATAAGATAAGTGGTCGGCACATCTCAACACCAGGACCACATCTCCGCGCGCGATTCGCCCGCGTCGGCACCTGACGGATCGTGATTGGCGCGTCTCCGAACCAAAGCGCACGTGATTGGTCCGTCCGGGGATCCAAGGTCGAGCCGCGTGCGCGGCCGCTCGCAGCAGCTCGCGCGCCACAAGCCGGCTCGGCGGTCATTATCGGAGCAGCGTGAAGTCTCACTAGCGTGGCTTCGAGCCAACAGCTGCCGACTGTGGCCGCTGGAGGTGCTCGACCTGGCCGACATGTGACATGTCATGTCATGTCAGGTCATTGCTGGCGGGCCAAGTTCAGCTCCTGCGGAACACTTGAACTTTAACCGAACGACACAACCGATCACATAATACCCTGCAATTTTTTCATTTCATTTCATTTTGCTAAATTAGTCGCTTTAGCCTCCTAATGCCGTCTTTTGCGCGCCGTTTCGTAGTTAAATGAATGGACGCGGACGACCTTCGTGATATTTTGACGAACGACTAGGTTAACGTTAACTTTATCCACTCGATCAAATCGTAGCACATGAGCAATAGGAAGGCACTGGAACGTTTAATTGGTGGGAGGCTCCAACAGACATTTTACTTGAACAGTTATTGCCAGGTGGTGTAATGCGGCATAGAGTTGTGGAGGTCGTTTTTTTGTCAGACACTGGTGAGCTGTGCGGCCCGGCGGCAAAATGACCCCGCCCACCCTCCGGCGGGAATGACGTCCGAGTCTCCAGCTCAGGCCTATAAGACTCCAATAATACGAGACTATGAGACTCGGAGGGAACATCATCAGCCGATCCAGCCGGTCCAGACTCGCATCCAGCCCGCCAGCCGCCGGACACATGGCAGTGTTGTCATGACCTCTGTGACCTCACAAACTGCTTATCTGTTATCAGTCCAGTGGAGGGTGCCGCACCCAGTGGTTGTGAACTGAACGGAAAGTTGTGAGACGAAAAATGACCGTACACAGCGTGTACGGTTATTTTTTCATACTGCACTGTCACATACTGTACTGTCAAACTGCATACTTCATACTATCTAACACCATTAATTTCACGATTTTAAAGACATAACTGTTCATACTGCCATATACTAAGCATGATATCATATATACTATACTTTTATATCATATATACTGTACTTCTATATCATATATCCTATACTGTTAAATCATATATACTACAATATCATAATAGCACGCACCATACTATCCTACACCCCTCATTTCAGCATGATGGATAAAATTGTAAACCATTGCAAAAATTGTCGACCGACAACGTGCCAGATTGTCGATAAATGATAAATACCCCCTAGTCTCGCCAGCAGTGTTAATACCAAAGTAGTCAGTAGTTATACCTAGTAGTGTAAGTAAATAAACCAATGCAAAAGTAACCAAGGTAGTGAGGTGCTTGCGGCATATAGACCATTTGTTTTTTTCTTTTAAATAACACATTTGATCTCATCTGGCCGCGAAAGTTCAGGATTGCTAATGAGGCGTGACATCACCAACACACTGGCTGCACGGGACCTCCCGGTGACGCGTGACTGTCGAGAATACTCCCGCACAGCTGTCGATCCGAGCTGACGACTCAGAACGTCGCACCCGCCCGATGACGGGTCAGGTCATTTGACCACAAGATCACACAAGCTACAAAGAACAGAAGAAGAAAGCAGTCGTGCATGTATTTCAAATTTTGTAATGCACTGGTTACTATTGCGGGTCCAATGTATAATGTATGTATGTATGTATGTATGTATGTATATATATATATATATATATACATATCAATATAGAATCATTTGTATACCTCGCCCTGATGAAGTTTCATGAGGGGTGCCAATTGGTCATATTACCGCCAAAACAATGCTTATCAGAGCCTGATGTATGAATCAGAGTCCTCCTGACACGTGTCTGCCGAGAATAGTCTCAGAGACGCGTGGGTCCAAACGGACGGGCCACGAGGATGGCCAACTTCATTTGGCTACCCGGTCGCACACAACTATGAATTACAGCATAGATGTGCGAGTCCTCACTATAAACTTTCCAAGTCACCGCAATAAAATGGTAACAAACGGTTTCACTGCACAAGCTGCGCTGTGAGGAAAACGTCCACATCCGCTTCCCTCACATTTATGACATCAGTCCTTCAGCCCCACACTCTGCAGCATGAAGCAGAGTTCAAGCAATGAAACGATGTCGAACTATTCGAACGAACAGCTGTCTGCAACTGACTGCTGAGGCGGACGCCGGAACTATATAACACGTGGTCGAAACTTCTGCACCTTAACGCGACACCAACGATCTCTGCCTGACTTTGCATATGCTCTAATCGGCGAGCGAATTCATCGAAAAGTTGCCACAACTGTCAGGTCCACCTTCTAGCGCTAAAGGCGAGCTGCTTGGATTTGAGTGGTTCGGCAGCTGAAGTAATGCAAACATACGTCGGCTGGTAGCAAGGCTTACTTGTGTCCCGTGAGGATAGACTTACCGGTGGACGGCGAAGGCGAGACGCACCAGTGACCGCAGAAAACGAGACGATTCACTTGTGTCCACTGGAGGTGTGCGAGGAGACTCACTTGTGTCCACTGGAGGTATGGCGAGGAGACTCACTTGTGTCCACTGGAGGTGTGCAATGACTCACTTGTGTCCACTGGAGGTGTGCGAGGAGACTCACTTGTGTCCACTGGAGGTGTGCAATGACTCACTTGTGTCCACTGGAGGTGTGCGGGGAGACTCACTTGTGTCCGCTGGAGGTGCGCGAGGAGACTCACTTGTGTCCACTGGAGGTGTGCGAGGAGACTCACTTGTGTCCACTGGAGGTGTGCGAGGAGACTCACTTGTGTCCACTGGAGGTGTGCGAGGAGACTCACTTGTGTCCACTGGAGGTGTGCGAGGAGACTCACTTGTGTCCACTGGAGGTGTGCGAGGAGACTCACTTGTGTCCGCTGGAGGTGTGCGAGGAGACTCACTTGTGTCACTGGAGGTGTGCGAGGAGACTCACTTGTGTCCGCTGGAGGTGTGCGAGGAGACTCACTTGTGTCCACTGGAGGTGTGCGAGGAGACTCACTTGTGTCCGCTGGAGGTGTGCGAAGAGACTCACTTGTGTCCACTGGAGGTGTGCGAGGAGACTCACTTGTGTCCACTGGAGGTGTGCGAGGAGATTCACTTGTGTCCACTGGAGGTGTGCGAGGAGACTCACTTGTGTCCACTGGAGGTGTGCGAGGAGACTCACTTGTGTCCGCTGGAGGTGTGCGAGGAGACTCACTTGTGTCCACTGGAGGTGTGCGAGGAGACTCACTTGTGTCCACTGGAGGTGTGCGAGGAGACTCACTTGTGTCCACTGGAGGTGTGCGAGGAGACTCACTTGTGTCCACTGGAGGTGTGCGAGGAGACTCACTTGTGTCCACTGGAGGTGTGCGAGGAGACTCACTTGTGTCCACTGGAGGTGTGCGAGGAGACTCACTTGTGTCCACTGGAGGTGTGCGAGGAGACTCACTTGTGTCCACTGGAGGTGTGCGAGGAGACTCACTTGTGTCCACTGGAGGTGTGCGAGGAGACTCACTTGTGTCCACTGGAGGTGTGCGAGGAGACTCACTTGTGTCCACTGGAGGTGTGCGAGGAGACTCACTTGTGTCCACTGGAGGTGTGCGAGGAGACTCACTTGTGTCCACTGGAGGTGTGCGAGGAGACTCACTTGTGTCCACTGGAGGTGTGCGAGGAGACTCACTTGTGTCCACTGGAGGTGTGCGAGGAGACTCACTTGTGTCCACTGGAGGTGTGCGAGGAGACTCACTTGTGTCCACTGGAGGTGTGCGAGGAGACTCACTTGTGTCCACTGGAGGTGTGCGAGGAGACTCACTTGTGTCCACTGGAGGTGTGGGGAGACTCACTTGTGTCCACTGGAGGTGTGCGAGGAGACTCACTTGTGTCCGCTGGAGGTGTGCGAGGAGACTCACTTGTGTCCACTGGAGGTGTGCGAGGAGACTCACTTGTCTCCACTGGAGGTGTGCGAGGGACTCACTTGTGTCCACTGGAGGTGTGCGAGGAGACTCACTTGTGTCCACTGGAGGTGTGCGATGAGACTCACTTGTGTCCACTGGAGGTGTGCGAGGAGACTCACTTGTGTCCGCTGGAGGTGTGGGATGAGACTCACTTGTGTCCACTGGAGGTGTGCGAGGAGACTCACTTGTGTCCACTGGAGGTGTGCGAGGAGACTCACTTGTGTCCACTGGAGGTGTGCGAGGAGACGTCGTCGGGGATCTGGACGGTGATACGCTCCACGTCGGCCAGGCTCGAGTCGGAGCGTCGGTTCGAGTCGCCTATCGACAGCTGTGGACCTTCAGAGTGTCGGAAAACGGCGAGTGCTGCACAACGGTCCACCTTCAGGGTGTCGGACAACGGCGGGTGCTGCACAACGGTCCACCTTCAGGGTGTCGGACAGCGGCGGGTGCTGCACAACGGTCCACCTCCAGGGTGTCGGACAACGGCGGGTGCTGCACAACGGTCCACCTCCAGGGTGTCGGACAACGGCGGGTGCTGCACAACGGTCCACCTTCAGAGTGTCGGACAACGGCGGGTGCTGCACAACGGTCCACCTTCAGAGTGTCGGACAACGGCGGGTGCTGCACAACGGTCCACCTCCAGGGTGTCGGACAACGGCGGGTGCTGCACAACGGTCCACCTTCAGGGTGTCGGACAGCGGCGGGTGCTGCACAACGGTCCACCTTCAGGGTGTTGCACAACACTGGACCCCCTTTGCGACCGTCCACGTTAAGAGTGCCAGACAAAAGTAAATATTATACAGTTGTTTGTGTGAATGTGGTTTTAGGGCGCATGGACCACGGTTGGTCATTTAGCGCCCATATTATATAGTTGTTCATTTCCAGGGATTCAGCCAATGGTAAACCATGAACAACTGTTGACCACCAGGGTGTCGAACAACAGTAGACCCCTACCCCAGGATCGCGGTGTTCCTGGCTTGAAATGACAAGAAGACGCCGGCCCCGGAGCCCTAGCCCTAGATCCCAGCCCCGGAGCCCTAGCCCTAGACCCCAGCCCGGAGCCCTAGCCCTAGACCCCAGCCCCGGAGCCCTAGCCCTAGACCCCAGCCGCGGAGCCCTAGCCCTAGACCCCAGCCGCGCACTGGACGCAATCCGACTCCGCCGTGGTAGCTCACAGCATCTGAAGTGGACATATCCCTATCTGGAACAAAGACATGTTTCATCCCACACGAATTCCGAGCACGTGCCATGGAGCACATCGATAGTTACCTTGGATTCGTTGCAACGTGCACCGACGAATCCAGAACGAAGACCGGCGCCGGCAGCGCTTTTACTACCGGTACTGTTGTAGGATGCGTTTCACTTCCATGACATGCGTCTGTGTATTCCTATTGCAATTTTGAAAGTTCTATGTTTCATTGAAGTGTCAGATGATCTATTAAACATTATTTTAACTTTTTACGTGGCTTTTTAGCGATTAGGACGCTCGATCCACCTAATCCCAATTTCTTCGATGCTTTATGTCGTCTATGTCACTGTGCATCTGGCAGGTAAAAGAGTAGTGCTGTGTTGGATCCAGAGCCACGTGGGCATATCTCGGAACGACCTAGCGGATGCTGCTGCAAAACATGCGTCGCTAGCTCCATGCTTGCGAACCCTACCACTCCCTGCCCAGGATCACTTCCCAACCACTTCTACGTACGTGCTCGTAAAGTGGCAAGTTTCTTACAGTTATGCAGAGGAGCGTAGAACTCACTTTGGGCGCGTCCACTGTTTCCCAGAGAAGCTTTAGGCGACGACTTGGGTATTGTCCAATCGGGGAAACTTTTTGATTACCTCGCTGACGTATTATTTTCAGCAATATATGTACCAGGGTGAAAAGGTGTAATTATGTCATGACGTATTTTGCGTACCTTTTGTTGCTATGATTGCGGAATCGCAGCATTCCGCGAAATTTTGCTAGCATCTGCAATATACCAAAGCATAAATAAATTACTGTTATGGGTGCTACATGACCAATGAAGTGCATGCGCCCTAAAACCCAATCAACTAGTCAACTAACTGGAGCCCAGCCCCTGGGAACCCTAGCGTTGGATGCACGCGAATCGGAACACCAGTCACGTGACATATTGTCGATCCGGGCCCGCTGCCAGCCCGTGGGTGGCCTCGAGCGCCATGTCTGACAAACTCCGGTCCGTCCGTCCCGACCGAGGACCGGCCACTCACCATAGTGTCCTCCACGCCGAGGCGCATCCTCGCCTCCTGCTTGACGTCCTTCTTCGGCGTCAGCGTCTTGTCGCGCATGGAGGTGCGCCGGATCGAGTGTTTGGTGGACTGGGTCCGCCGGACTCTCGGCCGCGCCGTCTCCGTCTTCTTCAGCTCCTGCTCCGTCTTCAGCTGCTCCAGCCGCTCCCGGATCTCCGGGTCTTCACACACGTCTGCAACGGTACCCACGGTGAGAACGCTGAAGCCCAGGATCCTCGCACACGCACGCGAGATGTAGTGCACGCCCGTGGATCGCTAGGTTGGTCGGTTATTGGTTTTACGACTCATCGACCGTTGAGTCATGTAGCGTCGCCAATCTCTCACGCCGATTGGTCGTGGGCGAAGAGTAGCGACAGGTGAAACTCGAACCCACAACCTTTCGATTGTGGACGAGAAATTTACCTCCAGGCTACTCGTCCCCTGGACCGCTAGGTAGTTACGATCCGGGAGCTTGGGATGTAGCATACACGGTGCGGGGACTCGTCCAGCATGTCAACTGCGAAGGTTGCGGTCACCGCGGCCACGGCATCTTTTGCATTGCGTCAGCATTACTGTGTGGCCCTGAGTCAGCTGGACGGCGACGATAACCCTTGCAGTTGCCGATGGACAGCCCCGGCTCAAAATGTCTCAGACGAGTCCTCGGATACCAGCATCTGCGTCATCGGACGCTGGCGCCGGAGCTGTGGAAGCTCCGCCTCCGGAGTTTCATCGGAGATGCCAGAACCTAAGAAGGCTGGGAAGTCGTGCACTCCTCAACAGTCCCCAGGCACATGGAGACTGCATCGAATGCGGGAACCGGCCAGTCACACGTGCCGATTGGAGGCGGACAGTGCTCTCACGAAGCATGCGTGGAAATTGAATGCACTACGCGGGTAACCAAATACAAATCAAGATGGGTTGCATTAAGGGAAAAGTGAACCAGAAGATTAAATACAGAGTAGGCTAGCAAGGGCATCGATAAGGAGCTATTACCGCCAAATGTTCGGAATTTAGTGCATGCAAAATGTTCGCTGTGTTAGCTGTGTGAAATTATAAAGAAAACTTACGAAACATTGGTGCACTTCCGGCTTCTGTTATATATCTGCTTGTAATCCAATACGTTATTGGTACGTCGTTAGCTCTTCAGTTTGCATTTTGCATCATGCTATTGCATGAAAATACCCACGAGCAGCCTGAGCCACTTTGAAAAATGTGTCGCTCGTAAGACTCGGGGTAGGCATGTAATGACTCAGACATCCCGCTGGGGCCAATGCTTGCGTCACACGAAGCCTTTGAAAAATCACCTCATAAGCAAATGGTACCGCATATCCGAGGCCTCACCAACAGGTGTATATAATGATCTCTCTGGATCCTCGCCATACATCAACACCCCAGGAAAGGGTCCACCGGATCCTGAGCATTGTTCCAGCAAAGCAGCATAAGACTCCACGTGTTCCTAGCACATGATGCACACGATTCGACAGCCACAATACTCACGACTCAGAAAGCCTATAATGACGTTCCCCGGAGTCCCCTCACGGTGCAGTTCGGCGACGGTTAGCCGGAGTGATTCCCCTGGAGACAGCTGGAGGCTTCTTAGCAAGTGTATTTAACCTCGGGAAACCCCGGCAGGATGCCTTGCCGGCCGACGATAAACAATAACGGGATTCGCTGCCCAGAAATGCAGGCCATAAGCCAGCCTCCGCACACAACAGATTCCCGGAAGGACAGGGGTGGTGAAACGAGGGGAAAGCGACACGAGGGATATCGAGATATAATGAGGCGCTACACAAGGACAGAATTTCGCCATAACACCTCGAGCGAAGGAGGCGTGAAATCGGCTGTAATTGAAGGGACGGCGTCATGCAAGTGCATTTCCCAGATATATTTAGGTTTCTTGGAAAGGCCGCCAGCGCGCTAAATTTAGCATCACAGGGAGAGGATCAGCAACTGGTTGACGATACCCGGAAAACACATAAAGGGCTGCTGGCTAGAGGTGAGATTAGGGCGAACAGGCGATCTGTCGCCCAAAGCTTGCTTTTGCATAGATCGAGCGCAAACGGTGAGCCGTGGTGAATGATCAGTGAATCGCAATGTGTGTGGACGGTGAGTCGTTGTGTCTGAGTTGTCAGCGGTGAACCACTGTGTCTGAGCCATACAAACAGCTCACAGCTCACAGCTGCGAGCTGTGAGCTGTGAGCGGTGAACGGTAAGCGGTAAGCGGTGAGCGGTGAGCGGTGAGCGGTGAGCGGTGAGCGGTGAGCGGTGAGCGGTGAGCGGTGAGCGGTGAGCGGTGAGCGGTGAGCGGTGAGCGGTGAGCGGTGAACGGTGAGCTGTCAGCGGTGAACGGTGATCCGACCGCTCACCGAAGGGCGTTTCGCCGTTCCTGGTGGGTGCTGAGAGGTCGGCCCCGTTCTGGTACAGCAGCTCTATCACTTGCGGCTGAAACACACCGGTCTGACGTCACTGATGACGTCACGGATGACGTCACGGCTGGCGTCACAGATGACGTCACGGATGATGCCATGCATGACGTCATGTATGACGTCACGATGACGAAAACACAGACTCGTTGGTCACCGGCAGGTGTCCACTGATCAATGGCCACTGACCAATGGCTACTGACCATTGGTTACTGACCAATGGTCACTGACCATTGGTCACTGATCATTGGTCACTGATCATTGGTCACTGACCAACGATCAGTGACCAATGGCTACTGACCAATGGTTATTGACCATTGGCCATTAACACTCGCACGTCCGGTGGTCCGCGCCAACTTCGCATGTCGGGGGGCAGATGTCTGCCCCCCCAAATATCTCTGGAACTATGCTAGCTAGCGACAAACGGAAAACGGCGTTGGATAGCTCGTGACGGGCTCTATCGAAAGTGCTCCGGTAATGTTTTCGCTCAGGTCAACATTCAGGTCACTGGGCCATCATAGGTCAAATTCGACCACATCAGGTGGGACTCAGATATTGACACATATCTCAGCACTTGCAACAGATAGAAACAAACGGCGAACACTATTCGACAGTCCTTGAAATACGCTACCGACAATAGGCGGTGTAGTTTAAGGGCAGGCCAACCGAACCTCAGGTCAAGGTCATGAAGTCGCCTAGGGACGTCATGTAATGTATCAATCGACACGTTTTGGCGATACATACACAATGACGGTAATTTCAGCCTTATAGCTCAATGCAGTGCGATATAACGCGCAGACATGTGTAGTGATCTCAGGTGACCTCAAAGACCTTGGTGAGGTCACTGAGCAAAAATGTCAGCGGTAATATTGAGCATAGCTTCCATCTACATGCCACAACCGTTGAGGTTATGAGGTATATCCGTAACAGCCACTGCACGTGGAGGACATGTATTGTTAAATAAATAAATAAATATATTTTCCGAACGAAAATATGCAACCAGGAAACATTTGTATATTTTACCATAGCCCTATAATGGGGACGCCATGACCGCGACCTGACCTAAGGTTAATGATACGAGAAAAAAACGATATACATCTCATGGTCCCTGAGGAGATCATTATCATGTTATAAGTTATCATGATATCATGTTATAAGTTTGAAATCAATCGCACAATTTATGTGGAAGTTATGCCACCTAAAACTCCGAGTGTAGTTGGGTTACTTCACCTGACCTGGTGACCTGACCTGGGATGACCCAGGATTAAAAATGTATGGGGATATGCGGAAAAGACAAATGAACAACTATGCGAGGTTTGGCCTTGCTTACCCGATTAGTTTGCCGGAAAATGAGGAAAAACCGAAGATGGCAGATATCTGCCCCCGGACGTGCGCGGGTTAACCATTGTGATCATTTATGGAGCTTGACTACTCGATCTTCACTTGCGGCCTGCGGCCGCACAGTTTGACGACCACTGGCGGCGGCGCGGCCTTGACCCGGCGTCGGCCGGCGTCAGCCGTGCAACTCACGTGGCTCCAGCAGGCGGCCGTACAGTTTGACGACCACTGGCGGCGGCGCGGCCTTGACCCGGCGTTGGCCGCGAGCGACTCACGTGGCCTTGAACCGGCGTCAGCCGTGCAACTCACGTGGCTCCAGCAGGCGGCCGCGTGGATCGGCTGCCAGTCGTCCTTGTCGCGCGCGTGCACGCACACGTGGTTGTCCAGCAGGTACTCCACCACGCTCATGTAGCCGTTGGCCGATGCGATGTGCAGCTGGAACAGGGTCAGGCGTGAGACTCTGTTGCCGTCGGGCGAGGTGCCGAGGTGGGCGCGCTCGACCCGGCGCACTATCGACCACTGAACTCTACTGTAGCTTATTGGGGGGGGCTTCAGGGCGTATCGACTGCAGTGGTCATACAGCGATGGTCGCGGTCTGAAGGCTATCGAGAGACGAAGTAGAACAGGCGACCGCCAGTATTGACAGGCGACCGGCAGTATCGACAGGCGACCGCCAGTACCAACAGGTGATTGCCAGTATCAACAGGCGACCGCCAGTATCCACAGGCGACCGCCAGTATCGACGGGCGGCCGCTAATGTCGATAGACGACCCCCAGCTGGCAACCACAGGTAGTCGATGACTGATGGACCGGTACGCCAGCAGACCCCCGGCAGATTTTCTGCGCCCGTTTGTTCATGATGACTGGCGTTCATTATTTGATGCTTTGAGGTAGAAATCAGCTCAGCTTTAAACGTCCTTCAGCTACCTTAACGTGCTAGCGCATCAGGTTTCTACTGAAACCAACCCACTGGCATATTCAGATGGGGGAAGGCCATATCCGCCACATTTTAGGTTTACGAAATTATAATGTCACTTGAAGTGGCGGTCGCATTAGAGCGGTGCTTTGTCATTTCCCCTCATTTCCTCTCCCCTACTCTGGCTGGAAGTCTGAACACCAAGCCGGCTCTCCGCGGCAGGCGGAAGCGCAGGGCCTAAATTGACAACTAGACATACCAGCTAAGTGGTTCTCTTCGAGCTGTTTAGCTTCGCAAAGCAAAGCTATCTTCACAAAGCAAAGCTATCTTCGCAAAGCAAAGCTAGCGAACTCCAGCTGTAGTGTGTCGATCTCTTTTCGAAATCGAAGCTCTCCAGCCACTCTAATTCATTTAGGAGTTTAGCATATTGCCTAGATTCCCCTTTATTGTTTGTCGTCACCAATTCTGGGATTGCTGCCCCCCACCAGTACTTCAGTTCTTAGATCCTCCTGCGGTTGCGCTACGATACATTTTCGCGAAGGAACAATGCTTGCACGCACAGTGTAGTCTCGCACAATAAGACAGGGACAATACTGTCGTCAGGAATAACTGGCACAACTCTCAGTGGTATTGCAACCTAAATTCCTCACAGTATTCCTAAAATACATGAAGCAATTTAAGCTTGAATCAGGTAACTGCCATGGGTTCCAAATTAGTGCTATGAATCAGAAAACACGTTTCATGCAGACGAAATAAAAATGTATTTGCACATGTTTCCACCGTGACGTCATTAAAGTCTCCAGGATTCTAACGTCTCATGTAGCAGTTGGGAATGTCCCAGGAGTGCCGGGGGAAATTGGCTAACTTGGTTGGTTGACTTAGCGGGGAGTGCTGCATAATGTATACTTGTACTTGGTCTTGGGGT
Source organism: Imbricaverruca yamaguchii (assembly GCA_034440575.1). Classification (NCBI taxonomy): domain Eukaryota; kingdom Metazoa; phylum Arthropoda; class Thecostraca; family Neoverrucidae; genus Imbricaverruca; species Imbricaverruca yamaguchii. The sequence goes on from JAOTOL010001620.1 coordinate 2,384,829, forward strand.
GTTTTACAACAACCTAATTGGGACTCAGCTGGAAAATATATGCATGTAACAAACGTATGTAATCCAAAAAGCGCAGAGCTTTAAAACTCCTACGTTCCCCATCCAGTAATGCTCAGGCAATTCGCAATCACATTCGCTGGGTAAGAGGTGGGAGGCGGCCAATAAACGAAGCCTTTTAAGGAACTGATCTTCTCAGACAATGGCGCGCGGCAGCAGAACAGGACGTTCCACGGATTTCGTCGCCCGCCGAAGCAGGAACCTACATTGAGTGCGATCAGGTCTGTCGAGAGCTCTTCTGCCAGAAGTATTGAGCAAAAACGCTGTCTGGCACCTCGTTGACGTGAGTGGCGCGAGCTGACTGTCGTTATTTGATATCTCCAACGTGGAGGATGCTGATGCAGTGATGCACACTCACGGCCACTATTTGATATCTTCAGAGTGAAGGATGTTTATTGACGCGCTCCAGCGCATTATTAAACACGAAAGTGTGGCAGCATTCATGCTTCGCGATGCTCCAGATCACAGGGGGCGTGAATGCGTTTTCTGCACGTTTTCATACACTACAGTCACTCCAGGAATCTAAGCAGTGACGGTGCATTAAGCACAGTGTTATTTGAGGCTGGTACTGGCACACTGCAGCACTGGCCACTGGTACCGGTACACTACAGCGCTAGACACTGGTACTGGTACACTGCAGCATTGGCCACTGGTACCGGTACACTACAGCGCTAGACACTGGTACTGGTGCACTGCAGTACTGGCCACTGGTACCGGTACACTACAGCGCTAGACACTGGTACTGGTACACTGCAGCATTGGCCACTGGTACCGGTACACTACAGCGCTAGACACTTGTACTGGTACACTGCAGCACTGGCCACTGGTACCGGTACACTACAGCGCTAGACACTGGTACTGGTACACTGCAGCACTGGCCACTGGTATCGGTACACTATAGCGCTAGACACTGGTACTGGTACACTGCAGCACTGGCCACTGGTATCGGTACACTATAGCGCTAGACACTGGTACCGGCATATTGCAGCACTGGCCACTGGTACCGGTACACTACAGCGCTAGACACTGGTACTGGTGCACTGCAGTACTGGCCACTGGTACTGATACACTACAGCGCTGGACACAGGTACTAGTACACTGCAGTACTGGACACTTGTACCGGTACACTACAGCACTGGACACTGGTATCGGTATACACAGCGCTAGACACTGGTACTAATACTCTGCAGCGCTAGAAACTGATACTGGTACACTGCAATACTGGGCACCGGTACTAGTACACGGCAGCACTGGCCACACACACTCTTCGCTTCTGCATCCTTGTATCGCCGCGGGTGGGTGGAAGAGGGTCAGTTATGAGCTATCGATTCAATCTTCCTCCAGTTCTGGTCACTTGGAGACCATAGAGAAGAGAAGAGAAAATAGTGTACAGAGGAACATCACTAGGAAAGAGTGTGCACCGGGGTGGAATGATTGGATGCCGATAGGAAGAGGTTCGACTGTACGTTCCAATATCTCGCGTTCAATATATTCAATCCGTAGGAAATCCGGCAACGACCATGCATTGTGGATTGCCACGGAGCTGTACAGTGCTAACTCGGCAATCAAAAGAAAACTCCGCTTATTATCGGCAGCTGTGATGAATCGTCTCGCACGGCAGCAGCCGCTGCGTCACAGCACGAGCGACAGCAGCCGCTGCGTCACAGCACGAGCGGCAGGAGCCGCTGCGTCACAGCACGAGCGGCAGGAGCCGCTGGCCAGGGCTGCTGCGTCACAGCACGAGCGGCAGCAGCCGCTGCGTCACAGCACGAGCGACAGCAGCCGCTGCGTCACAGCACGAGCGACAGCAGCCGCTGCGTCACAGCACGAGCGACAGCAGCCGCTGCGTCACAGCACGAGCGACGGCAGCCGCTGGCCAGGGCTGCTGCGTCACAGCACGAGCGACAGCAGCCGCTGCGTCACAGCACGAGCGGCAGCAGCTGCTGCGTCACAGCACGAGCGACAGCAGCCGCTGCATCACAGCACGAGCGACGGCAGCCGCTGGCCATGGCTGCTGCGTCACAGCACGAGCGGCAGCAGCCGCTGCGTCACAGCACGGGCGACAGCAGCCGCTGGCCAGGGCTGCTGCGTCACAGCACGAGCGACAGCAGCCGCTGGCCAGGGCTGCTGCGTCACAGCACGAGCGACAGCAGCCGCTGGCCAGGGCTGCTGCGTTACAGCACGAGCGACAGCAGCTGCTGCGTCACAGTACGAGCGACAGCAGCCGCTGGCTAGGGCTGCTGCGCCCCAGCGTGGTCCGCCGCCGGTATTTACCCAGCCGACGTCGGCTGGGAAAGACGTCTACCGGATAACGTTTCCATCTGCACGGCTGAAGCACTGGCTATTCCGGCCGCCATCTCCATTCTAAGCAGGCACACGACGAGAAACGTAGCAATTTGTTCAGACTCCAAATCAGTCCTTCGGTCAATTAGCGACACAAACACAACTGCCAACGTCCAGTCATTGATCGAATTCAACGAGACGTGACCCGTGACGTAAACAACTTTTACTTTCCCGGGATTCCAGGCTATGACAACATCACAGGAAACGAGCAAGCAGGTCGGCTGTCGAAGCAAACCTTAGCACGACACGCATCCAAATACGGAATATTTGGTAGACGATGGCGAAGCACTCCTACAACATCACATGCGTGCGCATCACCAGAACACATGGACCCAAGACAACTCTACACTTCGCCTCTCCATCCATACCCGCAACATCAAACCAGCGCAAGGCGCAGGGAATACATAAAATCAGTCACACCGTCAAGAGGACGTCACCCTCACTAAGCCTTGAACTTGTTGCACCAAACGAGCGTAGCCTCAATTAGAGGATGGCTATCATGCAAAACCTCACCGCGACACATGCAGCACCACATTAAGCACAGGCCACGACCCGCTAGACTGCTAGCTTTACCGCTAGCTTTAACGCTAGACCGCTAGAACGCTAGACCGCTAGACCGCTAGCTTTAACGCTCAAAGACAACCACTTAAAGCCATCTGCTAAAAGGAGGGCATCACCCTCTCGCTTCCATCGCTTCTGGGTGACAAGCATCCAGATATCCTGCAATTACTGTTTGGCTATGAGTATGTCACCAAACTAGTAGGAACATTATAGACACCACACCGCCCACACGCACTTCAACACGAAATGCACAGCCTCGCATACACTAGTAGGGATAACGTAAATATCCATCCACGATTGACATCCGACATACATGAGACCATTCGCTTTCAAATTCGAAATAAATGGCTACTTAGCGGTGCCCGGCGGACGTAGATGAGCCGATACGGCTTGTAATCTGAACCTAAATCGGCTGCTCGGAGGTACAACGGACGTAGATAAGTCGAGTTGCAAAACACCGTGCTAACCTCGCTCACGACCCCGCATGCAAGCCCACTAACAGCTAGCACGCGACGGCCGGCGTGATAGGCGGTGTGGACAATTATCTCCTTGTCCACATGGGAACAATTCCTCGGTGCTCTTCGGTAAGGGTAGGCCAATGCTGGCACCCTGGCAAAACCAACCTTCTCATCATCCCTCCCCACCCCAACTGCAAATTATCTTGCGGGGAGGAAAATAAAACAAAAAGCACACACATCCTGGAGATGTCGCCCGCCAAACCACTGCCTTCAGCATCCTAACGTCACATGCACTATATCGTAAGACTCCCTTGACGTTGTAAATTACTTCTGGGTCCTGCACGACCCTAAACTCACCTCCCCTCCGGTTGGGAAGAACATCTCGGTCCATGGATATCTAGCTATCCATGCAAACAAGCACCTCATTCCAAAATCTACTGTCGGTCGATATCTTGGCGTCATATAGCCCCGGTTGTGGTAATCGCGGAGTGGTAATATGACAACCGCAGATGGTGGTAATATGATAACCTCAGAAGATGGTAATATGGCAATCGCAAATGGTGATAACATAACAATCACTGATGGTGGTAAGGGGGTAACCGCAGACGGTGGTAATATGACAATCACAGACGGTGGTAATATGACAACCGCAGATAGTGATAGCATGCCAACCGCAGATGGTGGTAATGGGGTACCCGCAGACGGTGGTAATATGACAACCACATATGGTGGTAATGGGGCAACCGCAGACGGTGATAATATAACAATCGAAGGTCATGGTGATGTGACACCCATAGGCGGTGGTGACGTACCGACCGCGGACGGTGGTGATATTGCGAAAGGCGACATTGCTGACCTTTCATTTGGCGAAGTTTAAAAAAATTATTACCTGTTTCCCATGGTTTCGTAGACAAAGCACCTGCATATTTCTCAATAAATTATTGTAATTACGATTTCAGGAGCTGTTTCTACGTCATATCAGTCAGGTCAGGCGGACGACGCTCTGTCCCTGTGTTTTAAAAATATATATATATATATATATATATATATATATATATATATATATATATATATATATATCGAATATCAAGATAATAGACAGGGGAGAACAACACATGCAAATCGTCCACGGGTACAGGTCGCTTATCCGTTGGGGTAGCCCCTATCCTCACCGGTGTTGCCTGTTGCGCCACACGCTCCTCCAAGCCGGAGATAGGCCTTTGCTTCAGGTCGGCCAGCATGGCTGCCTCGATCTCGCCTCGTGTCTGCTCTGAAAGAGTTGCAGAGGAGCGGGTCAGTGCCGGGAGACATGCTTGTTGGTTGGTGACCGGTGAGTCACATACGTGTCGGTCATTGACTGGTGAGTCACACACATGTCGGTCAGTGACTGGTGAGTCACACACATGTCGATCAGTGGCTGGTGAGAGCAGAACACGACTGATGTTTTGGTCAGCGACTGATGCGAATATCACACATGTCGATCAGCGACTGGTGAGTCACACACGTGTCGGTCAGTGATTGGTGAGAATAGCACGTATATTGGTCAGTGATCGGTGAGAGTAGCACACATGTCGGTCAGTGATCGGTAAGAGTAGCACACATGTCGGTTAATGATCGGTGAGAGTAGCACACATGTCGGTCAGTGATCGGTGAGAGTAGCACACATGTCGGTCAGTGATCGGTGAGAGTAGCACACATGTCGGTCAGTGATCGGTGAGAGTAGCACACATGTCGGTCAGTGATCGGTGAGAGTAGCACACATGTCGGTCAGTGATCTGTGAGAGTAGCACACATGTCGGTCAGTGATCGGTGAGAGTAGCACACATGTCGGTTAGTGACTGACAAGTCACACACATGCCAGTTAGTGACTGGTGAGTCACACACATGTCGGTCAGTGACTGGTGAGAGTCACACAGACATCGGTGAGTGCAGGTGAGAGGTGGCAGACTCGTTTCGCTCACCTCGCGATACACCAGTGGCGGGCGGATGGGACCACGGGTGGGGGGGCGAATGTCACCGGAGGACAAATGGAACTGCAGGTCGAACAGCACCGGCACGCACAACAATCACGCAGAAGCAATGGTAGGTATCGACCGAGCACTCATGCTCAGGTAAATTTCACTGTTGTGACGTCTGTTGATAACACTGTTCACTGTTGATCATCAGCAACACAATTATTCAGTTCATTGAAATGTGCCCTCACGATAATCGTGGCCTTCACCGGAGTGAGAAGGCATGTCATCGAACTTTTACTGAATGAATCATGGTCCAAACTTTCACGGAAAAAATCGTAGTACGCCTAATCGTAAATTAACAGCAATGGAAAAGACCATTGTTCGTTTTCTTCAGTTTTCTTTCATGAGGTATCGTCGATGTATTTGAACTGAGTTAGCTAGCGCCGAGTGATTCCAGAGTGACTCTCCTTTATACCCAAAAGGGTCTGGGTTTGGGGTCATTCCACGTTCGTCCAATCGGAGTTGGAATCCTCTTGCCGAGGCATTTGCGTTAACTCCATGCTTACTCCCGAAATATATTGTACAACTTGCAACAATTGGGCAGCGTATCGCAACTCAATTAAAAGTAATGGTGACATTTCACTGTTGAACTGCCGTTCGGTATCTCCGGAGCAGAGCTACCAATGCGATGCATGTCTGGTCCATGAAGCTTGGTAAAATCTTGGCGGCCTAAAGAAGTAGTGGGGACAAGTCAATTTCGTCTGTCCTCCGACCATTGCCGTGGGAAAAGGGAGAGGCAGATCCTGATCCATTTACGGAAAATGAACTATGAAGACCAGGCCATTCCCGATCTGATCAATAGCATTACGCTCAGCCATTAAATTGGAAAGGATCCAAGCCTGACCATATCTCCACGCCACTAGCGCATCCAAGACGCATCCGTTGCTTTCGCCCGTGCCCCGCCCATCTCGATATCTCAGCGGCACATTTGTTTGAGCTGACGCAGCATGGGTGCCGACAGAGGCCGCCAAGTAAACCGAATCGACTCCGGCAGGGCCGGGGGTGGGGGTGATGGTGGGGGATGGGGTGGGGTGGCGGCTCCGTGCTGGCGCCGGTGTCGCCCGCGGCTGAAACCGAGGCGGCCACGAGGCAGCGTTGGCGCCCGGTCCGAGTGGGGTGAGGGGGGAGGGGTTGCTTCGCTGGCCGTCGACACCGTCTGCCGAGCCCAATAACTGCCGCTTCGAAGCCATTATCCTGCACGTCCGCGGCGACGACCGTTTGTGTTCGGCCGATCGGTGCCGTGGGTGTGGTGGGGGGACGGAGACACACATCGGCGCCGATAGGGACGAGCCGTGGGTGTGGTGGGGGGGACGGGGGACGGAGACATACGTCAGTGCTGACAGGGACAAGCCGTGGGTGTGGTGGGGGGACGGAGACACACATCGGCGCTGACAGGGACGAGCCGTGGGTGTGGTGGGGGGACGGAGACACACATCGGCGCCGATAGGGACGAGCCGTGGGTGTGGTGGGTGGGGGGGGACGGAGACATACGTCAGTGCTGACAGGGACAAGCCGTGGGTGTGGTGTGTGTGGGGGGACGGAGACACATCGGCGCCGATAGGGACGAGCCGTGGGTGTGGTGGGGGGACGGAGACACACATCGGCGCCGATAGGGACGAGCCGTGGGTGTGGGGGGACGGAGACACACATCGGCGCTGACAGGGACAAGCCGTTGGTGGGGTGGGGGGACGGAGACACACATCGGCGCCGATAGGGACGAGCCGTGGGTGTGGTGGAGGGGGGACGGAGATACACATCGGCGCCGATAGGGACGAGCCGTGGGTGTGGTGGGTGGGGGGACGGAGACACACATCGGCGCTGACAGGGACAAGCCGTTGGTGGGGTGGGGGGACGGAGACACACATCGGCGCCGATAGGGACGAGCCGTGGGTGTGGTGGAGGGGGGACGGAGATACACATCGGCGCCGATAGGGACGAGCCGTGTATGTGGTGGGGGTGGGGGACGGAGACACACGTCGGCGCTGACAGGGACAAGCCGTGGATGTGGTGGGGGTGGGGGACGGAGACACGCCGCCGACGGCGCCGACAGGATTGTCCCTGTCGGCGCCGTGGGATGGGGTGGGGCGGGGGGACGGAGACAAGCGGGCTAGTGGGATGCAATGGACACGCGGCGTAGGGAGAACGTGGCGGTCACAGAGGCGCACCAGCGTAGCGGAGTACACAGGAATACGCAGGTCTAGCGGAAAGCACACAGACATGACGCGGTATGTGGATACACAGAGGCGCGCAGTGGTAGCTGGGTGACGTAGTGATGCTTGGTACTGGTATGGATATGTACAACCGGGGGGGGGGGGATACTGGACTATCTGGATTATCTGCACTACCACGAGTGCTGGAACCACGTAGCTAAATAGCTTGCAGTGAGGCCGTTGTGAGGGGTGTTGAAATACGTGACGACGGACTTCATTCTAGCACATATTTTTCCCGCTGCTGGCTCCCCAGCCTTCCTTCCCTTAACACGCGCCCTCTGAAATTAACGCCTTCCTTTCCAGCCTTCCTTCCCTCGGAGGGCCTCTGAAAATAACGCGCACTGGAGGGGGAGCAGATTCCGCCCACCTAAGATCTCGGCTCCTATGAAGACTAGAGCAACGAAATTCGCAGGGTGGATGGGGACGATGGTGAACTCTATTGTGTGCAAAGTTCATGACTTAGGTCAATATCTTCAAGGTCAAATGAGGACAAAATAGCAAAATTGTCTGGTTTTGCGTGGCTTGGCTTGTCATTGCTATGGATCACTGTGATTGTGTTTCATGTTCCAAAATTGGCATTAATGATGTTTTCGACATTACTAATGATGTCAGATCCGCCACTTGACCTCAGGTCACCTATACAGGAGCACTTTTTTAGGTCATTACCTGCTCCAGTTGCCGGAACCGGGCTCCCAATCCGACTGCTCCGTTGGGCGGCTTGGCACAATCGGCTTCGCAAAGAAAGGATTGAAATACATGAATAAAGTATGGAAACACTTAGGCATATAATGACAAACAGTAGATTTCGGGATGTGTAGGGAGTAACATGTAAAATGACATCAATCGCATGACAGTCATTTGCATTTATGACACATTCCAGTTGACCAAGCTTGGTTTCATTAGCCTGTCATGAACCTGACCTGACTTGATCTCGGCGACCTAACATGACTTTTAAATTATATAGCATAACAAGATGCATCAAACAAGTCGCTAGTGTTGTCAAGAACACTTCCCTTTTGCCAATGTCCGGGAAGCGCATCAGTGCCGATTTTTGTGGTCTGACGCTGCAAATTGTTTTATTTTAACGGCCCCTAACTTGACAACTTTTCGGCCGATTTTCATTTTTCTTGCTTTAAACAATGCGCCGGTCATTCCTAAGCAGGTACGCAAAATCTGGCGTATATCGGCCGGTACAATATGGAGTTATGCATGAAAAATCGGAGGGGTTGGCGGATTTCGCCATCCCCCCCCCCAGGGCGTGTGTTATCCTGTCATGAACTTGACCTGACTTGACCTCGGTGACTTGACATGACTTTGAAACAATATAGCATCATAATGTACATCCAACAGGTCGCTAGTTTTGCCAAGAACACTTCCTTTTTGTCAATATACGGGAAGCGCAACAGCGCCGATATTTGTGGTCTGGCGCTGGATTTTGTTTTTACTTTAGCGACCCCTAACTAAAAAATCGGTCGATTTTCATTTTTCTTACTTTAAACAACGAACCGGTAATTTTTATTAGTAGGTACACAAACAATGGCGTATATCGGCCGGTAAAATCTGGAGTTACCTACGAAAACCGGAAGGGTGGGCGGATTTGCCCCACCCCCCCTCCAGGGCGCGTATTAAGCAAACAAAAGGACAGTATCAAAGAAGAAATTTTGAGATTGTCACTAGGCAAAACGCTAAATTTTCCGCGTGGTTCGTGCGTCGGGAGTACTCTCTTTTCTTTACTTTTTGGTCTGACCTCTCCCTTAGGAAAATCCTGGCTACGTCACTGCAAGTCATTCCAACGGGGTATTTTCATTATTACCATTTTCAGTCAGCGTGCGTTTTATTTCTCCACCTGCATGGCGTGGATTTCTAAATACCGATGCCATTTTGGTGTAGATGTCCGACGATATCGGTCTAAACGTTTACGACGTTAATCGCTTCGGTCGCATTATTAGTTGGGAACCGTAACCGAATAAGCAGGATAAATTACTTTAAATTCATGTGTTGCGCTATATCGTATCACAATGTGTCGCTCGCCAATGTCCCAAACATAAAACATGCCCAAAACTGCTTCCCAACCATTTTCTTTCTCGGACATAGCGTATCGGATTCGCCATCTCGATACCAAAAACGAAACGAGCTTCCTTCCCATGCTGAAAAAAAAGCAATCGTAGTTCAGCGAGTAAACGTTGGCAACACCGCCGAAATATTAAATGCGTTTAATCGCATTCCTAAATCTTCGATAGGTGGGGCCTGACGCCACAATGTTCGGTCAGCTCCAGAGCTGATCGAAACACGATTGCTTAGACCGCAGGCGAGATTCCGACGGCCGAAGTCAACGACCAGGAGTGAACGTTCTGACGGTCAAGGTTGAGGTTCTGGAAGCCAAACCGAGATTCTCATCACCAAGCACGATGCTTTGATGACCGAAGTTGAGGTTCTTGCGGCCAGGGCCGAGATTCCACCGACCAAAGTCGAAGCTCTGACGACAGAAGTTTTGGTTTGAGAAGTTGAGGGTTTGACAACCAAGGTCGAGGTTAGTGACGACCAAACCCGAGGTTCTGACGAACAAAGGAAAAATTTCGGTGCCCAAAACCGAGGCTACGACTGCCAAAGTCGAAGTTCTCACGACCGAAGTGGTGGTTCTCAAGCCAAAGACGAAGTTCCGACGCATAAATTCCTTGAAAACAGACGTCCGGCTACTGGCGACCAACGCCGAGGTTCTGACAACTAAAGTCGAGCCTTTGACCACCAAAGTCTAGCTCTGATCACCGAAGCCAAGGCTCTGACCAACAACATTGACGCTTCGACAACCGAAGCCGAGGCTCTGACCCACCAGAGGCGACGCTCCGACAACCAAAGCCGGGCGACAACGACAAAGGCCGAGGCTCTGACCACCAAAGTCAACGCTCCAACAACCAAAGCCGAGGCTCTGACCACCAACGATGGCGCTTCGGCAACCGAAGCCGAGGCTCTAACCACCAAAGTCAACGCTCCGACAACCAAAGCCGAGGCTCTAACCACCAATGACGACGCTTCGACAATCGAAGCTGAGGCTCTGACCACCACGATGACGCTTCGGCAACCGAAGCCGAGGCTCTGACCGCCAACGATGACGCTTCGACAACCGAAGCCGAGGCTCTGACCACCAAAGTCAACGCTCCGACAACCGAAGCCGACGCTCTAACCACCAAAGTCAACGCTCCAACGACAAAGGCTCTGATCACCGACCACCGACGGCGACGTTCCGACCACTAAACGTCGAGCGGCGCCGGTCGGCCGTCGGCGGGGCTGTTTCGCCGCGGGCGACGGTCGGGTGACGACCCGGCGGGCCGTTTGTCAGTGCGGCGGACACTGATCGCGTCCTGGGCGGCGTTCGGCTCGTGGACGGACGGTCGATGGCGCGCCAGCTATGCCGAGCCATCAGGGTGACGACCTGGCCGAGCGGCACGTCCTCCGCTCCCGCGCTCCCCGGCATGTCACCACCAGGCCGCCACCAGGTCACCACCAGAGGTCACAACCAGAGGTCACAACCAGAGGTCACAACCAGAGGTCACAACCAGAGGTCACAACCAGAGGTCACAACCAGAGGTCACAACCAGAGGTCACAACCAGAGGTCACAACCAGAGGTCACAACCAGAGGTCACAACCAGAGGTCACAACCAGAGGTCACAACCAGAGGTCACAACCAGAGGTCACAACCAGAGGTCACAACCAGAGGTCACAACCAGAGGTCACAACCAGAGGTCACAACCAGAGGTCACAACCAGAGGTCACAACCAGAGGTCACAACCAGAGGTCACAACCAGAGGTCACAACCAGAGGTCACAACCAGAGGTCAACCAGAGGTCACAACCAGAGGTCACAACCAGAGGTCACAACCAGAGGTCACAACCAGAGGTCACAACCAGAGGTCACAACCAGAGGTCACAACCAGAGGTCACAACCAGAGGTCACAACCAGAGGTCACAACCAGAGGTCACAACCAGAGGTCACAACCAGAGGTCACAACCAGAGGTCACAACCAGAGGTCACAACCAGAGGTCACAACCAGAGGTCACAACCAGAGGTCACAACCAGAGGTCACAACCAGAGGTCACAACCAGAGGTCACAACCAGAGGTCACAACCAGAGGTACAACCAGAGGTCACAACCAGAGGTCACAACCAGACAGAGGTCACAACCAGAGGTCACAACCAGAGGTCACAACCGAGGTCACAACCAGAGGTCACAACCAGAGGTCACAACCAGAGGTCACAACCAGAGGTCACAACCAGAGGTCACAACCAGAGGTCACAACCAGAGGTCACAACCAGAGGTCACAACCAGAGGTCACAACCAGAGGTCACAACCAGAGGTCACAACCAGAGGTCACAACCAGAGGTCACAACCAGAGGTCACAACCAGAGGTCACAACCAGAGGTCACAACCAGAGGTCACAACCAGAGGTCACAACCAGAGGTCACAACCAGAGGTCACAACCAGAGGTCACAACCAGAGGTCACAACCAGAGGTCACAACCAGAGGTCACAACCAGAGGTCACAACCAGAGGTCACAACCAGAGGTCACAACCAGAGGTCACAACCAGAGGTCACAACCAGAGGTCACAACCAGAGGTCACAACCAGAGGTCACAACCAGAGGTCACAACCAGAGGTCACAACCAGAGGTCACAACCAGAGGTCACAACCAGAGGTCACAACCAGGTCACCGCCCGCCGAGCTCTTCGGACGCGTGTGCTTGATCGCTTCGTTGCAAGATTGCAGGGTGCGTCTCTTGCGGGAGGATGAAGGTCAAGGCGATACTATGCCCTGCCCCTCGGGACGAGTGTGGAGAATAAAATCGAACGACACCGGGAAGTGTCTTCAATTTGCATCTTTTCCCAGTGTGTATACGGGTCGATCGCATAGACGACTTGCAGGGACAGAACACACTGGTGAATGTTTCCGATGTTCAGCAATAATCGAGATTCCGTAGCTACGAACCAGTCAAAGGATCCACATGAGATGGAGACGTTCTGAAATGTCAGAACGTTTGTGACAGTTTGAGTGTGCGGTGACGCGGTTAGGTGGCATGGCAAGCTCGTTTGTATTGAAAGCATCAGTTGTAGTCTCAATACTGGCCGAACACTTGGATTTTAAGGCCTGTCTATGCTCATTGCTATGTTGGTGGTGTCCAAAGGCTGCTCTGTATGCTTCAGAAGCATTTCATCAGCTTTCGCATTAAATACGTCCTCATGTTAATGGAGCACTACCTACTAAAATACGGAAAACAGGGTCAACTAACTTCAGTTCGGCGTTCATATCACAGTAATTAATATCCAGACATTTGGCGGTGTCAGATGCAAGCAGCGAGATTCTGAATGGAGAAGTATATTGTGTCTATGATTGTGCAGTCGTCGGCTAGCCATTCACGAGATAAAACATTGGAAATTGTTCAGACTGCCATTAAATTTGACCGATTCTGGAATGGAGAAGCTTCCGTACAAAAAGCAATGTTCCGTGACACGACACCCGCTAATTTCTGGGAAGTTGTCAACTAGACGCAAATTCAGCCTCAGCCAAATCTTAGCATAGTGCCTTCATTTGTTATTTGTCCAGTTTCACCCGAAAAAGAGTCGTCTCGATCTTAATCTTCTCTTCTCCAGGCACGATGTATAACATTGCTTACCTACAGTGCGACCATAATATATTACAGACGAAATGCGTGTCAGGTAAACAGGTGACATGACCACCATTGAAGTCGACCTGGCGAATATGAACAATTACCTCACACCAGTTGCCAATATATTTTCAGAGTCGCTATAGGACACGAGCTAGCACAGCTATAATTTAAAACAAAACTGTAAGGCACGTGCCTGCTAAAACTGGTATGACCTATAAACTATTTGGGGCCAAGCGAGTTCAAACACCAGCACCAGCCGGTGTGCGCTTTTGCTGATCTCATCCAAGGCAGCGCAGTTTCACCTAACATGCACGGCAGACGGCAAATTGCATTCTCAGCATTTCATGCGATCTTGCTCGTCATATGCTTGGCAGACGAGATATATTAAAGGACGATGGCAACAAGTAAGCTACATCTTCGAGCCTAACACGGATTAGATTATCTGCTATATGATCATATATCTGCAAAACATTGCTTAACATTCCAAACGGTCCTACGCCTTTGCACTGTATGGTGCTGTGTCTAAAGTCCCAGTTCTGTCCACATCAACAGAACATTTGCGTGTCAAACCAGAGCCACTTGGTGTCAGAGCCGGGAACCGTGCCGCGGCCTATAAGCATCAGCGTGCGTTGACACACATGTCAGTGTGACGGTTGGTTGGTTGGTTAGTTATTGGTTCTACGACACATCGACTGTTGGTCGTGTAGTGTCGCCAATCTCTCACGCCGATTGGTCGCGGGCGAAGAGTGGCGACTGGTGAGACTCGAACCCAGTCTTTTGATTATGAGACGAGCAACTAGACAACTCGTCCCCATGTCGGTGTGTCAATGCGAGTGTGACCCACCGATCAGCTCCTGGGTGACGCCCCGGCGCGCCATCTGGGTCTCGATGTACTCCAGGGTGGTGTCGTCCTCGCAGATGTCGTACGCCATGTTTCCGTCCGCGTTCACCGCCAGCAGGTTGGCACCCCTGCGCAGTGGGTCAGGTCAGGTCAGGTCAGGTCACAACGCGCACTCTGTCGCTGCCAAACATGCTCCTGGGTCCAGGTCGGGTCAGGTCCGTTGAGATAGTAACGCAGGACGGCACAGGTCGGAGAACACCAGAGCAGGTCAATGCAGGTCACGCAGGCGTGAGCACTAGTGAGCACGAGTAAGTACTGGAAAGTATCCTTAAAACATGGGTAGGTGCGGACAAAGTCACTGTGAGACATGATGGTAAAGCAGACAATCAGTCTGGTGTGCAAAGGATACTTTCCAGTCTGGTGTCTGGTGAGCCCTTAATCTTGCATGATGTTCGTTAACCCGTCCCGTCTCGGGGGTCTTCAACCGCCCCCTCCCCCCTCAGGTTTTTCGCGGATAGTGAACGAACGGCGCACGGCAGCGCGCCAAAATTTGGCATTACCTTTTACCTTTTACATTTTACCTACATACCTTTTCCCACATCAATTTGGCATGCGGTTTCCACATTTTTGATTTCAGGTCATCTAGGCTCAACGAGTTAGTCAAAGTCAAGTGAGGTCACCTCCAAAAAAGTTGAACCATTCGTCACGCTTTAACGGATACAGATATTTTAATGAAACTTTTAGGGTTTGCTTATCTTTAGGGATGCAACAAAACGCACGAGAGGAATTTTTTCCGGTTTTTTTCACTACAGATACATTTTGCATATTTGCCTATTGCAGTTCAAATTGAAGATTCTGGCTAAAGTATGCATTTTTATCAGGTTAAGTTGACTTCCAACAACGTTTCTCGGTCTGTTCTTCCCATTAGAAAAGGAAAATTAAAGAAAACTTGAAAACTTAAAACTTTGCAATTAAAAAAATGAACGGCCCAAAATTACATGGTCCAGGTCGATTTCGCTGTCCTTTTCTGATTCCAAATATTTCTTTTTCTCAAATATCTCCCAAAATGAACTCCCCAGAGCCAAAAACATAATGTAAGTCGTGAAAAGTCATGAAAATCTAGTCCCCCCCCCCCCCTAGTGCAGTCACTTTTGGGGGAACATTGTTCTTGGGGTGGATCGGGACCCTACCCGTCGAGCGCTTTCCGATGACACCTCTTTCGTTTTCGTGCGACGCTTAGTTTTGATTTTAGAGGGGAGTACTATCCCCCCCCGAGACGGGGGTGTAAGGATCTGACCGGAGAGACGGCGCGGGTTGATGCAGCACAAAACACAGCGCCGCCTGCCTATCACAATGCTGTAATCTTACTCTTCAATGGCCATCACACTCATATCACAACGCTCTCTAATGATCAACAATGAAAGGCCAACAAGTAATGCCCACTAATCAATGATCAATAATCAATGATCAACAACCAATGACAAATATCCAATGATCAATAACTAATGATCAGCAACCAATGACCAACCATCGATAACCAAAGACCAACAACCATTGACCAATAACCAAGGACAAATAACCGATGACAAATAACCAATGACAAATAACCAATGACAAATAGCTAATCACAAATAATCAATGGCAAATAACCAATGAAAAATAACCAATGGCAAATAGCAAATGCCCAATAATGAATAACTGATGGACAATAAGTAATAATCAATAACCAACAATCAATAATTAATAAACAATAAGCAATAACCAATAATAAATAATAAATAACTAATAATCAGCAACCAATAATCAATAACCAATAATCAATAACTAATCATCAATAAGAAATACTCAATAATCAATAATCAACAACCAATAATCCATAACCAATAATCCATAACCAATAATCCATAACTAATAATCCATAACCAATAATCCGTAACCAATAATCCATGACCAATAATCCATAACCAATAATCCATAACAATAATCCATAACCAATAATCAATAATCAATGACCACTAACCAATAACCAATAGTCCATAACCAATAACCAATAGTCCATAACCAATGGCAAATTACCAATAACCAATGACCAATGACCAATGACCAGCACCAGCCGATGTCAGGTGACGAGGAATCGTGCGTCGGCATCACCCTGGCGTTAGTGGCGGCGTCACGTGATTCCGCCACGTGACACGCGACCAACCTGAAGCTGGCAAACACGCGGACGGTGGGCGGGCCGCGGCCGTGCTAGTGGTGCAGCCATGACGTCCAGCCACGAGACAATGAAGCTCTAATTGGAAACTTAAGCAGCTCTCTCAGTGAGATTTACTATTTGCATATCCTCTATCAGTGCCAAATGATTGTCAGGCCGTGGTCTCCGGCGACTGATGGAGTGGCCTTTGAGACGACGATTTATTCACTCTCAGCAAATCATTCAGAAGTTGCTGGGTTATATTTTTATTCACGCAGCATCGTGGACTCTCGTGGCGTAGGCTGGAGGATGGCGTTTGGGGCGGTGTCCCGGCTTTTTCATTGTACGCTACCGCAGCGGCTCGGCTTTGTCATTAAGAGTTGCATTTGAGGCAAGCACGGATTCAATGGATGGATGGGAGAACAAGGAGTGTGGACTCGAATAGCATTTTAGCTTGAGAAGCTAGCATTGAAAAACGTCTTCACTGTCAAGGGCTCCATCTGTTAAATTAACTAAATGCTTCATTTCGCGCATACTTCTGGACTACCTAGCACTCCGATGGAACACATTCTTAAACAGGTCCCTGGTAAGGGGTAAGTGCACCTTTTGGGGCCAGAAAATGCAGGTTATTTTGAAAATGTGTGATTTTTATCAGTGCTTCTTTCAAAAACTCTGGCTATGACATTTTCCACTTTTGCAAAAACAAAATGTTGACTTTTGGTGTCCTCGAGCCATTATCATCGCGAAGAAAAATGGTAAGCCACGCACGCACGCACGCACGCACGCACGCACGCACGCACGCACGCACGCACGCACGCACGCACGCACGCACGCACGCACGCACGCACGCACGCACGCACGCACGCACGCACGCACGCACGCACGCACGCACGCACGCACGCACGCACGCACGCACGCACGCACAGACACACGCAAAGACACACGCACATACACACGCAGGCAGATATTGTGGCACGGTTGCCGTCGCGACGGTCCGCGGATTACTGAGAGTGTAGGCGGACGACCTCGGCAACAAACGGCCCGTGTGCGGCTGAGCTTCTGAGTCTGACATGCGATGTTTACGACCGCCCATGTCTGTAGTCGCCATGGCGGAGCCCGATACTTGCGATTCACACTTCGTCGCACAACAATGCCTGAACTCGCAGACAGCGCAGCCTACCCGGCACTGGGTCACGTTACCTCCCCATCCCCCGCCCTCCACCTCGTCCCCCCCCTCCCGCCCATGAAACGACGGACTGTCGTTTCGTGGGCGGGAATGGCCACCATTTGTCCCATAGCGTTGACTGTAAAATAATTCATTCAAATGTGGTATCATCCTAAGGAGAGGTGCCAAAGAGACTAGGCCGGAGATATCTCATCCAGCTTAAAGATGGAAAAAAATTTCACCGAGCCAGAGTTGTTTCCTCCAAGCGGTTATTTTCAGAGAATATATTCAGATTGAATATAAGAAGTGACATGCAATTAGCAGGGTACAAAACCAGCGGGATGCGGATTCCCACGACACACCCGGGATCTTCAGCCATGCAGAAGGATAAGGACCGAAATCCCAATCTGAAAGCTCGGTCAGAAACGGTGGGCTTTTTGACTGGCCTTCTGCTATATATCAGGTTTTCAACTGGTCTTCTGTAGTTCATTGTGGCATATAAAACATACAAATTTCAATTTAAATGCTTTAGCAAACCTAATAATCTAGCGTACGTCGTGCTCATCATGTACATTCTCAGTTCCAGTCCAACGTTATATTCGGCGGTTTTGTTCCATGCATTCAACAGTCGAAGAAGTGTTCTGAAATAATTATACGCCTGGCATGCTAATTGTTGAAAACAGCAGATAACCAAACATATGCAGCTATATGTGAAGCTCCACCTGCACCGTGTCCGGCCTCCATCTGTACCGTGTCCGGCCTCCACCTGTACCGTGTCGGGCCTCCACCTGTACTGTGTCAGGCCTCCACCTGTACTGCGTCAGGCCTCCACCTGTACCGTGTCCGGGCTCCACCTGCACTATGTCCGGCCTCCACCTGTACCGTGTCCGGCCTCCACCTGTACCGTGTCCGGCCTCCACCTGTACCATGGCCGACCTCCACCTGTGCCATGTCCGGCCTCCACCTGCACCGTGTCCGGCCTCCACCTGCACCGTGTCCGGCCTCCACCTGTACCGTGTCCGGCCTCCACCTGCACCGTGTCCGGCCTCCACCTGTACCGTGTCCGGCCTCCACCTGTACCGTGTCCGGCCTCCACCTGTACTGTGTCCGGCCTCCACCTGTACCGTGTCCGGCCTCCACCTGTACCGTGTCCGGCCTCCACCTGCACTATGTCCGGCCTCCACCTGTACCGTGTCCGGCCTCCACCTGTACCGTGTCCGGCCTCCACCTGTACCGTGTCCGGCCTCCACCTGTACCGTGTCCGGCCTCCACCTGTACCGTGTCCGGCCTCCACCTGTACCGTGTCCGGCCTCCACCTGTACCGTGTACCGTGTCCGGCCTCCACCTGTACCGTGTCCGGCCTCCACCTGTACCGTGTCCGGCCTCCACCTGTACCGTGTCCGGCCTCCACCTGTACCGTTGTAGTCCGGCCTCCACCTGTACCGTGTCCGCCTCCACCGTCGCCTCCACCTGTACCGTGTCCGGCCTCCACCTGTACCGTGTCCGGCCTCCACCTGTACCGTGTCCGGCCTCCACCTGTACCGTGTCCGGCCTCCACCTGTACCGTGTCCGGCCTCCACCTGTACCGTGTCCGGCCTCCACCTGCACCGTGTCCGGCCTCCACCTGTACCGTGACGGGCCTCCACCTGCACTGTGTCCGCCCTCCACCTGTACCGTGTCCGGCATCCACCTGTACCGTATCCGGCCTCCACCTGTATCGTGTCCGGCCTCTACCTGTACCGTGTCCGGCCTCCACCTGTACCGTGTCCGGCCTCCACCTGTACTGTGTCCGGCCTCCACCTGTACCGTGTCCGCCCTCCACCTGTACCGTGTCCGGCCTCCACCTGTACCGTGTCCGGCCTCCACCTGTACCGTGTCCGGCTTCCACCTGCACTGTGTCCGTGTCGGCAGCCGCGGCCCGCTTCCAGAACACAACCGGACGGTAGTCGCCAGCAGAGACGGAATCGCCGCGCCAGCACGGCCGCCTCTGCTGCCTCTGAGCCCGTGCTGAACCTCAGCCTATGTCCGACGATCCGAGCCGCCGCCGAGAGCGATCCTGGCCCCTACTGGCCGCCGGGCGGTGCCCGCGGCAGTGGTGCCCTGGCAGGCGGTCACGTGACGACGCCAGTGCCGTCGGTACCGCAGTCGCAGCTGCGCGGAGACCGACGGAGCCGACTGTGACGTGCGGAGACCGACGGAGCCGACTGTGACGTGCGGAGACCGACGGAGCCGACTGTGACGTGCGGAGACCGACGGAGCCGACTGTGACGTGCGGAGACCGACGGAGCCGACTGTGACGTGCGGAGACCGACCCACTGTGACGTGCGGAGACCGACGGAGCCGACTGTGACGTGCGGAGACCGACGGAGCCGACTGTGACGTGCGGAGACCGACGGAGCCGACTGTGACGTGCGGAGACCGACGGAGCCGACTGTGACGTGCGAGGGTGTGACTGCGGAGACCGACGGAGCCGACTGTGACGTGCGGAGACCGACGGAGCCGACTGTGACGTGCGGAGACCGACGGAGCCGACTGTGACGTGCGGAGACCGACGGAGCCGACTGTGACGTGCGGAGACCGACGGAGCCGACTGTGACGTGCGGAGACCGACGGAGCCGACTGTGACGTGCGGAGACCGACGGAGCCGACTGTGACGTGCGGAGACCGACGGAGCCGACTGTGACGTGCGGAGACCGACGGAGCCGACTGTGACGTGCGGAGACCGACGGAGCCGACTGTGACGTGCGGAGACCGACGGAGCCGACTGTGACGTGCGGAGACCGACGGAGCCGACTGTGACGTGCGGAGACCGACGGAGCCGGCTGTGACGTGCGGAGACCGACGGAGCCGACTGTGACGTGCGGAGACCGACGGAGCCGGCTGTGACGTGCGGAGACCGACGGAGCCGACTGTGACGTGCGGAGACCGACGGAGCCGGCTGTGACGTGCGGAGACCGACGGAGCCGACTGTGACGTGCGGAGACCGACGGAGCCGGCTGTGACGTGCGGAGACCGACGGAGCCGACTGTGACGTGCGGAGACCGACGGAGCCGACTGTGACGTGCGGAGACCGACGGAGCCGGCTGTGACGTGCGGAGACCGACGGAGCCGACTGTGACGTGCGGAGACCGACGGAGCCGGCTGTGACGTGCAGTGCTCGGAGACTCGGCGCGTCTCTGTTCGGAGGCGATGCCGGGTAGGCCTCATCGGGCGGCGAGGATCGGCTCCGTCCTGCTCTGTCCTGCTCCGTCCCGCTCTGATCTGCTCCGGCCGCTCGGCTCCGTCCCGCTCTGTTCTGCTCCGGCCGCTCGGCTCCGTCCCGCTCTGTTCTGTCGGCCGCTCGGCCCCGCTGTGGCTCCGGCTCGTCTGCTCTGTTCTGCTCCGGCCGCTCGGCTCCGTCCTGCTCTGTTCTGCTCCGGCCGCTCGGCTCCGTCCCGCTCTGTTCTGCTCCGGCCGCTCGGCTCCGTCCTGCTCTGTTCTGCTCCGGCCGCTCGGTTCCGGCCTGCTCTGTTCTGCTCCGGCCGCTCGGCTCCGTCCCTCTGTTCTGCTCCGGCCGCTCGGCTCCGTCCTGCTCTGTTCTGCTCCGGCCGCTCGGTTCCGGCCTGCTCTGTTCTGCTCCGGCCGCTCGGCTCCGTCCCGCTCTGTTCTGCTCCGGCCGCTCGGCTCCGGTGCTCTGTTCTGCTCCGGGCTGGTCCGGCCTGCTCTGTTCTGCTCCGGCCGCTCGGCTCCGTCCTGCTCTGTTCTGCTCCGGCCGCTCGGTTCCGGCCTACTCTGTTCTGCTCCGGCCGCTCGGCTCTGTCCCGCTATGTTCTGCTCCGGCCGCTCGGTTCCCCGAGTGATGCAGTCGGTCAGATCCTGGCGCTCGGTTCCCCGAGTGATGTAGTCGGTCAGATCTGGCGCTCGGTTCCCCGAGTGATGTAGTCGGTCAGACCTGGCGCTCGGCTCCCCGAGTGGTCGAGCCGGTCAGATCCGGCGAACGCCTTGACCGGTAGATACACCAGCCAATAGCCCTTAGTCAGGATCCAAACTGAGCTGAATGTCTTGGCAGGCAGATATTCACGCCAGTGGTCCCTAGTCCTGGTCCTAACGGAGCTGAATGTCTTAACCAGTAGATACTCACGCCAATGCAGTCCTGGTCCTAACTCACCTCGATATCTTGACTGGTAGATACTCATTTGAATTGCCCTCAGTCCTGGTCCTTGCTGAGCTGAACGCCGTGGCCAATAGATACTCCCGCCAATGACCCCAGCCCTGGTCCCAACTGGGTTTAACTTATTCCTTGCTGCTAAGTGTGTGGGCAAGAAAATCGCACGTGCGCCAGGGGCGTCAATAGAGGTTTCGTAGCGTGCAAGGAATGCTGCGGCAAAAATTGCTGTGAACTTTTGGCACATTTATTCCGTCCCTTTAACGTGCATCATGCCATCTTCAGATTAAGAGGGGAAATGATGTAGCATATCACCAGCGTCGAGGGCTGATTGCCATGTGAGGCATGGCTTTCGCTGGCAGGTGATTTCAGAAACGGAATATTTCTTCACCAAAAGGCAAACACGCGAGGGTAGCGGGGTCAACGTAGCCGTACAGAACCCCTTCTTACCAGTTCGAGCCCACATGACCCCTAGTGGGGCATGGGGCGTTTATCACCTGCTATGAACAGGGACAGGCTCGATTTCGTGACGCGTGGCAAGCACGGCAGGCGCTGGCGAAATTGTGAAGAAGAAAGCAACGCCGATGAACAATAGCAACACCACCTCGCCAATGCAACGTTCTGATTTGGAACCAGTTCACGAAGCCTACGGAGACGGAGGACTAGCGATCTACGAGCACGACCTCATAGATCAGTTGGTGGCAAGCCCACCAGTGTCGGTCTTGCCTACCCTGGCAAGACACGGTTCGAGCGACTTCATGCGTAGCCACTTAGCACCGTGTGTGCGCGTGGCAACCGGAAGCTAACCCGACAAAATGTGGATGGGGGGCGCAGCGGCGCTGTCGGAGTATTGACGTGTGACGAGCTCTTGATTAAAAGCAACACGTGCAACTGGAATTCCCCGCTTGGAAGTGGAATCAATGTCAAAGCGCAAGCCATATTTAGCATGGATTATTAATCTGCAAAGCTTCACCGGCACACATTCGCATTACTACTTTTTGCTCTTCTGGCGATGAATCGCATTGCAACGTCGGGCACACTGTCAGGTTCTGACTGGCCAGCTGATATTGAAATAGGAGTGTGGAACATTTGGAAAACAGTTCAAGTCGACATCTTTTATTTGAAGCCAGCGTCACTCTTATCTTCATTAGGCCGGATTAATCCATTCCGATTTTCCTCTGCTCTTATTTTTCTAATCTTCGTTTCACCACGCTCCTTTTCATCTTCATTCGTCACACGGACATGCTCAAAAAGCACTTGAAATGCAGGAATGGAAAACGTCTGAAAAGTTAAATGCATTTAATATCGGTTCTCGCAATCGGATAATCAGATGAATATACGAAGATAAACGGATTTGTTTTACCGACAGAGTGAACCACAGCGAAGGCTTAGATCGCGGCCGCGGTATCCGTACGCCTCTACAGCGAGAGCCTCTTCACCGGCCGATTTGTGCTGACCTCTCCAACAGTGAGGTGACCGGGTGAGTGGCGCAAGGTAAGCTGTACCGACCTCTTCGTGCTGACCTCTCCAACAGTGAGGTGACCGGGTGAGTGTGCTGCAAGGTAAGCTGTACCGACCTCTTCGTGCTGACCTCTCCAACAGTGAGGTGACCGGGTGAGTGGCGCAAGGTAAGCTGTACCGACCTCTTCACCAGTGTGGTGACCAGATGAAGGTTATGGTGTTATGACTTGCACTAACCCCTTCACCGGTGTGGTGACCAGATGAAGACGATGGTGTCACGACTTGCACTGACCCCTTTGCCGGTGTGGTGACTACATGAATATGATGGTGTCATGATTTGTACTGGCCTCTCCACCAGCGTGTGGTTGGATGACGAAGACAGCCATGTGCTCTGCACTGACCTCTCCACCGGCATGGTGACCAGGTGCAGGTGAACGCAACGTGACCTACACTGACCTCTCCACTAGTGTGGTGACCAGGTGTAGGTGGAGCCGTGACCTACACCGACCTCTCCACCAGCGTGGTGACCAGGTACTGTAACAGGGTTCCTGAAAATGTACTGTTTGAGCCGTGAAATGTGTATACTAGCATAGTACCGTAATGCTGGGCCGTAACTGTAATACTGTGACCCCGTAAATCAGCCGACCTACCATGCCCCGCATATGTCACGCCTGTACTTTTCCGCCCGGTGCCGGCAACGCGGTCACCGGCCCTCGCCGGACCCGAATCAGCGTTTTCCAGGCGACGCCCAGCAACCGTGACGTGTGCCCTGTCTTCCGGTCATGGCCGAAACCCGGTGAACCACCCCCGGCTGAGAGAGCTTCCCGGACCGTTGAGCCGCGCAGACCTGTCTTGGCTGTCGAGCCGCGCGGACCTGCCGCTGTCGGTCGCGTGCGTAAATTAATGACTGTATTTCGGCCTCCAAATTTACAATTGAAATCAATCGTTGTCGGCTGTCGGCCTGGAACGTCATTGCGAATGTCACCATATATTCGCAATACCTTCTGCACAATATATCGTGCAGAGAACATTTCGTTTTTGCTCTTGGAGTTATCGCGGCGCGCGGGTCGAGACCCTAGACTATTCACGAGCCTACAAGAACGGCCTTTTCTACAGTGCAGGTGGACGTGGCGTGACTTTCACTGACCTCTCCACCAGTGTGGTGACCAGGTACAGGTGGATGTGACGTGACCTACACTGACCTCTCCACCAGCATGGTGACCAGGTGTAGGTGGACGTGATGTGACCTACACTGACCTCTCCACCAGTGTGGTGACCAGGTGTAGGTGGAGCCGTGACCTACACCGACCTCTCCACCAGCGTGGTGACCAGGTACAGGTAACGTGACCTACACTGACCTCTCCACCAGCGTGGTGACCAGGTACAGGTGTACGTGACCTGCACTGACCTCTCCACCAGCGGGGTGACCAGGTACAGATGGACGTGACCTACACTGACCTCTCCACCAGCGTGGTGACCAGGTACAGATGGACGTGACGTGACCTACACTGACCTCTCCGCCAGCATGGTGACCAGGTACAGGTGGACGTGACCTACACTGACCTCTCCACCAGCGTGGTGACCAGGTACAGGTGTACGTGACCTGCACTGACCTCTCCACCAGCGTGGTGACCAGGTACAGGTGGACGTGAGGTGACCTGCACTGACCTCTCCACCAGTGTGGTGATCAGGTACAGGTGTGGTGACCAGGTACAGGTGGATGTGACGTGACCTGCACTGACCTCTCCACCAGGGTGGTGACCAGGTGCAGGTGTCCGCAGGTGGCGGCCGCGTGCAGCGGGGTCCACCTCTCGCTGTCCTCGGCGTCCACGTTGGCGCCGTGGTCCAGCAGCAGCGTCATCATCGCCTCCGAGTCGTCGATGCAACACTGGCGGCCGGATCAGCGTGTGAGGTCAGCACAGTGACGTCACAGCACGCCTCGCATGCAGCTGGGATCGGTGGCTTTCGGCCGACCCCGGGCCGGGTATTGAGCGCCCGGTATCGGGCTGGTGAAACGTTACCCCGCGGCTACCCCTGGCCGGAGGACGCTGGCATAGTCAAAACGATGAGCTTACGCCACTCGTCTGGGGAAATTTGAAACAAGTGCTGTAAATCTCGCTTCGAAACACCATGTGGTACTGTTCTAGCAGTTAAATTATCATGGAAACCCACGCGAAGAGCCTTATACCTCAGGGGACAATATTAATGTTAAGTTATAACGCAAATGTTTGCGTATACATTTAGGCTACCAACCAATGAAATAAGGCCTGACGAAAATATCAAGGCAAAACGTGGAGTGTCTAACGACCCCATTGTGTCAATATGCACGCTACACTAGCACAGAATATCACAAACATCGCTTTCAGCTTTGAACCAATCGCATTCCGCGTACATCGTTAGGGCATTATTGGGATAGAAGCACGGATCACTGGAGCTATTTCCGGAATTCAGCTGCGGAGGTAATCAACAGTCAAGCAAACGAGCTTGGAGCGGGACTGGAAACGCAGAATTGTGCCGGATGTTTGCCATCCAGAACAGTATTCCATCCGCGAAATTGTCAACTGCTTCCTCCATCAGAATATGCATGGAGTTGCCTCAAAACGATTGCAAGCGCATTGTTGTTTGGTCAACGTGCCCAAAGTTCATGGGAAGGTGGCAATAAAAAAGAGGTATTGATGTCGGAAACCGCAAAAGTAGTCTCTCCAATCCAGGCCGAGCCGAATTGTCCTCTTCAAGCCAATCATTCAAAACTGTGCATCCAACCTGGAGTTGGAAATGTGTCGAGATACAACCACAGTGGCACAAATCTGCTGCGCTTCACGCGCGAGCTTTTCCGAAGCTCGACGCCGGCTGCCGATTTCCTCATTTGTTCAGTCGCCGCGGCGAGCCTGACCAACAGGTGGCGAACGTTCGGCGCGGCGACGACAGCCGGTGACGTCACAACATCCGGCTGTCGGCGCCCGATGCCGACGCAGCCAATTGGACACCATCGCTGTGCAGTTGAACGTGTGATCAAATCGAAAACGCAAACACGCAAAATAGCCGAGTCAATGTCAACGCAGTGCCCCCCCCCACGGCTTCAATTCGGCGCTGCGCGTGCTGAAACTGTGCGTGACTGCTGCAGGGGAGTATTACGCATTGGAGTGGGGGGGGGCATTCCGCCGCTGATGTGTCCGAAACCCGAGGCCCCATCTCCTCGTGCGAAGCGGTGTTCGGTTCCTTGCTTGAAGCTTCCATAGATCGATGTTGCATAGCATCAGTGATAAATGATTCGTGAAATAGGGTGGAATATACCACTTTCTGAACGCTCAATTGACATCCTTCTCCAGGAAGTATCGACATCCTGCTCCTTCGAACGTACACCATCAGTTCGAAGTGCCTACATCATCAGCTTGAGTTTGAGTCCGAGACATCAGAAGCATCTCAAATGGCACTAATTCCATGGCACATTTCTACATCCTACTGTGCTCGTTTCGACATCTCACACCTGACGAAAAACCGTCATTTTATCCCCGTACAGTTTTTTCTTGTGTTTTCATTGTGGGAGGATCATGAGCGGCAGTACGTGATACAGTGGGAGACGCACAAGCCCCGCGTGTGCTCACCGGCTAGTCTATCAACGACCGCCTCAAAACTGTTCGATCTCGCCGGCCGAAGTGTGCAGGCGGGCAGAACGTCAGCCAAACTGGAGGATCACAGGAAGCGGAACCGGGATCATGGCACTTGACGGATCGCCCTGCCATAGAATGCCATGTAACGCCACTCATACAAATACTGTATCATACAAAACAGTTTCGACATTACTGTTTAATTTGACAGTCTGAGCAAGCGAAATGTTGCTTCAAATGTGGCTGCCATTTTTTAAAATCCGAGTTGTTGCTAGGGTGGCTTTAGGAATCAAGGTTCTATTGCTAGGCAACAGAACCCTGATTGCAATTATATTGCTGATATGCAATTATATTGCTAAGCAATGCGAACTAACGGGATGAAAAACCTGTATTTATGCAATGTGCATGATTTACTGCGAAAAACGTCAGGTTACAAGCGACCCATAAGTCAAATGATATCGTCTGCATGGAATTGTCCTGTTCAGATGTCAATAGTTGTATTCGATACTATCAGCGAAATTTGCCGGTTGCTTCTGGAATTGACATGGTGCCGAAAGTTAACGTCGATAGGAAAAGAAAACACGAAATCAAATGAGCACGAAATCAAATGAGATTAAGCAATATTTACAACACTTACATGCATAATCCGTCAAGGCACGCAGCTTGATTTCATTGCAAAAAAGCTATATAATTGCTATCATCATACCATGCTAAGGCTGCAGTCGGGCCTGAAAGCCGACGGTACAGAATAGCTATGTTTCTTTTCACAATAGGAAATCTTCATTAACCATTTCGTATTGTTGTAAATATACGGACAATGTCGCAAGTCTAGCACAAAGCGTACGGGTGTTGCAACATAAGTCCGGTAAGGGGATGGTGAGGCTTCCTTTTGTCTCCATCACCCAGGGAGGTTGCATTCAGATGCCGAAGCGAAGATCCGAGGTCCACATCTTGATAAG